>OZ024740.1:38020287-38150287 GCA_964016885.1 Eledone cirrhosa | reverse complement strand
TTAAGAAAGGCAAAGGATAAGACTGCAACTATCAGTTATTTTCAATATGTAGAAAAGTTGTAGATGGAAACTCTATACAGTGGTGACACAAGCGATATAGTGGAACCACAGGTAAGTTGACAAAGAAGGTAGACTTCATATGTGACAGGTGTACACAAATAGTCAACAGTGAAAATTTTCGAGAAATACGTCCTCCCCCTGCTCAGAAAGTTGAAGAAGTAGTAGATAGCTTTTGCTATCTAGGTGACCTCATTAGCAGTGCAGGTGAATGTGCAGAATGTGTTGTAGTCAGTGTGAGAACAGGATGGAAGAAGTTCAGGATTTTAAACAGAGCATGGAGCAACTACCGGGAGCTGTCTGTGATATTGATTTTGTGAGAATGTCTTTGAGATCAAGTTGCAAAACCACAATATTGTCTATAGTTACATAACACAATATTGTCAAAAGTTACATAACACAATATTGTCTATAGTTACATAACACAGTATTGTCTATAGTTACATAACACAGTATTGTCTGTAGTTACATAACAACACAATATTGTCTATAGTTACATAACAACACATCATTGTCTATAGTTACATAACAACACAATATTGTCTATAGTTGCATAACAACACAATATTGCCTATAGTTACATAACACAGTATTGTCTATTGTTACATAACACAGTGCTGTCTATAGTTACATCACACAACACTGTCTATAGTTACATAACACAGTATTGTCTATAGTTACATAACACAACACTGTCTATAGTTACATAACACAGTATTGTCTATAGTTACATAACACAATATTGTCTATAGTTACATAACACAGTATTGTCTATAGTTACATAACAACACAATATTGTCTATAGTTACATAACAGAGTATTGTCTATAGTTACATAACACAATATTGTCTATAGTTACATAACACAGCATTGTCTATAGTTACATAACACAGTATTGTCTATAGTTACATAACACAGTATTGTCTATAGTTACATAACACAGTATTGTCTATAGTTACATAACACAGTATTGTCTATAGTTACATAACACAGTATTGTCTATAGTTACATAACACAGTATTGTCTATAGTTACATAACACAGTATTGTCTATAGTTACATAATACAGTATTGTCTATAGTTACATAACACAGTATTGTCTATAGTTACATAACACAGTATTGTCTATAGTTACATAACACAGCATTGTCTATAGTTACATAACACAATAATGTCTATAGTTACATAACACAATATTGTCTATAGTTACATAGCACAGTATTGTCTATAGTTACATAACACAGTATTGTCTATAGTTACATAACAACACAGTATTGTCTATAGTTACATAACACAATATTGTCTATAGTTACATAACACAATAATGTCTATAGTTACATAACACAGTATTGTCTATAGTTACATAACACAATATTGTCTATAGTTACATAACACAATATTGTCTATGGTTACATAACACAATATTGTCTATAGTTACATAACACAATAATGTCTATAGTTACATAACACAGTATTGTCTATAGTTACATAACAACACAATATTGTCTATAGTTACATAACACAATATTGTCTATAGTTACATAACACAATAATGTCTATAGTTACATAACACAGTATTGTCTATAGTTACATAACACAATACTGTCTATAGTTACATAACACAGTATTGTCTATAGTTACATAACACAGTATTGTCTATAGTTACATAACACAATACTGTCTATAGTTACATAACACAGTATTGTCTATAGTTACATAACACAGTATTGTCTATAGTTACATAACACAGTATTGTCTATAGTTACATAACACGGTATTGTCTATAGTTACACAACACAGTATTGTCTATAGTTACATAACACAGTATTGTCTATAGTTACATAACACAACACTGTCTATAGTTACATAACCCAGTATTGTCTATAGTTACATAACACAGTATTGTCTATAGTTACATAACACAGTATTGTCTATAGTTACATAACACAGTGTTGTCTATAGTTACATAACACAACACTGTCTATAGTTACATAACACAACACTGTCTATAGTTACATAACATAGTATTGTCTATAGTTACATAACACAACACTGTCTATAGTTACATAACGCAGTATTGTCTATAGTTACATAACACAGTATTGTCTATAGTTACATAACACAGTATTGTCTATAGTTACATAACACAGTATTGTCTATAGTTACATAACACAGTATTGTCTATAGTTACATAACACAGTATTGTCTATAGTTACATAACACAGTATTGTCTATAGTTACATAACACAGTATTGTCTATAGTTACATAACACAGTATTGTCTATAGTTACATAATACAGTATTGTCTATAGTTACATAACACAGTATTGTCTATAGTTACATAACACAGTATTGTCTATAGTTACATAACACAGCATTGTCTATAGTTACATAACACAATAATGTCTATAGTTACATAACACAATATTGTCTATAGTTACATAGCACAGTATTGTCTATAGTTACATAACACAGTATTGTCTATAGTTACATAACAACACAGTATTGTCTATAGTTACATAACACAATATTGTCTATAGTTACATAACACAATAATGTCTATAGTTACATAACACAGTATTGTCTATAGTTACATAACACAATATTGTCTATAGTTACATAACACAATATTGTCTATGGTTACATAACACAATATTGTCTATAGTTACATAACACAATAATGTCTATAGTTACATAACACAGTATTGTCTATAGTTACATAACAACACAATATTGTCTATAGTTACATAACACAATATTGTCTATAGTTACATAACACAATAATGTCTATAGTTACATAACACAGTATTGTCTATAGTTACATAACACAATACTGTCTATAGTTACATAACACAGTATTGTCTATAGTTACATAACACAGTATTGTCTATAGTTACATAACACAATACTGTCTATAGTTACATAACACAGTATTGTCTATAGTTACATAACACAGTATTGTCTATAGTTACATAACACAGTATTGTCTATAGTTACATAACACGGTATTGTCTATAGTTACACAACACAGTATTGTCTATAGTTACATAACACAGTATTGTCTATAGTTACATAACACAACACTGTCTATAGTTACATAACCCAGTATTGTCTATAGTTACATAACACAGTATTGTCTATAGTTACATAACACAGTATTGTCTATAGTTACATAACACAGTGTTGTCTATAGTTACATAACACAACACTGTCTATAGTTACATAACACAACACTGTCTATAGTTACATAACATAGTATTGTCTATAGTTACATAACACAACACTGTCTATAGTTACATAACGCAGTATTGTCTATAGTTACATAACACAGTATTGTCTATAGTTACATAACACAGTATTGTCTATAGTTACATAACACAGTATTGTCTATAGTTACATAACACAGTATTGTCTATAGTTACATAACACAATACTGTCTATAGTTACGTAACACAGTATTGTCTATAGTTACATAACACAGTATTGTCTATAGTTACATAACACAGTATTGTCTATAGTTACATAATACAGTATTGTCTATAGTTACATAACACAGTATTGTCTATAGTTACATAACACAATATTGTCTATAGTTACATAACACAGTATTGTCTATAGGTACATAACACAACACTGTCTATAGTTACATAACACAGTATTGTCTATAGTTACATAACACAGTATTGTCTATAGTTACATAACACAGTATTGTCTATAGTTACATAACACAACACTGTCTATAGTTACATAACACAGTATTGTCTATAGTTACATAACACAGTATTGTCTATAGTTACATAACACAATATTGTCTATAGTTACATAACACAGTATTGTCTATAGGTACATAACACAACACTGTCTATAGTTACATAACACAATATTGTCTATAGTTACATAACACAGTATTGTCTATAGTTACATAACACAGTATTGTCTATAGTTACATAACACAACACTGTCTATAGTTACATAACACAGTATTGTCTATAGTTACATAACACAGTATTGTCTATAGTTACATAACACAATATTGTCTATAGTTACATAACACAGTATTGTCTATAGGTACATAACACAACACTGTCTATAGTTACATAACACAGTATTGTCTATAGTTACATAACACAGTATTGTCTATAGTTACATAACACAGTATTGTCTATAGTTACATAACACAGTATTGTCTATAGTTACATAACACATTATTGTCTATAGTTACATAACACAGTATTGTCTATAGTTACATAACACAGTATTGTCTATAGTTACACAACACAGTATTGTCTATAGTTACACAACACAGTATTGTCTATAGTTACATAACACAGTATTGTCTATAGTTACATAACACAGTATTGTCTATAGTTACATAACACAATACTGTCTATAGTTACATAACGCAGTATTGTCTATAGTTACATAACACAATACTGTCTATAGTTACATAACACAGTATTGTCTATAGTTACATAACACAATATTGTCTATAGTTACATAACAACACAGTATTGTCTATAGTTACATAACACAGTATTGTCTATAGTTACATAACACAATACTGTCTATAGTTACATAACACAGTATTGTCTATAGTTACATAACACAGTGTTGTCTATAGTTACATAACACAGTATTGTCTATAGTTACATAACAACACAATATTGTCTATAGTTACATAACACAGTATTGTCTATAGTTACATAACAACACAATATTGTCTATAGTTACATACCACAGTATTGTCTATAGTTACATAACACAGTATTGTCTATAGTTACATAACACAGTATTGTCTATAGTTACATAACACAGTATTGTCTATAGTTACATAACACAGTATTGTCTATAGTTACATAACACATTATTGTCTATAGTTACATAACAACACAATATTGTCTATAGTTACATAACACAGTATTGTCTATAGTTACATAACACAATATTGTCTATAGTTACATAACAATACAGTATTGTCTATAGTCACATAACACAATATTGTCTGTTTACATATCAACGCAATATTGTCTGTTATTTTCATAACACAATATTGCCTATAGTTACATATCAACAACAACAATATTGCTATAGTTACATATCAATAACATTGTCAGAATTTATATATCAACAACACAATATTGTCTGTTATTTACATATCAACAACACAATATTGTTTGTAGTTACATATTCACAACAAAAAAATGTCTATAGTTACATAACAGCACAGTATTGTTTGTAGTTACATATCCATTCATCTTCAATGTGTGGATTTTATTTATTTTCTTACATAAGCCTTTTCGTTTTCTCTTTTTTCAGTTTTCATTACTGAAATGGGACAATTCTTTGATTCTTATACCCTGAGGACCTCAACAATGCTCTAATGAAATTCAAATCCCAGAGCAATCAAAACCATGACTGTACTTTCAGATTCCTTTGGATATTTTGGTAATTTACTTTTTATATACTTTTTTACTTTCTTACCTGTTCCAGCCAACTGGCTGAAGCCATGTTGGTGCACTGTTATTAGCTATTTTTATAGGGAATCCTTATAAATGACAAAAAACTACTATAAAATAGAATCACACCAAATTATAAGGTGACAAGAAAGGATATTTAATTAAAGAGCCCAGTGGTTATTTAATCAGTAAATTTTATCTATAATCTCAATAATTATTTCATTTCAATTGGCCAACAAAAATAACAAAAGTGTTTGACTATGTTTAGATTTTAGGGTGTTTCAACAGGACATAGATTTTATTTAATTGTACCTAATGCTTTTGAAATGTGAGATATATAATCTTAAGAGATTAAATACATATATTTAGATCTCTTAAACAAAAATAACAAAATGCTTAATCTATCATTACACTATTATATATATATATAGATATATCTGTTAAACAAAATTAACAACTCTTAATCTGTGTTGTAATTTAGTTTTATATATATATATATATATATGTGTGTGTTGTTTCCTTGAGCAAGACACTTTATTTCACATTGCTCCAGTTTATTCAGCTGTAGAAATGAGATGATAGGGACTGGGTTTCCTATCATTCCACTGCAAAGTGGACGTGTAGGCGCCACAGCAAAAAAAGCACCCAGCACTCACTGTAAATGAGGTTGGTGTTAGGAAGGGCATCCAGCTGTAGAAATCAAGCCAGAATCAGTTCCCGTCCCACCCTTGCAAGCAGGGAAAAGCAGACGTAAAATAAAATGATGAAAAATGATGATATATATGCAAGCATAGAAAAGCAAGCGTAAAAACAATGATGGTGATGATATATATATATATATATATATATATAATACATTATGAAGAGAGAAGAAACATTTAGATATAATTAGTAATAAAATGTATCGTACCTAAACTGCTCCTAGATTCCTCGACTACATAGTTTTGTGGCATAAACAAAAACAATACATCATAAAGATATAGAGTCCTTGTGAGGTCTGCCGACTTATCAAGAGGATACCTCATTTTACTAGCCTCAAGAACGCGTCTACACGACGTGAGAAAGAATCCCAAAAGGCGGAGGGGGAGATAGTCACGCGATATAACGGTCGAGAATATATATATATTACATTTTTATCATATTTTCTCATGCTGTCCTGTTTTATTAGTTAGTTGTTGAGTTGGCAGAATCATTTGAGCATCTGATGAAATGCTTTGCCGTATTTATTCTTAGTTCAAATCCCACAAAAGTCAGTTTTGCCTTTCATCTTTGTGAGGTCAAATAAAGTACCAGTCTAGAGTGGTGGACTGGCAGAATCGTTAGTGTTCAACAAGGTACCTTGCAGTATTTGTTCTGGCTCTTTGCATTCTGAGTTCAAATTCTGTTATGATCTGCATGGGTTAGAGATTCAATTTATCACCTGGGGTGTCTTTAGTGTAGTCCACTCTGTTGTCCAGTTTAGCACCACTACCTGGCCATGGGGTGTCTTTAGTGTAGTCCACACTGTTGTCCAGTTTAACACCACTACCTGACCCTGGAGTGTCTTTAGTGTAGTCCACTCTGTTGTCCAGTTTAACACCACTACCTGGCCATGGGGTGTCTTTAGTGTAGTCCACTCTGTTGTCCAGTTTAATACCACTACCTGGCCATGGGGTGTCTTTAGTGTAGTCCACTCTGTTGTCCAGTTTAACACCACTACCTGGCCATGGAGTGTCTTTAGTGTAGTCCTCTCTGTTGTCCAGTTTAGCACCACTACCTGGCCATGGTGTGTCTTTAGTGTAGTCCTCTCTGTTGTCCAGTTTAACACCACTACCTGACCCTGGAGTGTCTTTAGTGTAGTCCACTCTGTTGTCCAGTTTAACACCACTACCTGGCCATGGGGTGTCTTTAGTGTAGTCCACTCTGTTGTCCAGTTTAACACCACTACCTGGCCATGGAGTGTCTTTAGTGTAGTCCACTCTGTTGTCCAGTTTAGCACCACTACCTGACCCTGGAGTGTCTTTAGTGTAGTCCACTCTGTTGTCCAGTTTAATACCACTACCTGGCCATGGGGTGTCTTTAGTGTAGTCCACACTGTTGTCCAGTTTAATACCACTACCTGGCCATGGGGTGTCTTTAGTGTAGTCTACTCTGTTGTCCAGTTTAACACCACTACCTGGCCATGGAGTGTCTTTAGTGTAGTCTACTCTGTTGTCCAGTTTAACACCACTACCTGGCCATGGGGTGTCTTTAGTGTAGTCCACTCTGTTGTCCAGTTTAACACCACTACCTGGCCATGGAGTGTCTTTAGTGTAGTCCTCTCTGTTGTCCAGTTTAATACCACTACCTGGCCATGGTGTGTCTTTAGTGTAGTCCACTCTGTTGTCCAGTTTAACACCACTACCTGGCCATGGAGTGTCTTTAGTGTAGTCCTCTCTGTTGTCCAGTTTAATACCACTACCTGGCCATGGGGTGTCTTTAGTGTAGTCCACACTGTTGTCCAGTTTAATACCACTACCTGGCCATGGGGTGTCTTTAGTGTAGTCCACTCTGTTGTCCAGTTTAATACCACTACCTGGCCATGGGGTGTCTTTAGTGTAGTCCACTCTGTTGTCCAGTTTAATACCACTACCTGGCCATGGGGTGTCTTTAGTGTAGTCCACTCTGTTGTCCAGTTTAATACCACTACCTGGCCATGGGGTGTCTTTAGTGTAGTCCACTCTGTTGTCCAGTTTAACACCACTACCTGGCCATGGGGTGTCTTTAGTGTAGTCCACTCTGTTGTCCAGTTTAACACCACTACCTGGCCATGGGGTGTCTTTAGTGTAGTCCACTCTGTTGTCCAGTTTAGCACCACTACCTGGCCATGGTGTGTCTTTAGTGTAGTCCACTCTGTTGTCCAGTTTAACACCACTACCTGGCCATGGGGTGTCTTTAGTGTAGTCCACTCTGTTGTCCAGTTTAACACCACTACCTGGCCATGGGGTGTCTTTAGTGTAGTCCACTCTGTTGTCCAGTTTAATACCACTACCTGGCCATGGGGTGTCTTTAGTGTAGTCCACTCTGTTGTCCAGTTTAATACCACTACCTGGCCATGGGGTGTCTTTAGTGTAGTCCACTCTGTTGTCCAGTTTAACACCACTACCTGGCCATGGAGTGTCTTTAGTGTAGTCCACTCTGTTGTCCAGTTTAACACCACTACCTGGCCATGGAGTGTCTTTAGTGTAGTCCACTCTGTTGTCCAGTTTAATACCACTACCTGGCCATGGGGTGTCTTTAGTGTAGTCCACTCTGTTGTCCAGTTTAACACCACTACCTGGCCATGGAGTGTCTTTAGTGTAGTCCACACTGTTGTCCAGTTTAATACCACTACCTGGCCATGGGGTGTCTTTAGTGTAGTCCACTCTGTTGTCCAGTTTAATACCACTACCTGGCCATGGGGTGTCTTTAGTGTAGTCCACTCTGTTGTCCAGTTTAACACCACTACCTGGCCATGGGGTGTCTTTAGTGTAGTCCACTCTGTTGTCCAGTTTAACACCACTACCTGGCCCTGGAGTGTCTTTAGTGTAGTCCACTCTGTTGTCCAGTTTAACACCACTACCTGGCCATGGAGTGTCTTTAGTGTAGTCCACTCTGTTGTCCAGTTTAATACCACTACCTGGCCATGGGGTGTCTTTAGTGTAGTCCACTCTGTTGTCCAGTTTAATACCACTACCTGGCCATGGGGTGTCTTTAGTGTAGTCCACTCTGTTGTCCAGTTTAACACCACTACCTGGCCATGGAGTGTCTTTAGTGTAGTCCACTCTGTTGTCCAGTTTAACACCACTACCTGGCCATGGGGTGTCTTTAGTGTAGTCCACTCTGTTGTCCAGTTTAACACCACTACCTGGCCATGGGGTGTCTTTAGTGTAGTCCACTCTGTTGTCCAGTTTAGCACCACTACCTGGCCCTGGAGTGTCTTTAGTGTAGTCCACTCTGTTGTCCAGTTTAACACCACTACCTGGCCATGGAGTGTCTTTAGTGTAGTCCACTCTGTTGTCCAGTTTAACACCACTACCTGGCCATGGGGTGTCTTTAGTGTAGTCCACTCTGTTGTCCAGTTTAACACCACTACCTGGCCATGGAGTGTCTTTAGTGTAGTCCACTCTGTTGTCCAGTTTAGCACCACTACCTGGCCATGGGGTGTCTTTAGTGTAGTCCACTCTGTTGTCCAGTTTAACACCACTACCTGGCCATGGGGTGTCTTTAGTGTAGTCCACTCTGTTGTCCAGTTTAGCACCACTACCTGGCCATGGAGTGTCTTTAGTGTAGTCCACTCTGTTGTCCAGTTTAACACCACTACCTGGCCATGGAGTGTCTTTAGTGTAGTCCACTCTGTTGTCCAGTTTAGCACCACTACCTGGCCATGGGGTGTCTTTAGTGTAGTCCACTCTGTTGTCCAGTTTAGCACCACTACCTGGCCATGGGGTGTCTTTAGTGTAGTCCACTCTGTTGTCCAGTTTAACACCACTACCTGGCCATGGAGTGTCTTTAGTGTAGTCCACTCTGTTGTCCAGTTTAATACCACTACCTGGCCATGGGGTGTCTTTAGTGTAGTCCACTCTGTTGTCCAGTTTAACACCACTACCTGGCCATGGAGTGTCTTTAGTGTAGTCCACTCTGTTGTCCAGTTTAACACCACTACCTGACCATGGGGTGTCTTTAGTGTAGTCCACTCTGTTGTCCAGTTTAACACCACTACCTGGCCATGGGGTGTCTTTAGTGTAGTCCACTCTGTTGTCCAGTTTAGCACCACTACCTGGCCATGGGGTGTCTTTAGTGTAGTCCACTCTGTTGTCCAGTTTAACACCACTACCTGGCCATGGGGTGTCTTTAGTGTAGTCCACTCTGTTGTCCAGTTTAACACCACTACCTGGCCATGGAGTGTCTTTAGTGTAGTCCACTCTGTTGTCCAGTTTAGCACCACTACCTGGCCATGGGGTGTCTTTAGTGTAGTCCACTCTGTTGTCCAGTTTAACACCACTACCTGGCCATGGGGTGTCTTTAGTGTAGTCCACTCTGTTGTCCAGTTTAGCACCACTACCTGGCCATGGAGTGTCTTTAGTGTAGTCCACTCTGTTGTCCAGTTTAACACCACTACCTGGCCATGGAGTGTCTTTAGTGTAGTCCACTCTGTTGTCCAGTTTAATACCACTACCTGGCCATGGGGTGTCTTTAGTGTAGTCCACTCTGTTGTCCAGTTTAACACCACTACCTGGCCATGGGGTGTCTTTAGTGTAGTCCACTCTGTTGTCCAGTTTAACACCACTACCTGGCCATGGAGTGTCTTTAGTGTAGTCCACTCTGTTGTCCAGTTTAGCACCACTACCTGGCCATGGGGTGTCTTTAGTGTAGTCCACTCTGTTGTCCAGTTTAACACCACTACCTGGCCATGGGGTGTCTTTAGTGTAGTCCACTCTGTTGTCCAGTTTAGCACCACTACCTGGCCATGGAGTGTCTTTAGTGTAGTCCACTCTGTTGTCCAGTTTAACACCACTACCTGGCCATGGAGTGTCTTTAGTGTAGTCCACTCTGTTGTCCAGTTTAATACCACTACCTGGCCATGGGGTGTCTTTAGTGTAGTCCACTCTGTTGTCCAGTTTAACACCACTACCTGGCCATGGGGTGTCTTTAGTGTAGTCCACTCTGTTGTCCAGTTTAATACCACTACCTGGCCATGGGGTGTCTTTAGTGTAGTCCACTCTGTTGTCCAGTTTAACACCACTACCTGGCCATGGAGTGTCTTTAGTGTAGTCCACTCTGTTGTCCAGTTTAATACCACTACCTGGCCATGGGGTGTCTTTAGTGTAGTCCACTCTGTTGTCCAGTTTAACACCACTACCTGGCCCTGGGGTGTCTTTAGTGTAGTCCACTCTGTTGTCCAGTTTAATACCACTACCTGGCCATGGGGTGTCTTTAGTGTAGTCCACTCTGTTGTCCAGTTTAACACCACTACCTGGCCCTGGAGTGTCTTTAGTGTAGTCCACTCTGTTGTCCAGTTTAACACCACTACCTGGCCATGGGGTGTCTTTAGTGTAGTCCACTCTGTTGTCCAGTTTAATACCACTACCTGGCCATGGGGTGTCTTTAGTGTAGTCCACTCTGTTGTCCAGTTTAACACCACTACCTGGCCCTGGGGTGTCTTTAGTGTAGTCCACTCTGTTGTCCAGTTTAATACCACTACCTGGCCATGGGGTGTCTTTAGTGTAGTCCACTCTGTTGTCCAGTTTAACACCACTACCTGGCCATGGGGTGTCTTTAGTGTAGTCCACTCTGTTGTCCAGTTTAATACCACTACCTCGCCATGGGGTGTCTTTAGTGTAGTCCACTCTGTTGTCCAGTTTAATACCACTACCTGGCCATGGGGTGTCTTTAGTGTAGTCCACTCTGTTGTCCAGTTTAACACCACTACCTGGCCATGGGGTGTCTTTAGTGTAGTCCACTCTGTTGTCCAGTTTAACACCACTACCTGACCCTGGAGTGTCTTTAGTGTAGTCCACACTGTTGTCCAGTTTAATACCACTACCTGGCCATGGGGTGTCTTTAGTGTAGTCCACTCTGTTGTCCAGTTTAACACCACTACCTGACCCTGGAGTGTCTTTAGTGTAGTCCACACTGTTGTCCAGTTTAACACCACTACCTGACCCTGGAGTGTCTTTAGTGTAGTCCACACTGTTGTCCAGTTTAACACCACTACCTGGCCATGGGGTGTCTTTAGTGTAGTCCACTCTGTTGTCCAGTTTAATACCACTACCTGGCCATGGGGTGTCTTTAGTGTAGTCCACTCTGTTGTCCAGTTTAACACCACTACCTGGCCCTGGGGTGTCTTTAGTGTAGTCCACTCTGTTGTCCAGTTTAATACCACTACCTGGCCATGGGGTGTCTTTAGTGTAGTCCACTCTGTTGTCCAGTTTAACACCACTACCTGGCCATGGGGTGTCTTTAGTGTAGTCCACTCTGTTGTCCAGTTTAACACCACTACCTGGCCATGGGGTGTCTTTAGTGTAGTCCACTCTGTTGTCCAGTTTAACACCACTACCTGGCCATGGTGTGTCTTTAGTGTAGTCCACACTGTTGTCCAGTTTAATACCACTACCTGGCCATGGGTGTCTTTAGTGTAGTCTACTCTGTTGTCCAGTTTAATACCACTACCTGGCCCTGGAGTGTCTTTAGTGTAGTCCACTCTGTTGTCCAGTTTAACACCACTACCTGGCCATGGGGTGTCTTTAGTGTAGTCCACACTGTTGTCCAGTTTAACACCACTACCTGGCCATGGGGTGTCTTTAGTGTAGTCCACACTGTTGTCCAGTTTAACACCACTACCTGGCCATGGGGTGTCTTTAGTGTAGTCCACTCTGTTGTCCAGTTTAACACCACTACCTGGCCATGGGGTGTCTTTAGTGTAGTCCACACTGTTGTCCAGTTTAACACCACTACCTGGCCATGGGGTGTCTTTAGTGTAGTCCACACTGTTGTCCAGTTTAATACCACTACCTGGCCATGGGGTGTCTTTAGTGTAGTCCACTCTGTTGTCCAGTTTAACACCACTACCTGGCCATGGGGTGTCTTTAGTGTAGTCCACACTGTTGTCCAGTTTAACACCACTACCTGGCCATGGGGTGTCTTTAGTGTAGTCCACACTGTTGTCCAGTTTAACACCACTACCTGGCCATGGGGTGTCTTTAGTGTAGTCCACTCTGTTGTCCAGTTTAACACCACTACCTGGCCATGGGGTGTCTTTAGTGTAGTCCACACTGTTGTCCAGTTTAATACCACTACCTGGCCATGGTGTGTCTTTAGTGTAGTCCACTCTGTTGTCCAGTTTAATACCACTACCTGGCCATGGGGTGTCTTTAGTGTAGTCCACTCTGTTGTCCAGTTTAGCACCACTACCTGGCCGTGGGGTGTCTTTAGTGTAGTCCACGCTGTTGTCCAGTTTAACACCACTACCTGGCCCTGGGGTGTCTTTAGTGTAGTCCTCTCTGTTGTCCAGTTTAACACCACTACCTGGCCATGGGGTGTCTTTAGTGTAGTCCACTCTGTTGTCCAGTTTAACACCACTACCTGGCCATGGTGTGTCTTTAGTGTAGTCCACTCTGTTGTCCAGTTTAACACCACTACCTGGCCCTGGGGTGTCTTTAGTGTAGTCCACTCTGTTGTCCAGTTTAACACCACTACCTGGCCCTGGGGTGTCTTTAGTGTAGTCCACTCTGTTGTCCAGTTTAACACCACTACCTGGCCATGGGGTGTCTTTAGTGTAGTCTACTCTGTTGTCCAGTTTAACACCACTACCTGACCCTGGAGTGTCTTTAGTGTAGTCCACTCTGTTGTCCAGTTTAACACCACTACCTGGCCATGGGGTGTCTTTAGTGTAGTCCACTCTGTTGTCCAGTTTAACACCACTACCTGACCCTGGAGTGTCTTTAGTGTAGTCCACTCTGTTGTCCAGTTTAGAACCACTACCTGGCCATGGGGTGTCTTTAGTGTAGTCCACTCTGTTGTCCAGTTTAGCACCACTACCTGACCCTGGAGTGTCTTTAGTGTAGTCCACTCTGTTGTCCAGTTTAGCACCACTACCTGGCCATGGGGTGTCTTTAGTGTAGTCCACTCTGTTGTCCAGTTTAACACCACTACCTGACCATGGGGTGTCTTTAGTGTAGTCCACTCTGTTGTCCAGTTTAGCACCACTACCTGGCCATGGGGTGTCTTTAGTGTAGTCCACTCTGTTGTCCAGTTTAACACCACTACCTGACCCTGGAGTGTCTTTAGTGTAGTCCACTCTGTTGTCCAGTTTAGCACCACTACCTGGCCATGGGGTGTCTTTAGTGTAGTCCACTCTGTTGTCCAGTTTAACACCACTACCTGGCCATGGGGTGTCTTTAGTGTAGTCCACTCTGTTGTCCAGTTTAACACCACTACCTGGCCCTGGGGTGTCTTTAGTGTAGTCCACTCTGTTGTCCAGTTTAACACCACTACCTGGCCCTGGGGTGTCTTTAGTGTAGTCCACTCTGTTGTCCAGTTTAACACCACTACCTGGCCATGGGGTGTCTTTAGTGTAGTCCACTCTGTTGTCCAGTTTAACACCACTACCTGGCCATGTGGTGTTTTTAGTGTAGTCCACACTGTTGTCCAGTTTAGCACAACTACCTGGCCATGGGGGTGTCTTTAGTGTAGTCCACTCTGTTGTCCAGTTTAACACCACTACCTGGCCATGGTGTGTCTTTAGTGTAGTCCACTCTGTTGTCCAGTTTAGCACCACTACCTGGCCATGGAGTGTCTTTAGTGTAGTCCACTCTGTTGTCCAGTTTAGCACCACTACCTGGCCCTGGGGTGTCTTTAGTGTAGTCCACTCTGTTGTCCAGTTTAACACCACTACCTGGCCCTGGGGTGTCTTTAGTGTAGTCCACTCTGTTGTCCAGTTTAACACCACTACCTGGCCCTGGGGTGTCTTTAGTGTAGTCCACTCTGTTGTCCAGTTTTACACCACTACCTGGCCCTGGGGTGTCTTTAGTGTAGTCCACTCTGTTGTCCAGTTTAACACCACTACCTGGCCCTGGGGTGTCTTTAGTGTAGTCCACTCTGTTGTCCAGTTTAACACCACTACCTGACCCTGGAGTGTCTTTAGTGTAGTCCACTCTGTTGTCCAGTTTAACACCACTACCTGGCCATGGTGTGTCTTTAGTGTAGTCCACTCTGTTGTCCAGTTTAACACCACTACCTGGCCATGGTGTGTCTTTAGTGTAGTCCACTCTGTTGTCCAGTTTAGCACCACTACCTGGCCATGGGGTGTCTTTAGTGTAGTCCACTCTGTTGTCCAGTTTAACACCACTACCTGGCCCTGGAGTGTCTTTAGTGTAGTCCACTCTGTTGTCCAGTTTAACACCACTACCTGGCCATGGTGTGTCTTTAGTGTAGTCCACTCTGTTGTCCAGTTTAGCACCACTACCTGGCCCTGGAGTGTCTTTAGTGTAGTCCACTCTGTTGTCCAGTTTAACACCACTACCTGGCCATGGTGTGTCTTTAGTGTAGTCCACTCTGTTGTCCAGTTTAACACCACTACCTGGCCCTGGAGTGTCTTTAGTGTAGTCCACTCTGTTGTCCAGTTTAACACCACTACCTGGCCATGGGGTGTCTTTAGTGTAGTCCACTCTGTTGTCCAGTTTAGCACCACTACCTGGCCATGGGGTGTCTTTAGTGTAGTCCACTCTGTTGTCCAGTTTAACACCACTACCTGGCCATGGTGTGTCTTTAGTGTAGTCCACTCTGTTGTCCAGTTTAGCACCACTACCTGGCCATGGGGTGTCTTTAGTGTAGTCCACTCTGTTGTCCAGTTTTACACCACTACCTGGCCGTGGGGTGTCTTTAGTGTAGTCCACTCTGTTGTCCAGTTTAGCACCACTACCTGGCCATGGGGTGTCTTTAGTGTAGTCCACTCTGTTGTCCAGTTTAGCACCACTACCTGGCCATGGGGTGTCTTTAGTGTAGTCCACTCTGTTGTCCAGTTTAGCACCACTACCTGGCCATGGGGTGTCTTTAGTGTAGTCCACTCTGTTGTCCATTTCAACACCACTACCTGGCCATGGTGTGTCTTTAGTGTAGTCCACTCTGTTGTCCAGTTTAACACCACTACCTGGCCATGGTGTGTCTTTAGTGTAGTCCACTCTGTTGTCCAGTTTAACACCACTACCTGGCCCTGGGGTACCTTTATTTCACTCTGTTGAAATCATTAATGTCAGGTGTCTGGTTTAAGAATACATCTCACCTTCCCTTCCAGCCATCTTTGAGGCTCTGAAAAGAGCTATGAGTATTGCCCTTCCTCATGACTAAACAATTAAAAAAAGAGTATCATGTTTAGCTCACATCTGCTCAAGCAAACCTACAAGCAAAGGTATTACAGTCATGACTATACTGTCGTTTACTGCACAGTGTATCTAAGACTACATTATCTAATGCCGTGCTATTTTAAGTATCTGTGCAACTCAACTAATTACCATTTTGATAATGAACTATGAAAATAAGTTCATTTATCTGTGGTAGATACATGTAAAAAAAAAGATTAGCAAACTGTTTGCTTCAAATTTACTTATTACAGCATTAGAACACATCTCGCCGACCTCCTACAAGGTTGCATCTCATAGTAGGTCTTGGGTGTTTTAATGATAGGGTCCGTAGTCCCATGATGTTGTTACATCTATGTATATTTTCATGGCTTCCAACAAGGTTGTATCTCATAGGAGGGTTTTTGAGTGTTTTAATGATAGAAACCCCTAACATGAAAGGGAATGTCCCACCTGGAATCAAATGATAGTGAATCCAGCAGCCCGAACAATTGGCCAGTAGAATAACTATTAACCTGAAGTTTATTGGTTTTCATGTTAGTAATTAAGTTTATATATATTTTAGATCTTATTATAATGAACATATCCAACAAAAAAATTTACTTGTGTTGCTGAATAAATTAATTAGTTGTTTAATAAATGTCATTATTCACAAATGATATGTTTTATTTCCAATCTAATTAGTATGTGTCACAACTTTATTGGTTGGTTCTAATTGTTGTAAAGTTTGGGATATTGTGGGACACTGTAAATCAGTTCCTGTATGAGTAAGGCATGGTCAGCCGACCAGACACTGCTCACAACAGGACAACCCGTCTAACCCATGCTAGCGTGGAAGAACGGATGTAAAACGGTGATGATGATGTAGACTATTGTGGGATACTGTAGACCACTGTAAGATACTGTAGACTTCTGTAAGATACTGTAGACTACAGTGGGATACTGTAGACCATTGTGGGATACTGTAGAGTAGACCACTGTGGGATACAGTAGAATACTGTGGGATACAGTAGAATACTGTGGGATACAGTAGAATACTGTGGGATACAGTAGAATACTGTGGGATACTGTAGACTACAGTGGGATACTGTAGACTACAGTGGGATACTGTAGACCACTGTGGGATACTGTAGAGTAGACCACTGTGGGATACTGTAGAGTAGACCACTGTGGGATACTGTAGAGTAGACCACTGTGGGATACTGTAGACCACTGTGGGATACTATAGATCATTGTAGGATACTGTAGACCACAGTAGGGTACTGTAGACCACTGTGGGATACTGTAGACCACTGTGGGATACTGTAGACCACTGTGTGATACTGTAGACCACAGTAGGATACTGTAGACCAGTGGTCGCCAACATGGGTTCCGCGGAACCTTGGGGTTCCGTAAAACAAACTTCGGGTTCCTTAAAAAAATAAATATTTACATTACCATTAATATTTTGGGTTTTCTGAAAAAGGTGCAAAGAAAATGCCAAAGGTGCAATGTATAAATGAACGAGTACTATTGTAGTGTACACAGGTTCTCCACTCCAATTCGTGGAAAACACTACTTTTAGTTTCTCACTTGAATTAGCAGAAAAACACTGTTCTGAGATTCGTGGAAATTGAATACTTTCAATATCTCATCAATTCTTGGAAAGACATAGTTTTCTGAATTCCGAGGATTTGACTACTACTGATAATACACTAATTGAAATTAGAAATTGACCAATCACGAACAAGTAAATGTTGGTCGATGACAGCATATCTTTAAACTGAAAACTTCAGTTCAGCGAGGTCTCTCAACCGAGAGACAGGGTCAGTTCGCTGTTCTCACAACGTAAGTTCAGTAGAATGTTTTCAATAGAGAACACGTTTTAATCTGCTGTCCTCACAAAAGCTTTAAAGTCGCCTAAAGTTTCCTCACAGAGTGAACTCGCTTACTAGTCGTTTTCAACATGCATCCAGTTCCACAGACAATTCTAAATAAGAACACGTTACATTCTGTTGTACTTTGTACAGAAAATATAACGCCTGTAAAGTTTCGACTACTAACAAAGGTAATTTTGCATTCCATGCATACACTATAAACTTTGCCACACAATTATGTATTCATTTGATGACATCTGCATTCACAATTGAGAAATTACTTCATACAATAAATATATATGTCCACAAGCATTTGACTAAACTTTATTTGTTCCAATCTAATATATGTTTAACGCAGCCTAAAGCCTTCTTATATTATATCTAACTTTGAGTCAAAATAGATAGAAGATATCTGAATTAATTTCCAATACCATCGTCACATCTTCTACACTACCAGCTGATTTGCATTTTTTGCACCTTTTAGTATGGCGGATATTTAAATATATTTACATTACCAATAATATTTAATACGACCCGAAAGTAGTATATGCAGGAAGTGCTGGACTCTGAAAAACATTTCTTCTAGTTGTTTATAAATTTGCACCTTTTTCAGTAACCCCTAATATTTTAATATTATTATAAGACTTTAAATAATATGTTTGCCATCCTAAAATGGAGAAATTTCAATTTTTAAAAATTAACATTTTTTTTTAACTAGTTAAGTTTTTCCCAATATCTAAAATTAAAGTTAATTTAAGTACTTTTTGTAATTAAAAAAACTGTTAATTTCTCTTGTTTATTAATGTCATTTTAAAAAGTTTAACTGTAGATAAATAGCATTGATATGATGTCTACTGCAAAGAAGCTGAAGTTAGATACCAGCAGTAAGGTTAGACAGTGGTGTGATGATTATGTTAGATATGGATTTCAAAAAGCTGACACTAAAAAAAGATACACCAGATCAGCCCATGTGTTTGCTATGTTCAAAAGTTCTATCAAATAGCTGTTTAAATCCTGCAAAACTTAAAAGACACCTTGATACTAACCACACCAATGATAAAAACAAGTCACTTTACTTTGCTGAAAAACATCAAAAAATCACAAGCTAATATGTATGACTTGTTTTGTAAAAAGTCAGATAGAAATAAAGCTTTAACAAGAACATCTTTTTAGATTTCACATTTGATTGGTAAAAACAAGAAACCATTTACATTAGGAGAACAGTTAATTCTGCCAAGTATAAAAATTGCTACAGAGAATCTTTTTGAAAGATGCTGTATTAAGGACAAAGAAAAATTAAGCCAGTTACCATTGTCAGCAAATACCGTAAAAAGAAGGATAATTGATATTTCTTCTGATATAGAAAATCAGATACTAACTGCACTAAAGAAAAGCACATGTTTTGGTCTGCAAGTGGACGAAACTACGGATATTAATAACAAGGCTCAATTAATTTGCTATGTACGGTTTGTAGACTTTGATAAAAAAGAATTAGTAGAAGAGTATTTGTTTTGTCTGGTATTAGACATCACAACTAAAGGTCAAGATATATTCAATAAAATTGAAGAGTATTTTTTTAAAAATGGTGTATCTTGGAGCAAGTTGACTTCAATAACAACAGATGGAACAGCTGCAATGACTGGTAAAAATTCTGGTTTGATTGCAAAAATTAAAGAATAGACCCCAAATTGTATTTCAAATCATTGTATGATTCATCGAGAGGTTTTGTGTTAAAAAAAATTCAAAGACAGAGATGCTCAAATATTAAATGACCAGCCGAAAGACATTGTCAAAATTATCAATTTGATCCATGCAAGAGCAAAAATTCTAGAATGTTTGAATCTATTTGTGAATCTTCTGGAAGTAATTATAATAGATTGTTATTGAACAATGATATGCGTGGGCTGTCTTTTGGGGATGCTATGAAGAGAGTTTTTGAACTGAGAGAAGAAATAATAGTTTTTCTAAAAAAACAGAATGATGAAAGAGCAAGTGTATTAGAAACCAATGAATGGAATGTGCAACTCGCTTATTTAGTAGACATTTTTGGTGAACTGAACAAACTAAATAAGTGTCTTCAGGGTAACAATGCAGATATTTTTACTTCAATCAATTTTATTACATATTTTCAATCAAAATTAAACATCTTTATAAAAAGAATTGAATCGGACAATTACTCATTACTTTCAAACCTTGAAATAGAGCTTAAAAAGAGAGAAGATTTTGACTCCAGCAATCTAAAGAAGATTATTCTTTCTCATTTAAATGTGCTTTCCACAAGTTTTTCAGATTATTTTGACTTGATGGAAAAAGATATTGTTAGCGGAAATTTATGGATAAAAAACCCGTTCACCGAGATCGAGCAGTTAGTGTCAGAAAATGACGCTGGAAATTGTAAAAATTTACTACCTGCACAATGCTTACATCTGTTGATGGATTTGAATTCAAACGAAGACCTGAAAGTGATATTCGAAAGCAGAAAGAAAGAACTATGGATCGACTTATTCTTGATTGGGGAGTTTAATAAAATCAGCCAACTTGCATTGAAATATTTGACTTTATTCCCATCTAGCTACTTGTGCGAAAAAGGGTTTTCACAGTTGGTAGAAATCTGCACAAAGAAGAGGAATAAACTGTCAGCAATTGACGAGTGTATGAGACTGGCATTAACTAGTGTTGAACCTCAATTTTCTAAACTCACTGATGAGGCGCAGCAGCAGAAAAGCCACTAGTTAATTGTGTTCGATTACATACACACGCATGAAACACTAAAATAAATAAATACTTTATTATTTTTTTTTGAAAAGTTTTGTATTGTATAGGTTCCGTGAAGAATTCAAAATATTTAGAGGGTTCCTCGGTTTTAAAAAGGTTGGCGACCACTGCTGTAGACCACAGTAGGATACTGTAGACCACAGTAGGATACTGTAGACCACAGTAGGATACTGTAGACCACTGTGGGATACTGTAGACCACTGTGGGATACTGTAGACTACTGTGGGATACTGTAGACCACTGTGGGATACTGTAGACCACTGTGGGATACTGTAGACCACTGTGGGATACTGTAGACCATAATGGAATACTGTAGACCTCTCTGGGACACTGTAGGATACTGTAGACCACTGTGGGATACTGTAGACCACTGTGGGATACTGTAGACCACTGTGGGATACTGTAGACCTCTCTGGGATACTGTAGACCACTGTGGGATACTGTAGACCACTGTAGGATACTGTAGACCTCTCTGGGATACTGTGGGATACTGTAGACCACTGGGATACTGTAGACCATAATGGAATACTGTAGACCTCTCTGGGACACTGTAGGATACTGTAGACCACTGTGGGATACTGTAGACCACTGTGGGATACTGTAGACCTCTCTGGGATACTGTAGACCACTGTGGGATACTGTAGACCACTGTAGGATACTGTAGACCTCTCTGGGATACTGTGGGATACTGTAGACTACTGTGGGATACTGTAGACTACTGTGGGATACTGTAGACTACTGTGGGATACTGTAGACTACTGTGGGATACTGTAGGATACTGTAGACCTCTCTGGGATACTGTAGACCTCTGTGGGATACTGTAGACCTCTCTGGGACACTGTAGACTACTGTGGGATACTGTATCCCACTGTGGGATACTGTAGACCACAGTGGGATACTGTGGACTACTGTGGCCTACAGTGGTCTACAGTATCCTACAGTGTCCCACAGTAGAGCACTGTGGGATACTGTAGACCACTATGGAACCTTGTTGAACATTATGGAAAATGACTTGGTCTACAACATTTTGTTTTATTTAGTGTTCATATTGTATATTGATTTATTTTCAATATTTGTATATACATACATGAAGAAGGCACTAGTCTGCACCAGTCTTCTCTTTACCCCTCTCCCCATCACTCCCCTAGTCTTAATACCCTGCCCTCACCAGCTAAATATCTCACACACCTTGAACTTGCTTACTTGTCCCCCTTCTAACCCTCACCTCTCCTGCCCAACCCACACATACAAGCATGAAAGCTGGACACATTCTACATCTGATTTCTTACAATGCTGTTGCCATGACAAAAAGCGTGAAGTCTACCTTGTATGCTGATCTGATGCCACAGCAACAAAAGCACCCAGTTCACACTTTAACAGCGTTGGTACTAGGAAGGGCACCCTACTGTAGAAACTAAGCCAAAATACAGATCCATATGAGCAAGGCATTGGACACCTGACCTGACTTGTCTCATAATGTGACAACCAGCTCCAGCTTAACCTAAGCATGCATGGAAAAATAGACATTAAACAACAATGATGATGATGATGACTATCATCATCATCGATTAATGTCTATCTTCCACGCTAGCATAGATTAGATGGGAGTTGTCCCACTTGAGGCAAGATTGGTCGGGTGATCGTGTCTTGCTCGTTAAGGACTGTCTGGCAGGTTTTCTACGGCTGGATGCCCTTCCTAACACCAACCACAATTACAGTGTGGACTGGGAACTTTTTACCGTGTTACCTTCATGGCCACATTACAGCGTGGGCTGTGTGTTTTTTTATCATGACACCTACACGACATCACTAGTTTGGACTGGATGTTGCCGTACCAACTTTACAGAGAGAGGGTGGTGTTGGTGGGAGTGGGAGGATGGAGTAGGGGTAGTGGGATTGGGATGTATATTTGGTTAAGAGGTGCCTCCTGACTGTAGGTTTCGCATTGTACATAGGCAAGGCGGGTCTTCTGTATTACTGCGTGGCGCCAAAGATCTCGGTCCAGTGACATTGTTTTAGAGAGTGTGTAAGGTCGGAATTTATCAAATCGTCCCAGGTTTTTCTGGGTTTATCTACTCCGTAACTTCCATCAATTTTGATCGCCCTGCACATTTTTTGATGATTGGTATTGAATGTATCAGGAAGTAGCTGGTTCTTTGCCAACTATTCAGCCCAATGAAAAGGGCTGATCAGAGATGAGAGGGAGACTTACCTAAGTGATGTTTAAATCTTCAACTGGAGCCATTGTCATTTCTGATTTCTTTTTGCAACAATTAAACTGGTGTTTGGTAAAACCAAGAAGACAATTACTAATATAATTGTTTCTACTTTTGGCACAAGGCCAGCAATTACCCAGTGCATTACTGGTACTTTATTTTATTGACCCCGTAAGGATGAAAGGCAAAGTTAACCTCGGCGGGATTTGAACTCAGATCGTAAAGGGACGTAACTATGCTGGAAAGCATGGCGTCCGACCCTCTACCGATACTGCCAATCCACCCAATTCACATATAATGTTAGTTAATTAGATTTCTTGGTGCTTGACAATATCTTCTTATTTTTCCTTCTATTTATTTGCTGGTATATAACAATATTTGTTAGTGAAGTTGCCTGGTTTAGTGGTTAGCAAATTAGATTCATGATTGTGAGATTGCTAGTTTAATTTCCGGACTGAGCAATGCGTTATGTTCTTGAGCAAGATACTTTATTTCACATTGTTCTTTTTACTAGGAGTTGCGACTGGTAGTTAGTATCAGCAATAGAAAGACCAATGGAAACATTGGTCCAATTGGACCGAGTTCCACACCCCTCGGTCTGGGACCTTGTCAATTGAATTCTTTCTTTCTTCTTGTTAGTTTAGCCTCAAGAACCTTCCAGATAGAAATGATGGTGTATTCTAGGCATTATGTTTCAACGAATGGAGCAATTTACAATAACTTAAATTTTGAACTCTTAACGTCCTGTACCACATGAAGCCACATTAGCAAGGCACTCTTGAAAAGTACAAAACAGCACTATGACTGCATTAAGAAATGAAAGTTTTTACTGCCACAATGCAAAGTTTCACAATGTGCTGCCTACTAGTAAAGATACTATAAACATTTGAATTAAATATTTTTAGGCATTACAGAATGTTAAAATTCAAATGATGTTATTTTCTTGGTGAAAATTGTGAGGCTTTCTAGTAACCATATCAGTTGGAAACAATTTTTTCTTGTTCCATAAAATTTGTTTGTATTTAACAAAATATACTTTCTGTGCCAGAAGATTTAATATTAACCCTTTAGCATTTAAACTGGCTGCATCCGGCCAAAATTCTCCCAGTTCTTTCTGTTCAAATCGGCTGTAACCAACCACTCATACTGATGATAAGGTATTGTTCTCAACATAAATAATATCAAAATCTCATAGATTTGATATTATTTATGAGATAGTTATGTGAGGTAAAGCCTTTACCATGAAAACATAATAGTAAATATAATGTATTTGCTAAAGGGTTAAATTCCAGAAACATCAGGTCAAAAATATTAATACTTATCTAATTACCGTATATACTTGAATATAAGCACCCTGCCCCCCATTTTATATCTGAGAAATGGGCAAAAATTTAAACCCCATTTATAAGCCAAGTCAGCTAATCAACACATTGCTTAGATGGCATATATAAGCCAACCCCCTCCCTCCATTTTATTATTGATTTTTTGCTCACATATTCTTTGGCTTATATTTCATTATATACACATTAATTGATACTTACCAAGTTAATTAATGTATTTATTTATTGTAGAATACTAAAAAAGAAAGGACAAATCAATCAAAATGAGTATGTTAACTGTAGAAGAGTGTGAACTCCTTGGAGATTCTAAGTATCGTTCATACATCTCACAAGTAGAAAAGGCTCTGAAATACTTTGAAACCACAAGTGAATGGGCTGATTTAATATCAGCCCTTGGAAAACTCAATAAGGTAAGTGAAAAGTCTTTTTTTTTTCAATGAATGTTTTAAACATTTTATATTTTTCTTTTATGATAGTAAAAGAAAATATATTATTAGAAAAGAGTGTTGTTGTTTGCTTGAAGCATTGTGTAAAGTGGAGAAAATAGTTTTTTGTATAGATGCTACCACAATGTGAATTAGATGGTAATTGTTAAAAATATGATAAAACAATGAAGTTGAAAAGTTAACTTGCAGTTCTTTATATGTCAAAAGATTAATAGAAGTTAGTTCAGAGTTGTATTTTATGTTTACTTAATTAGGGATAACCTGAGATTAAACTAACAAATAGCCTTACCTTTTAGTAACACATTTAGTATTTCCTGAGACTAAACAGTAACAAATAGCCTTAAACTTAAGTAATACATTAATGTTTACTATTTCCTGAGACTAAGCTAGCAAATAGCATATGTTTCTATATCTAGAACTACATTATCCCACATCTCCTTACTGTTTATGTTGGTAGGATGTAATTTTAAGGAGATTTAACTACTATTTCTAGCAAATTGAGTGACCAAATAAAGGTTCCTTCTTGTCTCAGGAAGCCACTGTCCTAAATATATTTTATCATCATCATCATCATTTTAAGGTCTGATTTCCATATTGGCATGGGTTGGTTGAGGTTGTCATAGACAAGTCAGAAAACCACATCTTCCTCGTATATTACATATTTTATCATGGTTTCTATGACTGGATGTCCTTCCTAATGCCAACCACTTTGTATAGTGTACTGAGTGCATATCATGGCACCAGCACTACCACATTGCAAAGTATAAATGGGTGTATTTTATTGAGACATTGTAAATGTACTTGGCAAAGCTGAAGTACTGGGTACATTTTATCATGGCACCAACACTGGAGAGATTATCCAGTCCTTGACAGGATGAAAGGGTCCCTAGTACCCTATGTTGTCTCTGTTCATCCACCACTTTAGAAGGGACACTGTGTGTGTTCCATCATGATACCAACACTAGAAAGGTTGGCTTATTCACTGCAACCTAAAAGAGACTTTAGTTTATATATTTCTGTTATATATTTTATTGAACCTGAGTCCAACTGTTGGTAGCAGGGGTAGTGGGTATTAAATGATGATGATGCTCAGTGGTAATTATCAAAGTTAACCATGATTATTAGGTAATAATTAAAACCAGTGGTCATGACATTCAAACTACATCGGACAGTTGTATTAAACAAACAATCTGAAGTTCACTTACCAGCTATTGTTTAGTGTTCTTGTGTATCCAAGTCATTCTCACAACTCATATTGTTTATAAATATATGCTACTAAATTTATGTCACATTGAAATGCCCTATTATTCTAACATCCTGTACCACATGAAACCGTATTAATAGCAAGATAGTCTTTTAAAGAACAAAACTACTTTGATGGCATCACATTAAAATTCATTTATAAGTCTTTATTTTAAATACTGCACATTTTTACAATGATCTGTTTACTTGGAAAGATGTTATAAATATTTAAATTATCAGACTTTAGCTTTAGGAAGGGCATTCAGCTGTAGAAACCAAGCCAGTAACAGTTCTGTATGAGCAAGACATAGTCACCTGACCTGACTTGTCTCATAATGTAATAATCCATTTAACCCATGCAAACATGAAAGACAGACATTAGATAGTAATGATGAGTTAAGCTAGTTGAACTTTCTGTACACATTCATCATGCAATTATAATTCTGTCAGGTTGTACTAAATATTATTCGCTTATTACCGTTATATGCTTGTCCAATTATGCCCAAATTTCGAGGATTTTATTTAAACCTCGTTTGTTTTTCTAAAATAACAATCTCGCTGTTTAATTTTTGCCGAAAATTCTGATGTTTTATAACCTTCTCTTCCTCGATCTCGTTCATTTAATTTTGGCCGAAAATCCTAGGGTTTATAAAATGGCCTCCTTGCCCCTCTTAATCTTTACTACCCTCCTCCCTTCTCTCACCAAATATAAAATAAACCTGTTACGAGGTACGAATCTCAGAATTTGTCAAATCTTATTAATGGTCACACTGTTCGTTCTCCTGTGAAATGTAATGTAAAATGCCATCTTCTTTCGTTCTCTCCATTTCCTGGTCCATCTCAATGCTATTCTATAATTCTGTCAGGTTGCTCTAAATATTATTCGCTTATTACTGTTATATGCTATTCTATAATTCTGTCAGGTTGTACTAAATATTATTCGCTTATTACCGTTATATGCTTGTCCAATTATGCCCAAATTTCGAGGATTTTATTTAAACCTTCTCGAGGATTTTATTTAAACCTTCAAGATTTATGTTAATATATAACCTCAACTATGCTTGTATGCTGTAGTTTTCATCAGTGCATTTCACTTTGAAATATTCTTTTATTCTTTTACTGGTTTTAGCCATACAAGTGGCTGAAATGGGGGTCTTCTGAAGTGTCTTTGTAATAATATTACTTGATAGTGTGTAGCTTGATACTACAGGCATCCACATAGTTCCTGACTACGACATTCCACTCAACATGAACACGGGGACATTCGCATACACATATATTATGGGCTTCCACATAGTTTCTGCCTACCAAGTTCCACTGAAAAGGTATTGGTGAAACCAAGGCTACAGTAGAAGACATGAGCCGAAAATGCCCTGAAGTCCTCAACTTCTGTCTCCTCCATTTCTCTCTACCCCTCACTAACATCCACAATCAGAAGTATTCTTCTCCATTAAATCATTCAACTGCAAATATTAAAATAAATATGAAGTATTGTTGAATTAGAACAATTAATTTTTAAATTTTGATAGGTTTAATTTGAATATGTCCCTAAACTGGCCTCGTTAATATCATTCATGTTGAATTCTCTAAAACATATAAAAAAAATTTAGCAGTTAACTATGAGATCTTGTGAGCTCTAAAATTATAACTAAAAATTTTGTTTACATTGTGTGTGTGTGTGTGTGTCATTATTTTACATCTGCTTACATGGGCAGTGAATTGGCAGTATTGGTAGAGGGTTGGACATGCTTTCCAGCATAGTTACGTCCCTTTACGATCTGAGTTCAAATCTCGCCGAGGTTAACTTTACCTTTCATCCTTACGGGGTCGATAAAATAAAGTACCAGTAATGTACTGGGTAATTGTTGGCCTTGTGTCAAAAGTAGAAACAATTATTTTACATCTGCTTTCCATGCTGGCCAGGGTCGAGCCCGTTGTCAGAGTTTAAGACAAGAGAAGTTGAAGAATCACAACTTCCTCATATTTTCTACTGTTGGCATAGTTTTCTTGTCTGGATCCCTCTTTTTTATATCAACCATTTTACAGAGTATCCTGGGTGCATTTTATCTTAGTACTAAAGTAAATTTAGTTATAATAAAACATAGAGTGCTTTTGTTCCTTTATCTAGTCTATGGAAACTCATGATACTACATATATATATATATATATATATATATATATGTGCAGAAGTTATATTTAATTTGTTGGGATTCCAACAAGCTTAAAAGTTTATAACTGATATAAAGCACTCACTATCCAGTGAACTTTCAACCGTCAAGGTTGTTTTTCCACGGTTATGTCAATATTTATAAAACAAATCTTGTATTTTATCTGATGAAAACGCACCAAGAATGCCTTGGTTGCCCTTGAAATATATATAATAAAATAATTATGGTTTTATAAATATAGTTTCCATTTATTAATATATTGTATATTATATATATATAAAGAGAATTCTTTCTGTCTGAAGCACTTATGGTTACACATGTGCAATGATAAAACTGTCTCTAAAGGATTAAATACAAAGTTTTTATCCCTGCAGCATTGAAGAACATTTCATCCCTTCAACTCCTTCCAATGTGGCCCCCAATATTTCTCTACAATACTACCATCATTTCATGCCTTCACCCACATTCAACATCTCACTCCTTATATTGTACTAAATTACTACAATATTCAAAAATTACTACATGTTCAAAGACAATATTACACATGTTCAAAAATAAGTTTTGATATAACTGACAAACTATTGGTGTTATGATAAAAAGTATTTTACCATTGATTCCAGCTTGCTGGAAATAAATGTGAAACAATGTTCTGTTATGTAGTATTTTCATAATTACAATGCAAATGTAGTACATTCTTGTTAGAAATTTGGTCACAAAAGGGTTAATAATTTATCCTGTTAATTTTCACAGGTGCTGCTGTCACATATGAAATATCCTGTTATCCCCAAACGGGTTATTATTGGCAAACGGTTAGCTCAGTGTCTTCATCCAGCTTTACCAAGTGGTGTTCATCTGAAAGCTCTTGAAACCTATGATATCATCTTCAAAAGTATTGGTCTTGAACGTTTGTCCCAAGATCTCTTCATCTATACGGCAGGTCTTTTCCCACTGATGAGTCATGCTGCGATGAATGTGAAACCAGTTCTTTTAGATCTTTATGAATGCCATTTTGTACCGTTAAGAAAACATATAAAACCTGGTCTAAATGGACTTCTGCTTGGATTGTTACCTGGCATGGAAGAGGGTTCTGAACTATCCTACAGGTATTAAATAGAGAATATTTTATAAAATATCTTATTTTTTTGTTAGTTATTTTCTGTATGATCTAAATTATTGGTTTGTAATGTTTTACAATATTTAATATTGGCCAACATGTTTTTCAGTTTAAAGTGTTGTGTTTTCTATAATATATACACTATATATAGTATATACTCTGTTTTCTATAGTAGATACACTATACTCTGTGTAGTCTACTGTTCTCTGTAATATATACATAATATACTCTATGATATATATACTTTATAATATGTACATTACACACTCTAATATATACATTATATATTCTATAGTATATACTCCATAATATATGCATTATGCACTATATACTATATATAGTCTACTGATGACAGTAAGATATACACTATATACTCTATAATATATACACTATATACAATATATACTATGTACAGTCTACTGTTCACTAGTGTGTGATTGTATATATATATACATTATTTGCTATATAATATACATACAATGTACTACCAGCTACTTTTCTCTGTAATATATACACTATATACTCTAAATAGTTTGTATCTTTAATATAGTGATGATGATGATGATCATCATCATCATCATACGTCCGCTTGTCCCTGCTTGTAAGGGTGGGACGGGTCTTATTCAGCACAACATCTCTCCACTTGTCTCGGTCCTTTGTCATCTCCACCATGAGCTTCAGTGATCTGAGATCTGTTCTCACCACCTCCGCCCATGTTTTTCGTGGTCTACCTCTACCACGTCTTCCTTCAACTGGCATTTCCTGGCACTTCTTCACCCATCGGTCATCCTCCATGCAGATCACATGTCCATACCACCTCAGTCTCCTCTCTCGCACACTACATTCTATCCCTCACAGACACAGTTTCTCTCTCTTCACATTTATGCTGGGTTGTTCACGCACATTGACATTGCACATCTAAAGGAGCATGCCTGCCTCATTTCTCTGCAGCTGCTGCCCATGTCTCACGACCATGCAGCATCGCGCATCTCACACAGGCATCATATAACCGGCCTTTCGTACGCAGGGAGAAAGCCTTCTTCGTCAGCAGAGGAAGCAGCTCCCTAAACTTCTTCCAACCCATCCTTATTCTAGATACTATGGCCTCGGAACACCCCCCTCCCATGCTAATCTGATCTCCTAGGTACCGTAAGCTATCCACCACTTCTATAGCACCCGCCTGCATTTGAAAAATGTGTCTATCAATGTGACTTCTACTGTCTAATTTCCCTGTACATCTACTGCATATGTATTTCTCCCTACCTGTTAGTTTGCCTGCTATCCCGCTACATCTCTTGTGTACCCAAGATCTGCATCGTGTGAATTTTATAGAATTTATGCCAGTTCCTTTTCTGCATATCGAACATGGCCATTTCCCTAACGGAATCAGGGTTTTGTCCTCTCTTCTACTCATCAACACTTCTGTCTTAGCTAGGTTCACTCCCAGTCCTCTTGCTTCCAACTGCTGTTTCCATAGCCAGAATTTATTCTCTAGCTCCTCTACTGATTCTGCTATAAGAACCAGATCGTCAGCATAGAGAAGTTCCCATGGACAGCCAGTTTAAACTCCTCTGTTATAATGAACAAGAGCGGGCTGAGGACCGAACCTTGATGTACTCCTACTTGTACCTGGAATTCCACACTAAACTCTATTCCTACTCTGACTTTACTGACAGTACCTCTGTACAAAGTTTGCACTGTCCTCACAAGCCATTCCTCAACACCTAGTTTCCTTAGGGACCACCAGATGACAGATCGGGGTACCCTATCAAAGGCCTTCTCTAGGTCAACAAAGGCTAAGTATAGTGGCTTATTTTTCTCTAAGAACCTCTCTTGTAATTTTCTCACCAAGAAGAGGGCATCTGTTGTACTCTTCCCAGGCACAAAACCAAACTGCATCTCATCTAGTTTGACCCTTTCTCTAATTAGTTGTGCTAATATCCTTTCTACCACTTTCATAACCTGATCCATCAGTTTTATACCCCTATAATTGCTCCTCTCCAGAGCATCCCCTTTACTTTGTAGCAATTTATGAGAATACTGCTGCACCAGTCTTTCGGTATGACACTACCATATATAGCCTGATTGATGATGCATGCAACCAGTTTAGTGCCTATGTCCCCTGATGCCTTCAGCATCTCAGCAACTATCCCCAATGGTCCAGCAGCCTTACCATTTTTCATTTCCTTAATCGCCTCTTGGACCCTATATTCGTCAATCTCAATAGTTGGTCCCTCTGTCGGATCTACTGAGGGTAATTTCTCTCTCTCCCATGATTATATACTCTAAATAAATATTAACATCATATTTCATCTGATGTTTTCTTTCAAACATTTCTCTTCAAGACTATTTTTTGTTTTATACATGTTACATAAAAAAAATGTCAACTATTTTCTTTTACATTGTCTAAACAGTAATTTTGTTGTGAATATAAGTTTGGATATCTCCTTAACTTGTTTTGTTTGTCTCTATAGTTTAATATATCTTATTACAGGTGTGATAAATTATTGGTGGACTTCAGCCAGGTAACTGATGAGAGTTACTTTTACAGTTGTATGTGGCAGTGTATCTACACATTTCCTGCTGCTAGGCTACAAGCCATTACCTTCTTATTGGCACACTACAATAAAAAACAAAGTATGGAAGACCAACTCTACATGATGGGCCTTAATATTGATCTCATGGTAATGAACTAATACAATATAATAATATTCATTATTGGAAAGGATGGTTATATTAAGTTTTTTCTTAGTCTCACATGTATCAATTGTCTGAAGTACTTTCTTTAAACTAAACAATATAACATAATTTCCTCAAATGATGATGTAGTAAAAAGATGGAATAGAGGTGCATAAATTATCTAATTAATGCCAATATAAAATGTATACTAATTTATTTAGTATACATTTAATTAAAAAGTGTTATAGTTGGGATAATCTTAATTAAAAAATGTTACATTTGAAATAATTTTAATTTAAAAGTGTTACAGTCGGAATAATTTTAATGCTAATTATATCTGTAAATGAAATTCTTTTTAAAACTGAAAAGCCGTTCATCTGGTGCTTTCTTTATCATTCAAAAAAATTAAAGGCAAAGCAGACATCAGTGGAATTTGAATTCAGAGCACTGAAATCTGGAACAAATATCTAACACTCTAATGACTCTGCCAAATCAACTGACTACATATATCATTATGGTGGATTGGCAGTATCGGTAGAGGGTCGGATCCATGCTTTGCAGCAAAGAGTTACCATCCTTTATGGTTTGAGTTCAAATCCCGCCAAGGTTAACTTTGCCTTTCATCTTTACGGGATCGATAAAATAAAGTACCAGTAATACACTGGGATAATTGCTGGCCTTGTGCCTAATGTAGAAACAATTATTATCATTTAACATCTATTTTCCATGCTAGCATGGGTTAGATGGGTTGTCCTGTTTTAGGCATGTCAAGTCAGGTGTCTGTGTCTTGCTCATACAGAACTGTTTCTGGCTAGGTTTCTACGGCTGGATGCCCTTCCTAATGCCAAGCACATTTACAGTGTGTGCTGGGTGCTTATTGACATGACACCTACACGACCACTTTACTGTGTGGGCTGGGTGCTTATTGACATGACACCTACACGACCACTTTACTGTGTGGGCTGGGTGCTTATTGACATGACACCTACACGTCCACTTTACTGTGTGGGCTGGGTGCTTATTGACACGACACCTACATGACCACTTTACTGTGTGGGCTGGGTGCTTATTGACATGACACCTACACGTCCACTTTACTGTGTGGGCTGGGTGCTTATTGACATGACACCTACATGACCACTTTACTGTGTGGGCTGGGTGCTTATTGACATGACACCTACACGACCACTTTACTGTGTGGGCTGGGTGCTTATTGACATGACACCTACACGTCCACTTTACTGTGTGGGCTGGGTGCTTATTGACATGACACCTACACGACCACTTTACTGTGTGGGCTGGGTGCTTATTGAAACGACACCTACACGACCACTTTACTGTGTGGGCTGGGTGCTTATTGACATGACACCTACACGACCACTTTACTGTGTGGGCTGGGTGCTTATTGACATGACACCTACACGACCACTTTACTGTGTGGGCTGGGTGCTTATTGACATGACACCTACACGACCACTTTACTGTGTGGGCTGGGTGCTTATTGACATGACACCTACACGACCACTTTACTGTGTGGGCTGGGTGCTTATTGACATGACACCTACACGTCCACTTTACTGTGTGGGCTGGGTGCTTTTTGTTGTGACACCTACACGACCACTTTACTGTGTGGGCTGGGTGCTTATTGACATGACACCTACATGACCACTTTACTGTGTGGGCTGGGTGCTTATTGACATGACACCTACACGACCACTTTACTGTGTGGGCTGGGTGCTTATTGACATGACACCTACATGACCACTTTACTGTGTGGGCTGGGTGCTTATTGACATGACACCTACACGACCACTTTACTGTGTGGGCTGGGTGCTTATTGACATGACACCTACACGACCACTTTACTGTGTGGGCTGGGTGCTTATTGACATGACACCTACACGTCCACTTTACTGTGTGGGCTGGGTGCTTATTGACATGACACCTACACGACCACTTTACTGTGTGGGCTGGGTGCTTATTGACATGACACCTACACGACCACTTTACTGTGTGGGCTGGGTGCTTATTGACATGACACCTACACGTCCACTTTACTGTGTGGGCTGGGTGCTTATTGACATGACACCTACATGACCACTTTACTGTGTGGGCTGGGTGCTTATTGACATGACACCTACACGTCCACTTTACTGTGTGGGCTGGGTGCTTATTGACATGACACCTACACGACCACTTTACTGTGTGGGCTGGGTGCTTATTGACATGACACCTACACGACCACTTTACTGTGTGGGCTGGGTGCTTATTGACATGACACCTACACGTCCACTTTACTGTGTGGGCTGGGTGCTTATTGACATGACACTTACACGTCCACTTTACTGTGTGGGCTGGGTGCTTATTGACATGACACCTACACGACCACTTTACTGTGTGGGCTGGGTGCTTATTGACATGACACCTACACGTCCACTTTACTGTGTGGGCTGGGTGCTTATTGACATGACACCTACACGTCCACTTTACTGTGTGGGCTGGGTGCTTATTGACATGACACCTACACGACCACTTTACTGTGTGGGCTGGGTGCTTATTGACATGACACCTACACGTCCACTTTACTGTGTGGGCTGGGTGCTTATTGACATGACACCTACACGACCACTTTACTGTGTGGGCTGGGTGCTTATTGACATGACACCTACACAACCACTTTACTGTGTGGGCTGGGTGCTTATTGACATGACACCTACACGACCACTTTACTGTGTGGGCTGGGTGCTTATTGACATGACACCTACACGACCACTTTACTGTGTGGGCTGGGTGCTTATTGACATGACACCTACACGTCCACTTTACTGTGTGGGCTGGGTGCTTATTGACATGACACCTACACGACCACTTTACTGTGTGGGCTGGGTGCTTTTTGTTGTGACACCTACACGACCACTTTACTGTGTGGGCTGGGTGCTTATTGACATGACACCTACACGACCACTTTACTGTGCGGGCTGGGTGCTTATTGACATGACACCTACACGACCACTTTACTGTGTGGGCTGGGTGCTTTTTGTTGTGACACCTACACGACCACTTTACTGTGTGGGCTGGGTGCTTATTGACATCACACCTACACGACCACTTTACTGTGCGGGCTGGGTGCTTATTGATATGACACCTACACGACCACTTTACTGTGTGGGCTGGGTGCTTATTGACATGACACCTACACGACCACTTTACTGTGTGGGCTGGGTGCTTTTTGTTGTGACACCTACACGACCACTTTACTGTGTGGGCTGGGTGCTTATTGACATGACACCTACACGACCACTTTACTGTGCGGGCTGGGTGCTTATTGACATGACACCTACACGTCCACTTTACTGTGTGGGCTGGGTGCTTTTTGTTGTGACACCTACACGACCACTTTACTGTGTGGGCTGGGTGCTTATTGACATGACACCTACACGACCACTTTACTGTGTGGGCTGGGTGCTTATTGACATGACACCTACACGACCACTTTACTGTGTGGGCTGGGTGCTTATTGACATGACACCTACACGACCACTTTACTGTGTGGGCTGGGTGCTTATTGACATGACACCTACACGTCCACTTTACTGTGTGGGCTGGGTGCTTATTGACATGACACCTACACGTCCACTTTACTGTGTGGGCTGGGTGCTTATTGACATGACACCTACACGACCACTTTACTGTGTGGGCTGGGTGCTTATTGACATGACACCTACACGACCACTTTACTGTGTGGGCTGGGTGCTTATTGACATGACACCTACACGTCCACTTTACTGTGTGGGCTGGGTGCTTATTGACATGACACCTACACGTCCACTTTACTGTGTGGGCTGGGTGCTTATTGACATGACACCTACACGACCACTTTACTGTGTGGGCTGGGTGCTTATTGACATGACACCTACACGACCACTTTACTGTGTGGGCTGGGTGCTTTTTGTTGTGACACCTACACGACCACTTTACTATGTGGGCTGGGTGCTTTTTGTTGTGACACCTACACGTCCACTTTACTGTGTGGGCTGGGTGCTTTTTGTTGTAACACCTACACAACCACTTTACTGTGTGGGCTGGGTGCTTTTTGTTGTGACACCTACACGACCACTTTACTGTGTGTGCTGGGTGCTTTTTGTTGTGACACCTACACGTCCACTTTACTGTGTGGGCTGGGTGCTTTTTGTTGTGACACCTACACGAGCACTTTACTGTGTGGGCTGGGTGCTTTTTGTTGTGACACCTACACAACCACTTTACTGTGTGGGCTGGGTGCTTTTTGTTGTGACACCTACTTGGCCACTTTGCAGTGCGTGTGTGTGTGTGTGGGGGGGGGGGGGGGGGTGACATACAAATATTTATTACAATAACTATGGTGTCATTTTGGTGCACATTGGGGTCTTTTGATTAATTAGGGCCAGTTTTACAAATAGCTGAAAGAGGGATCCCATGAAACATGTTTTTCAAATGGCAGCATAATTATTCTAATAAATATCTGTATACCACTACTCATCCAATGGTTGAGTACTCTTTTAACTTTGGATATCCTTTACCAAATTACACTATATGTACCTATATATATGTGTGTGTGTGTGTGTGTGGTAGTAGTAGATAAACAAAGAGGTGAGATAATGGAATGAAATTATTTCAATTGAAGATTGAAATCACTTTGTTGTCTTGGTTATTGGTACCTTATCTCTTGCTTTCTAGAATTTAGTTTATTTATTAAAATATTTGCACTAGTTGTGACTCTGCTAATCTACATTTATTACACTATCAGCTGTACCTAATTAGTTTATGTCTGTTATATGTATAGTAAAATGGAAGAGTGTCAGACCAGATGTGTTTAAACATAAATTACAAAATTCCTCATGATATAAGTACCGTATTTCCCGGCTCTGATGACGCTTCGTCCTTGAGGACACACCCTAATTTTGACAACCAAAAATTTGAAAAAAATAATAAACAACTTTCGACCTCCATGACGCATGGTAGATTTTTGAGACTTATTTTAAGAAAAAAGTAGCGTCTTTGATGCCAGGAAATATGGTAGTATATGAAGATTAAACATAGCTAGTATGTTTTAGTTTTGCTGTTATTTCTATAAAATTACTTCTTGTCATTACTCTGCATGAATCATTTTTATTGTTTCCTTCTACTGTTATTTCTATAAAGTTATTCCATGTCATTACTCTACATGTATCATTTCTATTGTTTCATTACTTTTACTGTTATTTCTATACAATTATTCCTTATTATTACTCTACTTGTATCATTTCTATTCTGTTTCCTAGGTACAAGCAGCATGTACAGCTGTTCAAGATAGTATTGTCTTGGTTCAGAGAAGTCTCTTAGATTTTCTCTTGATAGCATTCCCTATGCACAATGCTCAGTTGACCAAATCAGATATGTTGAAGATTCTGAAAGCTGCTGTTACCGTCATACTACGTAGGGACATGTCTTTAAATCGAAGATTGTATGCTTGGCTGTTAGGGACTGATTGTAATGGGGTCCCTTTGGCAGGTAAGATATATTTCAACAGATATTTTCTTTGAAAAAATATGGGAAATTCTTTTATGACTGTACCTATTAACAAGATTTGTAAGGTACGAGAGAACTCTTTATTTGTGTCATAAACATGACAACCTCTCTAGTGTTGGTGAGTGGAAGGACATTCAGCTGTAGAATCCAAGCTAAAATGAGCCCGGCAAGTGTTCCACTGTTGATCTACATGATAAATGTGTCCAATACACTCTGTAAAGCGGTTGGGGATAAGAAGGGTATCAAGCTATAGAAAACCTTTGAAACAAAGGGTTGGAATGATTCTTCAGTTGTGTTGAAGACATCACAATCTCCCTAGTGCTGGTACCATAATAAAATGCACCTGAGACACTCTGTGCAATGCAAGGACATATGTAGGCCAGAAGCCAGTTCCTGACCCATCTGAGAGGTCAGTAACTCCGATTAAGTACTGACTTGATCGGTTACAGCCCATCTCAAGCCTTACTTGCAGGGAAAACACATTAAATGCTGATGATACTGTACCAATTCATACATTTAGTGAATATTTTTTATCTTGTAATTGTATTAAATTGTTTTAAAAGCGGTTTGCTTACAAGCTGCTCTTTTAGTTCCACTTTCATTCTTTTATCTGATAGAATACTTTGTCATGTTCAGTCAATTATTAAATCAGCTTTACAATTTAACTGTGACAAAACAAATGAATTATTATAATTAACTTGTTTTATGTCTAGTCAGTTTTGGTAATACTGGAAAATTTAAACAAGTTAGCTCGTTTTTGTATATGCTTATGATCTATTCCTCATTTATTTAATAGTCATCTATCTTCAACCTTAATTTTACTTTCTGTATTGTACTACATACTGGCGAGACTGGTTATATCTATATATATAAAACAGAGGATGTCTGTCTGTGTAAATCCCTAAAACTCGAGAAGTACCCGACCGATGTTTTTCAAACTTTACACATGCGTTACTTATATATCTTGAAATGCAATGGGTTAAAAAGATTTTAACTTTTTCTGCTCTAGGGTCCGCATTAGGCGAAAAACCGCATTTTAAAGGCTTTTTAGGCTATTTTGAGGCGTAACTTAAAGATAATCCAGCCGATTTCCTCAAAATTTGCAGCACACATTAGTTAGTCCCATCACATTACTGTGGACAAACGAAATTTCCAATTCCATTAATGGTTTCTAGGAAATTTATGAATTAGCAACTCCAAAGCATTCGGCATCCGATATAACAGTTTGGTCTATATCAGATTGGGTAGATTTACGAAGAAGCTATGGTCTCCTGTGGGGAAGGCCCAACATGCTGTGTGGTTGCATGACATATCCTTCTCGAGCATTGCAGGCTTTACTCTGCATAGTATGCATGCAAGTGCAATAGACATAACTGATGATGTCTGTCCGGATAACTGGGTGCGAATCTATAAAACTCGAAAAGTACCTAACCGATTTTCTCCAAATGGAAGAAAAATCATATTCTTAAAGAGTATCCAGCTGATTTTCTTCATGCATGCAGATATTTCTATATTCGGGCCTGCTGGTGTTCTCTGTTTCCAGTAGATGAACATCATTCCCTGAGAATAAGGGTATTTAAAAAGTACACAGCTACATTCCTCAATCTTTGCATCACGTTTCCTACCCCGTGCAACGCTGGGTCCTGCTGCTAGTTGTATTATATTATCACTGCTGCCACTACTACTATGGTCACTGAAGCCAAGTACCACTACCCTCTTCTATTTAACAGCTTGGGCTGTTATTGTTAATACTGTAGCAAATTCATCTACCAACTGATTTCTAAGGTCAACCTCTACTGCTATAGCATCTGTGATTCCTTAGTAAGTGGACAGCCAATCTCAGACCATGGCGCCACAATGGCTGCATGATAAGGTGGTGGAACTACCTTGTATACCTCTTGGGTTGATGCTTGAGGCTGTTTATTCTAAGTCATATGTCACATGTGCTTTGAGAAAGCAATACCGTGATCAGCCTGGGACATATCAATGAATTGAAACAGCAGGAGTAATTTTTATTTCGTCATGTTTTTTTTTGTTCAACTGATAGCTGTCTGATGAGGTCATAACTGTTGCATAGCAGTTATCATCGAAATATATATATGTGATTGTATAATGAATAAAGGAAGGAAACCCTAACCTGTTGACTTGTTTCATTATTACAATTATACTCAGGAGTATGCAGACCTACTTGTATATTTCATTGAGTGCTCTATTCTGCATACAATAGTGTTGATGATTTACTAACACACTCACACATATATATATAGATATAGAATTAGGAAAATTAACAACGAGAAGACAATGAGCAAAAACAAGTCAGAACAAAAAAAATTTTTTAAAGGGGAAACCTTAAAAAACAAATGAAAGACACAGAACTTCATCTTCAGGTGTTGAGATGGACTTTGACAGTTTCAACCCCTATTGGTGTGTGTGTGTGTATATATATATATATATATATATATATATATATATATATATATGTATGCATGCAGTAACAAAGTACCCATCAAAATGATGAGGTTTAAAGTATTTTGAGTTTTCCTTGACCAAATCAACTACCTGAGTACTGACTGATATGTCTATGAAGACCTGCCTAACCTTTCCTAGCAGGAAATAATGATGACGATAGTCATAAAATTATGGCTTTGTTCTATCTATGTATCTGTTTATCTATCTTAAGATTGTTATTGGGTTTTGTGGTTTGTTGTTATTGTTGTTCTTGTCCAAATTATATTGGTAAATATACATAAATCAATAGCTATTGATAGATAATCAGACAAGTAGGTCAGTAGGTAGGTAGGCAGGCAAGTAGCCAGATAAATAGAGAGATAGCTGGGCAAGTAGACAAACAGATCAGTAGATAAATAGATATTTCAGTAGATTGGTAGATGTTGTTATTATTAACAACGCACACGCACGCACGCACACACACACACACACACACACACACACACACACACACACACACACACACACACACACACACACACACACTCTCTCGCTCTCTCCCTCTCTCTGTTTGTGTAAGAGTGAAGCAGGGAGGAAATATATTAAGGCACATAGCATTTCCCAGTCAAATCAATCACAAAATAACTGTCATATGATCTTGTTTTATTATAATGATATATATGTATATATCCCAAAGGATAAAGGATAGGGAGACTTCTTTAGTTGAGTCAATAACTGGCGACCTTCCTAATGCTGGTATCACAATAAACACACCCAGTACACTCTGTAAAGTGGTTCATGATAGGAATAGCATCCAGCCATAGAAAAGCTATGAAACTGTTGAGAGGATTCTCTTGAGCTATATCAGAGACATAACAATCTCCCTAGTGTTGGTAACACGATAAAATGCACTTTGTGCACTCTGTAGAGTGTGTGAACATATATTAGTGAGAAGTGGGCCCTTGGCACATCTCAGAGTTTAGTAGCTCTGATTAAATACTGAGTTGGTTTGTGATCGCTTGTCCAACCCTTGCTTGCAAGGAAAGTGGATGTTAAATGATGCTGATGATGATATATAGTCACTAAATATAAAATGTTATTAGCATCATTCTACTTTTAGAATAAAATGAATAGAATATTCAAATCAAGTGACTAATTGATGAAACTCTCCATAATGTGTATGTCTTGTGACTGATGTAACAGTTATAGAACACTTTGTTGGAAATAAATATTTACAAAAGCAAGAAAAACATTACAACTATTAAAATATTACATAACATATTTCTTTTGATGTTGCAATAATTATAATTTAAATAATGTTATGGAAACAGTTGACAAAATTATTGTGTATAAATTTATAATAATTTCCATGTTATAACTTTGTGATTCATGAAATAGACAATAGAATAAAATTCTTTCTTTGAGAATTCTAAAAAAAGAAAAGACAAAATTGTCTTGTTGATTTTCTTTTTTTTTTCTCACCCCAATTGGTTTGGTCTGGAGGAAGGGGCTGTGGTGATCCTTTATAGACCTTCCTGGATTGGTGAGATTGAAGCATATAAGTCTTTTTGAATAATTGTCAGTTGATAGCTGCAGGAAAAACATGTATAGGAAAGGATTTCCAAAGGTCTGCTATTCTGAAGAAGGAGGGTACATGATGTATGTGATAGGAGGAGGATGAGAGGCTTTGTGATGTGGGAGTAGTACCTTGACGGAAGTTGCATGAGACCAGAAGCTATTGTAGTAGTGATAGAAAAGGCAGATGAAAGACAATAACTCTGTGGATGTGACAACAACACTGTCATAAATGTGGGGGCAGTAGTGTAATGTGAATCTAGGATGTCTATATGTAACAACAACACTGTCCCAGAAGTGAGAGCAGCACCACTATATTGTGGTCTAGGATGCCTGTAACAGCATCACTGTCCCAGGTATGGGAGCAGTACTGTAATGTGGTCTAGGATGTCTGTGTGTAACAACACTGTCCCAGATGTGGGAGCAGTACTGTAATGTGGTCTAGGATGTCTGTGTGTAACAACACTGTCCCAGATGTGGGAGCAGTACTGTAATGTGGTCTAGGATGTCTGTGTGTAACAACACTGTCCCAGATGTGGGAGCAGTACTTTAATGTGGTCTAGGATGTCTGTGTGTAACAACACTGTCCCAGAAGTGAGAGCAGTACTGTAATGTGGTCTAGGATGTCTGTATGTAACAACGCTGTCCCAGAAGTGAGAGCAGTACTGTAATGTGGTCTAGGATGTCTGTGTAGCACAACACTGTCCCAGATGTGGGAGCAGTACTGTAATGTGGTCTAGGATGTCTGTGTGTAACAACACTGTCCCAGATGTGGGAGCAGTACTGTAATGTGGTCTAGGATGTCTGTATGTAACAACACTGTCCCAGAAGTGAGAGCAGTACTGTAATGTGGTCTAGGATGTCTGTGTGTAACAACACTGTCCCAGATGTGGGAGCAGTACTGTAATGTGGTCTAGGATGTCTGTCTGTGTGTGTAACAACACTGTCCCAGATGTGGGAGCAGTACTGTAATGTGGTCTAGGATGTCTGTGTGTAACAACACTGTCCTAGATGTGGGAGCAGTACTGTAATGTGGTCTAGGATGTCTGTGTGTAACAACACTGTCCCAGATGTGGGAGCAGTACTGTAATGTGGTCTAGGATGTCTGTATGTAACAACACTGTCCCAGATGTGGGAGCAGTACTGTAATGTGGTCTAGGATGTCTGTATGTAACAACACTGTCCCAGGTATGGGAGCAGTACTATAATGTGGTCTAGGATGTCTGTGTGTAACAACACTGTCCCAGAAGTGAGAGCCGTACTGTAATGTGGTCTAGGATGTCTGTATGTAACAACACTGTCCCAGGTAAGGGAGCAGTGCTATAATGTGGTCTAGGATGTCTGTGTGTAACAACACTGTCCCAGAAGTGAGAGCCGTACTGTAATGTGGTCTAGGATGTCTGTGTGTAACAACACTGTCCTAGATGTGGGAGCAGTTCTGTAATATGGTCTAGGATGTCTGTGTGTAACAACACTGTCCCAGATGTGGGAGCAGTACTGTAATGTGGTCTAGGATCTCTGTGTGTAACAACACTGTCCCAGGTATGGGAGCAGTACTATAATGTGGTCTAGGATGTCTGTATGTAACAACACTGTCCCAGAAGTGAGAGCAGTACTGTAATGTGGTCTAGGATGTCTGTGTGTAACAACACTGTCCCAGATGTGGGAGCAGTACTATAATGTGGTCTAGGATGTCTGTATGTAACAACACTGTCCCAGGTATGGGAGCAGTACTATAATGTGGTCTAGGATGTCTGTATGTAACAACACTGTCCCAGAAGAGAGAGCAGTACTGTAATGTGGTCTAGGATGTCTGTGTAGAACAACACTGTCCCAGATGTAGGAGCAGTACTGTAATGTGGTCTAGGATGTCTGTGTAGAACAACACTGTCCCAGATGTGGGAGCAGTACTGTAATGAAGTCTAGGATGTCTGTGTGTAACAACACTGTCCCAGATGTGGGAGCAGTACTGTAATGTGGTCTAGGATGTCTGTGTAGAACAACACTGTCCCAGATGTGGGAGCAGTACTGTAATGAAGTCTAGGATGTCTGTGTGTAACAACACTGTCCCAGATGTGGGAGCAGTACTGTAATGTGGTCTAGGATGTCTGTGTAGAACAACACTGTCCCAGATGTGGGAGCAGTACTGTAATGAAGTCTAGGATGTCTGTGTGTAACAACACTGTCCCAGATGTGGGAGCAGTACTGTAATGTGATCTAGGATGTCTGTATGTAACAACACTGTCCCAGATGTGGGAGCAGTACTGTAATGTGGTCTAGGATGTCTGTGTGTAACAACACTGTCCTAGATGTGGGAGCAGTACTGTAATGTGATCTAGGATGTCTGTGTGTAACAACACTGTCCCAGATGTGGGAGCAGTACTGTAATGTGATCTAGGATGTCTGTATGTAACAACACTGTCCTAGATGTGGGAGCAGTACTGTAATGTGGTCTAGGATGTCTGTGTGTAACAACACTGTCCTAGATGTGGGAGCAGTGCTGTAATGTGGTCTAGGATGTCTGTGTGTAACAACACTGTCCTAGATGTGGGGGCAGTACTGTAATGTGGTCTAGGATGTCTGTCTGTGTGTGTAACAACACTGTCCCAGCTGTGGGAGCAGTACTGTAATGTGGTCTAGGATGTCTGTGTGTAACAACACTGTCCCAGATGTGGGAGCAGTACTGTAATGTGATCTAGGATATCTGTATGTAACAACACTGTCCTAGATGTGGGAGCAGTACTGTAATGTGGTCTAGGATGTCTCTGTGTATGTAACAACACTGTCCTAGATGTGGGAGCAGTACTGTAATGTGATCTAGGATGTCTGTGTGTAACAACACTGTCCCAGATGTGGGAGCAGTACTGTAATATGGTCTAGGATGTCTGTCTGTAACAACACTGTCCTAGATGTGGGAGCAGTTCTGTAATGTCGTCTAGGATGTCTGTTTGTGTGTGTAACAACACTGTCCCAGATGTGGAAGCAGTACTGTAATGTGGTCTAGGATGTCTGTGTGTAACAACACTGTCCCAGATGTGGGAGCAGTATTGTAATGTGGTCTAGGATGTCTGTGTGTAACAACACTGTCCCAGATGTGGGAGATGTACTGTAATATGGTCTAGGATGTCTGTATGTAACAACACTGTCCTAGATGTGGGAGCAGTTCTGTAATGTCGTCTAGGATGTCTGTTTGTGTGTGTAACAACACTGTCCCAGATGTGGAAGCAGTACTGTAATGTGGTCTAGGATGTCTGTGTGTAACAACACTGTCCCAGATGTGAGAGCAGTACTGTAATGTGGTTTAGGATGTCTGTTTGTGTGTGTAACAACACTGTCCCAGATGTGGGAGCAGTACTGTAATGTGATCTAGGATGTCTGTATGTAACAACACTGTCCTAGATGTGGGAGCAGTACTGTAATGTGGTCTAGGATGTCTGTGTGTAACAACACTGTCCTAGATGTGGGAGCAGTACTGTAATGTGGTCTAGGAAGTCTGTGTGTAACAACACTGTCCCAGATGTGGGAGCAGTACTGTAATGTGATCTAGGATGTCTGTATGTAACAACACTGTCCCAGATGTGGGAGCAGTACTGTAATGTGGTCTAGGATGTCTGTGTGTAACAACACTGTCCTAGATGTGGGAGCAGTACTGTAATGTGGTCTAGGAAGTCTGTGTGTAACAACACTGTCCCAGATGTGGGAGCAGTACTGTAATGTCGTCTAGGATGTCTGTGTGTAACAAGACTGTCCCAGATGTGGGAGCAGTACTGTAATGTGGTCTAGGATGTCTGTGTGTAACAACACTGTCCCAGATGTGGGAGCAGTACTGTAATGTGGTCTAGGATGTCTGTGTGTGACAACACTGTCCCATATGTGGGAGCAGTACTGTAATATGGTCTAGGATGTCTTTGTATAACAACACTATCCTAGATGTGGGAGCAGTACTGTAATGTGGTCTAGGATGTCTGTGTAGAACAAGACTGTCCCAGATGTGGGAGCAGTACTGTAATATGGTCTAGGATGTCTGTGTGTAACAAGACTGTCCCAGATGTGGGAGCAGTACTGTAATGTGGTCTAGGATGTCTGCGTGTAACAACACTGTCCCAGATGTGGGAGCAGTACTGTAATGTGGTCTAAGATGTCTGTGTGTGTAACAACACTGTCCCAGATGTGGGAGCAGTACTGTAATGTGGTCTAAGATGTCTGTGTGTGTAACAACACTGTCCCAGATGTGGGAGCAGTACTGTAATGTGATCTTGGGTGTCTGTCTCTGTGTGTAACAACACTGTCCCAGATGTGGGAGCAGTACTATAATGTGGTCTAGGATGTCTGTGTGTAACAACACTGTCCCAGATGTGGGAGCAGTACTGTTATGTGGTCTAGGATGTCTGTGTGTAACAACACTGTCCCAGATGTGGGAGTAGTACTGTAATGTGGTCTAGGATGTCTGTGTGTAACAACACTGTCCTAGATGTGGGAGCAGTACTGTAATGTGGTCTAGGATGTCTGTGTGTAACAACACTGTCCCAGATGTGGGAGCAGTACTGTAATGTGGTCTAGGATGTCTGTGTGTAACAACACTGTCCCAGACGTGGGAGCAGTACTGTAATGTGGTCTAGGATGTCTGTGTGTAACAACACTGTCCCAGATGTGGGAGCAGTACTGTAATATGGTGTAGGATGTCTGTGTGTAACAACACTGTCCCAGATGTGGGAGCAGTACTGTAATATGGTGTAGGTTGTCTGTGTGTAACAACACTGTCCCAGATGTGGGAGCAGTGCTGTAATGTGGTCTAGGATGTCTGTGTGTAACAACACTGTCCTAGATGTGGGAGCAGTACTGTAATGTGGTCTAGGATGTCTGTGTGTAACAACACTGTCCCAGATGTCGCAGCAGTACTGTAATATGGTCTAGAATGTCTGTGTGTAACAACACTGTCCCAGATGTGGGAGCAGTTCTGTAATATGGTCTAGGATGTCTGTGTGTAACAACACTGTCCCAGATGTGGGAGCAGTACTGTAATGTGGTCTAGGATGTCTGTGTATAACAACACTGTCCCAGATGTGGGAGCAGTACTGTAATATGGTGTAGGATGTCTGTGTGTAACAACACTGACCTAGATGTGGGAGCAGTACTGTAATGTGGTCTAGGATGTCTGTGTGTAACAACACTGTCCCAGATGTGTGAGCAGTACTGTAATGTGGTCTAGGATGTCTGTGTGTAACAACACTGTCCCAGATGTGGGAGCAGTACTGTAATGTGGGCTAGGATGTCTGTATGTAACAACACTGTCCTAGATGTGGGAGCAGTACTGTAATGTGGTCTAGGATGTCTGTGTGTAACAACACTGTCCTAGATGCGGGAGCAGTACTGTAATATGGTCTAGGATGTCTGTCTGTGTATGTAACAACACTGTCCTAGATGTGGGAGCAGTACTGTAATGTGGCCTAGGATGTCTGTGTGTAACAACACTGTCCTAGATGTGGGAGCAGTACTGTAATGTGGTCTAGGATGTCTGTGTGTAACAACACTGTCCCAGATGTGGGAGCAGTGCTGTAATGTGGTCTAGGATGTCTGTGTGTAACAACACTGTCCCAGATGTGGGAGCAGTGCTGTAATGTGGTCTAGGATGTGTGTCTGTGTGTGTAACAAGACTGTCCCAGATGTGGGAGCAGTACTGTAATGTGGTCTAGGATGTCTGTGTGTAACAACACTGTCCTAGATGTGGGAGCAGTACTGTAATGTGGTCTAGGATGTCTGTGTGTAACAACACTGTCCCAGATGTGGGAGCAGTACTGTAATGTGGGCTAGGATGTCTGTATGTAACAACACTGTCCTAGATGTGGGAGCAGTACTGTAATGTGGTCTAGGATGTCTGTGTGTAACAACACTGTCCCAGATGTGGGAGCAGTTCTGTAATATGGTCTAGGATGTCTGTGTGTAACAACACTGTCCCAGATGTGGGAGCAGTACTGTAATGTGGTCTAGGATGTCTGTGTATAACAACACTGTCCCAGATGTGGGAGCAGTACTGTAATATGGTGTAGGATGTCTGTGTGTAACAACACTGACCTAGATGTGGGAGCAGTACTGTAATATGGTCTAGAATGTCTGTGTGTAACAACACTGTCCCAGATGTGGGAGCAGTTCTGTAATATGGTCTAGGATGTCTGTGTGTAACAACACTGTCCCAGATGTGGGAGCAGTACTGTAATGTGGTCTAGGATGTCTGTGTATAACAACACTGTCCCAGATGTGGGAGCAGTACTGTAATATGGTGTAGGATGTCTGTGTGTAACAACACTGACCTAGATGTGGGAGCAGTACTGTAATGTGGTCTAGGATGTCTGTGTATAACAACACTGTCCCAGATGTGGGAGCAGTGCTGTAATGTGGTCTAGGATGTCTGTGTGTAACAACACTGTCCCAGATGTGGGAGCAGTACTGTAATGTGGGCTAGGATGTCTGTATGTAACAACACTGTCCTAGATGTGGGAGCAGTACTGTAATGTGGTCTAGGATGTCTGTGTGTAACAACACTGTCCTAGATGCGGGAGCAGTACTGTAATATGGTCTAGGATGTCTGTCTGTGTATGTAACAACACTGTCCTAGATGTGGGAGCAGTACTGTAATGTGGCCTAGGATGTCTGTGTGTAACAACACTGTCCCAGATGTGGGAGCAGTGCTGTAATGTGGTCTAGGATGTCTGTGTGTAACAACACTGTCCCAGATGTGGGAGCAGTACTGTAATGTGGTCTAGGATGTCTGTGTGTAACAACACTGTCCCAGATGTGGGAGCAGTGCTGTAATGTGGTCTAGGATGTCTGTGTGTAACAACACTGTCCTAGATGTGGGAGCAGTACTGTAATATGGTGTAGGATGTCTGTGTGTAACAACACTGTCCCAGATGTGGGAGCAGTACTGTAATGTGGTCTAGGATGTCTATGTGTAACAACACTGTCCCAGATGTGGGAGCAGTACTGTAATGTGGTCTAGGATGTCTGTGTGTAACAACACTGTCCCAGATGTGGGAGCAGTGCTGTAATGTGGTCTAGGATGTCTGTGTATAACAACACTGTCCCAGATGTGGGAGCAGTACTGTAATATGGTGTAGGATGTCTGTGTGTAACAACACTGACCTAGATGTGGGAGCAGTACTGTAATGTGGTCTAGGATGTCTGTGTGTAACAACACTGTCCCAGATGTGTGAGCAGTACTGTAATGTGGTCTAGGATGTCTGTGTGTAACAACACTGTCCCAGATGTGGGAGCAGTACTGTAATGTGGGCTAGGATGTCTGTATGTAACAACACTGTCCTAGATGTGGGAGCAGTACTGTAATGTGGTCTAGGATGTCTGTGTGTAACAACACTGTCCTAGATGCGGGAGCAGTACTGTAATATGGTCTAGGATGTCTGTCTGTGTATGTAACAACACTGTCCTAGATGTGGGAGCAGTACTGTAATGTGGCCTAGGATGTCTGTGTGTAACAACACTGTCCTAGATGTGGGAGCAGTACTGTAATGTGGTCTAGGATGTCTGTGTGTAACAACACTGTCCCAGATGTGGGAGCAGTGCTGTAATGTGGTCTAGGATGTCTGTGTGTAACAACACTGTCCCAGATGTGGGAGCAGTGCTGTAATGTGGTCTAGGATGTGTGTCTGTGTGTGTAACAAGACTGTCCCAGATGTGGGAGCAGTACTGTAATGTGGTCTAGGATGTCTGTGTGTAACAACACTGTCCTAGATGTGGGAGCAGTACTGTAATGTGGTCTAGGATGTCTGTGTGTAACAACACTGTCCCAGATGTGGGAGCAGTACTGTAATGTGGGCTAGGATGTCTGTATGTAACAACACTGTCCTAGATGTGGGAGCAGTACTGTAATGTGGTCTAGGATGTCTGTGTGTAACAACACTGTCCCAGATGTGGGAGCAGTTCTGTAATATGGTCTAGGATGTCTGTGTGTAACAACACTGTCCCAGATGTGGGAGCAGTACTGTAATGTGGTCTAGGATGTCTGTGTATAACAACACTGTCCCAGATGTGGGAGCAGTACTGTAATATGGTGTAGGATGTCTGTGTGTAACAACACTGACCTAGATGTGGGAGCAGTACTGTAATATGGTCTAGAATGTCTGTGTGTAACAACACTGTCCCAGATGTGGGAGCAGTTCTGTAATATGGTCTAGGATGTCTGTGTGTAACAACACTGTCCCAGATGTGGGAGCAGTACTGTAATGTGGTCTAGGATGTCTGTGTATAACAACACTGTCCCAGATGTGGGAGCAGTACTGTAATATGGTGTAGGATGTCTGTGTGTAACAACACTGACCTAGATGTGGGAGCAGTACTGTAATGTGGTCTAGGATGTCTGTGTATAACAACACTGTCCCAGATGTGGGAGCAGTGCTGTAATGTGGTCTAGGATGTCTGTGTGTAACAACACTGTCCCAGATGTGGGAGCAGTACTGTAATGTGGGCTAGGATGTCTGTATGTAACAACACTGTCCTAGATGTGGGAGCAGTACTGTAATGTGGTCTAGGATGTCTGTGTGTAACAACACTGTCCTAGATGCGGGAGCAGTACTGTAATATGGTCTAGGATGTCTGTCTGTGTATGTAACAACACTGTCCTAGATGTGGGAGCAGTACTGTAATGTGGCCTAGGATGTCTGTGTGTAACAACACTGTCCCAGATGTGGGAGCAGTGCTGTAATGTGGTCTAGGATGTCTGTGTGTAACAACACTGTCCCAGATGTGGGAGCAGTACTGTAATGTGGTCTAGGATGTCTGTGTGTAACAACACTGTCCCAGATGTGGGAGCAGTGCTGTAATGTGGTCTAGGATGTCTGTGTGTAACAACACTGTCCTAGATGTGGGAGCAGTACTGTAATATGGTGTAGGATGTCTGTGTGTAACAACACTGTCCCAGATGTGGGAGCAGTACTGTAATGTGGTCTAGGATGTCTATGTGTAACAACACTGTCCCAGATGTGGGAGCAGTACTGTAATGTGGTCTAGGATGTCTGTGTGTAACAACACTGTCCCAGATGTGGGAGCAGTGCTGTAATGTGGTCTAGGATGTCTGTGTGTAACAACACTGTCCCAGATGTGGGAGCAGTACTGTAATGTGGTCTAGGATGTCTGTGTGTAACAACACTGTCCCAGATGTGGGAGCAGTACTGTAATGTGGTCTAGGATGTCTGTCTGTGTATGTAACAACACTGTCCCAGATGTGGGAGCAGTACTGTAATGTGGTCTAGGATGTCTGTCTGTGTATGTAACAACACTGTCCCAGATGTGGGAGCAGTACTGTAATATGGTGTAGGATGTCTGTGTGTAACAACACTGTCCCAGATGTGGGAGCAGTACTGTAATGTGGTCTAGGATGTCTGTGTGTAACAACACTGTCCCAGATGTGGGAGCAGTACTGTAATGTGGTCTAGGATGTCTGTCTGTGTATGTAACAACACTGTCCCAGATGTGGGAGCAGTACTGTAATGTGATCTAGGATGTCTGTCTGTGTATGTAACAACACTGTCCCAGATGTGGGAGCAGTGCTGTAATGTGGTCTAGGATGTCTGTGTGTAACAACACTGTCCCAGATGTGGGAGCAGTACTGTAATGTGGTCTAGGATGTCTGTGTGTAACAACACTGTCCCAGATGTGGGAGCAGTGCTGTAATGTGGTCTAGGATGTCTGTGTGTAACAACACTGTCCCAGATGTGGGAGCAGTACTGTAATGTGGTCTAGGATGTCTGTGTGTAACAACACTGTCCCAGATGTGGGAGCAGTGCTGTAATGTGGTCTAGGATGTCTGTGTGTAACAACACTGTCCCAGATGCGGGAGCAGTACTGTAATGTGGTCTAGGATGTCTGTCTGTGTATGTAACAACACTGTCCCAGATGTGGGAGCAGTACTGTAATGTGATCTAGGATGTCTGTCTGTGTATGTAACAACACTGTCCCAGATGTGGGAGCAGTACTGTAATGTGGTCTAGGATGTCTGTGTGTAACAACACTGTCCCAGATGTGGGAGCAGTACTGTAATGTGATCTAGGATGTCTGTATGTAACAACACTGTCCCAGATGTGGGAGCAGTGCTGTAATGTGGTCTAGGATGTCTCTGTGTATGTAACAACACTGTCCCAGATGTGGGAGCAGTACTGTAATGTGGTCTAGGATGTTTGTCTGTGTGTAACAACACTGTCCCAGATGTGGGAGCAGTTCTGTAATGTCGTCTAGGATGTCTGTTTGTGTGTGTAACAACACTGTCCCAGATGTGGAAGCAGTACTGTAATGTGGTCTAGGATGTCTGTGTGTAACAACACTGTCCCAGATGTGGGAGCAGTATTGTAATGTCGTCTAGGATGTCTGTGTGTAACAACACTGTCCCAGATGTGGGAGATGTACTGTAATATGGTCTAGGATGTCTGTATGTAACAACACTGTCCTAGATGTGGGAGCAGTTCTGTAATGTCGTCTAGGATGTCTGTTTGTGTGTGTAACAACACTGTCCCAGATGTGGAAGCAGTACTGTAATGTGGTCTAGGATGTCTGTGTGTAACAACACTGTCCCAGATGTGAGAGCAGTACTGTAATGTGGTCTAGGATGTCTGTTTGTGTGTGTAACAACACTGTCCCAGATGTGGAAGCAGTACTGTAATGTGGTCTAGGATGTCTGTGTGTAACAACACTGTCCCAGATGTGAGAGCAGTACTGTAATGTGGTCTAGGATGTCTGTTTGTGTGTGTAACAACACTGTCCCAGATGTGGAAGCAGTACTGTAATGTGGTCTAGGATGTCTGTGTGTAACAACACTGTCCCAGATGTGAGAGCAGTACTGTAATGTGGTTTAGGATGTCTGTTTGTGTGTGTAACAACACTGTCCCAGATGTGGGAGCAGTACTGTAATGTGATCTAGGATGTCTGTATGTAACAACACTGTCCTAGATGTGGGAGCAGTACTGTAATGTGGTCTAGGATGTCTGTGTGTAACAACACTGTCCTAGATGTGGGAGCAGTACTGTAATGTGGTCTAGGAAGTCTGTTTGTAACAACACTGTCCCAGATGTGGGAGCAGTACTGTAATGTGATCTAGGATGTCTGTATGTAACAACACTGTCCTAGATGTGGGAGCAGTACTGTAATGTGGTCTAGGATGTCTGTGTGTAACAACACTGTCCTAGATGTGGGAGCAGTACTGTAATGTGGTCTAGGAAGTCTGTGTGTAACAACACTGTCCCAGATGTGGGAGCAGTACTGTAATGTCATCTAGGATGTCTGTGTGTAACAAGACTGTCCCAGATGTGGGAGCAGTACTGTAATGTGGTCTAGGATGTCTGTGTGTAACAACACTGTCCCAGATGTGGGAGCAGTACTGTAATGTGGTCTAGGATGTCTGTGTGTGACAACACTGTCCCATATGTGGGAGCAGTACTGTAATATGGTCTAGGATGTCTTTGTATAACAACACTATCCTAGATGTGGGAGCAGTACTGTAATGTGGTCTAGGATGTCTGTGTGTAACAAGACTGTCCCAGATGTGGGAGCAGTACTGTAATATGGTCTAGGATGTCTGTGTGTAACAAGACTGTCCCAGATGTGGGAGCAGTACTGTAATGTGGTCTAGGATGTCTGCGTGTAACAACACTGTCCTAGATGTGGGAGCAGTACTGTAATGTGGTCTAAGATGTCTGTGTGTGTAACAACACTGTCCCAGATGTGGGAGCAGTACTGTAATGTGATCTTGGGTGTCTGTCTCTGTGTGTAACAACACTGTCCCAGATGTGGGAGCAGTACTATAATGTGGTCTAGGATGTCTGTGTGTAACAACACTGTCCCAGATGTGGGAGCAGTACTGTTATGTGGTCTAGGATGTCTGTGTGTAACAACACTGTCCCAGATGTGGGAGTAGTACTGTAATGTGGTCTAGGATGTCTGTGTGTAACAACACTGTCCTAGATGTGGGAGCAGTACTGTAATGTGGTCTAGGATGTCTGTGTGTAACAACACTGTCCCAGATGTGGGAGCAGTACTGTAATGTGGTCTAGGATGTCTGTGTGTAACAACACTGTCCCAGACGTGGGAGCAGTACTGTAACGTGGTCTAGGATGTCTGTCTGTGTGTAACAACACTGTCCTAGATGTGGGAGCAGTACTGTAATGTGGTCTAGGATGTCTGTGTGTAACAACACTGTCCCAGATGTGGGAGCAGTACTGTAATATGGTGTAGGATGTATGTGCGTAACAACACTGTCCTAGATGTGGGAGCAGTACTGTAATATGGTGTAGGTTGTCTGTGTGTAACAACACTGTCCCAGATGTGGGAGCAGTGCTGTAATGTGGTCTAGGATGTCTGTGTGTAACAACACTGTCCTAGATGTGGGAGCAGTACTGTAATGTGGTCTAGGATGTCTGTGTGTAACAACACTGTCCCAGATGTCGCAGCAGTACTGTAATATGGTCTAGGATGTCTGTGTGTAACAACACTGTCCCAGATGTGGGAGCAGTTCTGTAATATGGTCTAGGATGTCTGTGTGTAACAACACTGTCCCAGATGTGGGAGCAGTACTGTAATGTGGTCTAGGATGTCTGTGTATAACAACACTGTCCCAGATGTGGGAGCAGTACTGTAATATGGTGTAGGATGTCTGTGTGTAACAACACTGTCCCAGATGTGGGAGCAGTACTGTAATGTGGTCTAGGATGTCTGTGTGTAACAACACTATCCTAGATGTGGGAGCAGTACTGTAATGTGGTCTAGGATGTCTGTGTGTAACAACACTGTCCCAGATGTGGGAGCAGTACTGTAATATGGTGTAGGATGTCTGTGTGTAACAACACTGTCCCAGATGTGGGAGCAGTACTGTAATATGGTCTAGGATGTCTGTGTGTAACAACACTGTCCTAGATGCGGGAGCAGTACTGTAATGTGGCCTAGGATGTATGTCTGTGTATGTAACAACACTGTCCCAGATGTGGGAGCAGTACTGTAATGTGATCTAGGATGTCTGTCTGTGTATGTAACAACACTGTCCCAGATGTGGGAGCAGTACTGTAATGTGTTCTAGGATGTCTGTCTGTGTATGTAACAACACTGTCCCACATGTGGGAGCAGTGCTGTAATGTGGTCTAGGATGTCTGTGTGTAACAACACTGTCCCAGATGTGGGAGCAGTGCTGTAATGTTTTTTCTAGGATGTCTGTGTGTAACAACACTGTCCCAGATGTGGGAGCAGTACTGTAATGTGGTCTAGGATGTCTGTCTGTGTGTAACAACACTGTCCTAGATGTGGGAGCAGTGCTGTAATGTGGTCTAGGATGTCTGTGTGTAACAACACTGTCCCATATGTGGGAGCAGTATTGTAATGTGGTCTAGGATGTCTGTGTGTAACAACACTGTCCCAGATGTGGGAGCAGTATTGTAATGTGGTCTAGGATGTCTGTGTGTAACAACACTGTCCCAGATGTGGGAGATGTACTGTTATATGGTCTAGGATGTCTGTATGTGTGTGGAACAACACTGTCCCAGATGTGGGAGCAGTGCTGTAATGTGGTCTAGGATGTGTGTCTGTGTGTGTAACAACACTGTCCCAGATGTGGGAGCAGTACTGTAATGTGGTCTAGGATGTCTATGTGTAACAACACTGTCCCAGATGTGGGAGCAGTACTGTAATGTGGTCTAGGATGTCTGTGTGTAACAACACTGTCCCAGATGTGGGAGCAGTGCTGTAATGTGGTCTAGGATGTCTATGTGTAACAACACTGTCCCAGATGTGGGAGCCGTACTGTAATGTGGTCTAGGATGTCTGTGTGTAACAACACTGTCCCAGATGTGGGAGCAGTACTGTAATGTGGTCTAGGATGTCTGTGTGTAACAACACTGTCCCAGATGTGGGAGCAGTTCTGTAATGTGGTCTAGGATGTCTGTGTATAACAACACTGTCATAGATGTGGGAGCAGTACTGTAATATGGTCTAGGATGTCTGTGTGTAACAACACTGTCCTAGATGTGGGAGCAGTACTGTAATGTGGTCTAGGATGTCTGTATGTAACAACACTGTCCCAGATGTGGGAGCAGTACTGTAATGTGGTCTAGGATGTCTGTGTATAACAACACTGTCCCAGATGTGGGAGCAGTACTGTAATGTGGTTTAGGATGTCTGTGTGTAACAACACTGTCCCAGATGTGGGAGCAGTACTGTAATGTGGTCTAGGATGTCTGTGTGTAACAACACTGTCCCAGATGTGGGAGCAGTACTGTAATGTGGTCTAGGATGTATGTGTGTAACACTGTCCCAGATGTGGGAGCAGTAGTGTAATGTGGTCTAGGATGTCTGTCTGTGTGTGTAACAACACTGTCCTAGATGTGGGAGCAGTACTGTAATGTGGTCTAGGATGTCTGTGTGTAACAACACTGTCCCAGATGTGGGAGCAGTACTGTAATGTGAGCTAGGATGTCTGTGTGTAACAACACTGTCCCAGATGTGGGAGCAGTACTGTAATGTGGTCTAGGATGTCTGTATGTAACAACACTGTCCCAGATGTGGGAGCAGTACTGTAATGTGGTCTAGGATGTATGTGTGTAACAAGACTGTCCCAGATGTGGGAGCAGTACTGTAATGTGGTCTAGGATGTCTGCGTGTAACAACACTGTCCCAGATGTGGGAGCAGTACTGTAATGTGGTCTAAGATGTCTGTGTGTGTAACAACACTGTCCCAGATGTGGGAGCAGTACTGTAACGTGATCTTGGGTGTCTGTCTCTGTGTGTAACAACACTGTCCCAGATGTGGGAGCAGTACTATAATGTGGTCTAGGATGTCTGTGTGTAACAACACTGTCCCAGATGTGGGAGCAGTACTGTTATGTGGTCTAGGATGTCTGTGTGTAACAACACTGTCCCAGATGTGGGAGTAGTACTGTAATGTGGTCTAGGATGTCTGTGTGTAACAACACTGTCCTAGATGTGGGAGCAGTACTGTAATGTGGTCTAGGATGTCTGTGTGTAACAACACTGTCCCAGACGTGGGAGCAGTACTGTAACGTGGTCTAGGATGTCTGTCTGTGTGTAACAACACTGTCCTAGATGTGGGAGCAGTACTGTAATGTGGTCTAGGATGTCTGTGTGTAACAACACTGTCCCAGATGTGGGAGCAGTACTGTATGTGGTCTAGGATGTCTGTGTGTAACAACACTGTCCCAGATGCGGGAGCAGTACTGTAATGTGGTCTAGGATGTCTGTCTGTGTATGTAACAACACTGTCCCAGATGTGGGAGATGTACTGTTATATGGTCTAGGATGTCTGTCTGTGTATGTAACAACACTGTCCCAGATGTGGGAGCAGTGCTGTAATGTGGTCTAGGATGTCTGTGTATAACAACACTGTCCCAGATGTGGGAGCAGTACTGTAATGTGGTCTAGGATGTCTGTGTGTAACAACACTGTCCCAGATGTGGGAGCAGTACTGTAATGTGGTCTAGGATGCCTGTGTGTAACAACACTGTCCCAGATGTGGGAGCAGTGCTGTAATGTTTTTTCTAGGATGTCTGTTTGTAACAACACTGTCCCAGATGTGGGAGCAGTACTGTAATGTGGTCTAGGATGTCTGTCTGTGTGTAACAACACTGTCCTAGATGTGGGAGCAGTGCTGTAATGTGGTCTAGGATGTCTGTGTGTAACAACACTGTCCCAGATGTGGGAGCAGTATTGTAATGTGGTCTAGGATGTCTGTGTGTAACAACACTGTCCCAGATGTGGGAGATGTACTGTTATATGGTCTAGGATGTCTGTATGTGTGTGGAACAACACTGTCCCAGATGTGGGAGCAGTGCTGTAATGTGGTCTAGGATGTGTGTCTGTGTGTGTAACAACACTGTCCCAGATGTGGGAGCAGTACTGTAATGTGGTCTAGGATGTCTATGTGTAACAACACTGTCCCAGATGTGGGAGCAGTACTGTAATGTGGTCTAGGATGTCTGTGTGTAACAACACTGTCCCAGATGTGGGAGCAGTTCTGTAATGTGGTCTAGGATGTCTGTGTATAACAACACTGTCATAGATGTGGGAGCAGTACTGTAATATGGTCTAGGATGTCTGTGTGTAACAACACTGTCCTAGATGTGGGAGCAGTACTGTAATGTGGTCTAGGATGTCTGTGTATAACAACACTGTCCCAGATGTGGGAGCAGTACTGTAATGTGGTTTAGGATGTCTGTGTGTAACAACACTGTCCCAGATGTGGGAGCAGTACTGTAATGTGAGCTAGGATGTCTGTGTGTAACAACACTGTCCCAGATGTGGGAGCAGTACTGTAATGTGGTCTAGGATGTCTGTATGTAACAACACTGTCCCAGATGTGGGAGCAGTACTGTAATGTGGTCTAGGATGTATGTGTGTAATAACACTGTCCCAGATGTGGGAGCAGTAGTGTAATGTGGTCTAGGATGTCTGTCTGTGTGTGTAACAACACTGTCCCAGATGTGGGAGCAGTACTGTAATGTGGTCTAGGATGTCTGTGTGTAACAACACTGTCTTAGATGTGGGAGCAGTTCTGTAATGTGGTCTAGGATGTCTGTGTGTAACAAGACTGTCCCAGATGTGGGAGCAGTACTGTAATATGGTCTAGGATGTCTGTGTGTAACAACACTGTCCTAGATGTGGGAGCAGTACTGTAATATGGTCTAGGATGTCTGTGTGTAACAGCACTGTCCCAGATGTGGGAGCAGTACTGTAATGTGGTCTAGGATGTCTGTGTGTAACAACACTGTCCCAGATGTGGGAGCAGTACTGTAATGTGGTCTAGGATGTCTGTGTGTAACAACACTGTCCCAGATGTGGGAGCAGTTCTGTAATATGGTCTAGGATGTCTGTGTGTAACAACACTGTCCCAGATGTGGGAGCAGTACTGTAATGTGGTCTAGGATGTCTGCGTGTAACAACACTGTCGTAGATGTGGGAGCAGTACTGTAATGTGGGCTAGGATGTCTGTGTGTAACAACACTGTCCTAGATGTCGGAGCAGTGCTGTAATGTGGTCTAGGATGTCTGTGTGTAACAACACTGTCCCAGATGTGGGAGCAGTACTGTAATATGGTCTAGGATGTCTGTGTGTAACAACACTGTCCCAGATGTGGGAGCAGTACTGTAATGTGGTCTAGGATGTCTGTGTGTAACAACACTGTCCCAGATGTGGGAGCAGTACTGTAATGTGGGCTAGGATGTCTGTGTGTAACAACACTGTCCTAGATGTGGGAGCAGTGCTGTAATGTGGTCTAGGATGTCTGTGTGTAACAACACTGTCCCAGATGTGGGAGCAGTACTGTATGTGGTCTAGGATGTCTGTGTGTAACAACACTGTCCTAGATGCGGGAGCAGTACTGTAATATGGTGTAGGATGTCTGTGTGTAACAACACTGTCCTAGATGTGGGAGCAGTACTGTAATGTGGTCTAGGATGTCTGTGTGTAACAACACTGTCCTAGATGTGGGAGCAGTACTGTAATGTGGTCTAGGATGTCTATGTGTAACAACACTGTCCCAGATGTGGGAGCAGTACTGTAATGTGGTCTAGGATGTCTGTGTGTAACAACACTGTCCCAGATGTGGGAGCAGTACTGTAATGTGGTCTAGGATGTCTGTATGTAACAACACTGTCCCAGATGTGGGAGCAGTACTGTAATGTGGTCTAGGATGTATGTGTGTAACAACACTGTCCCAGATGTGGGAGCAGGAGTGTAATGTGGTCTAGGATGTCTGTCTGTGTGTGTAACAACACTGTCCTAGATGTGGGAGCAGTACTGTAATGTGGTCTAGGATGTCTGTGTGTAACAACACTGTCCCAGATTTGGGAGCAGTACTGTAATGTGGTCTAGGATGTCTGTATGTAACAACACTGTCCCAGATGTGGGAGCTGTACTGTAATGTGGTCTAGGATGTCTGTGTGTAACAACACTGTCTTAGATGTGGGAGCAGTTCTGTAATATGGTCTAGGATGTCTGTGTGTAACAACACTGTCCCAGATGTGGGAGCAGTACTGTAATGTGGTCTAGGATGTCTGTGTGTAACAACACTGTCCCAGATGTGGGAGCAGTGCTGTAATGTGGTCTAGGATGTCTGTGTGTAACAACACTGTCCCAGATGTGGGAGCAGTACTGTAATGTGGTCTAGGATGTCTGTCTGTGTGTGTAACAACACTGTCCTAGATGTGGGAGCAGTACTGTAATGTGGTCTAGGATGTCTGTGTGTAACAACACTGTCCCAGATGTGGGAGCAGTACTGTAATGTGGTCTAGGATGTCTGTCTGTGTGTGTAACAACACTGTCCTAGATGTGGGAGCAGTGCTGTAATGTAGTCTAGGATGTCTGTGTGTAACAACACTGTCCCAGATGTGGGAGCAGTGCTGTAATGTGATCTAGGATGTCTGTGTGTAACAACACTGTCCCAGATGTGGGAGCAGTACTGTAATGTGGTCTAGGATGTCTGTCTGTGTGGAACAACACTGTCCCAGATGTGGGAGCAGTACTGTAATGTGGTCTAGGATGTCTGTGTATAACAACACTGTCCTAGATGTGGGAGCAGTACTGTAATGTGGTCTAGGATGTCTGTGTGTAACAACACTGTCCCAGATGTGGGAGCAGTACTGTAATGTGATCTAGGATGTCTGTGTGTAACAACACTGTCCCAGATGTGGGAGCAGTACTGTAATGTGGTCTAGGATGTCTGTGTGTAACAACACTGTCCCAGATGTGGGAGCAGTACTGTAATGTGGTCTAGGATGTCTGTGTGTAACAACACTGTCCCAGATGTGGGAGCTGTACTGTAATGTGGTCTAGGATGTCTGTGTGTAACAACACTGTCCCAGATGTGGGAGCAGTTCTGTAATGTGGTCTAGGATGTCTGTGTGTAACAAGACTGTCCCAGATGTGGGAGCAGTACTGTAATATGGTCTAGGATGTCTGTGTGTAACAACACTGTCCCAGATGTGGGAGCAGTACTGTAATGTGGTCTAGGATGTCTGTGTGTAACAACACTGTCCCAGATGTGGGAGCAGTACTGTAATGTGGTCTAGGATGTCTGTGTGTAACAACACTGTCCCAGATGTGGGAGCAGTTCTGTAATATGGTCTAGGATGTCTGTGTGTAACAACACTGTCCCAGATGTGGGAGCAGTACTGTAATGTGGTCTAGGATGTCTGCGTGTAACAACACTGTCGTAGATGTGGGAGCAGTACTGTAATGTGGGCTAGGATGTCTGTGTGTAACAACACTGTCCTAGATGTCGGAGCAGTGCTGTAATGTGGTCTAGGATGTCTGTGTGTAACAACACTGTCCCAGATGTGGGAGCAGTACTGTAATGTGGTCTAGGATGTCTGTGTGTAACAACACTGTCCCAGATGTGGGAGCAGTACTGTAATGTGGTCTAGGATGTCTGTGTGTAACAACACTGTCCCAGATGTGGGAGCAGTACTGTAATGTGGTCTAGGATGTCTGTGTGTAACAACACTGTCCCAGATGTGGGAGCTGTACTGTAATGTGGTCTAGGATGTCTGTGTGTAACAACACTGTCCCAGATGTGGGAGCAGTTCTGTAATGTGGTCTAGGATGTCTGTGTGTAACAAGACTGTCCCAGATGTGGGAGCAGTACTGTAATATGGTCTAGGATGTCTGTGTGTAACAACACTGTCCCAGATGTGGGAGCAGTACTGTAATGTGGTCTAGGATGTCTGTGTGTAACAACACTGTTCCAGATGTGGGAGCAGTACTGTAATGTGGTCTAGGATGTCTGTGTGTAACAACACTGTCCCAGATGTGGGAGCAGTTCTGTAATATGGTCTAGGATGTCTGTGTGTAACAACACTGTCCCAGATGTGGGAGCAGTACTGTAATGTGGTCTAGGATGTCTGCGTGTAACAACACTGTCGTAGATGTGGGAGCAGTACTGTAATGTGGGCTAGGATGTCTGTGTGTAACAACACTGTCCTAGATGTCGGAGCAGTGCTGTAATGTGGTCTAGGATGTCTGTGTGTAACAACACTGTCCCAGATGTGGGAGCAGTACTGTAATATGGTCTAGGATGTCTGTGTGTAACAACACTGTCCCAGATGTGGGAGCAGTACTGTAATGTGGTCTAGGATGTCTGTGTGTAACAACACTGTCCCAGATGTGGGAGCAGTACTGTAATGTGGGCTAGGATGTCTGTGTGTAACAACACTGTCCTAGATGTGGGAGCAGTGCTGTAATGTGGTCTAGGATGTCTGTGTGTAACAACACTGTCCCAGATGTGGGAGCAGTACTGTATGTGGTCTAGGATGTCTGTGTGTAACAACACTGTCCTAGATGCGGGAGCAGTACTGTAATATGGTGTAGGATGTCTGTGTGTAACAACACTGTCCCAGATGTGGGAGCAGTACTGTAATGTGGTCTAGGATGTCTGTGTGTAACAACACTGTCCCAGATGTGGGAGCAGTACTGTAATATGGTCTAGGATGTCTGTGTGTAACAACACTGTCCTAGATGTGGGAGCAGTACTGTAATGTGGTCTAGGATGTCTGTGTGTAACAACACTGTCCTAGATGTGGGAGCAGTACTGTAATGTGGTCTAGGATGTCTGTGTGTAACAACACTGTCCTAGATGCGGGAGCAGTACTGTAATGTGGTCTAGGATGTCTATGTGTAACAACACTGTCCCAGATGTGGGAGCAGTACTGTAATGTGGTCTAGGATGTCTGTGTGTAACAACACTGTCCCAGATGTGGGAGCAGTACTGTAATGTGGTCTAGGATGTCTGTATGTAACAACACTGTCCCAGATGTGGGAGCAGTACTGTAATGTGGTCTAGGATGTATGTGTGTAACAACACTGTCCCAGATGTGGGAGCAGTACTGTAATGTGGTCTAGGATGTCTGTGTGTAACAACACTGTCCCAGATGTGGGAGCAGTAGTGTAATGTGGTCTAGGATGTCTGTCTGTGTGTGTAACAACACTGTCCTAGATGTGGGAGCAGTACTGTAATGTGGTCTAGGATGTCTGTGTGTAACAACACTGTCCCAGATTTGGGAGCAGTACTGTAATGTGGTCTAGGATGTCTGTATGTAACAACACTGTCCCAGATGTGGGAGCTGTACTGTAATGTGGTCTAGGATGTCTGTGTGTAACAACACTGTCTTAGATGTGGGAGCAGTTCTGTAATATGGTCTAGGATGTCTGTGTGTAACAACACTGTCCCAGATGTGGGAGCAGTACTGTAATGTGGTCTAGGATGTCTGTGTGTAACAACACTGTCCTAGATGTGGGAGCAGTACTGTAATGTGGTCTAGGATGTCTGTGTGTAACAACACTGTCCCAGATGTGGGAGCAGTACTGTAATGTGGTCTAGGATGTCTGTGTGTAACAACACTGTCCCAGATGTGGGAGCAGTGCTGTAATGTGGTCTAGGATGTCTGTGTGTAACAACACTGTCCCAGATGTGGGAGCAGTACTGTAATGTGGTCTAGGATGTCTGTCTGTGTGTGTAACAACACTGTCCTAGATGTGGGAGCAGTACTGTAATGTGGTCTAGGATGTCTGTGTGTAACAACACTGTCCCAGATGTGGGAGCAGTACTGTAATGTGGTCTAGGATGTCTGTCTGTGTGTGTAACAACACTGTCCTAGATGTGGGAGCAGTGCTGTAATGTAGTCTAGGATGTCTGTGTGTAACAACACTGTCCCAGATGTGGGAGCAGTACTGTAATGTGGTCTAGGATGTCTGTCTGTGTGGAACAACACTGTCCCAGATGTGGGAGCAGTACTGTAATGTGGTCTAGGATGTCTGTGTATAACAACACTGTCCTAGATGTGGGAGCAGTACTGTAATGTGGTCTAGGATGTCTGTGTGTAACAACACTGTCCCAGATGTGGGAGCAGTACTGTAATGTGATCTAGGATGTCTGTGTGTAACAACACTGTCCCAGATGTGGGAGCAGTACTGTAATGTGGTCTAGGATGTCTGTGTGTAACAACACTGTCCCAGATGTGGGAGCAGTACTGTAATGTGGTCTAGGATGTCTGTGTGTAACAACACTGTCCCAGATGTGGGAGCAGTACTGTAATGTGGTCTAGGATGTCTGTCTGTGTGTAACAACACTGTCCCAGATGTGGGAGCAGTACTGTAATGTAGTCTAGGATGTCTGTGTGTAACAACACTGTCCCAGATGTGGGAGCAGTACTGTAATGTGGTCTAGGATGTCTGTCTGTGTGTAACAACACTGTCCCAGATGTGGGAGCAGTGCTGTAATGTGGTCTAGGATGTCTGTGTGTAACAACACTGTCCCAGATGTGGGAGCAGTACTGTAATGTGGTCTAGGATGTCTGTGTGTAACAACACTGTCCCAGATGTGGGAGCAGTACTGTAATGTGATCTAGGATGTCTGTCTGTGTGGAACAACACTGTCCCAGATGTGGGAGCAGTACTGTAATGTGGTCTAGGATGTCTGTCTGTGTGTGTAACAACACTGTCCCAGATGTGGGAGCAGTACTGTAATGTGGTCTAGGATGTCTGTGTGTAACAACACTGTCCCAGATGTGGGAGCCGTACTGTAATGTGGTCTAGGATGTCTGTGTGCAACAACACTGTCCCAGATGTGGGAGCAGTACTGTAATGTGGTCTAGGATGTCTGTGTATAACAACACTGTCCTAGATGTGGGAGCAGTACTGTAATGTGGTCTAGGATGTCTGTGTGTAACAACACTGTCCTAGATGTGGGAGCAGTACTGTAATGTGGTCTAGGATGTCTGTGTGTAACAACACTGTCCCAGATGTGGGAGCAGTACTGTAATGTGGTCTAGGATGTCTGTGTGTAACAACACTGTCCCAGATGTGGGAGCAGTACTGTAATGTGGTCTAGGATGTCTGTGTATAACAACACTGTCCTAGATGTGGGAGCAGTGCTGTAATGTGGTCTAGGATGTCTGTGTGTAACAACACTGTCCCAGATGTGGGAGCAGTACTGTAATGTGGTCTAGGATGTCTGTGTGTAACAACACTGTCCCAGATGTGGGAGCAGTACTATAATGTGGTCTAGGATGTCTGTGTGTAACAGCACTGTCCCAGATGTGGGAGCAGTACTGTAATGTGGTCTAGGATGTCTGTGTGTAACAACACTGTCCTAGATGTGGGAGCAGTACTGTAATGTGGTCTAGGATGTCTGTGTATAACAACACTGTCCTAGATGTGGGAGCAGTGCTGTAATGTGGTCTAGGATGTCTGTGTGTAACAACACTGTCCCAGATGTGGGAGCAGTACTGTAATGTGGTCTAGGATGTCTGTGTATAACAACACTGTCCTAGATGTGGGAGCAGTGCTGTAATGTGGTCTAGGATGTCTGTGTGTAACAACACTGTCCCAGATGTGGGAGCAGTACTGTAATGTGATCTAGGATGTCTGTGTGTAACAGCACTGTCCCAGATGTGGGAGCAGTACTGTAATGTGATCTTGGGTGTCTGTCTCTGTGTGTAACAGCACTGTCCCAGATGTGGGAGCAGTACTGTAATGTGGTCTAGGATGTCTGTGTGTAACAACACTGTCCTAGATGTGGGAGCAGTACTGTAATGTGGTCTAGGATGTCTGTGTGTAACAACACTGTCCTAGATGTGGGAGCAGTACTGTAATGTGGTCTAGGATGTCTGTGTGTAACAACACTGTCCCAGATGTGGGAGCAGTGCTGTAATGTGGTCTAGGATGTCTGTGTGTAACAACACTGTCCCAGATGTGGGAGCAGTACTGTAATGTGGTCTAGGATGTCTGTGTGTAACAACACTGTCCTAGATGTGGGAGCAGTACTGTAATGTGGTCTAGGATGTCTGTGTGTAACAACACTGTCCCAGATGTGGGAGCAGTGCTGTAATGTGGTCTAGGATGTCTGTGTGTAACAACACTGTCCCAGATGTGGGAGCAGTACTGTAATGTGGTCTAGGATGTCTGTGTGTAACAACACTGTCCTAGATGTGGGAGCAGTACTGTAATGTGGTCTAGGATGTCTGTGTGTAACAACACTGTCCCAGATGTGGGAGCAGTGCTGTAATGTGGTCTAGGATGTCTGTGTGTAACAACACTGTCCCAGATGTGGGAGCAGTACTGTAATGTGGTCTAGGATGTCTCTGTGTAACAACACTATCCCAGATGTGGGAGCAGTGCTGTAATGTGGTCTAGGATGTCTGTGTATAACAACACTGTCCCAGATGTGGGAGCAGTACTGTAATATGGTGTAGGATGTCTGTGTGTAACAACACTGTCCCAGATGTGGGAGCAGTACTGTAATATGGTGTAGGATGTCTGTGTATAACAACACTGTCCCAGATGTGGGAGCAGTACTGTAATATGGTGTAGGATGTCTGTGTGTAACAACACTGTCCTAGATGTGGGAGATGTACTGTAATGTGGTCTAGGATGTCTGTCTGTGTGTAACAAGACTGTCCCAGATGTGGGAGCAGTACTGTAATATGGTGTAGGATGTCTGTGTGTAACAACACTGTCCCAGATGTGGGAGCAGTACTGTAATGTGGTCTAGGATGTCTGTGTGTAACAACACTGTCCCAGATGTGGGAGCAGTGCTGTAATGTGGTCTAGGATGTCTGTGTGTAACAACACTGTCCTAGATGCGGGAGCAGTACTGTAATGTGATCTAGGATGTCTGTGTGTAACAACACTGTCCCAGATGTGGGAGCAGTACTGTAATGTGGTCTAGGATGTCTGTGTGTAACAACACTGTCCTAGATGCGGGAGCAGTACTGTAATGTGATCTAGGATGTCTGTCTGTGTGTAACAACACTGTCCCAGATGTGGGAGCAGTACTGTAATATGGTGTAGGATGTCTGTGTGTAACAACACTGTCCCAGATGTGGGAGCAGTACTGTAATGTGGTCTAGGATGTCTGTCTGTGTGTAACAACACTGTCCCAGATGTGGGAGCAGTACTGTAATATGGTGTAGGATGTCTGTGTGTAACAACACTGTCCCAGATGTGGGAGCAGTACTGTAATGTGGTCTAGGATGTCTGTGTGTGACAACACTGTCCCATATGTGGGAGCAGTACTGTAATATGGTCTAGGATGTCTTTGTATAACAACACTATCCTAGATGTGGGAGCAGTACTGTAATGTGGTCTAGGATGTCTGTGTGTAACAAGACTGTCCCAGATGTGGGAGCAGTACTGTAATATGGTCTAGGATGTCTGTGTGTAACAAGACTGTCCCAGATGTGGGAGCAGTACTGTAATGTGGTCTAGGATGTCTGCGTGTAACAACACTGTCCTAGATGTGGGAGCAGTACTGTAATGTGGTCTAAGATGTCTGTGTGTGTAACAACACTGTCCCAGATGTGGGAGCAGTACTGTAATGTGGTCTAGGATGTCTGTCTGTGTGTAACAACACTGTCCCAGATGTGGGAGCAGTACTGTAATATGGTCTAGGATGTGTATGTGTGTAACAACAACACTGACCCAGGTGTGTTTCATTTAAGCTGTATTGAGGGTTGTTTGTAACAGGCTTCCCAAATCCTAATCTATTCCCCTACACCTCACTCTCTATCACTGTCTTCCCAGCCCTGCTAAGGGCACAAATGTGCAAGGGTTGAAATATGGTATTACTTGTACCACAATAAAATGTGCTCAGCACTCAGCTTTAAGACACTCATGCTTCCCAAAATACGCCAAAACTACACCTGATGTACCCCTTCCATACACATGCACACGTGTGTATCATGACTCGTGCACTGTTCATTTTACTGATGTTGTGCATTGCCCTATGTACTGTACATGCACTTTTTTTGATGAGTTGTGGTGCACCTGGGCACTGTACACAATATTTCATTATTGTTATTATTATTATATCATGACTCATACACTGTTCATTTTCCTGACATTTGTACATTATTCTATGTACTATACATGCACCTTTGATGAGTTGTAGTGCACCTGAGCACTGTACACAATAATTTCATTATTATTATTATACTGGAATGTGGTAGTGCTGGTTTCAATAAAGTGCAACCAGCCCACTCTGTAAAGTGGTAAGGCTAGTGCCACCAAAAAAGCACTTTGTCGGGTGGTAGTGGTGGTGCTACCGTGAAGTAGTTGGTGCTAAGAATGGCATCCATCCAGCTATAGAAACCATGCCAAAATGGAACAAGATGCAGTCAGCTGACCTGTCTGTCTAGCTTCAGAGCATTACAACCTATCTAACCCATGCAAGCATGTAAAGTAGACATAAAATGGTGTATGATTATGATGTTGATATCAAAAGTAAACTGCTTCAATTGGTTGATAAAGAACAATTTTCTTATTCTTTATTTACCTTAATACAAATGAAATGTAAATATCTTAATTCTATATTTTAAAATGGTTTTTCTCTCTTTCTTTTCTTATTAGGTGCAATTGATGCTCGGCAACGTCACTCTACCGTGTCCAATGATTCTAATGAAAATCCTACTGCTTCCAATAAAGGAGAAAACGACCAATCTTACTTTCATACTTTTTCAAAAGACTTGCTTGTTTTATCTCTGAAAGCTCGTCTTTATGAAAGTTCTTGCTCTCAAGAATATCTTAGTGATGAGTCATCGACCAAAGCCTCCTTATTACAGCCATTCCGAATTCTCATCAGTCTTTTGGATAAACCTGAAATTGGAGCAGTGATCTTAGAGAATGTCTTATGGGCTATTTTCCGAAGTCTTTATAAAGAGTGTAAATCTCCATCGAATACTAAGATGACATCTTCCCAACAACCTGATGAGAAAGTTGTCACTGAACTTCTAAAAACTGCTAATTTGTTATTCAACTCTTTTGAACCTTTTTATATTTGGGACTTTATTGGAAGAATGTTTGAATCAGCCTGCCAAAAGAGTTCAATGCAAACTCAGACAGCAAAGATTAATCTTTCCGAACTAGAATCTTCCTCTGACATGCCTGATTTTATAGAACTTTGTGAATTGTGTAACTTCCTTCTTGATGTTATTTCACTAGTAAGTTAAAGAACTTTATTATAATATTTATTTTTCAAGTAAATTTTTTTTTTTCAAAACTTTGTTTTAGTTCCCATAAAATAATGCACACGCACATGCATGCGTGTACAGGCACGCATGCGCACACAAACGCACACACACTACTACTACTACTAATAATAATAATAATTTTTAATATAGGCACAAGGCCAGTAATTTGGGGGGCGGGCAAAGTCGATTAAATCGACCCCAGTACATTACTGGTACTTTATTTTATCAGCCCCATAAGGGTGAAAAGCAAAGCTAACCTCGGTGAAATTTGAACTCAGAACGTAAAGGGACATAACTATATGCCGCAAAGCATGGTGTCCGACACTCTACTGATTCTGCCAATCCACCGCCCTGATAATAATAATAATAATTGTTTCTATTTTAGGCACAAGGTCAGCAATTTGAAGGGGAGGGGAAAGTCGATTAAATCTACCCTAGTACTCACTGGTGCTTTATTATATCGACTCCATAAGGATGAAAGGCAAAGCTAACCTCAGTGAGATTTGAATTCAGAACGTAAAGGGCCGTAACTCTCTGCCACGAAGCATGGTGTCCGACGCTCTACCGATACTGCCAATCCACCACCCTGATGATAATAATAATAAACACAACTTGTCCGCACCCTGACTTGTGTTAGATGTCTTATCACAATGAGTGCCTGTTGCTAATTACTCATCTCCATTTGGTACACTGTCCTGGCTTTCCTGTCAAGCTTCGAAACTATCCTACTGCACCCTGAGCCTATTCAGGAGCCCTGTAATTGATTGCAAGAGACTTAAGACAAACACATGCAATATTAAAGACATCCATGTTCCAGATGGTGTTGTTAAGCTGAGCAATGGTTTATGTCTTTCTCCTAACAATTGGAACAGTCAAATTGAACTAGAAATAAGATAATGATATTAGTATTTTGTTGAAATTGTATTTGTTTTTATCCTAAAATATAAACTTGTCATTTAATTTGTATTATATAATCATATAAAAAATTGTTTGCTTAAAAATTAGATAATTTTTTTTGTTATCATTGTTTAATGTCCACTTTACCTACTAGAAAGGGTTTAGTGCTATTTTATTCATAAACCTTCTTGTTTTCTTTGCAGGAAACCTACTTGGAAACACAGACAGAATTTCTTCCAAATCTTCTTCGAAGAATGATAACATCATTGATAAATTACAGTGATAAGCTACATAACAATCAGATAATGTACAGTCTTAAGTTGTGTGATAAAATTTTAACTCGAGCCCAGCCATCCATGACTGTCATTGAGACTGGCGATAAACAAGAGGTTGTAAATAATGTATTTTCTGTGGAAAAGTATTCAAATGAAAGACAAAAATCAGAAAGTTCAGCAAGTTCAACTAGTGAGGACCTTACTATTGAAAGTACTGATTCAGGTGCCTTAAATGATTTTGAAACTCTTTCAAGTCCTCAGATTCTAAAATGTGAGTCTGAATCAGTCTCTCAAAATTCACAAATTGAGATGACAGAATGCACACCTGTAAGTCATGTAGCAAATTTGAGGGCAACATTTTACAGGATGACAAATTCTCCAATAAAATCTGCTGACAAAATAGTCAGTGTTCCATTAACTTTAATGCAAGCGTGTGTTCAGTGTTTCCAAGATTTTTTTCACACTTTTGTATCTCGTAGAATATTCAATGAAGACACTTCTGTTAATAATCTCCTGGACTCTATCACTTTACCTGTGGATTCAGCACGTTGTTCAGATAAAGATTCTGTGATTGGTAGCTCCTCATCTATATACAGCCAAGATGAAACTTTACGCAAGCAGAGTATGGAGAACCGTGTACCTCAAAAGATATCGGTAAAATCAGATTCAGACTTTTGCGAGGCATTTACATGGGCATGCCGTCTACTAGTTGAATTTGCCAGTTTCCCTATTTATTGTACAGATTATCACAAAATATTAGAACAGTCTTTCCAACAAGGTAAATTAAACATTTTTTTTATTTCCTAATAAAACATTTTTTTGAATAAATGCAGGTACAGCCGTGTGGTTAAGAAGTTCACTTCATAACTTCGTGATCTTGAGTTCTATTTCACTCTTCAGCACTTAGAGTAAGTGTCCTATATTGGTCAGCCTTGGGAGTGAATTTTGTAGATAGAAATTGTAAGGAAGCCTTTCAGATGCATGTGTGTGGTGTATGTTTGTCCCTTTTCTTCTCTTCACATTCAACATAGCAGGTAGTAATATTTGTTTACATCCCACATAGAGATCCCATTGCTCAGCAGTTAGACATTTAAAGATTTTATACCTTACTAAAAAATATACAAAGGTTGATATCAGGAAGGACGCCCAATCATAAAATTCTGCTGGAAAAATGTCTTGTCCAACCCCTGCCAGCATGGAAGAAGGACAGAAAACTGATGAAGTCATTCTTGTTTAAACTTTGTGTATTGAGGATAGGCTGTCATTTAGCTTCAGATCACAGTTGTGGCTGTGAAAGTTAAGGCATCGGTTGTTCTTTAGCTTCAGCTCACAGCCATGGATGTAGAAGCTCCAGGTTCAATCCCACAGCATGACACCTATGGTTTTTTGAGTGAGGTTTACTTTCTACTTATCACAAGTCAAACAACCATGTAGAGGTTCCCTAACATATGTTGTAAATATACAACTATTGGGAAAAACTACAAGTACAAATAGAAAAGAAAAAATAATTCTTTGGTTATTTGATTCTTCTTCTTCACCCACTTATTCCTGGGCAGGTTGTGGGGATAGAGTCCTCAAGCACACCTTCCACTGGATCCTGTCAGAAGCAACCATCTCCAAGCAAGACCGGCTGAGTTTATGGATGTTATTCAACCATCTTGCTTGGGGTCTACCCCTGGGTCACTTGTCTGTTGACTTTGCCCCTAAAATCTGTCCAGCAATTCTTTCCTGAGACATTCTAACCACATGTCTGTAGCATTAGAGGTGTTATCTCTAAATTTGGAGGAGTAGCGGCTCTACTTGGAACAATTCTTTGATCTCTGAGCTACATCATCAATTAACGTTACTCTGAAGATTCTTCAAAAGAAGTCCATTTCGGTTGCTTATATTTGTGATCATATTTTTTGGGTCATTATCTAAGTAAGACCCATGACCATAGGTAAGGGTTGGCATGAATCCCAAATTGAAGATAGCAAGTTTGGCTTTTACACCTACCTCCCTTCTGATGATGATCGAATGTTGTTTCTTTTTTTTTTTGTTTACTCCTCTCCCTAGAAAGCTGGATTAATGTTGACTTCAGGTTATTTTAACAGAAATATTTGTAGTTATATCAAAACATTCGTATTTTATTATCTTCCATCAATTAAATGTTTCATCATAATGAGAAATGATTCTCTGCAGTTCTCTGTTTTTATAATTTAAATGACATGGTTGGTTTTCTATTTTAATTGAACAGCAGCAGGAATAACTTGGCTTTCATTTTGTGGAAAATTTTAATTAAACATTATATTAATAGGCTTTCAATGCAGCTATCATCAGTCCAAATATTTGTAGCTAGTAGCGTTACTAACATATTGCAGCTGGGTCTATTTTATAATCTTGTTTTTTCAGTGTTATCAATTGATTGTTACTCTTCATTAATAGTTTGGTCAATCAGTAATGTTACGATTAAAGAAGCTTCAGCTTCTAATTATACACACACATGTACACGCATGTAGACACATACACGCATGTACACACATACACGCATCTACACACATAGACACACACACACCATCATCATCATTGTTTTTGTGGCTACTTTCCATGCTGGCATTATTTGGGTGGGTTGTTATATTCTGAGTTTAGACCAGTCAGGTGGCTATGTTTTGCTCATATGGTCAATGTTTGGCATGGTTCCAACAGCTGGATGCCATTCCTAATATCAACCACCTTACAAGGTTTACTGGGTGTGTTTTTGTTGTACCAGCACTACTACTTTACAGGCTGGACTAAGTGCATTTTATTGTGGCACCAGCAATACCACTTTACAGAGTAGAGTAGGTGTGTTTTATGGGTGGTACCAGCTCTGCCTCTTTACAAGTTTCACTAGATGTATTTTATCATTGCACCAGTACTACCACATGACAGAGTAGACTGGTTGTGTTTTATTGTTGCACCAACTCTAGGGAGGTTGTCACATAATCTTCCAGACAGACAAATCTCAAACTCTACATTGTCTCTGTTCAATTGTCAAACATTATAGCCTCCAGTCTCTCACCACATTTACTTTTAATAGTATTTTTGTATTAGTCAATGGGTCTTTTGTATTATGACATAAAACTAGTCTAGTCGGTCGTATGCCATTTTTTTTTATTAGGTTGTTTTTGGTTTTTTAAGTCATTCCTCACAACTTTATGCCATTTGGTCTCCATCTTCCACAGGTTCCATCCAGATTAAGTGCTTGGCACTTATTTTTATACAGTTTTCCTTCTCCTTTTATACAGATATATTAAATATGTGTATGTGTGTGTGTGTGTATATATATATATATGTGTGTGTGTGTGTAGGTAGACCCAGAAAAACCTGGGACGATTTGATAAATTCCAACCTTACACACTTGCACCTCTCTAAGACAATATCACTGGACCGAGATCTTTGGCGCCACTCAGTAATACAGAAGACCCGCCTTGCCTATGTACAAAGCGAAACCTAGTCAGTAGGCACCTCTTAACCAAACATACACCCCAGCCCACTACCCCTACTCCATCCTTCCACTCCCACCCACACCACCCTTTCTCTATAAAGTTATGTTGGTACCACAACATCCAGTCCAAACTAATGAGATCGTGTAGGTGTCACAACAAAAAAAACACACAGTCCACACTGTAATGTGGCCGTGTAGGTAACACGGTAAAAAGTTCCCAGTCCACACTGTAAATGTGGTTGGTGTTAGGAAGGGCATCCAGCCGTAGAAAACCTGCCAGACAGTTCTATACGAGCGAGACATGGTCACTTGACCAATCTTGCCTCAAGTAGGACAATTCCCGTCTAAACCCATGCTAGCGTGGAAGATAGACGTTAAATGTGTATGTATATAAGTGTCACTGCAAAACGTACCCAGTCCACCCTGCAAAGTGGTTTTGTAGGTGTCACAATAAAAAGCACCCAGTCCACACTGTAGAGCAGTCATGTAGGAGTCACAATAAAAAGCATCCAATGCATACTGTAAATGTGGTTGGCATTAGGAAGGGCATCCAATTGTAGAAACCAAGCCAAAATCAGTTTGTTGAGTGAAACAAGGTCCTTCGATTTGGATCTTTTACAAAGGGACAGCCCGTCCCTAAACATGCTAGCATGAAAAATGGACATTAAATGATGATGATGATTAATTTTAACAAACCAGACAAACAAGATTCATCAAAGTCCGCCGTTTGTCACTTACTCCATGATTTTACAGAAATCCTATTTTGTAAATACAAAACCGTGTATCATAGCACACACAATTTAGTTAGTTAGTGGTACAAATGGTGTTGTGTGAACACAATTACTTAATGTCCCCATTTATTTTATATATAAAAATGACTTCTACAAGACTAGAACTGTTTTATTTGTATGAAATCATCAGGAAATATTGATTTCATCTAAATTAAACAGTACTAATCCTGGAGAAGTTATTTCTATATATAAAATAAAAATACCAATACTCTACTAACATATATGTGTGTGTGTGTGTGTGTGTGTGTGTGTGTATATATATATATATATATATATGTGTGTGTGGGTGTGTGTTAAATAAACACACATACAAAAAAAAACATTTATAAAACGCGGTCTACTTTTTTTGTGGTCATATTGGTGTCATGACAAAAAGCACCCAGTCCATCTTGTAAGGTCATCATACTTGTGTCACAACAAAAAGCACACAGTTCACTATCTAGTTCTAGAGTTGCTGCCATGCAAGTGGCACCCACTCTTCTTTGTAAGGTGTAGTGTTGGTGCCATGAAAAATGCTCACATATATGTATACATACACCACACCTCCATACATACATACACACACACATACATGCATACACACACACATATATAAGATGGTTGATTTTTGCTTTGAAGAATTGCCATCCCTTGACCCTTTTCTCATAAGGGTGTCATAAATATGACTTTTAGCCTTGCCAAGGACATACATTTCTTTCTACACATGCTGCAGTGAAACAAAGTTTTTTTTCGGCAATGGTCAGCTGTAACACGTGAAAGATGTTTATAATAAGTAATACTTGTGATTTGAACAACAGTGCCAGGTATCCATAAAGAACAGGTTAGCATCATTGGCTGCCATTGAGTCACAGGTTCTGCACCAGAATTTTCCTTCTTCTAGAATGATATCCTAACAAGGACCAGGGGTATCTCACTCTCAGTGGACTAACTGTATACATACATACACACACACACATGCATACATACTGTAAAAGAAAGTCTTTTCATTATTACCTCCCGGCATGATGTGGTGGCCAGAACAATCTGGAATACACTACTGAAGATGAACATAAAAAATAGAGAGGAATATGTTGAGACTGATGGCTCAGAGGAATTCTGGTGGAATGTAAAAATAAAAAATGCCGCCAATTTAAAGCACAACTAGCCTGATATTGTTGTTTGAGACTACACATTAAAACCCTGCTCTGTTGTAGAAGTCAGCTGCCCACTTGATGTCAATTTGATAAAAAAGAAATGCAAGAGGAGGAGGGTATTTACAGATCATTGATGAGGAGTTTGCAGATCTAGTATCCAAGATAAACATTCATACCCGTCATTATTGAAGCTGCAGGTTATATCCCAACCTGCCTGAACCAAAGTATAACTGAGCTTGGATTTGTAGAGAAAGAACATACTCCCTTAATTCATAAGCTACAAATGGCTGTGATATCTGGAACCTTCAAAACCTATAAAACATTCTTACAATTCAAAGGATGAATGTTTACACAAGAACACCAAAAGTCTCCACTGTTACAGGCTCAACCACAAACCTATTGGGATCACCTCCTCAGTTTATTTTAATTTGATCTATAAACAAATCAATACTATTCTAAGTAGTCAGTAAAAGATGACTGATCAATGATACTGTTAAAAGAAACAGCTTGTACGTGAGAACACTCACACACTCATAGACACATACATGCACACACACACAAACATACACACACTGTAGGAATGTAGATAGAATAGATTAGGGAATTCATGCACACACTCACTCAAACAAACACACACAACACACATGCGCACAAACACTTACATACACACATAGACACACACACAGTAGCTGACCAAGTTGATAAGGTGCCAAATTACCAGCTAAAAATTTGAATATAGTGGTACTGCAGAGTATTTGTGACCAAACCACTTTAACACACAATTGGTCATCACCGTAGCTGTAAATAGATGTATAACTGACTAGTCACCTTAACTGTTATGGACATGTGATGTATATGAATGATGAATGCTGGGTGAAGAGATGCCAGTGGAAAGAAGTTGCAGTTGAGGAATACAAAGAAAAACTTGGGCAGGGGTGGTTAGAGTGGATTTCAAGATGCTGAACCTTACATACAAAATGATGAAGGGATAGTATGAACAAAGACAGGCTCTGTTGTAAAGGACCCATTCAGCCCATGCAAGCGAACATAAGATGATACACACACACACACACTTAAGTGTGATAGGAAGGACAGCCAGCCCTAGAAAGCTTGGTAAACAAAGCTTTAGGAGAACATTTCATTTAGGCCAAAGGCATGATGACCTCTGCTGGTGTCACAATAAAATGCACTCAGTGTGTAGAACCATATGTAGGCAAGATGCAGACCCCTAGCCTGTCTGGGAGCTTAGTAGTTCCCTGTTTGAGTAGTGACTCAGCTTTCAAAGACCCATCCAACCCTTGCTAGCAGGGAAAATGGACATTAAATGATGATGATGATGATGATGACGTGTATGTGTGTATATATATATATATATATATATATGGTGTGTGTGTAGATGATTCAGTGAATTTTTTGTTGAATCACCAGGTTGATGAGCAGATTGCTTCTAGAGTTGCGTCCATAGGTGACCTCGAGTCAATCATCTGTGAAATGCTTGTAACAGGTTGATACTCAATTAAAACAAATATATGTAAACAAAACTTTGTTTTTCTTATATATATATATATATGTGTGTATAGTTAACTGTTTTGTTTTGTTTTAATATGTTATCCCTCTGAATCTATTTTCTATTTATTTATTATAACTCACAGAAGAGGACTCTGCCTTACCCCCCTGGCTTCAAGATTTGATTCTTTGTAGTTGTTTTGTTGACAACTTCCATATTCAAGTGGCAGCAATTTCTACTATGCTGGATTTGGTTAGTTTGACTCAGTCAGTAGAATGTGAGTCTCGTAGCAAAGATGATGGCAGCAATGAACGGAAATCAACATCTGGCAATGATGGTGGAACCATCTCGGTTGTTATTTTGCCAGCACTCCTACCAAGACATCTAAAATATCTGAATAACAATACACTTTTCTATCAGGTTAGTTCCACTGGAATTTATATATTTGCATGTTTTATACTTTTGTTACCATATTCCTAATGAAATACACTGTATTTGAATTAGCTATTGAAGAATTTAGATGGATTCACTAAAGTTATTTCATTGAGATGGTTCCTCCAAAGGGTCTTTGGAGTAATGTTACTCAATAGAATGTGTAACTTGTAGATCAGAGAGTCACTCCAGGTAGAACCACTACTTCTCCTAATTGCGAGATCACAACTCCAATATTACAGGCATGTGGTTAGAATGTCTTAGGAAGAATCACAGGATAGATTTTATGGGCAAAACCAACCAATCTATACACATGTATGCGAAAGGTAAATGGGAACAACAAAGCAAACAATATAGTACAAATAAGAAATATATTAATTTAACGCTTGATATAGTAGGAAAAGAGTCTTAACGTTTCAGACATTAGTGCTTCATCAGAAGATAGAATCTGAAATAAAAATAAAAAAGTGAGAAGAGGAAGGAAGATAAAAAAGTATTTTTGGAGACAAAGTACATTTGTGTTCAGCCAGTGATTTATTGTGATTATAAGATTTTAAAGTTGTTAAAATCTACCCAAATTTTCATAAGGATGGATGTCTGGGTTGTACTCTGAAATTTGTGGTATTATTTGATAAGGTGTGGAATTCCATAGAATTTATGTAATGTGAGGTTCTCTTTATATGTAATCCTGTTTACATTACAAATGACATATACATGTATGTGTGTGTTTATGTGTTTATATTATATTGTATATATATTTATGTATATTGTAGATGGTTGCTCAAAATTTATGGAATCATCTGGATGCATCAACTTGTAATAATCATCAAAGAAGTGTTGAATTATTCCAGCAACTGCACCAAGTAACCCCCAACAGTTGGGTGTGTGAGGATGTTATTGGCAGTGCTCTTGTTGGAGATGAACCTGTAAGTGTTGATATTTCTCCCTTATTCCCTTATACCAGACAGTTTCTTTACATCATGACAGCTTTTTTATTATTTAACTTCAACAAAGGTGGTGGATTGACAGTATCGGTAGAGCGTCAGACAACATGCTTTGTAGCATAGTTATAGCCCTTTACATTCTGGGTTCAAATACTGTCGCGATTAGCTTTGCCTTTCATCTTTATGGGGTCAATAAAATAAAGCACTATTAATGAATGAAATTATTGTGTAAAGTGCTCAGGTGCACCACAACTCGTCAATATAGTACATAGAATACACAAATGTCAGGGAAGTACATGTGTGTATGTGTTAGCTGTAGTGTTGGCGGATCTCGGAAGCATGGAGGCTTTAAAGGATGCAGTGTCTCGACAGCTAACAACTGATGCAGGTAGTTTGTTCCATGCTTCAGCAACTCTGAGCGTGAAAAAATGTTTCCGAAAGTCATGGGAACTGTGCTGTTTTCTTACTTTGTGGGCATGTCCACGTGTGTTAGACACATGGAAATCAAAAAGGTACTCAGGGTTGTTGTTGGCAACATGGTTAACAATTTTGTGGGTGTTTACCAAGTCAGTTGCCAGGCGTCGGAGCTTCAATGAATCCATGCCCAGGGAAGCAAGGCGCTCAGAGTATGGTAGATGCCTGATGGAGGGTATTCGCTTGGTTGCACGTCTCTGAACAGTTTCCAGGCGGTCAATGTCCTGAGCAAGATAGGGGTTCCAGACTGGTGATGCAAATTCTAAGTGTGGTCGCACCATAGCTGTATACAGCCTTAAATAGATATCTGGAGAGCGGCTGACAAAGGTCTTGTTGAGTGATGCTAAGACACCCTCGGCCTTCTTGACAATTTTAGAGACGTGCCTCGTCCAACGCAAATCGCTGCTGAGCGTAATGCCCAGGTCACGTTCACAGGAAGACTTTTTGATATTAGTGCTGTGGAGGGAGTATGTGGACGCTGGGTTTTTACTCCCAAAATGCATGGTGGTGCACTTGTCCACAGTTAGCTTGAGTTGCCAGTCTGAGATCCATTGTTGCATTGTGTCCAGGTCAGACTGCAAGCAAGATCTATAGTGTTCAGGATCTGTCCTTTTTATTTCAAGGTACAGCTTGATGTCGTCTGCGTACTTTAGTACTGTGGCATTCCTTAAGTTGGCATCTATGTCATTAATATATGCCACAAACAAAAGGGGGCCAAGAACAGATCCCTGTGGTACACCAGATGACATCTCATATGGTGAGGAATGCTGTCCCAGAACCGTGACTACCTCTCTTCGACTGAGAATGAAGGACTTTAACCAGTTAAAAAGATCATCCTTCACACTCATTGCAGATAGTTTTGCCATAAGCCTTTTGTGTGGCACAGAATTGAAGGCCTTCGCAAAGTCAAGGTAAACAACATCCACCCATGAGCCGCCATCAGTGATCCGGGTGATGTCCTCAAGAAACTCTATAAGTTGATCACAGCAGCTAGAGTTGGGGATAAATCCAAATTGCGAGGGCCGGATAAGACTGTGAGAGCTCCAGAAGTTCCAAAGTGTTTCCCTGACACAGGATTCCATCAGTTTGGCGATGCAACTAGTAAGACTGACTGGACGATAGTTCACAGGTGATGTGCGGTCACCCTTTTTGAACAGAGGAATGACACTGGCAGTTTTCCACTGTTCTGGAGTAGCACTGTTGTTCAGACAGAATTGGAAGAAGCGTGATAACTGGTGTAGAAGGAAGTACCCACCACGTTTAAGAAGCAGGTACGTAACACCATCAAGACCAGGAGAGGCATGGTTGCGTTTATTTTTTAGGTGACGTCGCAGCATTGCAGGTGTAAATTCCATGGTTGTAATAGAGTCCGGTGTCATAGGTGGTGGAGATGGCACACTCTGGTCTTCAATAGTGAAAATGCCTGCATAGCATTCAGCAATGAGCTCTGCGCATTCCTTGGGGTCGTCAGTAACCTGGCTTGTGTGGGGATTGCGAAGAGGACCAACTGGAGAGTGAGGCCTCTGCTTTGAGTGAACATACTTCCAGAACACCTTACTGTCAGGGCTGGTTGCTATGCGCTGCTCAAATTGAAGCACTGCCTTTTTTGTCACCTGTTTGAGGTGGTTGGACGATCTATTTCGCCTCTTCCTATTAATGTCTGATTTGTGAAGTTTGTACTCACGTTCAGCATTGCGCCGTTCTTTTCTGGCAAGACGGACTGCTGCAGTCTCCCAAATTGCGCTTTTGGGATGTTTTTTCTGCTTACGTGGCACCGATGCTGCACATGCTGTCCATATTGAGCTCAGGATGTTCTGGAGTACAGTGTTGACATCTCCAGAGTCGTAGAACTCAAGCCAGTTTGGCCGTTGCAACTCGGTGCAGTAACAGTTCCAGTTTGCTTTATTCCAGTCAAAGTGAGCAGTTTGGAGATGGTTGTGGTTCTTGTTACTGCCCATGAGGGATAGATTGGCAATGATCATAGCATGATCAGAGTCACCTAAAGGTTCCTCAGCAGTAACACTAATGACCGTTTCAGGAGTAGTGGTGAAGAGTAGGTCCAAAGTGTTGTCACCTCTCGTTGGGGAGGTGACCACCTGGGACCAACTCGAGTCCAGCACCAGCTCAAGGAAGTCATTTGCACTTGGCGGCCAACGAAAGGTCTCCCAGTCAATCTCAGGGTGATTGAAGTCACCTGCAATGAAAACATAAGTGGCTGTCTTCCTGGCAGCAGCTCTGAGGATATCACAAAGTTGAGTGTCCTGATGGTAATTTGGGGGACGCTAAACGACTCCAAGTAGCAGTGTTGACATGGTCATACGTATATCACAGAAAAAAACTTCCTGCTGTGATTGGTTCAAATCAGCACAAGGAATTGCCGACAGATTTGACCGAACGTAGACCATTACACCACCACCACGACGATTAATGCGGTCTTTACGAAACAGGTTGTAGCCAGTCATGCTGAAAACCCCATCGCAGAGTAAGGGATGTGCCCAAGTTTCCGTGACTGTAAGGAAGTCCGGGTTGATACTTTTGACGTAGGAGTCAAAAAGATGAATCTTATTGCATAGACTACGTGCATTCAAGGACAACAATTTGTACTTTGATTCCAGTCTATGATTATGTGCAAGGGATGGCAGGTTGTTCTGATTTAGTTTCCCAGAGTTTTTTCAGTTTCTTTATTGTCAGTTGTGGGTGCAGTGTTTTCAGACCAGCTGGTGTCTCTTTTCCATGATTCGCCAGCCTTAACAAACTTCCATATCTGCCCATCATCTCGTAGGCTGAAGCTTTCATGTTCTGCCGAGCTGCGGTTTAGGGAAGCTGCAGCACGCAACTTTGGGCGGACATCAGGTGGAAGACCAGGACGTGTTCGGAAAGCAATCCGACTTTCACGCTTAGTTTTATCAGAGGCTACAAGGTATGAACATGCCTCAGTTGAGTTTGTAAACGACAGTCTAATTAACCTGGGTTTTGGGCCTGGTCGGCCAAAGCGTAGAGCACCCTTTGCAGGAGCACAGCCCAGGTCTTTGGATGAACTGGCAGCAAATGCCTGAAGATCAACTATGTCTTCCGGCACACCAATGGCAATCACTTCGTGGTTTACAGATTCAGTGGCATTCTCAATGCGTCTAGGTTCAACATGAGGTACGCGGAGATTTTTTAACAAGGCACTCCGGTAAGATCCCTCATTGTGGGGTTCTACACGAACGCTTGATTTTATTTCCGCTATTTCTTGACTTAAAGCGGAAATCATTTGCCGTATTTCCTCAAACTCCGTATTGACGGTCGGTTTTTGTTGTTGTTCTTCTCCTTCAACAGGCATGGTAGAAGACACAGTCGTCGGTTGTTGTTGTTGAAAAGTAACGGGTGAGGAAGACATGGGTTGCTGTTGTTGATGAAGTCCTTCAACGGGGGTAGTAGCAGAAGCTACGATCGTTGGTTTTTGCTGTTGTTCAGGAACAATGGTAGAGGAAGACACCATCCTCGGTTTTTGTTGTTGTTGTTCGGGAACAATGGTAGAAGACACGATCTTCGGTCTTTGTTGTTGTGCCGCAGCAATGGGAGAAGCAGGCATACAGTCCAGGCACTGAAAGGACCAGTTTGTTAGCTGGACCATCTCCCAGAGTCTATCCATCGTAGCAATATGATGTTTCTTATTTTGGCCTGGGATCTTCCGGAAGCCTGTGGCGCATTGAAGGCAGACAGAGATGCGACAGGTTCCACATTCGACCCAATGATTACGGAACGAGTTTTCGGGTTCCGTACAGATATGGCAGGTGTGATCTTCCGGGCAATGTTCTATTTTGGAACATCGGCCAGTTTTGTCGCATATTTCATCGATGGATATCACCATGGCAATTTTGTTATTTCTACCCATCCGTAGAAAAACACAGAATGTAAACAATATAGGTTTAGCGCACTTGATTACGATAGAAATAAAATGTCTGTTTTTTTGTGTATTTTGTTTCCGTTTTCCTAAATGTTGTGTGTGTGTGTAGAAGAGTCTGTGCATGTAAACAAATAAATATGCTGCGTAAGTTAAATGAAACGTACTGTAGAAGGCAGTTGTTTATTAACAGCGAAATAACGTTTTTTTGTTTTTTTTTTTCCTGATACTGCTTCTTTATAATAAACTTTCAATAATATTTTTTTCAAATTATTAACTTTCAGCTGCTAGTATATATATATAATTAAAAGGTGTATGTGGGTTAGAAGCGAAGTCAATGTTAAGAAATATTTTACCAATGTAAATTGGTAAAATTGGCCGGTATAGTGTCTCACACGAAATAGTGTGGTTTCTTTTCACGTGTGTGTATATGCATATGGTATATATCTGTATATAAATCTGTGTGTATATTGTTGTTTATATGTTCTGTGGAGTACTTACTGCGATCCTTAAGGGATGTGGTGATTTGTTTTGTTTTTTTCCTTTTACCCCGTCCATGTCCACACGTGGTTTGTTGGCGAAAATCAAGTCAAATTATATATACTTCGTTAAGATAATTCTATCTTGAAACTGGTACTAGTTGTCAGGGAACAGTCAGAGTAATTGTGATAATGAATATTGTAATCCATCTGACATGTGTTTAAAGGGCAGTTTTTGGTGAAAATATTATATTTTGTTTGGTCAAGACGTGGTCAAGCGACCTTCCTTGTCGCCATTTTCTATTGTACATCTTAATTCTAAATATCCTGTACTGGATCAAACCACATTAGCAAGATATTCTTGAAAAGTACAAAATAGCACTATGTCTGTAATCACATTAAAAATTCAAGTCTTTAGTCTAATGTTAAATTTTTATAACAATTTATTCATTAATAAGATACTATTAGCATTTCAATTAAGATATTTTCTGCTAAATCACCACAGCAATAAAAATGGCATATATAAAGCACTGTCATAATATATATATAATTATATATACTACATATACTATAACAGTATTGTCATCATCACATGTCATTTATAGCAATGTGGACAGGTTTACTTTCTCTATTGTACTGAGGTTTACTTTCTCTAATGTACTGCGGTTGATTTAATCAGCGCCCCACCCCGTCCCAAAATGGTTGGCCTTGTGCCTTAATCAGAAACCATTATTTTAGTAATTGAAATTCAAGGTTTTTAGTTGATTATATCAGTCGGAGTCATTTGTTTGGCCAGTATTTTATCAACTTTGCGATGTAGAAGTGTGAAAGTTAACCTCAGTGGGATTTGAACTCAGAACATATTCTATAAAGTGGTAGTGTTGATACCATCATAAAACACACCCAGTACACTCTGTAAAGTGTCAGTGTTGGTGTCATGATAAAATACATCCAGTACACTCTGTAAAGTGATAGTGTTAGTACCATGATAAAATACACCCAGAGCACTCTGTAAAGTGTTGGTGTCATGATAAAACACACTCAGTACGCCCTCTAAAGTGGTAGTGCTGGTACCATGATAAAATACACCCAGTGCCCTCTAAAGTGGTAGTGCTTGGTGCCATGACAAAACACACTCGTACTTTTGTCACACCTTCACCACCTATTGTCACTTATCCATGACATCATACTTATTATTCACTTTCTACGCCCCTCTGTAATCCTACCACCATGGAGTAGAGAGGGTTCTTCAGTTGAGTTGATGACATACAACCTCCATAGTGTTGGTTCCATGAGGGATGAAAAAGACAAAAATAAGATATATTTGTTCTGTATCAGTGAAATCACTTTACAAGTTTTAATCACATCATGATCATTAAATCTCATGATTGTCAACTTTACTATTTACTCTGGACTGTACCCTTTAAAGAAAAGGTTTTGAATTTGTATCTATTATTATGTTGGACAGATATAGATATATAAAAAGTACATGATAAAATGACAAGTCAGTCAATCATATTGATGGCCTCCCCACAGCCCCGGTGGACAGGATGGAGAAGGTGTTTCCCTGGAAGACGGCAAGGGAGACAAGCTGGAAGAGCCATTCCAACTCGCGAGGCTCACACCTGCGACTGGCCAGCTCAGTGCCTATTATTATTATTAGTAGTAGGGCAGTGGATTGGCAGTATTGGTAGAGCATCGGATAACATGCTTTGCAGCATGTAGTTACGGCCCTTTACGTTCTGAATTCAAATCCCACTAAGGTTAATTTTGCCTTCTATCCTTGCAGGGTTGATGAAATCTATTTTATCTATTTCCCCTCCCCCCTAAATTACTGGCCTTGTGCCTATACTAGAAATCACGATTAGTAGTAGTAGCAGCAGCAATAGAAGTAGTGGTGGTGGTGGTGGTAGTAGTAGTCATAGTAGTAATAGTGGTAGTAGTAGTAGTAAATTACACACATGAAAATATCTCATAAATTTCTCTTTTCCAGTAAATATACTTTCTAGTTTGACCTACGCTACCCAATAAAAATATTGATTTTCCTTTTTATAGACTAGGGTATTTTTCAACACGCTGATGTGTGTGTGTGCGCATATGCATACATTTATATGTATGAGTATATAAATATAAACACGCAAACACAGACACATATTCACACAAGCACACAGATACACATACGCTCACACACAGCGTAGCAAATGGAACGACAGCCGCTGTTTTGCTATAGTTTTTTCACCATCCCCTTTCCTTTTACACCCATACATTCACACACACACACACATTGTGTGACATATGGATGGAAGTTGCTCAAATTTATGTATAGATAATTTGGTGATAGGAAGGACATCGAGCCATAGAAAGCTTGCCAAACAAAAAGTTGAGAGGACCCTTCAGTTGTGTCAAAGACATGACAACCTCTCTAGTTCTGGTGCCACAACAAAATGCACTCAGTAAAATGTGGAATTGTATGTAAATGAGGTGTGAACCCTTGACCTGTCTGGCTTTGTCTGTGAAGACCCTTCCACCCCTAGCTATTATTGCTAGCAGGGAAAGTTGACATTAACCCTTTAGTATTTACATTACTCTATATATTTTCATGGTAAAGGCTTTACCTCACATAATTATCTCACATAATATCGAAGCTATGAGATTTTTATGTTATTTATTTTGAGAACAATACCTAATATGAGTGGCAGGTTACGTCCGGTGTGAGCAGAAAGAGGTGAGAGAATTCTGGTTGGATATAGCCAGTTTAAATGCTAAAGGGTTAAATGATGATAGTGATGATAGTGATGATAGTGATGAATTTGATATTTTTTAGTATTATTTTATTTTTTCAGAATACACGTATTGAAGCTTTCCGCAAATTCACTGTTCTCTGGCATTTAATCCGTGATAAGAAAACTAGTCGTGCCCCTGGAATGCCTCTCAGAACATTTGATCGGTAAATAACCATTTTAGATTTTTTATGTAAATGCATATAAAACCCTTACTATTCTCACATCTCCCTTATTCATTATAGCAACTAACTAAGTGTATTTGTGTATTTGCAGATCAATGTTTGCAGTTTTAGACAGTCTTCGAGAAGATACAAGTTCTGCAAAAACACTAGCAAGTACTTGGTTGATGCACACTATACAACGTGGAGGCATTTATAGAATCTTGGAACCGACTCTTCTTATTCTCCTGCACCCGGATACTGCCAGGTTTTATGTTTTCTATAAATATTTACTGCATTCTTATGTTTCTAGGGTTTTTCTCCAAATTCTCAAACTGCCAACCATCATCATAATCATTTTACATCTGCTTTTCCTTGCTAGCAAATGTTGGATGGGTTTTCACAAACCGGGTCAACACTGAAGTGGGGCTATTGAGTGCACTGGAATAAGAGAGGTTGTCATATCTTTGATACAACTGAAGGTCCTCCCAACCCTTTGACAAGTTTTCTATGACTGGATTCCCTTCCTATCACCAACCACTTTACAGTGTGTACTGAGTGTGTTTATCCTCTAGAAGGATAAGGGAGATAAGTTAGTTAAATTATAAAGGCTGGGAGGATAAACACTTACAATCTTACCCCACATTATTGTAAGGTCAAATCATACTTCAGGTTGTTAGCTGAAAACAGGTTCTATTTTTACTTTAGTGATCATTCTTGTCACCACCTTCTCCTCCTCCTTATTCCTGAGAGAGTTGTGGGGACAGTCCTCAGGCATGGTTCTCACAGGGTCCTGTCAGAAGCAATCTTCTCCAATTGATCCAGCTGAATCTACGATTGAGATCAACTGAGTTCATGGATGTTATCCAACTATCTTGCTCATGGTCTTCCTCTGGGATTCCCTGCTAGTTGGCTTTGCTTATAAAGTCTGGCTTGTGATTCTTTCACCAGAAGCCAAGAAACCAGAAATATGTCAACATAGAAAAAATGTTTGGTTCCTACAGCATCCAAAATATCTTGATTTATAAATATCCTCTAACTTATGTTTCTATAAAGAATGAATGCAAAAGAACTAAAATAAAATGAAACCATTACAGATTATTTACAATATTTCTTTTGTATTAATTTATGGAATATATCTGTACTGGAATTAGGGGTAGATTAGTTTTAGTTTAAATGTCAAAGACTGCTTTTTAAACACACACATTAACATATACACACATATCAACATACACAAACACATATCAACACACACACCTATTAAAAATGTAAGATTTAAAAGCCAAGAAATGACAACACTCAGATTATACCACTTTATCTTTAGTATCATATAAAGTTGTTATTTTTCTGTATTTTTTATACCACTTCATCTTTAGTATCATCTAAAGTTATGTGTATTTTTACTGTTCTTTCCAGAATCTCCATACAACATGTCAGTATTCATCAGCCTCAGAAAGTGAAACTGTCAGATGTGGATGAGGATAAATCAGATGCCAAAATCTTTGCCATTAGTAGTGAAGGAGGAAATGTTATCTATCATGTTAGTTCCAAAACCAGAAATATCTCAAAAAAGAATGTTGAAGAACTAAAATCTTTTGCTCTGACTGTAATGAATGAAAAAGGATCGGGTGTCTTGACTGCTTCAACTAAAGCACAAATTGATATGCCTTTTGAAAGGGTGAACCCAGAGAATCTCAAACTCCGAATCAACCCATTTGGTGGATCAGAAAATTCTCTTGATCGTCTTATATTTGATGGATTTGAACTTCCACCACCGGCTCAGAATTTTGATTTGAGAAGCATCCGCCGATTAACGAAGGAAACCTGTTTAAAGGAAGGCATATATTTTGATGAGAAGGACCAACTGGATAATAGTGAGCCAGTTGAGGAGCAGCCTAGTGGAACTAAGGCAGATGTAGCTTGTACTGTCACTGATGATCCCACCAATAATAATAATATGGTCACTGTTGATGAATCTACCAGTGAGACTAGTGAAAATATAGTCTCTGGGATTCTGGATGATCTTGTTAACAAAGTTACAAGGGAACCACTGCTTTTAAGCAAACAAGTTGATATTCCTGATGATTTTTCCATACCAGATGGTAAATCTGGTTCCATGTCTAAAGACAGTAGCGTCCTTGATGACGAAGATCTCCTGAATGCTATTGATAAGAGAGGTCTAGAGATTGATTCCCCGACTGGCAGTGAATCAGATCTTTCTAGACCATTTGGTAGATCATCAAATAATGTGAGTAATAATATGGAGGACAATGAAGAAGAAGCTACAGGTATACATACATTACACATGCATATACTTCTTTATGTACAGAAATATGATTGCCAACAAACTCTCTACGCACTCTCAACTCTCAAATCTATGCTGGTAACTTGTCCTCGCCTCATGGTTACGGCCATGGCAACCACCAGCATCAATAACAACAGATTACAACAGTTACCAAAATTACAGATGCTTTTAGCAAGACACCGAAAGTCAGTTTTTGGAAATAACTTCTTTGGAGAATTACCATCAGATGTCATATCAAACTATCGAACAAATATGTACTTAGAAATTGTAATTTCTCTTTGTCTCTACTTCATTCGATCATACTATCCAAATTTAATGATGAGTAAATTATCACTTGAAGAACTCCATGGTAACAAAGAAGTTCACATCCTCAGTGCAGAAATTCTGACCCATTTAGTATCAGAATTAATCCATATAATGAAAGAAAGTGGTAAAAGTTTTGTTTCTTATATCAGTGATCTTTTAACAAAATGTAAACTACAGAAAGCCATTCTCCATTCAGTCCTTGCAAGTGTGTATAATTCCCGCCAGATATCGGACAATGTGATGCATCGAGTTAGTTTCACTGAAACTATTATATCATTTAACGAGGACAGTTTGGAACAAAGTGCTAATGAAACTTTCCAGATAAAATTATTAAATTTGTTGCTTGTAATGATTATGCTGGAAGGTCATATTCATTTAATTAAAGGAAGTCCTAATTCAGCAGGTGGAGATTCAACAAATGCTGATAACACATCTTCATCCGTTGACTGGGATCGCACAAAAGTCAATTTTAATCCTTCTCTTTCCCGTGTGCGCTATAACTCAGGCCGACCTATTGTTCAACAAGGCATGTTTTTGTCTGCAGTTCTTAGTGCTCTCAAACAATCACATAGAGCCCATATGCATCGTCACTGGATTTCCATGGTAACAGCTGCCCTACCACATATGGGAAAAGCCATGGCTATGGTGGTTATGAATGTTGTCTCTCAGCTTTGTCGCAACCTCGAATCTATTTCATCTTTGTACACAACACCAAAGGAGGAAAGGTAAGCCTCTTTCAGTTTATAATAGTAAATATGAACTGTCATACACAGCTATTGTGTACAGACACAATGTATATCATATAATGTATATATATATCATCATCATCATCGTTTAACGTCCATCTTCCACGCTTGCATGGGTTTGGACGGAGTTTTCCCACTTGAGGCAAGAGTGGTTGTCTTGCTCGCGGGTTTTCTACGTCTGGATGCCCTTCCTAACACCAACCACATTTACAGTGTGGACTGGGAGGTTTTTACCGTGTTACCTACACGGCCACATTACAGCGTGGACTGTGTGTTTTTTTTGTCGTGACACCTACACAACCTCATTTGTTTCGGACTGGATGTTGTGGTACCAACATAACTTTACATCGAAAGGGGTGGTGTGGATGGGGTGGGGGTAGTGGGACGGGGGTGTATTTTTGTTAGAGATGCCTACTGACTGTAGTAGGTTTCACTTTGTACTTAGGTAAGGTGGGTCTTCTGTATTACTGTGTAGCGCCAAAGATCTCGGTCCAGTGACATTGTCTTGGAGCGGTGTAAGTCTGTGAGGTCGGAATTTATCAAGTCGTCCCAGGTTTTTCTGGGTCTGCCTACTCCGTGGCTACCGTCTATTTTTATTGCTCTGCACTTTTTTATACAGCTGTCGTCTTTCATGCGCATCACGTGACCATACCAACGTAGTCTTCTCTCAAGTAAACAACATCTGATCCCTCTTATTTCTAATTTTTCCCTTAGTTCGTTTATGCTTTGCCGTTCACGTATATTACTATTACACATCCAGCGGAGCATGCAAGCTTCGTTCCTCTCCAGTCTGCGTATATCCTCTGCACACAATGCCCAGGTCTCACTGCCATGTAACATTGCTGTTCGTATGCAGGCATCATACAGCCTGCCTTTCATTTTTAGAGAGAACCCTTTAGCAGCTAATAGTGGTATAAGCTCTCTGAACTTTTTCCATCCAGATATATATATATATATGGCGTAGCAGCAGCATCATCAACTGTTACAAGGGCAAAGGAGATGCCCTGGATAGAAGAAACTATAGGGGTATTAAATTAGTTGACCAAATCATGAAAGTCATAGAAAGAGTTATTACTCAACTGATTAGAGCCCAAATTGATCTAGATGAAATGCAGTTTGGGTTTGTGCCAGGTAAAAGGACCACGGATGCGCTTTTCTTTGTACGGCAATTACAGGAGAAGTACCTAGCTAACAGTAAACCCTTCTACTTAGCTTTTGTTGACCTGGAGAAGGCCTTTGACAGTCCCACGCACCTTGATCTGGTGGGCTCTTAGAAAATTAGGAGTGGAAGAATGGCTTGTGAGAGCTATGCAAGCCGTGTATAGAGGAAAAGTCAGCAAGGTTAGAATTAACGATGAATTTAGCGTAATAGTAGGGATTTACCAGGGATCCGTTCTTAGCCCCCTCCTGTTTATTATTGTCCTATAGGCTATAACAGAGGGGTTTAAGACTGGCTGCCCATGGGAATTCTATATGCAGATGATCTAACTCTCATAGCTGAATCCATAACTGAACTAGAGAGGAAGTTCCAAACATGGAAGCATGGCGTTGAATCAAAAGGCCTTAGCATCAACTTGTCTAAGACTAAGGTTCTAGTATGTAGAAAGGAGAATAGGGCACAGGTACCCTCTGGGAAATGGCCATGCTCAGTATGTAAGAAAGGAGTAGGCAGAAACTCCATTCTATGTCCAAAATGCAAACTATGGGTACAGGAAAGATGTAGTGGGATCACAGGTACGCTATCTAAGAATGTAGATTTTATATGTGGCCGATGCTCAGGTGCAGTAAGTAGCAAGGACCCACTGGATGATATCTCCTTCAACTGCCCAGATGGTTCTATAGAAATATTAGACACCTTCCGTTACCTGGGTGACAAAATCAGCAGTGGAGGAGGGTGTTCTGAAAGTGTAGTAGGCAGAGTTAGAACAGGATGGGAAATGTTCAGAGAGCTAATACCGCTGTTGGCCACAAGGGTTTTTTCTCTAAAAATGAAAGCAGATTGTATGATGCATGTATACGAACGGTGATATTACTCGGTAGCGTGACTTCGGCATTGTGTGCTGAAGACCTGCGTAGATTAGAAAGAAATGAAGCTTGCATGCTCCGATGGATGTGTAATAGTAATGTGCGCAAAAGGCGAAACATAAACAAACTGAGAGGGAGACTAAGCATAAGAGGTATCAAATGTGTTCTGGAGAGGAGATTGCGTTGGTATGGACATGTGATGCATATGAAGGATGACAGCTGTATAAAAAAATGCAGGGCAATGAAAATTGATGGAAGCTGCGGGGCGGGTAGACCAAGAAAAACCTGGGACGAGGTGATAAAAACTGACCTTGCCCACCTACACCTCTCTAAGACAATGAAACTGGATAGAGACCTTTGGCACCATGCAGTTGTACAGAAGACCCGACTACCATTGTATACAAACCTACAGTCAGTAGGCACTTCTTAACCCAATGTACACCCCACCCTACACACCCTACCCCATTCTCCCTCTCCTGTTCCGTCCACTGTGTCGATGACACAACAGTCCACACTGTAAGGTGGTCGTGTAGGAGACATGGTGAAAAGGCTCCCAGTCCACACTGTAAATGTGGTTGGTGTTAGAAAGGGCATCCAGTTGTAAAAAACCTGCCAGAGACACTTCCGTGCAAGCGAGACATGGTCTCCCGACCATTCCCACATCAAATGGAACCAAACCGTCTCACCCATGCTAGCGTGGAAGATGGGCATTAAACGATCATGATGATGATATATATATATATTATCATCATCATCATCGTTTAACGTCCATCTTCCACGCTTGCATGGGTTTGGATATATATATATATATATATATATATATATATTAGAAAAGGGAAGTAAGTTTCTACACAAAACTGGTTATAGAGAAAAGGTGAAGTTGGAAATAGCACGGGAAATATATTTTAGGGTCTGTTTTTCTTCTTTTTTCCTTTCTTTGATTCGTCAAAGTGACATTATTTAAAAAATGAGGAAGATGAAAAAAAACTTACCTCTTAATTTTAAATCTTTAATTTTTAGTTTTTATTCTTATTAATTCTTTTTAATTGTAATACTCTAATTTGTAATACTTTAATTTGATAAGATGAATTTTACTAATAAATCGAAAACGGTAATACTTTATATACTTTATAAAACTCTTTTTTTAAAAGAATTGTCCCTCTCATTTTTTCAATAATGTTACTTTGACGAATCAAAGAAAGGAGAAAAAAGAAAAACAGACCCTAAAATTTATTTTCCGTGCTATTTCCAACTTCACCTCTCTCTCTCTCTATCATCATCATCATCATCATCACTAACGCCCAGTTTTCCACGCTAGCATGGGTTAGACAAGTTGTCGTGTTGTGAGCAATGCCAGGTCAGGTGACCATGTCTTGCTCATACAGAACTTATTTTGGGTTGGTTTCTACAGCTGGATGCCCTTCCTAACACCAACCACATTTACAGTGAGTACTGTAAATGCTTTTTGTCGTGACACCTACACGATCACTTTACAATGTGGGCTGGGTGCTTTTTGTCGTGAGAGCTACACGATCACTTTACAGTGTGGGCTGGGTGCTTTTTGTCGTGACACCTACATGGCCATTTTACAGTGTGGGCTGGGTGCTTTTTGCCGTGTCGCCATCGTGGTCTGGAGGCTTCACTGGATGTATGCTTCAGCCTGTCCTCATGGGAGATATATGGGAGGGTGGGATGGGGTGGTGCATACTATATATATATGCTTCAACTTCTGCCTGTGGGAAGGTGGGTTTTCTGTATTACTGTATAATGCCAGAGATCCTGGTCCTCCGTCAGTGAGTGGTGCAACTGGGCAAGGTCAGCTGTTCCAATTCTTCCTGGGTCTCACCACTCCAAGTCTTCCATCGACTTTGAGTGCATTGTCATCATGACAAGCTCCACAGATCTGGTCGCTTTCGCCAAACGTCTTCCCTCAATCGCCTCAAAACATAGCAGTAGATCTCTCGATTGGCGGTCACTCGTCATCTTCTAGGGACGTTCTTCCGCTTTTGAAGCACTTTTGCCACTCGAAACATTGCATGCGACCCACTGCCTCGTCGTTGTAAGCTTGCCAAAGCATGCTCAATGTCTCTGCAGCAGACTTCCCAAATTGAGTGCAAAATTTCCCGTTGGCTCTTTGTTCCAACTTCCTGTTCATTACAAAATGGCAGGCTACAGCATGCATGTGATCACAGTGATGTTAGTTGGCACACTGGCCAATGGATGTCACTACTAGTTTACACTGCGTGTGCAACCATGTGTTACCATCTGTTTCCACGCTTCAAAACTAGCCTAGAAACCTTTTGATACCCCATTGTATATATCATCATCATCATCATTTTATGTCTGCTTTTCCCTGCTTGCAAGGGTTGGACGGGAACTGATTCTGGCTTGATTTCTACAGCTGGATGCCCTTCCTAACACCAACCTCATTTACAGTGAGTGCTGGGTGCTTTTTTGCCGTGGCACCTCCACGACCACTTTGCAGTGGAATGATAGGGATCCCAGTCCCTATTATCTCATTTCTACAGCTGAGTAAACTGGAGCAATGTGAAATAAAGTGTCTTGCTCAAGGAAACAACACATCACCCAGTCTGAGAATTGAACTCACAACCTTTCGATTGCAAGCCCAATGCTCTAACCACTAAGCCATGTGCCTCCAATATATATATATATATATATATATATATATATATATATATATTATCAGTACAAATTAAAGTTTAAACAAGTTCTGCTTCACCCTAAGCAGGATCATCTGAAACTTTGGGTTTTGTTCTTTGTATATATTATTGTTGTGTGTGTGTGTATATATATATAGTTGGAGGCACATGGCTTAGTGGTTAGAGCATTGGCCTTGCAATCGAAAGGTTGTGAGTTCAATTCTCAGACTGGGTGATGTGTTGTTTCCTTGAGCAAGACACTTTATTTCACATTGCTCCAGTTTACTCAGCTGTAGAAATGAGATGATAGGACTGGGGTCCCTATCATTCCACTGCAAAGTGGTCGTGGAGGTGCCACGGCTAAAAAGCACCCAGCACTCACTGTAAATGAGGTTGGTGTTAGGAAGGGCATCCAGCTGTAGAAATCAAGCCAGAATCAGTTCCCGTCCAACCCTTGCAAGCAGGGAAAAGCGGACGTAAAATGATGATGATGATGATATATATATATATATATATATATATATATATATATATATATACACACACATACATACACCTATTGTACACAGACATAATGCATACCATATGAGGCATTTATATATATATATATACACACATACATACACCTATTGTACACAGACATAATGTATACCATATAAGGCATTTATATATATATATATACACACACACACTCATATACATATATACTTTATGTATAATTTCCTGTATTCTATCAGTTATTCAGTATATAGTTGCTGCAGAAATAATTGCTAAGTTTTATAGAATACACTGAAAAAACACTGTCCACCTCCACCAAGGATTACACTTCAAGTTTGTGCACCAGCTTTGCTACAGTAATACAAATGGACTCTAACTGTTATACATACATACCAATGTATCTACTATGTAAAAACATCTGATTGTAGACATACATACCAATGTATCTAAATATACAGAAACATCTGATTGTATATATATATATATATTACTATCATCATCATTATGTGTGATTTTCTATAGTGACATGTGTTGGATAGATTGCTATGTTCCAAGTTAGTCCTTGCTTTGTGTTACTGCCCTTCTAAACAGGCTTGGAACCACATCTAACTTGTATGGCCCATATCTGGCATAGCTTCTAGAGCTAGATTCCTTTTGTAATGCCAACCAGTTTACAGATAGAACGGGGTACATTTATAATAGAAAGATGACTAAGAGAGTAAAAGGAGAGAACCTTAGTGATAGGAATGAGGGTTATGGAGGGGAAAATAATAAGAATGATAGACTATATGTTGGTAAAGTGAATGATAGCTATATGTTAGTACAGTGGTTGGAATGATAGATAGCTCTATATTGTTAAAATGATGAGAGTTATAGCTATATGTTTGTACAGTGGTTGGAATGATAGATAGCTCTATATTGTTAAAATGATGAGAGTTATAGCTATATGTTAGTACAGTGGTTGGAATGATAGATAGCTCTATATTGGTAAAATGATGAGAGTTATAGCTATATGTTAGTACAGTGGTTGGAATGATAGATAGCTCTATATTGTTAAAATGATGAGAGTTATAGCTATATGTTAGTACAGTGGTTGGAATGATAGATAGCTCTATATTGTTAAAATGATGAGAGTTATAGCTATATGTTAGTACAGTGGTTGGAATGATAGATAGCTCTATATTGGTAAAATGATGAGAGTTATAGCTATATGTTAGTACAGTGGTTGGAATGATAGATAGCTCTATATTGTTAAAATGATGAGAGTTATAGCTATATGTTAGTAAAGTGGTTGGAATGATAGATAGCTCTATATTGGTAAAATGATGAGAGTTATAGCTATATGTTAGTACAGTGGTTGGAATGATAGATAGCTCTATAGTGTTAAAATGATGAGAGTTATAGCTATATGTTAGTAAAGTGGTTGGAGTGATATATAACTATATGTTGGTAAAATGATGAGAGTTATAGCTATATGTTTGTACAGTGGTTAGAGAGAGTGATAGATAACTATATGTTGGTAAAATGGTGAGAGTAATAAATAGTTATATATTGGTAAATAGTTAGTGATAAATAGCTATATATTGGTACAATGCTTAGACTGATAGGTAGCTATATGTTGGTAAAATGATGAAATAAAAAAAAAACGCAGCATGTGAGGCATGGTGTAGGAAGAAAAGGTGAAATGAGGGGTAAAGTGATGGAGAAGGGAGAGTAAGTGATTTCTCGCAATAAAGAAGTGTAATGTTAGGAGGAGATTAAATATAGACAGATCCACTGCCATTCCTTGTTACATAGTGTGAGATAGTGATTGTAGGAGGGAGAGAGGCTGAGTGATAGATGTGAGGAACAGTAGATGGAAACTTAATATGAACATAATAGGCAAGAGTAGCACAAATGTCTATATCATCATCATCATCATCTCCACTTTTCTATGTTGGCATGGGATGGACAGGACTCTTTTAAGGCTATATTCTACACCTGGATACCAACCCTAAATAAGATACTGATCTCTACAAGCAGTGTCTCATGCAAAACAAATACACACACATGTATATATACCATCTTCATCATTGTTGTGTTTTTCATGCTGGCATGTGTTGGTAGAAACTTTTTGAGGCAGTGTTTTACAACTGAATGCTCTTCTTGACATGGACTTTTTTACTTGCTTCTTATGACATGCAGGGATACAGTGTACTTATATTAAACCTATCATTAGGCCTCTATATGTTGTTATGACATGTAGGGATACAGTGTACTTATATTAAACCTATCATTAGGCCTCTATATGTTGTTATGACATGTAGGGATACAGTGTACTTATATTAAACCTATCATTAGGCCTCTATATGTTGTTATGACATGCAGAGATAGTGTGTACTTATATTAAACCTATCATTAGGCCTCTATATGTTCTTATGACATGTAGGGATACAGTGTACTTACAGAGACCTAATGATAGGTTTAATATAAGTACACTGTATCCCTACATGTCATAACAACATACAGAGACCTAATGATAGGTTTAATATATGTTGTTATGACATGTAGGGATACAGTGTACTTATATTAGGCCTCTATATGTTGTTATGACATGTAGGGATACAGTGTACTTATATTAAACCTATCATTAGGCCTCTATATGTTATGACATGTAGGGATACAGTGTACTTATATTAAACCTATCATTAGGCCTCTATATGTTGTTATGACATGTAGGGATACAGTGTACTTATATTAAACCTATCATTAGGCCTGTATATGTCGTTATGACATGTAGGGATACAGTGTACTTATATTAAACCTATCATTAGGCCTCTATATGTTGTTATGACATGTAGTGATACAGTGTACTTATATTAAACCTATCATTAGGTGTATGTATGTTGTTATGACATGTAGAGATACAGTGTACTTATATTAAACCTATCATTAGGCCTCTGTATGTTGTTATGACATGTAGGGATACAGTGTACTTATATTAAACCTATCATTAGGTCTCTGTATGTTGTTATGACATGTAGGGATACAGTGTACTTATATTAAACCTATCATTAGGTCTCTGTATGTTGTTATGACATGTAGGGATACAGTGTACTTATATTAAACCTATCATTAGGCCTCTGTATGTTGTTATGACATGTAGGGATACAGTGTACTTATATTAAACCTATCATTAGGTCTCTGTATGTTGTTATGACATGTAGGGATACAGTGTACTTATATTAAACCTATCATTAGGCCTCTATATGTTGTTATGACATGTAGGGATACAGTGTACTTATATTAAACCTATCATTAGGCCTCTGTATGTTGTTATGACATGTAGGGATACAGTGTACTTATATTAAACCTATCATTAGGCCTCTATATGTTGTTATGACATGTAGGGATACAGTGTACTTATATTAAACCTATCATTAGTCCTCTGTATGTTGTTATGACATGTAGGGATACAGTGTACTTATATTAAACCTATCATTAGCCCTCTATATGTTGTTATGACATGTAGGGATACAGTGTACTTATATTAAACCTATGAATAGGCCTCTGTATGTTGTTATGACATGCAGGGATACAGTGTACTTATATTAAACCTATCATTAGGTCTCTGTATGTTGTTATGAGATGTAGGGAAGCAGTGTACTTATATTAAACCTATCATTAGGCCTGTATATATCGTTATGACATGTAGTGATACAGTGTACTTATATTAAACCTATCATTAGGCCTCTGTATGTTGTTATTACATGTAGGGATACAGTGTACTTATATTAAACCTATCATTAGGCCTCTATATGTTATGACATGTAGGGATACAGTGTACTTATATTAAACCTATCATTAGGCCTCTATATGTTGTTATGACATGTAGGGATACAGTGTACTTATATTAAACCTATCATTAGGCCTGTATATGTCGTTATGACATGTAGGGATACAGTGTACTTATATTAAACCTATCATTAGGCCTCTATATGTTGTTATGACATGTAGTGATACAGTGTACTTATATTAAACCTATCATTAGGTGTATGTATGTTGTTATGACATGTAGAGATACAGTGTACTTATATTAAACCTATCATTAGGCCTCTGTATGTTGTTATGACATGTAGGGATACAGTGTACTTATATTAAACCTATCATTAGGTCTCTGTATGTTGTTATGACATGTAGGGATACAGTGTACTTATATTAAACCTATCATTAGGTCTCTGTATGTTGTTATGACATGTAGGGATACAGTGTACTTATATTAAACCTATCATTAGGCCTCTGTATGTTGTTATGACATGTAGGGATACAGTGTACTTATATTAAACCTATCATTAGGTCTCTGTATGTTGTTATGACATGTAGGGATACAGTGTACTTATATTAAACCTATCATTAGGCCTCTATATGTTGTTATGACATGTAGGGATACAGTGTACTTATATTAAACCTATCATTAGGCCACTGTATGTTGTTATGACATGTAGGGATACAGTGTACTTATATTAAACCTATCATTAGGCCTCTATATGTTGTTATGACATGTAGGGATACAGTGTACTTATATTAAACCTATCATTAGGCCTCTATATGTTGTTATGACATGTAGGGATACAGTGTACTTATATTAAACCTATCATTAGGCCTCTGTATGTTGTTATGACATGTAGGGATACAGTGTACTTATATTAAACCTATCATTAGGTCTCTGTATGTTGTTATGACATGTAGGGATACAGTGTACTTATATTAAACCTATCATTAGGTCTCTGTATGTTGTTATGACATGTAGGGATACAGTGTACTTATATTAAACCTATCATTAGGCCTCTGTATGTTGTTATGACATGTAGGGATACAGTGTACTTATATTAAACCTATCATTAGGTCTCTGTATGTTGTTATGACATGTAGGGATACAGTGTACTTATATTAAACCTATCATTAGTCCTCTGTATGTTGTTATGACATGTAGGGATACAGTGTACTTATATTAAACCTATCATTAGCCCTCTATATGTTGTTATGACATGTAGGGATACAGTGTACTTATATTAAACCTATGAATAGGCCTCTGTATGTTGTTATGACATGCAGGGATACAGTGTACTTATATTAAACCTATCATTAGGTCTCTGTATGTTGTTATGAGATGTAGGGAAGCAGTGTACTTATATTAAACCTATCATTAGGCCTGTATATATCGTTATGACATGTAGTGATACAGTGTACTTATATTAAACCTATCATTAGGCCTCTGTATGTTGTTATTACATGTAGGGATACAGTGTACTTATATTAAACCTATCATTAGGCCTCTGTATGTTGTTATGACATGCAGGGATACAGTGTACTTATATTAAACCTATCATTAGGCCTCTGTACGTTCTCACAACAAATGTTCCAGTTGTTTAATCAATTCATGAACAAGTGGCTGAACATTCCACAGACTTTTATGCCCCTATTCCCTAGTGTGTGTATTCCCAGACTTTTATGCCCCTAGTGTGTGGCATGGCTGGGCCTTTAAATTACAGGTAGAACTAATTTTTTTCCAATTGAGTTGACTGGAGCAGTGTGAAATAAAGTATCTTGCCCAAGGATCTAATGTTCCACCCAATCCAGGAATTCAACTTTGAGTCTAAGTCCAATACATTAAGCAATGTACCTTCACAATGCATGCATGGTCGCATAACTCCTGAGGGTGTCAAAGATGTGCTGTATTGACATATAGCATTTCTAAGGCATTTTTAAACCTGGCAGAACCCATCTCCTCACCATGCAAATGAGATTAACCACCTCATTTACACAGACGAGAAAACTATATATTCTCGACTGTTTTCAAGCGGTCGGTGGGGGGGACTGTCCTGAAGAAGGCCAGTCAAGCCTGAAATGCATAGACGGTTGTTCCCCTTGCTTCTGCTGGACACCACCAGAGGGTGTTGGCTCCGGTGTTTGCATAGCTACTGCTTCCTAAAACCATGTTTCTTTAGAAATATAAAATTTCTATACATATTTGTATAACGTTATGCTTGAAGCGAAATCCTATTTCTATATATCATCATCATCACCGTTTTACATCCGTTCTTCCACGCTAGCATGGGTTAGACGGGTTGTCCTGTTGTGGGCAGTGTCCAGTTGGCTGACCATGCCTTGCTCATACGGGAACTGATTCTGGCTTGATTTCTACAGCTGGATGCCCTTCCTAACACCAACCTCATTTACAGTGAGTGCTGGGTGCTTTTTTCTGTGGCGCCTACACATCCACTTTACAGTGTGGGCTGGGTGCTTTTTTGCCGTGGCACCTTATATTTGGTAGAACATGAGACCATATATAAGCGAGAGACAAACCACTAGCCTTTTTGGGAGATCAGTAGCCCTGTTTCAGTACTGACTTGGTCTCTGTAAACCCGTCCAACTCTTGCTAGTAGGGAAAGCAAACATTAAAATGATGATGATGGATACTATATCCCTGCATGTCATATAATAGGTGACTAAAAGGGTTGGACATCTGAATGTAAAACGTTCTCAGACCATCCTGCCCAATCTATGCCAGCATAAAAAGTGAACATAAAAGTGATGATATATATATATATTTATCATCATCATCATCATCGTTTAACGTCCATCTTCCACGCTTGCATGGGTTTGGACGGGAGTTTTCCCACTTGAGGCAAGAGTGGTTGTCCTGCTCGTATAGGACACTCTGGCGGGTTTTCTACGGCTGGATGCCCTTCCTAACACCAACCACGTTTACAGTGTGGACTGGGAGGTTTTTACCGTGTTACCTACACGGCCACATTACAGCGTGGACTGTGTGTTTTTTTGTCGTGACACCTACATGACCTCATATATATATGAAACAGAGAGAAAAAGAGACGAGCATATGTATCTATATAATAAGGTGTAATAGTTTACTTGAAGCATTGTGGGATATGAAAGGGAAAAGCAGGTATGTTTAGGAAGCCATACAATCCAAGTGGGTTATATATATATATAGTTAATAAATGAAACAAAACAAAATACTGGAAGCAAAATTACAGTTATATTAAGTTCACACACACATATATATATATATATATATATATATATATATATATATATATGTGTGCTGCGTGCAAGAGGTGAGATGGAGAGGTGCCTCTGTGAGACTAGTCGTAGGCAAGCGTCTTAGCTATAAGCTATTCTGGGTAGGTAAGGATGATGGGTTAGGGGGAGTAGGCATTTTCCTGGCTGAGAAATGGATCAATGAGACAATAGAGGTAGTTCGAGTTAGTAATCGAATAATTAAGCTTAGATTAGTTGTACGTAGGAGACTACTGACAATCATCTCTGCCTATGCTCCCCAAGCAGGCCTAGGCAAAGATGAGAAAGACTGCTTTTATGAGCAACTTTTGCAAACAACCACAATGACAGAGGACGGAGACATCGTTATGCTAGCAGGAGACTTCAATGGTCATGTTGGACAGCTCCAGGATGGTTACACTGGGGTACATGGTGGGCACAGTTACGGTTCAAGAAATGAAGAACCCTTGCAAGCAGGGAAAAGCTGACGTAAAATGATGATGATGATGATGATGATGAGTGAGACTTCTTGAATTTTGTGATGCGAGTACATTGACTATTTGCAACACAAACTTCCAGAAACCTGCCAATCACCTAATAACCTACAAATCTGGTGAGCACATAAGCCAGATTGACTTCCTGCTAGTTAGGCAGCGGGACAGGCAGATAGTGTCTAATACCAAGGCATACCCTGGGGAAGAATGTACCCCACACCATAGGTTAGTTGTTAGTGATATCTCAGTAAGCAAGAGATGGAATGAGACATATAGGAAGGTGTGGAGAAGAAAGGTCTGGAAGCTAAAAGACCTTTCACTAAAATACAAATTTAGGAAAGCCCTTCAAGATGTATATGACGAAAAAGAAGACGATTTAGAGACGTATGACATAGATAATAACTGGAAGTTCTTACGTGACAACTTGCTGCAGGCTACTGATGAAACCTGTGGCTGGAGCAGAGCTCCAACCAGACAGAGAGTGACCTGGTGGTGGAACAGCACAGTAGATAAGGCTATTAGAGACAAAAGACTAGCATGGAAGGCTTGGAAAAAGGGTGGGAGTAGGGAAGAATATACAGCCACTAAGAGAGAAGCTAGACGTCAGGTGTACTTAGCGCGCAGGGAGGCAGAGAGTAGAAGGTTTGCCAATGTTCTGCGACGGGAAGATCAGAGGCGTGCGGTGTTCCACATTGCAAGGCAGTGTATCAGTGCAAATCAGGATGTTGTTGGAGATAAATGTGTCCGGGATGATGCCGGTGTACTTAGTGTCACGAATGATCATAAAAAGGAGGCCTGGAAATGTCATTATGAGAGACTGATGAATGTGGAGAACGAATGGGAGAGAGAGAAATTACCCTTGGTAGATCCGACAGAGGCACCAGCTATTGAGATTGACGAATATAGGGTCCAAGGGGCGATTAGGGAAATGAAAAATGGTAAGGTGGCCGGACCATCGGGAATAGTTGCTGAGATGCTGAAGGCATCAGGGGACGTAGGCACTAAACTAGTTGCACGCATCATCAATCAGGCTATATATGGTGGTGTCATACCCAAAGACTGGTGCAGCAGTATTCTCATAAATTGCTACAAAGGTAAAGGGGATGCTTTGGAGAGGAGCAATTATAGGGGTATAAAACTGATAGATCAGGTTATGAAAGTGGCAGAAAGGATTTTAGCACAACTAATTAGAGAAAGGGTCAAACTAGATGAGATGCAGTTTGGTTTTGTGCCTGGGAAGAGTACAACAGATGCCCTCTTCTTGGTGAGACAAATGCAAGAGAGGTTCTTAGAGAAGAATAAGCCACTATACTTAGCCTTTGTTGACCTAGAGAAGGCCTTTGATAGGGTACCCCGATCTGTCATCTGGTGGTCCCTAAGGAAGCTAGGTGTTGAGGAATGGCTTGTGAGGACAGTGCAAACTTTGTACAGAGGTACTCTCAGTAAAGTCAGGGTAGGAATGGAGTTTAGTGAGGAATTCCAGATAAAAGTAGGAGTACATCAGGGTTCGGTCCTCAGCCCGCTCTTGTTCATTATAGTCCTCCAAGCCATAACAGAGGAGTTTAAGACTGGCTGTCCATGGGAACTTCTCTATGCTGACGATCTGGTTCTTATAGCAGAATCAGTAGAGGAGCTAGAGAATAAATTCTAGCTATGGAAACAGCAGTTGGAAGCAAGAGGACTGAGAGTGAATCTAGCTAAGACAAAAGTGTTGATGAGTAGAAAAGAGGACAAAACCCTGATTCCATCAGGGAAATGGCCATGTTCGATATGCAGAAAAGGAACTGGCATAAATTCTATAAAATGCACACAATGCAGATGCTGGGTACACAAGAGATGTAGCGGGATAGCAGGCAAACTAACAGGTAGGGAGAAATATGTATGCAGTAGATGTACAGGGAAATTAGACAGTAGAAGTCACACTGATAGACACATTTTTCAAATGCAAGAGGGCGCTATAGAAGTGGTGGATAGCTTCCGGTACCTAGGAGATCAGATTAGCATGGGAGGAGGGTGTTCCGAGGCCATAGTATCTAAAATAAGGACGGGTTGGAAGAAGTTTAGGGAGCTGCTTCCTCTGTTGACGAAGAAGGGTTTCTCCCTGCGTACGAAAGGCCGGTTGTATGATGCCTGTGTGAGGAGCGCAATGCTGCATGGTAGCGAGACATGGGCAGCAACTGCAGAGGATATGCGACGGCTGGAGAGAAATGAGGCAAGCATGCTCCATTGGATGTGCAATGTAAATGTGCGTGAACGACCCAGCATAAATGTGTTGAGAGAGAAACTGTGTCTGAGAGGGATAGAATGTAGTGTACGGGAGAGGAGACTGAGGTGGTATGGACATGTGATGCGCATGGAGGATGACCGATGGGTGAAGAAGTGCCAGGAAATGCCAGTTGAAGGAAGACGTGGTAGAGGTAGACCACGAAAAACATGGGCGGAGGTGGTGAGAACAGACCTCAGATCATTGAAGCTCACGGTGGAGATGACGAGGGACCGTGACGAGTGGAGAGATGCTGTGCTGAATAAGACCCGTCCCACCCTTGCAAGCAGGGAAAAGCGGACGTAAAATTATGATGATGATGATATATATATATGGGGTTAATTCTCTATTCACAAACATTAAACTTTTAGGTAGATGATACAAAAACAAAGTAGGTGTTTAACTGTCTCTTTCACATTCTTCTATTTCTGTTATTTTATTACCATTTCTAGTCATATTTGATACCAGTTTCATTGTATAAAGCTACCAATATGACCCCAGTTAAAAGTAAAGTTATTTTATTGCTATAAGTTTCCTAAAACTAACCATTCTAATGAATAGTTGATCTATTGTTAACTTTGCTGTTGCTGCTTAAAGAAACCTTTCTCTTCTATTGCAGTTGTGTTTTATTGCAGTTATTTTTTATTGGGTTGTATGTTTTATATCTTTTTACATAAGTTGTGTTACTGTTTAGTCAGAAAGGGAAGGTAGTTACTATGGTCTTTAATATGACACCTAGTATTGGTGGGGCAATGACTATGGTCCTTTGTATAACATCTGGGGGAGGAGGAGGGACTATGGCCCTTTATGACTTCTGGGAGGGGAGGGGGTAGTGACAATAGTCCTTAGTATGACTCCTGGGGGGTAGTGACTATAGTCCTTTGAATGACTTCTGGAGAGAGGGTGACAGGAAGGTATTCTCAAATCAGGGACATGGCATAAATGCTAGTAACAGTGTATTGCGTCTATATTATAAACATACTACCAGGTAGTGTGTCCTACAGTCTAACAACTCTGTCATTTTACTGCCATATTGTCTAATAGGGTGTATTGTATCTGTATTATAAACACATACTGCTAGGTTATCTCTGCTTATGAACCACAATTAGGGGCAGGTAAAGGTCAAAAGGACTGTTTCTATGAGGACCTCTTGCAGACAACATCATTCTGGCTCGTGACATCAGTGTATATGTTGGGCAACACCGTAATGGCTACACTTAAGTGTATGGTTGGCTAGGGATATGGCTCAACAAATGAAGAGGGATCTAGGATCCTAGAAGTCAGTGAAGTAATTTATCTAACCATTTACAGCACTAACTTCAAGAAACCACCCCATCACCTACTGATCAGGTGAGCACACAAGCCAGATTGACTTCTTGCTCGTTAGAAAACAGGAAAGTCATATGGTTATAAAGACTGAGTCTTTCCCTGGAGAAGAATATACCAACCAACATAAACTTGTTATTAGTGACACCAGAATAAGAACTAGAGAGTATCAGAAACTTAGAACATTCAAGGAAAGGAGGGAATGGAAATTGAAAGACATCACTGTTAAATATAAGTCCAGAAAAGCTCTATGTGATGTGAATGATGAAAAGGAGAAGTAGATAGATGCATATGACATAGAGGACAACTAGAAGTTTCTATATGAAGGACTGATTTAGTTAATGAGTGGAAAGAAGAGGCACTACCCACCCAGTAGATTCAACAGATGGATCAGCTATCAAAATTGACAGTTTTAAGTCAAATGAGCAAAGAGATAAAATTGGTTAAACCAATGGGATTATTGGAGCCAGCATTTGGGGTGCAAATTATTGTGTGTATTAATATAAGATCTTCAACGAATGATAAAAGTAGGGAGCATAGATACTGTCATATCGAATAAATAGAAGTAAACATACAAACACATGTACACCAGGTCCGAATACAGTGGAGCCAAACTCCCATTGTCACTGCCTCCATCTCTTTTGCCCTCTCCATCTCTCACTATTATGTGCAATGGAATTATTTATTTAAAATAATTAGATTAAATAGGTGTGTCCCTTTTTTGAAAAAAATAGTTATTTAGTTATTTTATATAAGATTTGTGAACTGTAGTGTCATTGGTTGTAGGTTTCCAAAGGGTCAAACACTTGTCCACTACATTGGAGAGAGTGGTAGGGGAGTGTTTGGACAACTTAGGTGGAGTACATATCACAAAGTAGTTTAAAAACAGTAGTTAGTCTATTGGTTTTCTCTCTCATCAATATTACATATATCATTGACATACCAAGAAAATATACCCACACATAGCTATCACTATCTTCTCCATTATTCCCTCTCCCACCATCTTATAACTCTGTTATAACTCTGTTTCCTCCATCTTCTCTCCTCTTTCACCCCTACACAACTCATATTTATCCTCCTCTTCCTCTCTGCTTGGTCACCATTACTCACCTGTTCACACGCTCAGCTAAGTATGCCTTCATAAAGCAGATGCAACCTCTAATGTTTGCACTATACACTATAACACTCTAACAATTCTGCCAATCCACCACCTTATTTGGTATATATATATATATGTGTAATGTCAATGTACGTGAATGACCAAGCATGGATGAGTTGAGAGAGAAACTGTATTTAAGAGGGATAAGTTATAGTGTGCGGGAGAGAAGACTGTGATGGTATGGAAATGTGATGCACATGGAGGATGACCGCTGGGTAAAAAAGTACCAAGAAATTCCAGTAGAAGGAAGACGCAGTAGAGGAAGACCACAAAAATGATGGGCGGAGGTGGTGAGAGCAGACCTCAGATCGCTAAAGCTTATGGAGGAGATGACGAAGGACCGTGACAAGTGGAGAGATGTGCTGAATAGGACCTGTCCCGCCCTTGCAAGCAAGGAAAAGCGGACGTAAAATGATGATGATGATGATATATATATATATAGAGAGAGAGAGAGAGAGAGAGAGAGAGAGAGAGAGAGAGAGAGAGAGAGAGCACAAATAGAATCAAAGTCAGTATTGCAGCGTATGTACAAACTTTATTGGCATATTACAATTGTTTCAATAGCGATCAGCTCAGGATACAATCAAAATGATGGGGCCTGATTCTTCTTCAACAACTCATATGTGAGTTTATATGTACAAAGACACATCTAAACTGTTTAGATGTGTCTTTGTACATATAAACTTGTGTATCTGACGAGATGTCGAAGAAGAGTCAGGCCCCGTCAACTTGAATGTATCTTGAGCTGATCGATATCGAAACAATTGTAATATACCAATAAGGTTTGTACATATGCTGCAATACTGACTTCGATTCTACTTACTCTATTTACACTCTGACACTACAACTACCTTAACTCTGGAGTACAACCCACAACGTAACAGCATTGAGTGCTTCGAATAACACACCACCTATAACTGTAGTTACACACCTAACTAACGTGTGTGTATATATGTATATATATATATGCACACTCATATTTATGGAAAGATTCAGGACCCCGACGGCTGAGCTTCGGCCGTTTTGACTACTAGATCCACTGTCGCATCTAGCTCTCAAAATAGCCGGAGCTCAGCCGTCAGGGTCCTGAATCTTTTCATATTACCCACACTACTACCCAAAGTATCATGTACTCTGGTGTGTTATGGTCCACCTGGTATCTTATCACACCTTCTTTGTACATATATACTTATTTCATCGGCATAAGTTGAACATGCAAACTGTCATACACACATACACATAAATCAACATCATCATCATGGCTTCTATGTTGACTTTTCCATGCTGGCATGGGTTGAACTGGACATTTTGAGGCAATGTTTTACAATTAGATGTTGTTCCTGATGCACTAACCATTATATATATATATATATATATATATATATATATTATGAAGGTGATGATGATGATAATAATATATATTATGATGATAACAATTATTACAAGCTTCTGCAGTTTTCTTCTCCCAAATTCCACAGATAAAGTGTAGGGCATTTAAACAAGTTGTATCTGGGCAGAATTCTCTCACCTCTTTCTGTTCAAACTGGCAGTAACTGGCCACTCATATTGATGTTACGGTATTGTTCTCAACATAAATATTATCAAAATCTCATAGATTTGATATGTGAAATATTTATGTTAGATAAAGCCTTTACCGTGAAAATATAATAGTAAATATAGAGTGATGTAAATGCTAAAGGGTTAATGTCTATGAAACTGTATGTTTGTAAAACAAATTTCTTTATCCCACATCCATGTTCATGCCAATGTGTTCTAACATTTGCAATATACCAGTTTCCTGTTGATTTCAGATATCTTCGTTTAAGTGTAGCTTATTAAAACCACTAATTCCTGGATGCATTTGTAATAGGTTATTTCTGAAGCAGGTTTAATTACTAATGTAAATGATTTTCATTTGATCCTAATATTCACATGTATGGTTTCAGTGAATGAAAATTATAAGATTTACTCTTTCATTTCAATAACAGTTATTTATTATTACTTATTCACACTTTGCACACCATTACAGTTATATACTCATGTCTATATATTATTACATGTACATATCTTACACACCACAGTTATATACACATGTCTATATATTATTACATGTACATATCTTACACACCTCAGTTATATACACGTGTCTATATATTATTACATGTACATATCTTACACACCACAGTTATATACACATGTCTATATATTATAACATGTACATATCTTACACACCTCAGTTATATACACGTGTCTATATATTATTACATGTACATATCTTACACACCACAGTTATATACACATGTCTATATATTATTACATGTACATATCTTACACACCTCAGTTATATACACGTGTCTATATATTATTACATGTACATATCTTACACACCACAGTTATATACACATGTCTATATATTATAACATGTACATATATTACACACCACCACAGTTATATACACGTCTATATATTATTACATGTACATATCTTACACACCACAGTTATATACACATGTCTATATATTATTACATGTACATATCTTACACACCACAGTTATATACACATGTCTATATATTATAACATGTACATATCTTACACACCACAGTTATATACACATGTCTATATATTATAACATGTACATATCTTACACACCACAGTTATATACACATGTCTATATATTATTACATGTACATATCTTACACACCACAGTTATATACACATGTCTATATATTATAACATGTACATATCTTACACAGTTATATACACATGTCTATATATTATAACATGTACATATCTTACACACCTCAGTTATATACTCGTGTCTATATATTATTACATGTACATATCTTACACACCACAGTTATATACACATGTCTATATATTATAACATGTACATAGCTTACACACCACAGTTATATACACATGTCTATATATTATAACATGTACATATCTTACACACCACAGTTATATACACATGTCTATATATTATTACATGTACATATCCAGAACTGGGTGGAAAAAGTTCAGAGAGCTTATACCACTATTAGCCGCTAAAGGGTTCTCCCTAAAAATGAAAGGCAGGCTGTACGATGCCTGCATACGAACAGCAATGTTGCATGGCAGTGAGACCTGGGCATTGTGTGCAGAGGATATACGCAGACTAGAGAGAAACGAAGCTTGCATGCTCCGCTGGATGTGTAATAGTAATATACGTGAACGACAAAGCATAAACGAACTAAGGAAAAAATTAGAAATAAGAGGGATCAGATGTTGTTTACTAGAGAGAAGGCTACGTTGGTATGGTCACGTGATGCGCATGAAGGACGATAGCTGTATAACAAAGTGCAGGGCAATAAAGATAGACGGTAGCCACGGAATAGGCAGACCCAGAAAAACCTGAGACGAGCTGATAAACTCCGACCTCACACACTTACACCTCACCAAGACAATGTCACTGGACCGAGACCTTTGGCGGTACTCAGTAATAGAGAAGACCCGCCTTACCTAAATACAAAGTAAAACCTACTACAGTCAGTAGGCATCTCTAACAAAATACACCCCCGTCCTACCACCCCCACCCTATCCACACCGCCCCCATCTATGTAAAGTTATGTTGGTGCCACACCATCCAGGCCGAAACAAATGAGATCGTGTAGGTGTCACGACAAAAACACAGTCCACGCTGTAATGTGGCCGTGTAGGCAACACGGTAAAAACCTCCCAGACCCACACTGTAAATGTGGTTGGTGTTAGGAAGGGCATCCAACTGTAGAAAACCTGCCAGACAGTCCTATGCGAGCAAGACAATCACTCTTGCCTCAAGTGGGAAAACCCCCGTCCAAACCCATGCAAGCGTGGAACATGGACGTTAAACGTTGATGATGATGATGATATATTACACACCACAGTTATATACACGTCTATATATTATTACATGTACATATCTTACACACCACAGTTATATACACATGTCTATATATTATAACATGTACATATCTTACACACCACAGTTATATACACATGTCTATATATTATAACATGTACATATCTTACACACCACAGTTATATACACATGTCTATATATTATTACATGTACATATCTTACACACCACAGTTATATACACATGTCTATATATTATTACATGTACATATCTTACACACCACAGTTATATACACATGTCTATATATTATAACATGTACATATCTTACACACCACAGTTATATACACATGTCTATATATTATTACATGTACATATCTTACACACCATAGTTATATACACATGTCTATATATTATAACATGTACATATCTTACACACAACTGTTATATACACGTCTATATATTATTACATGTACATATCTTACACACCACAGTTATATACACATGTCTATATATTATAACATGTACATATCTTACACACCACAGTTATATACACATGTCTATATATTATAACATGTACATATCTTACACACCACAGTTATATACACGTCTATATATTATAACATGTACATATCTTACACACCACAGTTATATACACATGTCTATATATTATTACATGTACATATCCAGAACTGGGTGGAAAAAGTTCAGAGAGCTTATACCACTATTAGCCGCTAAAGGGTTCTCCCTAAAAATGAAAGGCAGGCTGTACGATGCCTGCATACGAACAGCAATGTTGCATGGCAGTGAGACCTGGGCATTGTGTGCAGAGGATATACGCAGACTAGAGAGAAACGAAGCTTGCATGCTCCGCTGGATGTGTAATAGTAATATACGTGAACGACAAAGCATAAACGAACTAAGGAAAAAATTAGAAATAAGAGGGATCAGATGTTGTTTACTAGAGAGAAGGCTATGTTGGTATGGTCACGTGATGCGCATGAAGGACGATAGCTGTATAACAAAGTGCAGGGCAATAAAGATAGACGGTAGCCACAGAATAGGCAGATCCAGAAAAACCTGAGACGAGCTGATAAACTCCGACCTCACACACTTACACCTCACCAAGACAATGTCACTGGACCGAGACCTTTGGCGGTACTCAGTAATAGAGAAGACCCGCCTTACCTAAATACAAAGTAAAACCTACTACAGTCAGTAGGCATCTCTAACAAAATACACCCCCGTCCCACCACCCCCACCCTATCCACACTGCCCCCATCTATGTAAAGTTATGTTGGTGCCACACCATCCAGGCCGAAACAAATGAGATCGTGTAGGTCTCACGACAAAAACACACAGTCCACGCTGTAATGTGGCCGTGTAGGCAACACGGTAAAAACCTCCCAGACCCACACTGTAAATGTGGTTGGTGTTAGGAAGGGCATCCAACTGTAGAAAACCTGCCAGACAGTCCTATGAGAGCAAGACAATCACTCTTGCCTCAAGTGGGAAAACCCCCGTCCAAACCCATGCAAGCGTGGAACATGGACGTTAAACGTTGATGATGATGATATATTACACACCACAGTTATATACACATGTCTATATATTATTACATGTACATATCTTACACACCACAGTTATATACACGTCTATATATTATTACATGTAAATATCTTACACACCACAGTTATATACACGTCTATATATTATTACATGTACATATCTTACACGCCACAGTCATATACACATGTCTATATATTATAACATGTACATATCTTACACACCACAGTTATATACACGTCTATATATTATTACATGTACATATCTTACACACCATAGTTATATACACATGTCTATATATTATAACATGTACATATCTTACACACCACAGTTATATACACATGTCTATATATTATAACATGTACATATCTTACACACCACAGTTATATACACGTCTATATATTATTACATGTACATATCTTACACACCACAGTCATATACACATGTCTATATATTATAACATGTACATATCTTACACACCACAGTTATATACACATGTCTATATATTATAACATGTTCATATCTTACACATCACAGTTATATACACATGTCTATATATTATAACATGTACATATCTTACACACCACAGTTATATACATATGTCTATATATTATAACATGTACACATCTTACACACGACAGTTATATACACGTCTATATATTATAACATGTACATATCTTACACATCACAGTTATATACACACGTCTATATATTATAACATGTACATATCTTACACATCAGTTATATACACATGTACATATCTTACACACCACAGTTATATACACACGTCTATATATTATAACATGTACATATCTTACACACCACAGTTATATACACATTTCTATATTTTATAACATGTACATATCTTACACACCACAGTTATATACACATGTCTATATATTATAACATGTACATATCTTACACACCACAGTTATATACACATGTCTATATATTATAACATGTACATATCTTACACACCTCAGTTATATACACATGTCTATATATTATAACATGTACATATCTTACACACCACAGTTATATACACATGTCTATATATTATAACATGTACATATCTTACACACCACAGTTATATACACATGTCTATATATTATAACATGTACATATCTTACAGACCACAGTTATATACACATGTCTATATATTATAACATGTACATATCTTACACACCACAGTTATATACACATGTCTCTATATTATAACATGTACATATCTCTATATTATAACATGTACATATCTTACACACCACAGTTATATACACATGTCTATATATTATTACATGTACATATCTTACACACCATAGTTATATACACATGTCTATATATCATTACATGTACATATCTTACACACCACAGTTATATACACGTCTATATATTATTACATGAACATATCTTACACACCACAGTTATATACACATGTCTATATATTATAACATGTACATATCTTACACATCACAGTTATATACACATGTACATATCTTACACACCACAGTTATATACACACGTCTATATATTATAACATGTACATATCTTACACACCACAGTTATATACACATGTCTATATATTATTACATGTACATATCTTACACACCACAGTTATATACACATGTCTATATATTATAACATGTACATATCTTACACAGTTATATACACATGTCTATATATTATAACATGTACATATATTACACACCACAGTTATATACACATGTCTATATATTATTACATGTACATATCTTACACACCATAGTTATATACACATGTCTATATATTATTACATGTACATATCTTACACATCACAGTTATATACACGTCTATATATTATAACATGTACATATCTTACACACCACAGTTATATACACATGTCTATATATTATAACATGTACATATCTTACACAGTTATATACACATGTCTATATATTATAACATGTACATATATTACACACGACAGTTATATACACATGTTTATATATTATAACATGTACATATCTTTCACACCACAGTTATATACACACGTCTATATATTATAACATGTACATATCTTACACACCACAGTTATATACACATGTCTATATATTATAACATGTACATATCTTACACACTACAGTTATATACACATGTCTATATATTATAACATATACATATCTTACACACCACAGTTATATACACGTCTATATATTATAACATGTACATATCTTACACATCACAGTTATATACACATGTCTATATATTATTACATGTACATATCTTACACACCACAGTTATATACACATGTCTATATATTATTACATGTACATATCTTACACACAACAGTTATATACACATGTCTATATATTATAACATGTACATAGCTTACACAGTTATATACACATGTCTATATATTATAACATGTACATATCTTACACACCACAGTTATATACACATGTCTATATATTATAACATGTACATATCTTACACACCACAGTTATATACACATGTCTATATATTATTACATGAACATATCTTACACACCACAGTTATATACACATGTCTATATATTATTACATGTACATATCTTACACACCACAGTTATATACACATGTCTATATATTATAACATGTACATATCTTACACAGTTATATACACATGTCTATATATTATAACATGTACATATCTTACACACCTCAGTTATATACACGTGTCTATATATTATTAGATGTACATATCTTACACACCACAGTTATATACACATGTCTATATATTATTACATGTACATATCTTACACACCTCAGTTATATACACGTGTCTATATATTATTACATGTACATATCTTACACACCACAGTTATATACACATGTCTATATATTATAACATGTACATATCTTACACACCACACTTATATACACGTCTATATATTATTACATGTACATATCTTACACACCACAGTTATATACACATGTCTATATATTATAACATGTACATATCTTACACACCACAGTTATACACATGTCTATATATTATAACATGTACATATCTTACACACCACAGTTATATACACATGTCTATATATTATAACATGTACATATCTTACACATCACAGTTATATACACATGTCTATATATTATAACATGGACATATCTTACACACGACAGTTATATACATATGTCTATATATTATAACATGTACATATCTTACACACCACAGTTATATACATATGTCTATATATTATAACATGTACACATCTTACACACGACAGTTATATACACGTCTATATATTATAACATGTACATATCTCACACATCACAGTTATATACACACGTCTATATATTATAACATGTACATATCTTACACATCACAGTTATATACACATGTACATATCTTACACACCACAGTTATATACACACGTCTATATATTATAACATGTACATATCTTACACACCACAGTTATATACACATGTCTATATTTTATATCATGTACATATCTTACACACCACAGTTATATACACATGTCTATATTTTATAACATGTACATATCTTACACACCACAGTTATATACACGTCTATATATTATAACATGTACATATCATACACACAACAGTTATATACACATGTCTATATATTATTACATGTACATATCTTACACACCACAGTTATATACACATGTCTATATATTATAACATGTACATATCTTACACACCACAGTTATATACACATGTCTATATATTATAACATGTACATATCTCACACACCTCAGTTATATACACATGTCTATATATTATAACATGTACATATCTTACACACCACAGTTATATACACATGTCTATATATTATTACATGTACATATCTTACACACCACAGTTATATACACATGTCTATATATTATAACATGTACATATCTTACACACCACAGTTATATACACATGTCTCTATATTATAACATGTACATATCTTACACACCACAGTTATATACACATGTCTATATATTATTACATGTACATATCTTACACACCATAGTTATATACACATGTCTATATATTATTACATGTACATATCTTACACACCACAGTTATATACACATGTCTATATATTATTACATGAACATATCTTACACACCACAGTTATATACACATGTCTATATATTATAACATGTACATATCTTACACATCACAGTTATATACACATGTACATATCTTACACACCACAGTTATATACACACGTCTATATATTATAACATGTACATATCTTACACACCACAGTTATATACACATGTCTATATATTATTACATGTACATATCTTACACACCACAGTTATATACACATGTCTATATATTATTACATGTACATATCTTACACACCACAGTTATATACACATGTCTATATATTATAACATGTACATATCTTACACAGTTATATACACATGTCTATATATTATAACATGTACATATATTACACACCACAGTTATATACACATGTCTATATATTATTACATGTACATATCTTACACACCATAGTTATATACACATGTCTATATATTATTACATGTACATGTCTTACACATCACAGTTATATACACGTCTATATATTATAACATGTACATATCTTACACACCACAGTTATATACACATGTCTATATATTATAACATGTACATATCTTACACAGTTATATACACATGTCTATATATTATAACATGTACATATATTACACACCACAGTTATATACACATGTTTATATATTATAACATGTACATATCTTACACACCACAGTTATATACACACGTCTATATATTATAACATGTACATATCTTACACACCACAGTTATATACACATGTCTATATATTATAACATGTACATATCTTCACACTACAGTTATATACACATGTCTATATATTATAACATATACATATCTTACACACCACAGTTATATACACGTCTATATATCATAACATGTACATATCTTACACATCACAGTTATATACACATGTCTATATATTATTACATGTACATATCTTACACACCACAGTTATATACACATGTCTATATATTATTACATGTACATATCTTACACACCACAGTTATATACACATGTCTATATATTATAACATGTACATATCTTACACAGTTATATACACATGTCTATATATTATTACATGTACATATCTTACACACCTTAGTTATATACACGTGTCTATATATTATTACATGTACATATCTTACACACCACAGTTATATACACATGTCTATATATTATTACATGTACATATCTTACACACCTCAGTTATATACACGTGTCTATATATTATTACATGTACATATCTTACACACCACAGTTATATACACATGTCTATATATTATAACATGTACATATCTTACACACCACAGTTATATACACGTCTATATATTATTACATGTACATATCTTACACACCACAGTTATATACACATGTCTATATATTATAACATGTACATATCTTACACACCACAGTTATACACATGTCTATATATTATAACATTTACATATCTTACACACCACAGTTATATACACATGTCTATATATTATAACATGTACATATCTTACACATCACAGTTATATACACATGTCTATATATTATAACATGTACATATCTTACACACCACAGTTATATACATATGTCTATATATTATAACATGTACATATCTTACACACCACAGTTATATACATATGTCTATATATTATAACATGTACACATCTTACACACGACAGTTATATACACGTCTATATATTATAACATGTACATATCTTACACATCACAGTTATATACACACGTCTATATATTATAACATGTACATATCTTACACATCACAGTTATATACACATGTAAATATCTTACACACCACAGTTATATACACACGTCTATATATTATAACATGTACATATCTTACACACCACAGTTATATACACATGTCTATATTTTATAACATGTACATATCTTACACACGACAGTTATATACACATGTCTATATATTATAACATGTACATATCGTACACACCACAGTTATATACACATGTCTATATATTATAACATGTACATATCGTACACACCACAGTTATATACACATGTCTATATATTATTACATGTACATATCTTACACACCACAGTTATATACCTCATGTCTATATATTATAACATGTACATATCTTACACACAACAGTTATATACACATGTCTATATATTATAACATGTACATATCTTACACACCTCAGTTATATACACATGTCTATATATTATAACATGTACATATCTTACACACCACAGTTATATACACATGTCTATATATTATAACATGTACATATCTTACACACCACAGTTATATACACATGTCTCTATATTATAACATGTACATATCTTACACACCACAGTTATATACACATGTCTATATATTATTACATGTACATATCTTACACACCATAGTTATATAAACATGTCTATATATTATTACATGTACATATCTTACACACCACAGTTATATACACATGTCTATATATTATTACATGAACATATCTTACACACCACAGTTATATACACATGTCTATATATTATAACATGTACATATCTTACACATCACAGTTATATACACATGTACATATCTTACACACCACAGTTATATACACATGTCTATATATTATTACATGTACATATCTTACACACCACAGTTATATACACATGTCTATATATTATAACATGTACATATCTTACACATCACAGTTATATACACATGTACATATCTTACACACCACAGTTATATACACACGTCTATATATTATAACATGTACATATCTTACACACCACAGTTATATACACATGTCTATATATTATTACATGTACATATCTTACACACCACAGTTATATACACATGTCTATATATTATTACATGTACATATCTTACACACCACAGTTATATACACATGTCTATATATTATAACATGTACATATCTTACACAGTTATATACACATGTCTATATATTATAACATGTACATATATTACACACCACAGTTATATACACATGTCTATATATTATTACATGTACATATCTTACACACCATAGTTATATACACATGTCTATATATTATTACATGTACATGTCTTACACATCACAGTTATATACACGTCTATATATTATAACATGTACATATCTTACACACCACAGTTATATACACATGTCTATATATTATAACATGTACATATCTTACACAGTTATATACACATGTCTATATATTATAACATGTACATATATTACACACCACAGTTATATACACATGTTTATATATTATAACATGTACATATCTTACACACCACAGTTATATACACACGTCTATATATTATAACATGTACATATCTTACACACCACAGTTATATACACATGTCTATATATTATAACATGTACATATCTTCACACTACAGTTATATACACATGTCTATATATTATAACATATACATATCTTACACACCACAGTTATATACACGTCTATATATCATAACATGTACATATCTGACACATCACAGTTATATACACCGGTCTATATATTATTACATGTACATATCTTACACACCACAGTTATATACACATGTCTATATATTATTACATGTACATATCTTACACACCACAGTTATATACACATGTCTATATATTATAACATGTACATATCTTACACAGTTATATACATATGTCTATATATTATTACATGTACATATCTTACACACCTTAGTTATATACACGTGTCTATATATTATTACATGTACATATCTTACACACCACAGTTATATACACATGTCTATATATTATTACATGTACATATCTTACACACCTCAGTTATATACACGTGTCTATATATTATTACATGTACATATCTTACACACCACAGTTATATACACATGTCTATATATTATAACATGTACATATCTTACACACCACAGTTATATACACGTCTATATATTATTACATGTACATATCTTACACACCACAGTTATATACACATGTCTATATATTATAACATGTACATATCTTACACACCACAGTTATACACATGTCTATATATTATAACATTTACATATCTTACACACCACAGTTATATACACATGTCTATATATTATAACATGTACATATCTTACACATCACAGTTATATACACATGTCTATATATTATAACATGTACATATCTTACACACCACAGTTATATACATATGTCTATATATTATAACATGTACATATCTTACACACCACAGTTATATACATATGTCTATATATTATAACATGTACACATCTTACACACGACAGTTATATACACGTCTATATATTATAACATGTACATATCTTACACATCACAGTTATATACACACGTCTATATATTATAACATGTACATATCTTACACATCACAGTTATATACACATGTAAATATCTTACACACCACAGTTATATACACACGTCTATATATTATAACATGTACATATCTTACACACCACAGTTATATACACATGTCTATATTTTATAACATGTACATATCTTACACACGACAGTTATATACACATGTCTATATATTATAACATGTACATATCGTACACACCACAGTTATATACACATGTCTATATATTATAACATGTACATATCGTACACACCACAGTTATATACACATGTCTATATATTATTACATGTACATATCTTACACACCACAGTTATATACCTCATGTCTATATATTATAACATGTACATATCTTACACACAACAGTTATATACACATGTCTATATATTATAACATGTACATATCTTACACACCTCAGTTATATACACATGTCTATATATTATAACATGTACATATCTTACACACCACAGTTATATACACATGTCTATATATTATAACATGTACATATCTTACACACCACAGTTATATACACATGTCTCTATATTATAACATGTACATATCTTACACACCACAGTTATATACACATGTCTATATATTATTACATGTACATATCTTACACACCATAGTTATATAAACATGTCTATATATTATTACATGTACATATCTTACACACCACAGTTATATACACATGTCTATATATTATTACATGAACATATCTTACACACCACAGTTATATACACATGTCTATATATTATAACATGTACATATCTTACACATCACAGTTATATACACATGTACATATCTTACACACCACAGTTATATACACATGTCTATATATTATTACATGTACATATCTTACACACCACAGTTATATACACATGTCTATATATTATTACATGTACATATCTTACACACCACAGTTATATACACATGTCTATATATTATAACATGTACATATCTTACACAGTTATATACACATGTCTATATATTATAACATGTACATATATTACACACCACAGTTATATACACATGTCTATATATTATTACATGTACATATCTTACACACCATAGTTATATACACATGTCTATATATTATTACATGTACATATCTTACACATCACAGTTATATACACGTCTATATATTATAACATGTACATATCTTACACACCACAGTTATATACACATGTCTATATATTATAACATGTACATATCTTACACACCACAGTTATATACACATGTCTATATATTATAACCTGTACATATCTTACACAGTTATATACACATGTCTATATATTATAACATGTACATTTATTACACACCACAGTTATATACACATGTTTATATATTATAACATGTACATATCTTACACACCACAGTTATATACACACGTGTATATATTATAACATGTACATATCTTACACACCACAGTTATATACACATGTCTATATATTATAACATGTACATATCTTACACACTACAGTTATATACACATTTCTATATATTATAACATATACATATCTTACACACCACAGTTATATACACATGTCTATATATTATTACATGTACATATCTTACGCACCACAGTTATATACACATGTTTATATATTATAACATGTACATATATTACACACCATAGTTATAAACACATGTCTATATATTATAGCATGTACCTATCTTACACACCACAGTTATATACACGTCTATATATTATAACATGTACATATCTTACACATCACAGTTATATACACATGTCTATATATTATTACATGTACATATCTTACACACCACCGTTATATATACATGTCTATATATTATAACATGTACATATCTTACACACCACAGTTATATACACATGTCTATATATTATAACATGTACATATCTTACACACCACAGTTATACACATGTCTATATATTATAACATGTACATATCTTACACACCACAGTTATATACACATGTCTATATATTATAACATGTACATATCTTACACATCACAGTTATATACATGTCTATATATTATAACATGTACATATCTTACACACCACAGTTATATACACATGTCTATATATTATATGTACATATCTTACACACCATAGTTATATACACATGTCTATATATTATTACATGTACATATCTTACACACCATCACAGTTATATACACATGTCTATATATTATTACATGTACATATCTTACACATTACAGTTATATATACGTGTCTATATATTATTACATGTACATATCTTACACGTCACAGTTATATACACGTCTATATTTTATAACATGTACATATCTTACACACCACAGTTATATACACATGTCTATATATCATAACATGTACATATCTTACACACCACAGTTATATACACATGTCTATATATTATTACATGTACATATCTTACACACCACAGTTATATACACATGTCTATATATTATAACATGTACGTATCTTACACACCACAGTTATATACACATGTCTATATATTATAACATGTACATATCTTACACACCACAGTTATATACACATGTCTATATATTATAACATGTACATATCTTACACACCACAGTTATATACACATGTCTATATATTATAACATGTACATATCTTACACACCACAGTTATATACACATGTCTATATATTATAACATGTACATATCTTACACACCACAGTTATATACACATGTCTATATATTATAACATGTACATATCTTATACACCACAGTTATATACACGTCTATATATTATAACATGTACATATATTACACACCACAGTTATATACACATGTCTATATATTATTACATGTACATATCTTACACACCATAGTTATATACACATGTCTATATATTATTACATGTACATATCTTACACATCACAGTTATATACACGTCTATATATTATAACATGTACATATCTTACACACCACAGTTATATACACATGTCTATATATTATAACATGTACATATCTTACACACCACAGTTATATACACATGTCTATATATTATAACCTGTACATATCTTACACAGTTATATACACATGTCTATATATTATAACATGTACATTTATTACACACCACAGTTATATACACATGTTTATATATTATAACATGTACATATCTTACACACCACAGTTATATACACACGTGTATATATTATAACATGTACATATCTTACACACCACAGTTATATACACATGTCTATATATTATAACATGTACATATCTTACACACTACAGTTATATACACATTTCTATATATTATAACATATACATATCTTACACACCACAGTTATATACACATGTCTATATATTATTACATGTACATATCTTACGCACCACAGTTATATACACATGTTTATATATTATAACATGTACATATATTACACACCATAGTTATAAACACATGTCTATATATTATAGCATGTACCTATCTTACACACCACAGTTATATACACGTCTATATATTATAACATGTACATATCTTACACATCACAGTTATATACACATGTCTATATATTATTACATGTACATATCTTACACACCACCGTTATATATACATGTCTATATATTATAACATGTACATATCTTACACACCACAGTTATATACACATGTCTATATATTATAACATGTACATATCTTACACACCACAGTTATACACATGTCTATATATTATAACATGTACATATCTTACACACCACAGTTATATACACATGTCTATATATTATAACATGTACATATCTTACACATCACAGTTATATACATGTCTATATATTATAACATGTACATATCTTACACACCACAGTTATATACACATGTCTATATATTATATGTACATATCTTACACACCATAGTTATATACACATGTCTATATATTATTACATGTACATATCTTACACACCATCACAGTTATATACACATGTCTATATATTATTACATGTACATATCTTACACATTACAGTTATATATACGTGTCTATATATTATTACATGTACATATCTTACACGTCACAGTTATATACACGTCTATATTTTATAACATGTACATATCTTACACACCACAGTTATATACACATGTCTATATATCATAACATGTACATATCTTACACACCACAGTTATATACACATGTCTATATATTATTACATGTACATATCTTACACACCACAGTTATATACACATGTCTATATATTATAACATGTACGTATCTTACACACCACAGTTATATACACATGTCTATATATTATAACATGTACATATCTTACACACCACAGTTATATACACATGTCTATATATTATAACATGTACATATCTTACACACCACAGTTATATACACATGTCTATATATTATAACATGTACATATCTTACACACCACAGTTATATACACATGTCTATATATTATAACATGTACATATCTTACACACCACAGTTATATACACATGTCTATATATTATAACATGTACATATCTTATACACCACAGTTATATACACGTCTATATATTATAACATGTACATATATTACACACCACAGTTATATACACATGTACATATCTTACACACCACAGTTATATACACGTGTCTATATATTATAACATGTACATATCTTACACATCACAGTTATATACACGTCTATATATTATAACATGTACATATATTACACACCACAGGTATATACACATGTCTATATATTATAACATGTACATATCTTATACACATGTCTATATATTATAACATGTACATATCTTACAAACCACAGTTATATACACACGTCTATATATTATAACATGTTCATATCTTACACACCACAGTTATATACACATGTCTATATATTATAACATGTACATATCTTACACACCACAGTTATATACACGTCTATATATTATAACATGTACATATCTTCCACACCACAGTTATATACACATGTCTATATATTATAACATATACATATCTTACACACCACAGTTATATACACATGTCTATATATTATAACATGTACGTATCTAACACACCACAGTTATATACACATGTCTATATATTATAACATGTACATATCTTACACACCACAGTTATATACACATGTCTATATATTATAACATGTACATATCTTATACACATGTCTATATATTATAACATGTACATATCTTACACACCACAGTTATATACACACGTCTATATATCATAACATGTTCATATCTTACACATCACAGGTATATACACATGTCTATATATTATAACATGTACATATCTTACACACCACAGTTATATACACGTCTATATATTATAACATGTACATATCTTATACACATGTCTATATATTATAACATGTACATATATTACACACCACAGGTATATACACATGTCTATATATTATAACATGTACATATATTACACACCACAGTTATATACACATGTCTATATATTATAACATGTACATATCTTACACACCACAGTTATATACACATGTCTATATATTATAACATGTACATAGGGTGGTGGATTGGCAGTATCGGTAGAGGGTCGGACGCCATGCTTTCTAGCATAGTTATGTCCCTTTACGATCTGAGTTCAAATCCCGCCGAGGTTGACTTTGCCTTTCATCCTTACGGGGTCGATAAAATAAAGTACCAGTAATGCACTGGGTAATTGCTGACCTTGTGCCTAAAGTAGAAACAATTATTACATGTACATATCTTACACACCACAGTTATATACACATGTCTATATATTATTTCATGTACATATCTTATACACCACAGTTATATACACATGTCTATATATTATAACATGTACATATATTACACACCACAGTTATATACACATGTCTATATATTATAACATGTACATATCTTACACAGTTATATACACATGTCTATATATTATAACATGTACATATCTTACACACCACAGTTATATACACATGTCTATATATTATTACATGTACATATCTTATACACCACCGTTATATACACATGTCTATATATTATTACATGTACACATCTTACACACGACAGTTATATACACATGTCTATATTTTATAACATGTACATATCTTACACACCACAGTTATATACACATGTCTATATATTATTACATGTACATATCTTACACACCACAGTTATATACACATGTCTATATATTATAACATGTACATATCTTACACACCACAGTTATATACACATGTCTATATATTATAACATATACATATCTTATACACCACAGTTATATACACATGTCTATATATTATTACATGTACACATCTTACACACGACAGTTATATACACATGTCTATATTTTATAACATGTACATATCTTACACACCACAGTTATATACACATGTCTATATATTATTACATGTACATATCTTACACACCACAGTTATATATACATGTCTATATATTATAACATGTACATATCGTACACACCACAGTTATACACATGTCTATATATTATAACATGTACATATCTTACACACCACAGTTATATACACGTCTATATATTATAACATGTACATATCTTACACACCACAGTTATATACACATGTCTATATATTATAACATGTACATATCTTACACACCACAGTTATATACACATGTCTATATATTATAACATATACATATCTTACACACCACAGTTATATACACATGTCTATATATTATTACATGTACATATCGTACACACCACAGTTATACACATGTCTATATATTATAACATGTACATATCTTACACACCACAGTTATATACACGTCTATATATTATTACATGTTCATATCTTACACATCACAGTTATATACACATGTCTATATATTATAACATGTACATATATTACACACCACAGTTATATACACATGTCTATATATTATTACATGTACATATCTTACACATTACAGTTATATATACGTGTCTATATATTATTACATGTACATATCTTACACATGACAGTTATATACACATGTCTATATATTATAACATGTACATATCTTACACACCACAGTTATATACACATGTCTATATATTATAACATGTACATATCTTACACACCACAGTTATACATGCATATATATTATTATATATCCACATTCTACACACGTGTATAATTACATATGCACATTCTGTACACTAACATCACAGTTAAATACACGTGTATATATTATTACATATTAACATTCTACACACATTTATATATATATATTACATGTCCACATTCTACACATGTGTAGATACAAGTGTGTGTATATATATATATAATAATAATAATCAATGTGAAGACTAAAATCTGAAGAGGACTCGATAAAGATTATATATATATGTAATATATATATAGACCCGTAGAGCAAATATTTATTATAAGAACAGATTAAAGTTTAAGCAAAGAATCGCTGCTTTCACCCTTAACAGTATCTTCTGAAGATCCCGTTAAGGGTGAAAGCAGCGATTCTTTGCTTAAACTTTAATCTGTTTTTATAATTTATATAAAGCCACGTTAGCGTGGAAGATAGACGTTAAATGATGATGATGATATATATATATATATATATTTAGATTCTAAAATTGTATTCACTGTTGTATAAAAAGAGATATAATAATTCGAAAATATTCTTACTTGATATAATAATTGTTTCTACTTTTTGGCACAAGGTCAGTAATTACTCAGTGCATTACTGGTACTTTATTTTATCGACCCCGTAAGGATGAAAGGCAAAGTTAACCTCGGCAGGATTTGAACTCAGAACGACAAGGGCCGTAACTCTATGCATCAAAGCATGGTGTCCGACCCTCTACCGATACTGCCAATCCACCACCAAAAAGAGATATAATAATACAATGCTTACAGAACAAAAGCACAAACAAATGTAATATAGAGGAAAGGGAAAGGAAAAAACCCCAGAAAAAACACACATCTGGGACCACATACAACAAAAGGCAGGCGAAAGAGGTGGACAACCGATCAGCTACAAGAACAAACTATAACAGTATTGCGAGGAGCACTGGGAAACCTCTCTAATGATTTTTGAGGCAAACCAGCATGCTTGCAGCATTACTTCGGTTGATGGCGAGGCTGAGGTGCTGGAATGACCCAGTGCCATCACGAGCTTCACCAGTTACCTCTGTTACGTGAGCCGCCAGTGAAGTTAGGAATCTCACAGTCAATAGCCCGACTCCCCCAAACGTCTTGAACGCCATAGGCTGGAAAATGTAGTTGGCTGACAGATCATGGAGTTTGTTTCATTTGACTGCGGAAGTTGTGGCTCTCGCCCTAACTGCAGTATCCAGGATATGGGAAGAAGCAAAAGAAAGTGTTACTAACTATGACATCCCTGATAAGGCGCCTGCCTATCGATCAGGGACACAGGGTAAGGCCGTCAAGTCTTTTCCCATCACTTCTGGACAACCCAGATGGTTCTAAGATTGAGGGGATGTTTGCCCGGGCCAAAGCTCTCTTGAGAATAAGGTTTAGCTCTGTGTGACGTGCGAAGCCACTGGCATTCAGGCGGCAAGAAAGACCTTGGAGGCCTGTGGAGTCAAGTTTGCCACATTGACACCTCAAACCCATGCAGACATCAGCTCCCACTCTGAGGGCAATGGAGATACGAAGTTCGTCCAAGCTAGGTAGGCCATTAACATTAGCCACGGTTAGGGCATCAACCCAGTCACCTGAGTATTTGGTGCTGGCAGACAGTAAGCGACACCTTGAAAACTGATCCGACTGGTCGAAGAGGGAGTCGAAGGTGGCTTTCAAACTTATGTTGTCCCAAACTCTCTGACTTTGTTCTCCACCTTCTCAGGAACAGACAAGCCCAACTCACTCCATTGTTGGAGAGCTTCATCTAACTCCCTGTAGGAACTAGTCCATGGTGGAGAAGAGATGATATAAGCGTGGGTGGAGGAAAGGAAGCAGGGGAGAGATAGGGATGAACATTTATGAAGACCAAGACTTCCAAATCGCTTGGGCAACGGAGCCTTATCGCGGGACTCTGGAGAGAGTCTGACATTGACCAAGCACTCGAGTCTCTCAAAGATTATGTCATTGAAGTGTTGGAGGCAGGATGGAAATATATGAGAAGGGCTGACTCTGAGCAGATATAGAAGCTTAGGAATCAAAAGGTAGTTTCTGAGTATGAAAAAACCTCGATGTGGTTCAATTGCTTCGATATTCTTCAGCAACTGCTCAAAGCCAACCATCTTCGATTGGAAGATCAACTCGAAGGCAAGGTCTGTAATTGGGGCTCCTAAGGAGCACCAAACTGATGGGGAGGGGGGGACCACAATAGAAGGGAAGGACTCTGCAAATATTATTATGTCTGTATATATTATGTCTACA
>OZ024740.1:37972787-38015287 GCA_964016885.1 Eledone cirrhosa | reverse complement strand
CTGGTGAAATGAGACTTCCAAGTACTGGTGTCAAGTTAATGAAAGTTACCTGGCTTATAGTATCAGTACAATTGGTGTCCCACCATAAAAATCACCAACTAAAAACCTGAAATAAAATTGTAGATGGAAACACCACCAAATCCAGAAGCAGTGTTAATAGGGGTTCATACTGATATATTATATATGTAGCTATGATATAATATATATGTAGCTATATATTATATATATGTAGCTATATATTATATGTGTAGCTATGATATATTATATATGTAGCTATGATATATTATATATGTAGCTATGATATATTATATATGTAGCTATGATATAATATATATGTAGCTATGATATAATATATATGTAGCTATGATATAATATATATGTAGCTATGATATAATATATATGTAGCTATGATATAATATATATGTAGCTATATATTATATGTGTAGCTATGATATAATATATATGTAGCTATATATTATATATATGTAGCTATATATTATATGTGTAGCTATGATATATTATATATGTAGCTATGATATATTATATATGTAGCTATGATATATTATATATGTAGCTATGATATAATATATATGTAGCTATGATATAATATATATGTAGCTATATATTATATATGTAGCTATGATATAATATATATGTAGCTATGATATATTATATATGTAGCTATGATATATTATATAAGTAGCTATGATATATATATATATGTAGCTATGATATAATATATATGTAGCTATGATATAATATATATATGTAGCTATGATATAATATATATGTAGCTATGATATAATATATATGTAGCTATGATATATTATATATGTAGCTATGATATAATATATATGTAGCTATGATATAATATATATGTATATAATATATAATATACTAGACCACCCATGAGCCGTTGTTTAACAGCTATCTTCCACGCTAGCATGGGTTAGATGGGATATGTCTCAATTTGAGGCAAGATTGGTCGGGTGACCGTGTCTCGCTCGTATAGGACTATCTGGCAGGTTTTCTACGGCTGGATGCCCTTCCTTACACCAACCACATTTACAGTGTGGACTGGGAACTTTTTACCGTGTTACCCACATGATACATATGACTTAATATTCAGTCACCAAATTCAAGTTAGATTCAGTAATGCTGTATTCGATTCTTTGAAGTCACTTGTTATAATTTCATTCAACAAAACCACCAGCTCTCTCTCTTCCATTTTCCTTCTCTGTCTCCTCTCTTTCTTTCTCTCTACATCTGTTTTCCCTACTAGCAACGGTTGAACAGGTTTTCAAAAACCGAATCAGTACTCAAGTAGAGCTACTTGAAACATTACACATTTAATCTAATGGTCTAATCATTAATTCCAATTCCATCTTCTCTTTATATCATTATCATCATCATCATCATCACCGTTTTACGTCTGTTCTTCCACGCTGGCATGGGTTAGATGGGTTGTCCTGTTGTGAGCAATGTCCGGTTGGCTGACTTTGTCTTGCTCATACAGGAACTGATTCTGGCTTGATTTCTACAGCTGGATGCCCTTCCTAACACCAACCTCATTTACAGTGTGGGCTGGGTGCTTTTTTGCCGTGGCGCCTCCACGACCACTTTGCAGTGGGAGGGGGTGGAGGCATATTGTCTATATGCTTCAGCTTCAGCTTGTACCAGTGGGAAGTTGGGTCTTCTGTATTATTGCATGACGCCAGAGATCACGGTCATGTGTCATCGCCTTTGAGAGGTGCAATTGGGTAAGGTCGGCTTTTATCACCTCATCCCAGGTCTTCTTGGGTCTCCCCACTCCGCAGCTTCCATCGACTTCTAGTGCTCTGCACCTTTTTATGCAGCTGTCATCCTTCCTACGCATCTATATATTCAGCTTTATTCTGCTTTAGATTTTGTCCTCTTAAAACTGTTTTTCTTTTCCTTCAGATTGTTCGTTCTTACATTTTGGAATTTCTCAGTCCTGTGGCCGTCCCTCATGGCTGCAATTTACTTGGATCTGTCGCTGTAGCTTGGAATGACAGAAGACGGAAAGTACCTGGTTATAATAAAAAGGTATATTTCAAAGATACTTATGTTAATTAATCAGTATTAAAAGGAAAAAGATAATTATCATTGTTGGAAATGGTGGAAGGTTATAAGTATTATTTTCTGTCATTAATCAATTAGAATTCCTGCATTAACCTCATCTTATATTACATTGAGTTCTTTAGCACCAACACTGCTGAAACCCAAAACACTAACACTGTTAATTTCATCTGGATATACTTGGCATGGCAATAAAGTCTTTAGAATAACGCTTTAAATGAAAATGCACAACATATTGAAACTAAAATTGATTTATTCTGCAAAAGATAATCTCCATTGAATACAATAACATCTTTACAGTGCTTTTGCAAAGCATTTAACTCTTTCTGGAACCCTTTCTTCAGTAATTGTCAAAACCAGCTCAACAACTCATCTACCAGCTCTTCTAATGAAGCGAAAACAAATTTTCAAAGATGTTGCTTTAATAAGTTGAACACCCAACAATCGCACACATTCAAGTCGGGACTATAGGGTGATTGTTTGATCATTGCCTCTCTTCTCCTCTGGAAAAAGTCTTTTGTGGATTGAGCAGTTTGATGCATGTATTATAAACTCACAAGAATGACAGCAAAATAATTATGTATAGGCCTGTGACAAACTACAGCATTCATACAAAATATAACACAGGTACAACAAAGTTCAAATTCCAACTAATATTAACTACATTTACTGCTGTATACAGCACACAGCCTACTATTCTAAAGACTTTATTGCCATGCCTAGTATATTTAATAAATTATATTTGGGGATAGTCATTTTGCCAACAAAAACACACACACTTTTCGATTTTCACTTCAGCTTTATCATTAATTATTTGTTAGTTCATCAAAGCTCTTTTATCACACATTTTGTGACCTCATCAATGACTATTTGTTCTTTGTGTCGCCTCTTCTTTTTGGTTTTAATCCGTTTACTCCATCTTGTCTTTAGGTAATACCAGTACCATGTGATGACCAGCTTCTACTTGTTGACTTAGTAGATGCTATAAAAGTTTTACCAACAGATACTTTGGTACAAACAGTAAAACAAGTACTTAAGCAGCCGCCTCCTTGTGATCTTGGACAAATGAAGGTGAATTTATATAATTGTTCAATATCTTAAAACTACCGTATCACACATTATTCAATTATTTTTAATTTTTGATCTTATGCAAAAAAAAATCCTCATTTGAATGACTTCTGAGCATATATATTGTAATAGGTAGACCAAGAAATCACTTACATACTTTATGTAGTCTTTCCACTGTAAGGTTCTTAAACTTCATAAATTTAACATATACACCTATTTTAAACTATGAGGAGAATTGCTTATTTATACATCTATTTTAAATTACGATGGTCAACTGAAAAGTTTATAGGCTGACCGAGATACTCTCATGGAATGACCAAATGAGGTTTATTTTTCAACAAGTTCCCTAGAAAGAAACAAGATGAGTTGAAATGAATGCATGCAAGATTTCACAGTATTAGCATCACTCCTCTCCTTCATAGCCTATGAACCTTTCAGCCAACTCTCATATGAAGAGAATTGCTTATTTTACCTCAGTGATTGTTAAATTTCCTTATAGAAAATTTTTTTTTTTACCTGCTTTTTCTTCCTTTTATGTATTATATGGTAGATAGGGAATTATAATATTTCATAGAAATACATATATCATATTTGATGTGAACATTTTTATTTTCTTTATCATTTGGCATTATATGAAAGAAGGAAAGTCATTGCTTATAGCCATGGGAGCTATTTGAACATAAACTGTTCAGGATCAAGGAAAATTGTTAATATGAAACAATGATTTAGGGGTTAGTATTTAGTTTGAGAGCAGTGAGTTTGTCCTGAATGAATGAATGTAAACTAAGGGGGTAGATAGGATAGATTGTAAGAAAAAGAAAGACAAATGGATAAATTTTTGTGGTGGTGGAGTATAACCGACAAATTTGGAAGTCTTTTAGAGAAATTATAAAGGAAGAAGGGTAAAGATTCTCCACCTAAACTAGGTTTGATAATTTGTTGTGAGGTGGGATATGTTAATGTAAATATCTTCTGAATAATGTGTTATATTAGCATTGAAAGTGTACTATCCCAGATAGTGAAGGCACATGGCTTAGTGGTTAGAGCATCGGGCTTGCAATCGAAAGGTTGTGAGTTCAATTCTCGAACCGGGTGATGTGTTTCCTTGAGCAAGACACTTTATTTCATGTTGCTTCAGTTTACTCAGCTGTAGAAATGAGATGATAGGATTGGGGTCCCTATCATTAAATAACCCAAGACACCTCCAACAAGATATACCTTGGAGGAGGCCAGCTAAACCTGCATAGGTGTGAGCTGTACACACACTATCCCAGATATTTTTTTTAAATAATCATTAATGGAAGAATATGAGCTTCTCCTACTCTGGTTACTTCTCTTAATTATTCAAAATTGGAAATAATATTTAACTGTTGTAGATGTTCCTCCTTTTTTTCAAATCTGAGATAAAGACAAAACAAACCCTACACCTAAGGGTGCCTAACTATATAATCTTTATACAATTATATACCCTGTTGTATACAATAATTGTTTGCTACACTCACATTGTAAGGATGGACCTTTCTTAAATTAATATTTTTACATGAGTGCTCAATTATAAAATTGTAAAGTTGAAGGTATAAAATTGATTGAATTACATCCCGCCCCTATCATAACTGGTACTTATTTTATTAACATTAGAGTGATGAAGAGCAAAATCAAGTCTCATTTGATTGAAACTCAAAATATATAATAAAATTGTATTCAAATAATCTACAGTATTCACCTTTTTTTATATAATACTGAACAATGTTTTGGCAATGTCAAATGAAGCCTATCAAAGTTATCTAATATTTGAAAAATAGAAATACACTCGATCTTTATCAGTGCAATGAAAAAATATTTCAAATCAGTCTTGTCTATATACCAGGATATCGCTATGTTATCTTTTAATTATTAACACTATCACTTTAATATGTTAGCAATGCACATACAATATAGACATACTGAAATAATTATTTTAAAACTTATAGGGTTCTACTTTAACCCTTTAGCATTTAAACTGGCCATATCCTGCCAGAATTCTCTCACCTCTTTCTGTTGAAACTGGCCATAACTGGTCACTTGTACTGTTGTTAAGGTATTGTTCTCAAAATAAATAACATCAAAATCTCATAGATTCGATATTGTGTGAGATAAAGCCTTTACCATGAAAATATAATAGCATATATAGAGAGAGTAATGTAAATGCTAAAGGGTTAAAGATTATAGTACTCATTGTTGTTTTTGTTGTTGTTTGACATAGACAAATATCTTTTATTGAATAATTCTAAGCCTTTCATATTCGTGATTATTTTGTGGGTGTTTTTTTTATGATGATTGTAGTGATGATGAGGATTTATTTAATTAATTAATTATCTATTTATTTATTTATTTATTTATTTTTTAGAAATCTGTATCTCTTGAGATAAATATGCTACAGTTTTTCTATGCATATATCCAAAAAGCATCTGTACAACAGCTTCTGGATTCTAAGCAGTCTTTGTTGTCTTTATTAAAAGAAGGCCAAGCACTAAACTTGTCACCACCTGGATTATTTCTGTTGTTAGAGTAAGTACTATGACAGTCATATCTTTACCAGTTATTTCTGTTGTTAGATTAAGTTGTCTGGTAAATATCTACCTTTTATTACTGTTGTTAGATTAAGTTGTATGGGAAACATACCTTTACCAGTTATTACTGTTGTTAAATTAAGTTGTATGGTAAACATACCTTTACCAGTTATTACTGTTGTTAAATTAAGTTGTATGGTAAACATACTTTTACCAGTTATTTCTGATTCATAGAAATATTAAAACAATTCTTTTACACCGTGGTAAACTATGATAGTCTAATTGAATGAAGAACAACTAAAAAGTCTATGATGTTGCAGTTGATTTGTCATAATTTCAGTTTTATACCAATGCAAAAATATTACGAGATAGTTGATTGTATCAACCTCAGTATATTACAGCTACTTATTTAATTGACCTTGTTAGGATGTTACTTTATGTTGGCAGAGTTTGAACTTGGAATCTTGACAAATAAAACCACCTATAGTCTTAGCACACTTATTCATTATAAATACAATTTTTTTATGGTATCTAACTGGTGTATTTGTTCAGCACCTATTTAATACTTTTCACATTGGTTACTGTTTTACTGAGGAAATCAATACAACTAGTGTTTTAAGGCCATCTTCTCAGTTAAAGCAGGAGTTACCCTTCCAAGGACCCATGACAAGTTTGTCTATTTCCCTCATTTTTTATATCCCCTCACACCAACTACCTGGCTCTCATTTCCTCCTCTATTATTTTTAGCCATGTCTCTTTAGGTCTTCCTCTACTTTTGCATTTATTTCCATCACTCCTCTCACCAACTCACTTCCATCCTTCTTCAACTCATGACCCAACCATCTCATTCTATTTCTCTTCACAACATTCATCATTGGTTCTATTCCCATCATTCTCTGCAATTCATTGTTTGCCTTCCTCTCTCTCCACAACACTCCACATCATTTTTTTTATTTCTCTTCTTTCCAGCCTTCTCTGTTGCTCCACATCCATCATCCATGTCTTGCTCCCATAAATCATGCTACTTTTCACATATACAGCATATACCTTTCCCTTCAGTTTCAGTGACACTCCCATCCTCATTAACACACCACTCAGTTCCCATTACTTCTTCCATGCACAACTCATTCTAAATACTATCACAAAGTCTCATCCACTCTCCATTCAACATGTTTCCAAACTAAAACGTTTTCACATCCTCCATCTTAACACCTTTCCCAACATCCACCTCAACATCTTCATCTGTAACTCCCTCCATATACACCTTACACTTCAATGTAGCTGCCACATTATTTAATAATTGTTTCTACTTTAGGCACAAGGCCAGCAATTACCCAGTGCATTACTGGTACTTTATTTTATCGACCCCGTAAGGATGAAAGGCAAAGTCAACCTCGGCGGGATTTGAACTCAGATCGTAAAGGGACGTAACTATGCTGGAAAGCATGGCGTCCGACCCTCTACCGATACTGCCAATCCACCGCCACATTATTTAATAATGCCTTCATATTTTACACTTCAATGTAGCTGCTACATGATTTAATAATCCTTCCATACCACTACATTTTCAATATGTACATATTGTACATTTAATATAATTCACTCCAACACCCTCCACACACACACTGTACCCAGCCACCCTCCTGTTCTTTCCATCTCACCAAATGCTTTATCACTTGCCATCACCTTCGTCTTTCCAGTATTTACCTTCATACTATTTGCCTTCATACATTCTTTCCACATAATCTTCTCCCTCAGTTCATCCATATTCTCTACTATTAACACCAGGTCATCTATGTACAGCAAACCCTCTTTGATACTTCAGGCCAGTACCTCCATCATAGCTACAAAAGATTGTGGGCTTTATACTGATCCCTAATGCACTCTAAACTTCACTTCAAACTCATCACTGTTAATGTTTACTTAATAATATTAATGGCGTTTATCAAATAACTGATAACTTTGTCCACTCAAACCTATTAGTTTGAAATATTAGAAAGAAATCAACTAATGACTGCATAGAGTTTAAAGTTATAGATGTGTTGTTTGCTACAAGGTAAATGATGTCATTACTAACATCACTAATTGTAAGTAATCTACTGTAAGCTGAGGAATATGTGACCAAAACACCTATGGTAAAAGGAAGCCAGCTTATATTCAAGTGCATACAGTAATTAATATACATTGTAATGATCTGCTTTTAAAAAAGGTAAATTTGATTACACATGGATATTTTAATATTTTACATTTTTACTTGAAATATCAAGATTTTATTTGAAATATTTCACCAGTTTAAATGCTTCATCTACATCAAATTCAGACTTCTGTTTCACTGGAAAGGTAATTTTGAATGTTTCTGTCTTCCCAAACAGAAAGTTCTCAAAGTATTCCTAAATATTTAACAAAAAATTCTATTCTCAAAGTAAATATTAAACTGAGAGTTCTCAAAATATCCCTATATATTTAACCGAGAGTTCTCAAAATATCCCTATATATTTAACTGAGAGTTCTCAAAATATCCCTATATATTTAACCGAGAGTTCTCAAAATATCCCTATATATTTAACCGAGAGTTCTCAAAATACCCCTATATATTTAACTGAGAGTTCTCAAAATATCCCTATATATTTAACTGAGAGTTCTCAAAATATCCCTATATATTTAACCGAGAGTTCTCAAAATATCCCTATATATTTAACTGAAAGTTCTCAAAATATCCCTATATATTTAACTAAGAGTTCTCAAAATATCCCTATATATTTAACCGAGAGTTCTCAAAATATCCCTATATATTTAACTAAGAGTTCTCAAAATATCCTTATATATTTAACTAAGAGTTCTCAAAATATCCCTATATATTTAACTGAGAGTTTTCAAAATACCCCTATATATTTAACTGAGAGTTTTCAAAATACCCCTATATATTTAACTGAGAGTTTTCAAAATACCCCTATATATTTAACTGAGAGTTTTCAAAATACCCCTATATATTTAACTGAGAGTTTTCAAAATACCCCTATATATTTAACTGAGAGTTTTCAAAATACCCCTATATATTTAACTGAGAGTTTTCAAAATACCCCTATATATTTAACTGAGAGTTTTCAAAATACCCCTATATATTTAACTGAGAGTTCTCAAAATATCCCTATATATTTAACTTCAGGATTTTGAATGAATTTGTACAAAGGACACCGACTATGGAAGATAGAAAAAGTCAAAAAGATATTCAGGTAAAAATATTTCTTTCTCTAGTAGAATTGAATGTAGCAATTTTTAGTAGTTCTTTAGTTTTAAGATTAGAATGCTTACATATTAAGAAATTGCATGTTTAATGTATTTATTTATATTTTAGGATATTGCTCAAAAACTTGTTGAAGCAGTGAGCACAGTGGCAGGTCTTTGTTTAGAACAAACTACTTGGCTTCGAAGAAATCTGGCAGTAAAACCAGGGCCTCAAACTGATATTCTAGAAACTGAAGAAGGTGAAGCAACTGAAGAAAGTGGTGAGTTTTACCCCCTCCCCCTTTTAACAGAAATATTTCTATATATTCTCCTCACATGTTATTCAACAATATAGTTATTATTCTAAAATTAATTACAAAACATTTTATTAAGAATTAGCATACACTACTTTAAAATCTATAGACTATTAACCTTATTTACTTTAAGCAAAATGCACAATAATTAGGTTATTAACTTAAAAAAACTTTGAATTATATGTATATAACACATCAAAAACACATTCAAGTTTATAAATATTTGTATGTATTAACAATATTTTACTTGGCTGAACTTCTCTTATATCCTTAAAATATTTGATATGATATACAATTATTCAAGTAACTTTGTAAAATGAAATTAATAATAAGCCATCAAATCCAAAAAGTATGAACACTCATTTTGTTAAACTACAATAAAATTTGTAAATGAACTACTTAACTTATTATTAGTATTTTATTTGAATTTTTTTTTAGTTTTTGTTATAACATTTTTACATACAAAAGCCACACTCTATCATCCTGTGCCATCTTTAATATTTTCTTAATGTCAGTCATGTGGCTAATAAAGAAGCCATTATTATTACTACCAAGGGTGATGGATTGGCAGAATCAGTAGAGCGTCAGACACAATGCTTTGCAGCATAGAGTTATGACCCTTTACGTTCTGAGTTCAAATCCTACTGATGTTAGCTTTGCCTTTCATCCTTATGGGGTCGATAAAATAAAGCACCAGTCATACACTGGGGTCGATTTAATCGACTTTCCCCTCCCTCAAACAATGACCCAAAGTAGAAATCATTTGGTAGAGGGTCGGACGCTATGCTTTGACGTATAGAGTTACGGCCCTTGCCATTCTGAGTTCAAATCCCGCCGAGGTTAACTTTGCCTTTCATCCTTACGGGGTCGATAAAATAAAGTACCAGTAATACACTGGGTAATTGCTGGCCTTGTGCCTAACGTAGAAAGAATTATTATTACTACCAATTGAAAGAGGTTTTTTTTTTTCCATGGTTTCTTAAATTATAAGTATGATTCCTGTTGGTAAATCTTCTATTGCAGATGTAGAATTGACAAATATGGCTGAAAGGAAAGTCATTGAACCTCAGCTATATTCTAATACAGATGTCAAATACTGTGTACAGGCTTTAACCATATTGGCAGAGGTAAAACACAAAATTAATTTTTTTTTTATACTCTGTAAAATGGTCATGCTCATGACACAACAAAAAGCACACAGCCCACCTTGTAGGGTAGTTGCGCTCATGACACAACAAAAGGCACCCAATCCACTCTGTAAAGTGGTCATGCTGGTAACACAACAGAAAGCATCCAGTCTATCCAGTAAGGTGGTTGTGCTGGTGACACAACAGAAAGCATCCAGTCTATCCAGTAAGGTGGTTGTGCTGGTGACACAACAGAAAGCATTCACTCCACACTGTGAGGTAGTCATTACAGTGCCACAATAAAAAAAAAAACACTGAATCCAAACTGTAATGTGGTTGGAAGGACATCCAGTCATAGAAACCAAGCCAATACATGGTCACCTGATCCAGTATATAGTCCAATACATGGTTACCTGATTTGACTTTTCTCATAATGTGACAACCCATCTAACCCATGCAAACATGGAAAATAGATGTTAAATGTGTGTGCCTGTGTGCATGGGTATATGCATCAGAAATGCAGAGAAGTGTATTAAAAATTCTTTTAATCTGACAAAACAAATATCTCTGTATTTTGTTCATTAAGTTAGGCTGAATTTTGACAAATATTTTTACCTGTTTTGACTTATTATTCTATGAAAAATGCTAACAATAAATGTATAAGGATAGCATAAATAGAATGACAGATGGATAATAAGTTAATTGTTGCCAGCGTATATAGAATCTAGTTTATAAAGTAAACCAAGTATGACTGGACTACATAAAAATTAGATTGATTTTCACTTGGTAACAATAGCAAACGTGTGTGGTGGGTGTGAATATTCAATTTATTTGTACAATTCTAGTGGAAACGATCTATATCAAAGAAAAGTGTGAATAGAGTGTTTAGTTTTATGTATGTATAATAGTTTTCACATGTTATTCCATTTGTGTGTACAAATTTATATATATATTTAATTAGATAGCTCTGTTCTATACATAGAGTACTCTTTTTTCCTTTGGAATTACCTAATATATATATATACATTTTTCGTTTGTCATACAGCTGACGGCCCCTCTCTTGGATGTTGTTTATGGCAGCGATGAGAAGGAAAGAATAGCCTCATTCTTAACTTCTATTATGTACAATGTCTTCCCATATTTGAGAAATCATAGGTTTGTTATGTTTTTAACTGTTTATTATTCACTTTTATACAAATATGTACACACTTGGTTTTTATTAGTTATAAGATCAATATGTTTAATGTCTGCATGAAACGTGTGTGGATTGAGAGTTGTAGTAGTCTAAAGTATTATGGAGGAATATTTGAACAAAGTATTTAGAATGGAATCTTCTGGTAAAGTAAAAGCCAGGCAAAGTTGTTTGTGAGAGACCAGCAGTCACCCTTGTATACCAGGCTCCCTTCTCCATGCCACCGATGTTGTCCAAGGGAAAGGCAATGGCTGATACAGCTTGGCACCATTGAAGTCACAACTCATTTTTACAGCTGAGTAAACTGGAGCAACGTGTAATAAAGTGTCTTGCTCAAGAACACAACTCATCCGGTCCGAGAATTGAACTCACAACTTCCCATTTAATCTTCTAGATGAGACAAATGCAATAAGTTGAGTCAAAGAGAATGGTGTATGAGGAGGTTTCATACATCTTACGTGTAGTCTATAGCTAACTAGTTTAGAGAGATAGATTCAATAATAAATGAAGTAGAGGTTTTGAAGCCAGAGGTTGCAGCTGAATATACAGCATACTACAGTTTTGTTTCGATTCACCAACTGATCAGATCTGGAGTATTTTTCTGAAGAGGAAGTTTGTGGTTATACTTTAAATGTGGGGTTACCATGAACACTGATCAGTGATTGTTAGGTGTAACATTTATAGCAACATTGAGGGCTTTAGCTGTTTATTGTTCATATGAGATGGTGTCCTTCATATGTGTAGCAGTTGTTTTTGTGCTGCTGAAGGGATTGTCCCTGTGTGGCAGAGAACTGGGCATTACTGATGATGGAGTGACAGCCTGAAGGATCCAAACCTTGTTTATAAGTCAAGGCAGGTAATCAACACATTATGTTAGGATGGTGCTATTTTGAAATTCTCATGAGTCATCATCATCACCGTTTTACGTCCGTTCTTCCACGCTAGCATGGGTTAGACGGGTTGTCCTGTTGTGGGTAGTGTCTGGTCGGCTGACCATGCCTTGCTCATACAGGAACTGATTTGGCTTGATTTCTACAGCTGGATGCCCTTCCTAACACCAACCTCATTTACAGTGAGTGCTGGGTGCTTTTTCGTGGCGCCTACACGTCCACTTTACAGTGTGAGCTGGGTGCTTTTTTGCCGTGGCACCTCCATGACCACCTTGCGGTGTGGGGGCATATTGTCTATATGCTTCAGCTTGTACCCATGGGAGGTCGGGTACTCTGTATTACTGCATGACGCCAGTGGTCACGGTCGTGTGTCATCGCCTTTGAGAGGTGTAATTGGGTAAGGTCGGCTTTTATCACCTCATCCCAGGTCATCTTGGGTCTCCCCACTCCGCGGTTTCCATCGACTTCTAGTGCTCTGCACCTTTTTATGCAGCTGTCATCCTTCATACGCATCACATGTCCATACCAGCGCAACTGCCTCTCCTGCACACAGCATTTGATTCCTCTTATGCTCAGTCTCTCTCACAATTCATTTATGCTTTGTCGTTCACGTATATTACTGTTACACATCCATCGGAGCATGCAGGCTTTGTTTCTCTCTAATCTACGTAAGTCTTCCACCTTCAGCGCCCAGGTCTCACTACCATGCAACATTGCTGTTCGGATACACGCATCATACAGTCTGCCTTTCATTTTGAGAGAGAAGCCTTTTGCAGCTAGCAGTGGTAGTAGTTCCCTAAACTTCTTCCATCCCGTTCTTACCCTAGTTATTGTACTTTCTGAACACCCACCTCCGCTGCTAATTCGGTCACCTAGGTAGCAGAAGCTGTCTACTGTTTCTACAGAGCCCTCCCAGAGATTGGTGGTACTTGCTTCCTGTGGCTGTTTTCTGCTTGCTGTCCCAGCACAGCTGCTGCATGTGAAGCCTACATTCTTAATTAAGCTTCCTGAGATCCCGCTACATCTCTTGTGTACCCATTGTTTGCATTTGGGGCAGAGAATGGAGTTCCTACCTACACCTTTCCTACATACTGAGCAAGGCCATTTCCCTGAGAGGATCTGGGTTCTGTTTTCTCGTCTACTTACAAGGACCTTAGTCTTTGTCATGTTGACTTTGAGACCCTTTCTTTCTAGTCCCTGCTTCCAAGTTTGGAATTTATTCTCTAGTTCTACCATAGCTATGAGTGCGAGGTCATCAGCATACAGGAGTTCCCATGGGCATCCGGTCTTAAACTCCTCTGTTATTGCCTGCAGGACTATGATGAACAGGAGGGGGCTAAGAACAAAGCCCTGGTGGACCCCAACCTGTACGCTAAATTCCTCGCTATACTCATTGCTCATCCTAACTTTGCTGACTGCTCCTCTATACATGGCTTGTACCACTTTCACAAGCCATTCATCTACTCCTAGTTTTCTAAGAGCCCACCAGATTACAGCACGTGGAACTCTGTCAAAGGCTTTCTCAAGGTCGACAAATGCCAAGTAGAGTGGCTTACTTTTAGAATATATTTATGAAGTTTTAATATTTTGATATTTAAAATGCTTTAAATGTCGTTTAAAGTATAGTTTTTGTTTTACAACTCCATTATATAATGATTTTTTTTACCAATTACTGAGTGTTTTGAAGGTCATATTAATTTTAAAAAAAAATGTCGAAATGAACTGGTGTAATAGCCACCTCCAAAGTGAAACCAGTGTAATAGTCACCTCCAAAGTGAAACTATTTTAGCACCTCATTTATGTAGAATTTTGAAGTTGGTGAAAGTCAGCAAAATATTGACCTTGACTATAAACTATCCCCCCATTTTACCATCAGTTTTTTGGTGTGTTTTTTTTTTGGGGGGGGGGGGGGGGGTTGTCACATACTTCTCAGCTTATATATGAGTAGATACGATAATTATTACATATCAAAATCATTCACGATTCCATATTTCTGTTTAGTGGCCACAATATACCCAGCTTTAGAGCCGCCTCCCAGCTTTTATCCAGTATCAGTGGTTACCAGTATACACGAAAGGCTTGGCGAAAGGAAGCATTTGATTTGCTGATGGATCCAAGTTTTTTCCAAATGGATTTGAAGTGTTTGTGTCATTGGGGCATAGTTATTGACAATTTGATGACTCATGACAAAACTACTTTCAAAGACTTGATGTGTAAGTTTAGAAAAATTTTTTTTTTTAATTTTAATAACCATAATTCTTTTCAAGTTCATCAAAATGTTACAAAATAAATATGACAATGATGTTCTTAGATTTGGTTCATATTTGTTGAAATATTTTTTGTTTAGAGGCTAAATTGCTGTACTTAATGTGTTGTAACCTGTGTTACCATAACACAGTTAAAAATTGTCACTGTGTTGTAATCTGTGTTACTGTAACACAGAAGTTCTCAGCATGTTGCCATAACACAGTTAGAAATTGTCACCATGTTGTAATCTGTATTACCATAACACAGAAGTTCTCAGTGTGTTGTAGCTTGTGTTGCCATAACACAGTTAGAAATTGTCGCTGTGTTGTAGCCTGTGTTGCCATAACACAGTTAGAAATTGTCGCTGTGTTGTAGCCTGTGTTGCCATAACACAGTTAGAAACACTCACTGTGTTGTAGCCGATGTTATCATAACACAGTTAGAAATTCTCACTGTGTTGTAGCCCATGTTATCATAACACAGAGATTCACACTGATTCTCATTTCATTCTGTTGTAGCCCGAGTTGCCATAACACAGTCTGGTTCATTGAATCTCTTCAGTAGCAAGGAACAAGAGTTTGAGTTACGTGCCCAGATGTTGAAACGATTATCTTTTACCATTTTAAGTAGTGAATCAGACCAATATCAAAGGAACATGCCAGATATTCAAGGTATTACACTTCTTTTTTCACACTTTTTGCTTTTTATATATAAATGAAAATTATAAGTTAATTAAAGTTGTAATAATTTAATTTATAATATTTCAATAAATAATTTTCTTTGTTAATTATAGTTTTTTTGTCAGGTAAGTAAATAATGTTGACCTGCAGAAATTTGTATGTCAAGCAATAGTAGATGATATTTTTTGTTTTACTAAATAGAACGTCTTGCTGAATGTTTAAGAACACCTCAAGTGCCATCTGTTATGTCACAAGTATTTCTCTGTTTCCGTGTATTAATACTTAGAATGTCTCCACTTCAATTGACCTCACTTTGGCCAATTATTATTACTGAAATGGTGAGTTATTCACATCTAAATTTATTCTCATTGTGATTTTAATTTTATATTCCCTTTCATGAAATAATTTACAATCCCTCATAAGTAACTTCCATGCTTTCTGTTTTAACTAACCAAATACATCACCAAAAAATGTTTTTAATGTTTAAGATATGTTTACTTTTCTGGAAATAGTGACTTCACTACTAGTTTCTTGTAGACAAATCTTCTTTATAGGAAATAATAGTTCAATTTATGATTTTGTGACAGCCAGTTTTGGTATTTTGATGGGAACACTTTTTTTTAAAGCTAAAGTGTTTAAGATGCTGAATTCTGAAGTTACATATCAACAATTGATATTCTACTATAGGAATATGATGGATGGCTTTTGGCAAATTAAAGTATATTTTGTTTTAAAATTAAATGACCATCCTTAGAGTATTGCTGTCTCACTTGTTCGTTAAAATACAATGAAATTCAACCTCAATAATTGCAAAGAAAGTCATTACATTTTCAAACAGATTTGATCTTTTTTAGATAAATACATTTACATTAACTTTTAATAGCCTGTAATGATTTAGTAGAAAATACCAAAAGCTGAGTTTGTTAATTCTGAAGTTTACGGTACTTTTACTGTGGAAATTTGTAGTATTAAAGTCATTATATTTTAATGTGAAACAGTCATAGTGCTGACTCAAATATTTATAGTACTTTTACTAGTGGACAGATTGTTGTGGAAATTTGCAGTATTAGAGTAAAAACTTTACATTTTAATATAAAAGAGTCATAGTACCGATTTTTACTTTTCAAGGTGTTGCTAATGTGGTTTTATGTGGTATAAGGCATTAAGAGTTAAAAAGTACTGAATGCTTTCAATACTTCTATAGTTACAATATTAACTCCAATGGATTATTTGACAGATAAATCTATGTTCAATCTCTGCATTAACAAGATCCCAACAATTTACAAGCCAAGATTGCTATTCCCATTTCTACTGCTATATTCAGTAAGGCACATAAGCGATGCTATCCAGAAAAAAACTGCATGTGATTTACTCAGATTGTTATATTGCTGCACTCATCTTCATGCACCCAAACACAGCATGGCATAGTTTTTAGTGTACTATTCCAAAATTTGAAAAATAAGTATTTATTTGTATTATTAGATCAAATCAAATCAATTTTAAAAGGAAAACTTTATCATTTATATATACATTTCATATTACAAACATCACCTCTTCTATCTCTCACTCTTGTTATATTCTCCACAATTCTATATATTTGATGTTTCTATGTTACCCTGATTAATACAATAATTTGTAAATATAATTTACTAAGTAGACTGACTAGATGTCTTGCTTTTTGTTGTTTTAAAAAGAAAATTTTAATCTAAAAAAAATTTGTGAGTTGCTAAAATTCAGTAGAAAACCTCAAATTGAATAACTGGATGGTAGATAAAAACTTGTTTCTTTTAATTTCCTTTCATCTAGGTAAATGTGTTTCTACAAATTGAACAAGAATTGTCAACAGATACAGATGAATTCAGGTGAGAGGTTTTGAGGGATTTGTTATTCATAAAAATATAATTTTTAGTTCTAGTTGAAGAATTCTGTTGAGGTTTTTTTTTTCATAATATCCTAAGAAATTTAGGTTATAAATTTTTACAATTTATTGTTATTTCATCATCATCATCAAACAGCAAAAGAAATGCACTTTAGTCATGTCAACAAATTGATATATATTGAAATTTAAGGTTCACGTGTCTTTCAAACTGTGAAGGGTGTTTTGACAGTTATATGTAACACTATTGACAGTCATATGTAACACTTGACATGGGTGAATCAACATTTCTAACCCATGCTAGCATGGAAGATGGACGTTAAATGATGATGATGATGATGATGATGACATCTATGGACGTGCGTTAATCAGTAGTTGTCTTGAAATGGGTGACTTAACATATATTGCTAACTATGAACATGGGTGAATCAACATTTATATCTTGACATCTTTGAACAAGGGTCTGGCAACAGTTATATATTGACACCTTTGGACATAGGTCTGTCAACATTTATGTCTTGACATCCATGGACATGTGTCTGTCAGTTATATCTTGACATCCATGGACATGGGTCTGTCAACAGTTATATCTTGACATCCACGGACTTCGATGAATCAATCAACTAGAATCCATTCTCCCTTATAGAAGAGTTATCTATATGGTTCTTTCTTCACTCTTCCAGAGAAGAGCAGACATAATTCAATCACAATTTTCATAAAACAGCAAGTATTTTTATGAATTTGGTATCCTTAACATTTGTAGTTGTGTTCATATGTTGAGTTATGTATGTATAGAATTAAGTAATATATCATTTGATATTTCTGTTATCCCTCTTGTGAACTCATTTATCCTGTGTATTTTTCACTTAATGCTAATGTCTGCATTAGAAAAAACAACCATGTTGCTTTATTTAAAGTATTTAAATGTTAGTTTCATCATCATCACCATTGTTTGATGTCTATTTTTCCATGCTTGCATAGGTTAGACTGGTTGTCACATTATAAGACAAGTCAGGTCAGGTGACCAATATCTTGCTCATACAGATCTGTATTTTGGCTTGGTTTCTACAGTAGGGTGCCCTTCCTAATGCCAACCACATCCCAATGGGGAATGGGGGCTTTTTATCATGGCACCAAAATGACCATTTTGTCATGTTTTTGTCATGTCACCAGTACAACCACCTTATAGGGTGGACTGTACACCTTGTGTTACCAACACGACCACCTTACAGGGTAGACTGGGTGATTTTGTTGTAGCACCAGATCAGCATACTGGGTGGACTTAGTGCTTTTTTTAAGGTGGCAATGACATTGTGGGATATCAGATGGAGAGCATATCCAGCTTTCATGCTTGTATGTGTGGGTTGGGCAGAGGAGGTGTATCAAAGATGAGTGAGGGGGGGGGGGCAAATAGGAAAGTTCAACATGGAGAAAATGTGTGTGATATTTGACTGGGGTGAGGGGAGGTGAGTGGGGAAGTGTTTATTAGTATTAAGTCAACTAGGAATGATAGAAGCGAACCTGTACCATTGTCTCATGTACTTATATATCCCCCCATCATGATTTCTTCTGTTTGGCACAGGTAGTTGATAATATGTTAATTACAAAATTCAAATTCCCATTAAATAATAATTGTTATGCTTATATTTTTCAGGTAAATAACACCAGCTATTTCTCCTTGTTGATGTTACCAGCATGTTTGGAGTTGATGTGAACAGGTTGTGCTTGGCTCTCTTTTAGGTTTCCTCTTGTATGATTTTCATTCTTTTTGGTAGGGAATTCTTTTTCTTGGATTACTAATGGTGAATTAATAAAGTGTGTATTGAAATATTGAAATATTAATACTTTTAAATCTATTTCTTTTCATATATTTTTTCAAATTTTAAATAATTAATTTTTAAAAATGGGTTTGGCCTGATTTGATTGTTGTAGTTATGTTTAGGTATATTTTTATATCTTAACATATCTGTAACTATAGAGTTTTATGAATATATTTTTTATTTATATATATAAATCATAGTTTCATTACTATGTTGGAGTTTTTGCATATGGTGTTTGTCAATTGTAAGGGTATTATTACTCCCATATATTAACCAAGTAGCAGCTTAGAATGTAGATAAAGGCACATTTTAGAAAATCTAAAGCTGATAAAGATTTTCACAAGGATGCCATCTTCCCTGTTTTTCTTCAGTTTTCATACTCTTTTTTCCTAATTTCTCATTAAGAATAAGATTTATTTTTTGTTTTGTTTTGTTTTTTCAGTTTTTACTAAATTACTAATTTGTAATCTAACTGAAAATTGCATGAAGAAACATTTAAAAATAGTTGATAGGAAATATTCAGTATATTTCATGTTAGAGAACAAAATGATAATAATATGAGAAAAATATTTATTAACCCTTTAGCATTTACATTACTCTATATTTACTATTATATTTTGATGGAAAAGGCTTTACCTCACATAATTATCTAAAATAATATCAAATCTATGAGATTTTGATATTATTTATTTTGAGAACAATACCTTAACATCAGTATCGGTGGCCGGTTACAGCCGGTGTGAACAGAATAAGGTGAGAGAATTTTGGCCAGATACAGCCAGTTTCAATGCTAAAGGGTTAAATATACTTTTAGTTTTATTTAACCATTATCTAGTTTCATTAACAATGTATTTTTTTACAATTTCATATATACTCATGTATAGGTTGCACTGGTAGATATATTGCACTTCCATTTTACATATATTTACAATATACCTCATATTTTATATGGAGGTTTTGAAGATCCAACAGATAAGTTACCTTCTGGTTTAGCAGGTTGTATTATTGTGGAGAAAGGTGCAACTTATACATAAGTATACAAATGGTGTATATATATATATACACAAGTGCATATGGTATATACTGTTTACGTTATGAATATTTCCTTTAAAAAAGGTTTGGACAATTTTTAAGACTGAATTAAAGTATATATATATATATATATATATGTATGTGTGTATGTATATATAAATATATATGTGTGTGTGTGTGTGTGTGTGTGTGTGTATATATATGTGTATATATATATATATATATATGTATGTATATATATATGTGTGTATGTATATATAAATATATATGTGTGTGTGTGTGTGTGTGTGTGTGTATATATATGTGTATATATATATATATATGTATGTATATATATATGTGTGTATATGTATAAATGTGTATATATATTTGTATATATGTATATGTATGTATACATATGTATATGTATATATATATATATATATATATATGTATGTTTATGTGTGTATGTATATATATATATGTATGTATATGTATATATATGTATATATATGTATGTATGTATATGTATATGTATGTATATGTATATATATATGTATATGTATATCATCATTCATCATTTCATTTTATGTATGTATATATATATGTATGTATATATATGTGTGTATGTATGTGTGTATCTATGTATGTGTGTGTGTATGTATGTATATATATGTGTATATGTATTTGTATATGTATTTATATATATATATGTTTTTATATATATATGAATTTGTTTTGCAAGGTTTTTGATATGAAATCGTGTGTTGAAACAAATATTGTTATATTTGGGGAGGGTCATATTGTTATGATATTGCCAGAAACATATAATAAAACACACTCACTGTTTGGTTTGGGTTGATTTTTGCTTCTATATATTGTTCATCCCTATAGTTAATTTAGCTGGCAATCAATGTTTATCATTGATTGATCAACAGTTAAAAATATATATAAAAATATGTATATATGTATATATATATAAAATTAATAAAAACAATGAAATAAAAAAAAGAACAAGTTCCTTATATTAAATAATTCATCATTTTACGACCGTTTCTAGGGTGTATATGTGTGTTGGTATGTATATCATATAGATCTATGTAAAAATATTACAAATTATCAGAAGAAATATACATACCTTCACATATACATAGTCTCTCTTGGTAAAGATGGTTTGGTACTATATGAACATGCCAGACTAAGACATGATGGTAATATAGACAACATAGAAATTAAAATAATATCTAAACATAGAAATTACTTAACAAGTAGACAAAGTAGGGAAGCAACTGAAATAGAACTAAGAAAACCGGAGTTGAACAGAAAACATGAATGGAATAACAACAACAACAACCATATACAAACACACAATAGTGACCTAAGATAAATATAAATAAATATACACAGGTACAATATCAACAACCACACATAAACACACACTAGTGACCAAAGATAGAATACAAATACACAGACTCAGACACAAACACACACACAAATGCATGCACAAACAGAGACAACAATAAATAAATAATAGAATAAGTAAACATTACAACGGGAGGAAACATAATAGTATCACTGATAAAGTCTCAGGTGTGTGGCGAAAGAACTCTGAGAAATTATATATATATATATATAACTGAACAAAAAAAGATAAATGAACACAGGCACATACATATATGTATTCAAATCGTAAGGGACCACATTCACTAAGATGAAAAGAATACTAACTATAGACAATGGGTTTGCCAGACTCAATAAATCAAGAAAATCAAGAAAAATACATACAAACCAGAATTGTGGTAACTACCAATCACCCGGACAGTTTTGATAATATTGTTTTGCAATATTAATTGTGAAGAAGAATACCAAAATTCTACCTCATCAGCGGGTGAAGAATTATTAGTATCCTGATCACTTCTAAGTATATTAAAAAACTGGATAGTGTGCGTATATATAATGCACATGGTACCAGAACTTAGCGTGTCTTGCAAACTCACGCCACTAAAAATAGCAACCGGGTTTACTCGACATTTGAATTAGCTCGACGAATTAACGGAGCCGAATATATCAAAGGCATGTGAGTTAGAAACTCAAAATAGTCTCTTACAATAAAATTAGCTCCAGGAAAGAGGTTTTTCCGAGCCATATAATATAACTGAACAAAAAAAGAAAAACGAACAGACACATACATATATGTGTTCAAATCGTAATTGTAAGAGACTATTTTGAGTTTCTAACTCAATACATGCCTTTAATATATATATATATTTATATATTTTTAACTGTTGGTTAATCAACGATAAACATTGATTGCCAGCTAAATTAACTATAGGGACATAAAATATATAGAAGCAAAAACCAACCCAAACCAAACAGTGAGTGTGTTTTATATATTTCTGGCAATATAACCCTCTCCAAATATAACAATATATATATATATATATATATATATATATATATATATATATATATATACATACATACACACACACACACACACACACACACACACACACACACACACACACACACACACCTCTTTGTTGTTTATTCCTTCTTAACTCCTACCCTTTCAATGTTCTCAACATTGTAAGTTTAGTTGCTTGTTCCTTGCAGCAGTTTTTGTCTTCCATACCCATTCTTTGTCTTGTGTTTTTATTGTTTCTATATTAAATTAAAATACTATATTTTATTGTTTCTATATTAAAGAGATTCACCAATAGTCAGTGACTAGTTAGTTAAAGGTAAAACAAAAATTGGTTCAACTTACACTTGCTTCCCTCTCTAATCATTTCTCTACTTATGTATATTTACATGGTTTCATTTAATATTGAAATACTTTTTTTAAAAAACCATAGTGATTTAAGAAGCATTTTAAAAAGTTAGTTAGCTTCTATTATATAAATATTTTCAACATAAATTTTTTTTTAAATATTTCTTATTGCAGAAGACAATATTATATTTATTTCATTCACACTTCCATTTAGTTTAACCCCTTAGCATTTACATTACTCTATATTTAATATTGTATTTTTGTGGTAAAGGCTTTATCTAACATAATTATCCCACATAATATGGAATCCATGAGATTTTGGTACGATTTATTTTGAGAATAATACCTTTAAAAAGGATGAGAAGCCAGTTACGGCCAGTTTGAACAGAAAGAGGTGAGAGAATTCTGGGCGGATACAGCTGGTTTTAAATGCTAAAGGGTTAAATAAGCTCCATTTTGTCTAAATAAGAATTTTTCTTTAAATCATCAGAAACTTAAGTTATAAATATACACCAGGGATTTTTTAATTACTAGTCAATGCTATGCTTATTGTACTTGCCTTTTAAATGAAATTTTACAATCCTAAATAAATAAATATCAAATAAAATAATAATGAATACACACAAATTTGGAAGTAAAATTATATCAGTAATTTGTGGAATGGAGTATTAATTAGAGAATTGTTCTGTTGTATATTTTAATGTGCCTCACTGTTATTCTTATTTATTTTCATTTAAAATCTCATTTCTTCCTTTTATCATTGTGGGTTTTACTGGTTACGAATTTCTATTTTACTAATGTAGCATTTAAAAATATGTCCTACTTATATAATAAAGATATATATTCCTTCTTTTTTTTTCATAACTGTCTGAGTTGTACATACTAAACATATAATTTAATTTCTGACTCTTTTATATCAATGTAATAAAGATCTAGTATTCTTTTGGTATAGTATTTTCATGGTTTTATAGTGCAAAAAACATCTTTGTCTGAAAAAGCCAATGGATCAATGTTCATTTTCTCTTATAGTTATTAATATTACAATAACCTCAAGGTTCTCATATACTCTGTCTATTGCTATCTTTTATTTGTCTGATTATATATATATATATATATATAGTTAATTGATGATGATGATGATATATATCATCACCAGTTGAAATCACTCACACCAGACAGTTGCACTAGCATTGCACCACAATGAGAAGCTTAGATACTTAATATTTGATTATGATCTGAACAATCAGCAGTTCCTTTATCAATGCCACTGTCCTGTCTGTGTTATTGGCTTTAAACTAGTCTAGTCCATCATTATATAAACTTGTCATGTAGACATGGGAGCAACTTACCTTTGCTTACATACTGATAATTTCTGACCAATTAGTTTCCATACAGAAGTAAAGAAGAACAGATAGAGACATTCAATGTAGAAGAGAACAGGGAGTTCCTAAAAAATAACTTACTAGAGGCGACGGATGAGGTCTGCAGCTGGAGTAAGACCTCAAGCAGGAGGAGAGTGACTTGGTGGTGGAACAATAAGGTAGATGAGGCAGTTAAGGCCAAGAGACCGGCATGGAAAGAATGGAAGAACGGGGGGAGCAGGGTACATTACATAGAGACCAAGAGGGAAGCTAGGCGACAAGTATACTTAGCTAGGAGGGGAACAGAGGATAGAAAATTCAAGCATGTTTTGCAACGTGAGGACCAGAAACAGGAGGTGTTCAAGATTGCGAGGCAGTGTGTCAGAGAGAATTGTGATGTCATTGGAGAGAAGTGTATCCGGAATGATAAAGGTGAGCTTGCCCTCACAAGTGCTGAGAAGAAAGATGCATGGAAGAGTCATTATGATAGATTACTAAATGAGGAGAATGCATGGGAAGAAGAGACCCTACCCCAAGTAGACCCTATAGAGGGGCCAGCAGTACAAGTCAGCAGCAGCGTAGTAAGTAAGGCAATCAAAGATATGAAGATGGGGAAGGCAACCGGTCCATCGGGTATAGCTGCCGAGATGCTGAAGGCATCTGGGTCTGTAGGTCACACTATAACCACACGTATTGTTAACCAGGTAATACTAGGTGTCATACCAAAAGATTGGTGCAGTAGCATCATTGTCAACTGCTACAAAGGTAAAGGTGATGCACTAGATAGAGGAAACTATAGAGGTATAAAGCTGATGGACCAGGTCATGAAAGTAACAGAAAGAGTTATAGCACAGTTGATTAGGGACCGGGTGAAACTAGACGAGATGCAATTTGGGTTTGTACCAAGAAGAGGCACCACTGATGCTCTCTTCCTTGTCAGGCAGTTACAGGAAAAGTACCTAGCTAAAAGTAAGCCACTCTACCTGGCATTTGTCGACCTTGAGAAAGCCTTTGACAGAGTTCCACGTGCTGTAATCTGGTGGGCTCTTAGAAAACTAGGAGTAGATGAATGGCTTGTGAAAGTGGTACAAGCCATGTATAGAGGAGCAGTCAGCAAAGTTAGGATGAGCAATGAGTATAGCGAGGAATTTAGCGTACAGGTTGGGGTCCACCAGGGCTCTGTTCTTAGCCCCCTCCTGTTCATCATAGTCCTGCAGGCAATAACGGAGGAGTTTAAGACAGGATGCCCATGGGAACTCCTGTATGCTGATGACCTCGCACTTATAGCTATGGTAGAACTAGAGAAGAAATTCCAAACTTGGAAGCAGGGACTAGAAAGAAAGGGTCTCAAAGTCAACATGACAAAGACTAAGGTCCTTGTAAGTAGATGAGAAAACAGAACCCAGATCCCCTCAGGGAAATGGCCTTGCTCAGTATGTAGGAAAGGTGTAGGTAGGAACTCCATTCTCTGCCCCAAATGCAAACAATGGGTACACAAGAGATGTAGCAGGATCTCAGGAAGCTTAATTAAGAATGTAGGATTCACATGCAGCAGCTGTGCTGAGACAGCAAGCAGCAAACAGCCACAGGAAACAAGTACCACCAATCTCTGGGAGGGCTCTGTAGAAACAGTAGACAGCTTCTGCTATCTAGGTGACCGAATTAGCAGCGGAGGTGGGTGTTCAAAAAGTACAATAACTAGGGTAAGAACGGGATGGAAGAAGTTTAGGGAACTACTACCACTGCTAGCTGCAAAAGGCTTCTCCCTCAAAATGAAAGGCAGACTGTATGATGCGTGTATCCGAACAGCGATGTTGCATGGTAGTGAGACCTGGGCGCTGTCTGTGGAAGACTTACGTAGATTAGAGAGAAACGAAGCCTGCATGCTCCGATGGATGTGTAATAGTAATATACGCGAACGACAAAGCATAAATGAATTGAGAGAGAGACTGAGCCTAAGAGGAATCAAATGCTGTGTGCAGGAGAGGCGGTTGCGTTGGTATGGACATGTGATGCGTATGAAGGATGACAGCTGCATAAAAAGGTGCAGAGCACTAGAAGTCGATGGAAACCGCGGAGTGGGGAGACCCAAGATGACGTGGGATGAGGTGATAAAAGCCGACCTTACCCAATTACACCTCTCAAAGGCGATGACACACGACAGTGACCTCTGGCGTCATGCAGTAATACAGAGTACCCGACCTCCCATGAGTACAAGCTGAAGCATATAGACAATATGCTCCCACACCCCCCACTGCAAGGTGGTCGTGGAGGTGCCACGGCAAAAAAGCACCCAGCCCACACTGTAAAGTGGACGTGTAGGCACCACAAAAAAGCACCCAGCACTCACTGTAAATGAGGTTTGTGTTAGGAAGGGCATCCAGCTGTAGAAATCAAGCCAAATCAGTTCCTGTATGAGCAAGGCATGGTCAGCCGACCAGACACTGCCCACAACAGGACAACCCGTCTAACCCATGCTAGTGTGGAAGAACGGACGTAAACGGTGATGATGATGATGAAAGAAGTTTGTTTTTCTAGTGTTATTGTCTTTATATTCACTTAATGATTTTACTTTTAATTAGCAAGCTAAGGGGAGGTTTTATTTTGTAGAGGTGGCCAGAATATGATAGAAATGTATCAAGATATTTCCTGTATTTGCTAGAAAAAATATTAGTGACCAACTGATAAACTTTCAACACATTTGTTTTAGTTTATATAGTCTAATACTGCATACATGAAGAAATATGTTAACAACCATTCATCTTTCACTATCTTAAGTTGTTGAAGAATGACTGAGAAAGAATAGGCTCCATTAAACTTGATACATTATAAATATACTATATACTTGCTATAGATATACTATATAGTTGTCATAGATATATAATATAGTTGCTGTAGATATACTATACAGTTGTCATAGATATACTATTTACATGCTATAGATATACTATATACATGCTATAGATATACTACATATTTGTCATACATATCCTATATAATTGCCTTAGATATATTATATACTAGCCATAGATATACTATGTAGCTGCTACAGATATACTATATACTATATACATGCTGTAGATATATTATATAGTTGTCATAAATATACTATATACTAGCCATAGATATACTATATAAATTTAACATGTTCATTGAAGTATATTTTGTTTTGAGAGAAACAATAAAATTCTAACATTTTATTGAACATCATTATCTCAAGCTATATTTCTAATATTACTAATATTATATTCCATAAACAGCACTGAAATACTATCAATTCTGAGATTATTCCATTATAAACAACTTATCCCTTGTAATACATTAATAATTTTCTTACATATGCTTCCCTCTGAATTTCCCTTTCATGGCCATTAGTTTTGTTTAAACCTCACTATTTTATATTTGTTTCTTTGCTTTATGTTTATTTTCCAACATAGTTGCTATTCTGTTCTATTCTATTCCTGTTTGTTTATTTTCCAACATAGTTGTCATTCTGCTGTTCTGTACATGTTTCATTTTTTTTATTTATAGTTTCCCTTTCTTTCTTTGTTTCCCAATTATTTTATTTGTCTGTTCTAGTGACTAAACAAATCCATTTCAGAATTTGTTGAAGAAATTTGTATTTTTCAGTTTGAAATATTGAATTTCTTACTAAAGCAGAATGTTTTCTTTACACTTGAGTGATCAGTTATTTCACTGTGATGTGTTTGATATTTTTTACTATAACTCTTTTGTTGCCATATTGTTATTAAAAGACATTGGCTATACGTTTCTAATCATTTTGAAAATAATCAAGAATTTGGAAGGATTTTCTCATATAACTCAATTTCTCTTTGAATAGTTTAACTAAGTTTCTACAGGGTGATAGTTGGAAAGACATGACTGGGATGGTGGTACACAGTAATGGGATGCTGGTATACAGTGATGGTGATAGGATCTACTAAGGAGTAATAGTGGAACCAGGTGAAATTGAATGGATCAGGTCATATTTCAGGCTAGTAGGTGGTTCTTCTCCAGAACAGCATGTTGCCAATCCTTGCAGTCTTTTGTCATTTTTGTTATAAGGTTCAGCTTCTTAAGGTCAGTCTTCACTACCTCATCCTATGTCTTCCATCAATCCCATCCACAGAGATTTCTCTGCATTTCTTTATACAGCTGTCATCTTCCATACACATCCCATGTCCATTCCAGTGTGGTCTTCTCTCTTGCATACTACCTTCAATTCCTTTGTCAAGTTTTTCTCTTAATTCACTTACGTTACATCATTCATGAAAACTAACATTACACATACATCAGAACATACTCACTTTATTTGTTTCTAGCTTTCTCAAGTCTTCTACTGTCAAGACTCATGTTTCGTTGCCATTTAGTATTGCAGTTCACACGCAAACATCATTCAGTCTTCTCTTCACTGTGAAAGACCCTTTCTAGTGGTACAGGTTTCCTAAACTTTTTCCAGCTTGTTCTTATTCTGGCTATCTTACTTTCAGAGCATTTCCTCCTCCCCCTCACACTGAAACAGGCTTCTGTATAGTTTCAGCCTACCAAATTTCACCCACAAAGCTTTGACTGATCTGAGGTTAAGAAAGATGACATGTTCAAGTTGCTGAGTAAGTGAGATCAAATCTGGAACTACTCGTATCTGATTGTACAGTGACTTCCTCAATCCCACAGTGATGCCTATCTACAATATATAAATCTATAAATATTATATCCATTCAACCCATTCTTCTGTAAGATCATAAATTATAAAGTAATAATGATGATGATCAATTCCTTTCAGTTTCATTCTAATTGTGACTTAAGTTTCAAAAATTGCTTTCCTAAAATTCTAACTTAATTTTATCAAACCCCAACCTTATGTATGGAAGTCTGTAATGGAATTTGTATAGAAGTCTGTAATGGAATTTGTATAGAAGTCTGTCAGACTGTACTTGCACTTAGTTTAATCCTTTCATTACCTGGCCCTTGAATTCCTTTAGCAAAGTGCACTCTGTTGTCAACATTTGTAGCAGGTCTTTCCTGATGTGATTCCTACTACATTTATACTGTTGAATAAAGTGTCTTTAAACAAAGTATTAATTCAAATCTGGTGTAGTCTTTTGTCCATAAGTTAAACAGCAACATTAGTACAACAGATTTCTATCCTTCCAATCTCTTTACTTATTTAGTTCTCTCTGTTAGCAAAAGTGTTTACATATTTCATAAAATTCCAATATTTTTAACTTGTAATTTTTATTTATTTAATTCATTACTCATCATCACTTCACATCCTCTTTACCATTTTACCATGCAATAGACTCCCCACATTAAATGACAAGACAAGGTCCTAGACTCCCCACATTATATGGCAAGACAAGGTCCTAGACTCCCCACATTATATGGCAAGACAAGGTCCCAGGCTCCCCACATTATATGGCAAGACAAGGTCCCTTACACTCCACATTATATGGCAGGACACGGTCCCTTACACCTCACATTAAATGGTAAGACAAGGTCCCAGACATAGAAGTACTCCAACATTTGAAACTCTTGTTAATACATACTCTGTAGCAAAAGAACTAAATTTGCCAGACAGATCATGACATCTGTATGGACTGGTCATGTCATCTGTATGTACAGTATGGACTGGTTATGTCATCTGTTTGTACACTATTGACTGGTTATGTCATCTGTTTGTACAGTATTGACTGGTTATGTCATCTGTATATACAGTATTGACTGGTCATGTCATCTGTATATGCAGTATGGACTGGTTATGCCATCTGTATATGCAGTATGGACTGGTCATGCTGTCTGTATATGCAGTATTGACTGGTCTTGTCATCTGTATGTACAGTATTGACTAGTCATGACATCTATATGTACAGTATAGACTGATCATGACATCTATATGTACAGTATAGACTGATCATGACATCTATATGTACAGTATGGACTGTCTTGACATCTGTGTGTGCAGTGTTAACTGGTTATGTCATCTGTATGTACAAGATACTAGACTGGCCATGTCACCTACATAAATAAGATCCACATAACAAAGCAACTCTTCTCTGGTCAGCTTGCTATGAGTATAACCTGATAATAGCATTGAAATCCAGGAATATTGCCATAGAGTCCGGAGTAAACCTTGCTCAGAACAAACTCTTATGGTGCATCCTCATTAGTCAGGGTCTAAAATTTCTCAAGAGAAAGACATTTAGGCTATATAAAACGATCATAAGCTCTGCAAAGCCTGGTCAGTTGATACCTTAAATGAAACCTCAGACCAAATTTAGCTCACATGCGTTCATTATTTCTGTGATAGAATCAGTTTTTTTATCAACCATCTACAGACACAGAAAACTCAATCAATCAATCATGTTACCAAAGTCATGATCTTCATTAATTATCACTGGTCTGCGATGTTTTCAAGGTCTAACATATAATACATGATTTTAGGCCAGTTTTTTTGCACTGAATCCAAAAATCATGCTCATTTTACTCAATCAGATCAGGTTAATGAAATATTAGCACATTAAAAATATCCTAAATTCCGATCTATTTGTAGGTAAATAAAACGCAATATTGAAAATATTAGACTGATTTATTCACAGAAGGCTTACAAAATATTTTGAATAGATAGCAAGAAGAGTATAATGAACTAAGGAAGCTACTCATGGATGAATGGTCTCTTCAGGGACTTCCGTTTGTGCTGAGCAGACTGCGCATCCCTCTTTAGGCATCAGCAGTAGTCGGCCAGAAAGTTGACATCCCATCGGCCTTGATAGCGTTCCTCCATAACACTGATATCTTGGTGAAAGCGCTCACCATGTTCTTCACTGAAGTCTCCACAATTCTCTGGAAAATAGTCCAGATGAGACCGGACGAAGTGCATTTTCACTGACACGCGCGCACCAAGTTGGCGGAAATTCTCCATTAACTCATCAACTACCGTCTGATACTGGGAACTTCTGTGATTGCCAAGGAAGTTTGCAATGACTGACTTAAGGGACAACCAGGCAGAGAGTTCAGCAGGATTCAGTGCATCATCAAAACTAGTATCCTTGATGAGTTCCCTTATTTGAGGACCATGAAATATACCTGCCTCAATTTTCTCCATGCTTTTTCGTTGAAACTTGTGATGGAGGAAAGCAAATCCTCCACCTTCCCTGTCCAATGCCTTTACAAAATTCTTCATGAGACCGAGTTTGATGTGGAGGGTTGGAAGCAATATCTTGCTCGGTTCAACCAGAGAGTGGGACAAAACGTTGTGTGATCCAGGTTTTAATCCTTGTCTTAATGGCCACTCTTGTCTGACGTAATGCTGGTCATCAGCACGGCTATCCCATAAGCACAGAAAGCATGGATACTTTGTGTAAACACCTTGAAGTCCTAGGATGAGTCCAACAACTTTAAGATCTCCACAGATCAACCATTTATGTTTCTGGTAGTTCAGAGCAGACAACAGACGTTCCATGCTTTTGTGGGATTCTTTCATTTCAACTGAGTGCCCAACAGGGATCGATGAAAACTTGTTTCCGATATTCAGAAGAACTGCTTTGAGACTTCTGTTAGATGAGTCAATGAAAAGTCTCCATTCCATAGCATCATACTTCAGACCAAGTAATTCAATCAGGTCAGCAATATTGCTACAGTAGACCAGTGAAGATGCTTCATCAAACATGAAGAATTTTCTAAATTCTCTCTCGCGGTCCCGATACCAATAGAATGTTGTTCCTGGCGCCAGTAGACGTTTCTCTCGAAGACGAGAACCCAGTAGCTGGGCAGACTCCTTCGAAAGGTTCAGGTCTCGTGTCAGGTCATTGAGTTCGGCTTGGGTCAAAGGCACCGGTTGGTCGTCCTCTTCTGACCTGTATTCATCACACTTAGCTGTATCAATCATGTCACTAGATTCCATGGTGACATTTGGCTCAGGAACAGGAAGATCGGGGCCATGGGGGACTGGCTTTATGGCAGAAGGAACATCAGGGTATTGAACATGGTGCTTGTTCTTGCGATTGATGCCTTTTAGATTTGTCATGCAAAAGTAGCAGTCAGTAACATGATCTTTCCCTTCCCTCCACACCATTGGGACACCAAATGGCATACTCTTCCTTTTCTTGTTCCTCCAATCCTGTAAGTTCTCTACACATGTTTTGCAGCAGATATGGGGAGCGAATAGCTTATCCTGGTCCCCTAGTTTGACTCCAAAGTAAGCGTGATATGCCTTCTTCACAAAATCCGTGATTTTTGCTTGACGGTCTGGAAGAATCACATGTCCGCAGATGTAACAGAACCTATTAGGATGGTTTTTACACTTCCGATCCATTTTTCTAGACCTGAAAAGAGAAATAAAAATAATTATTAAAGGTTACCCACGACCTGGTTTTGCAAAAGCAAAGCCCATAAACGCTTGGATTGCGATATTTTAGAAAAATATGCTGGAAAAGAAATAGACTATATCTTAGAAACCAGACCTGACCCCAAAAAATAAACTGTATTTTTGAATTCTGCATGCAAAAAGGGTCCTAAATCATTTGGAAAACCCTTGACCTTTTTAAAAAAGTTTTGAAACGCAGACCAGTGTTATTGATGAACAAACAAACACACTACACGGACATGAGTTGAATGAGTTACAACAGTATCAGCAAGTTCTTGTTTAGAGTCACAGCTTTTCTAGTTGGGTTGGAGTCAATATCTTATACAAACAGTCAATTTTTTATCTAATTTCTGTAGCTAAAGGTCATACTTTTTGTCTCTCACTGCATCCCAGTACAATATCCAGAGTATACTGAATATACAAGGTATTTTTTAAAATTAGTTATCATTTAAGATGTAAATATTCCACAAATTTTTAGGAATAAATCTTATGTTGCCCAACATTAAGCCTGCTCAGTCACATTGTACTAGGCTTTGTAGTTTCTGGGATATTGATATTGCAAATGATATAAAAGTTTTTGAAACGCCCTGTATTTTATCATGGCATCAGCACTAGATATATCGTTTTATTCCCAACAAGAGTTGAGAGACTTCTCTCTCCTACATTGTCTCCATTAATTCGTTAATCACTTTACACATTCATAAAGTGTATATTTTTGTTTTTGATTTTTTATTTGGTGTCAGAAAGTTATTTTTGCTGTGGTTGTTTCTTAGCTTCTTTCATTTTACTACCCTATGTTTCAGTCTTTAAATTCCAAATTCAAGAAAATATGAAATGTTCTGTGTACATGCTTCAATTTAAATGGTCAGCAGGTACTGGCACAGATTAATGCTGTCATCATCATCATACTGTAAATATTACCTTCATAACCCGGGAATATTTATCTATCTATGAGATGGTGTTGTAAAGAAACTCTAGCTGCAATAGTGTTGTAAAGAAACTGTTATATTCTATGATAGTGTTGTAAAGGAACTGTTATATTCTAGCTATGATAGTGTTGTAAATAAACTGTTATATTCTAGATATAATAGTGTTGTAAAGAAACTGTTATATTCTAGCTGTGATAGTGTTGTAAATAAACTGTTATATTCTAGATATAATAGTGTTGTAAAGAAACTGTTATATTCTAGCTATAATAGTATTGTAAAGAAACTGTTATATTCTAGCTGTGAGAGTGTTGTAAAGAAACTGATAGTGTTGCAAAGAAACTGTTATATTCTAGCTGTGATAGTGTTGTCAGGAAACTGTTATATTCTAGCTGTGATAGTGTTGCAAAGAAACTGTTATAGTGTAGCTGTGATAGTGTTGTAAAGAAACTGTTATATTCTATCTGTGATAGTGTTGCAAAGAAACTGTTATATTCTAGCTGTGATAGTGTTGTAAAGAAACTGTTATATTCTAGCTGTGATAGTGTTGTCAGGAAACTGTTATATTCTAGCTGTGATAGTGTTGTCAGGAAACTGTTATATTCTAGCTGTGATAGTGTTGTCAGGAAACTGTTATATTCTAGCTGTGATAGTGTTGCAAAGAAACTGTTATAGTGTAGCTGTGATAGTGTTGTAAAGAAACTGTTATATTCTATCTGTGATAGTGTTGCAAAGAAACTGTTATATTCTAGCTGTGATAGTGTTGTAAAGAAACTGTTATATTCTAGCTGTGATAGTGTTGTCAGGAAACTGTTATATTCTAGCTGTGATAGTGTTGTAAAGAAACTGTTATATTCTAGCTGTGATAGTGTTGTCAGGAAACTGTTATATTCTAGCTGTGATAGTGTTGTAAAGAAACTGTTATAGTGTAGCTGTGATAGTGTTGTAAAGAAACTGTTATATTCTAGCTGTGATAGTGTTGTAAAGAAACTGTTATATTCTAGCTGTGATAGTGTTGTAAAGAAACTATTATATTCTAGCTGTGATAGTATTGTAAAGAAACTGTTATATTGTAGCTTTGATATACATGCAAAGTAATATTAATCTGCAACAACTCTCTTACAGCTCAGCAGTAATGTTTAGTTTTACTACATTTAACTATTAACTAAATCTGCATTCTACCATTTCAACCTCTCTCTTTCTCTCATCATATTTGCATTCAGAAAAGTCAATTGTTCTATCAGACTAGTCTTTGACACTTGCCTAATCTTTTTAAATTATTGAATAACTGAAGTCTATATTTAACTCTCTTGATGCTTTCCATATTCTTGAGTGTCTTGCTGTTTTGATTTAGCATCATTTTCTGAAATGTCTTGGTTAATTTCTTTTTGTTTCACTATGATCTTTTATTTCTCTCCCTCTTCTGCTCTAAGTGGTCAATAGTATCTTCAATTCCTACTTTTTCTTCTCTAGCAATATTTTATGGAGATTGTAGATGTATCTAAACCTGAACTGAATTGAACACTTTCTAAAGAAATGAAAGCAAGAGTTGGAGAAAACTAGAAAATAAAAATGTCTTTTAAAGTAACTCAGTTTGATTTGATAAAGTTGAAATGGCATAAATTGTAAGCTATAATAGGAAATGTTGTTAATGACAAATATAAAAGTTCATATTAATAAGTTTTGATAATTTATTTGGCTCTTGTAATTCTTTTTATTACTTATTTCCACTTACAGTAAAGTAGAAAACACCATGAACATACTTCAGTTGGTAGTTGAGAATGTTCATGGTCAATATTTTATAGAAATTACTTCCCACAAGAGGCCGGCCAACTGGAGAAAGGGGTATACTATCTTCCAATTGTAATTTCTGGCAGAGAAGTCACAGTTTTTCCAGTGACAGAGGGTGGGATTTGAATGCTGAATGCACAGATCTAGAAGTGACACCACAAAACATCCCATCCAACTTTTTTTTATCAATTCTCCCAATCTACCTCCCATGGATTGATACTCTGAGAAAAGAAATGACAAAGTTGACCTTGGTGTGATTTAAATTGAGAGCACACAGAGCTAGAACAAGTACTAATGTAATCATTCTGATTCTCTACTGCCTCTATCATGTTGTCATTATTGACATGCCTCAGTTTCTTCAAAACACCATGTGATCCCAGTTACACTCATTTTATAAGTCAATATACTGTTTTTTGAATCGATTAAAATATACTTACTGGTAAGGATTTCTATAATTCTAGAGATTAAAATTCAAAATGGTCAAAGAAAAAGGTCACTAGAATGAATTTTAATAATTTTGTTTGCCATTTATTTTATGAAATATATATTTTAATTGTATGGTTTTTTTATAAACTTTTAAAAGATTTTGTCATTTTAAACAGCTTTATATTTATAACAATTATATTTAATGTTGATGATATAATATTGTATATTTTATCCAAATTTAATGATTTAATCTTGTGTATCTAACTTGTGTGGCTTGTCACCATTCTTACCTCATCCACCAATTCTAACATAGAATAGGGTTAGCAAATCAAGAAAATTGGAGTGTAAAGTATATTTTTAATAGTCTAAAAAATATCTTCAGATTTCTTTCAGTTGTATTTTGCTAATAATGCATGATTAAGAAACTTGCTTCATTACTTTGACCTTGAGATGATGTGTTGAAATTTATTCCTCAATCTCTTTGTGCAATTCTATAAGCATGGCTACAGGCATGGTACTGTGGTTAAGGAGTTGGTTTTACAACTGTGGTTTTTGGTTTGATACCATTGCACAACATCTTAGGCAAGTGTCTTCTATCTCAGCTTCGGATCAAGTGAGTGAAATTTGGTAGAAGGAAACTACATAGAAGCCTGTTTGTTTGACTATTCAGATTTTTTTAGTTTTTTTTTAGTGGTAAACAATATCTTATTCATTTTAACACTACCACTTGGTCCACAGGGACATTTAGTAGAATCCATTTTATTGTAAATATATGAGCTAATGACTTCCTCATTTTTTTCTCCATTAATCTCAGAAACCCTGAAAATAAAAAGCCATTACTGTCATCTTCTCCACTCACCATAGAAAGGTCATTACTGTTCCCTCTTGCCCCTCTCACTGTCATAAAAAAGGTCACTACCCCCCCCCCCCCCCCGTCTACCTCATGAAACCCATAAAAAACATTACTTTCCTCCTTTCACTAAACCATTGCTTCCTCCTTCCCCAAACCGTTAAAAAACATTTGGTTGCCCCATCCCTTCTCACTAAACCATTAAAAATCCATAACTGTCCCCTTTTCATCTCACTAAACCATTAAAAAAGCCGTAACTGTCCCCTTTCCCTCTCATTAAACCATTAAAAGCCATAACTATCCCCCTTCCCCTCTTCAGTAAACCATAAAAAGAAATGGAAATATTAAAAAATGTAAAATTTAAAACAAAAAAAAAAGAATGAATTATAAGATTGTAATATTTCAACATTATATAATAAAAATATTAGAATATTCATTTAATTATAAAATCCCAATTTTAATAGTTTTAAATTAATCTTGTAACTCTTTAGTTAGATAGAATTAATTGAATTCTTTACAATTTCTAGCTGACTAATTATTTTTCTTTCATCAAGATTTATAAACTGTTCACCCTTCCTTAATACTTTACCCCATACCATATATACTCGAATATAAGCTGACCCCTAGGCAAGTAATCAACATGTTATGTTTAGATGGTGTGGTTTTGAAATTCTCATGAGTGGAGAATATATTTATGAAGTTTTATATATATATATATATATAATTCAAAATTTTAATAAATGGAGACATTCACGTAATCAAAATATATGTTTTATTATATATATATTTCGGAGGTACTGTGCTGTTTTTTTCAGTACATCCTCATCAGATAAAATACATAAATTGAATTCTTTACAATTATATATATATATATTTAAAACTTCATAAATACATATATATATATATAACCAAAGATTAATATGGTTCGTTGATTACTCAACAAATACATTACAATAGCTTAGAAGCACTCAACAAGATATTTTCCTGGAGTTTTTAATATTATTCAAAATGTTAATAAATGAAAAATATTCTCATAATCAAAACATATATTTTATTATACATATTTCAAAGGTACAATGGTGTTTAAGTATGTTTTCATCAGACAAAATATATAATTTGATATGCGACATACCCCTATGGTTTTGATTATTCAATTCCAGTATTCCCAATACTGGAATTGAATAATCAAAACCGTAGCGGTATGTCACATATCAAATTATATATTTTGTCTGATGAAAACGTACTTAAACACCATTGTACCTTTGAAATATGTATAATAAAATATATGTTTTGATTATGAGAATATTTTTCATTTATTAACATTTTGAATAATATATATATATATATATATATATATATATAATCTGGTGGGCTCTTAGAAAACTAGGAGTAGATATATATATCATTTATTAACATTTTGAATAATATATATATATATATATATATATAATCTGGTGGGCTCTTAGAAAACTAGGAGTAGATGAATGGCTTGTGAAAGCGGTACAAGCCATGTATAGGGGAGCAGTCAGCAAAGTTAGGATTGGCAATGAGTATAGCGAGGAATTTAGCGTACAGGTTGGGGTCCACCAGGGCTCTGTTCTTAGCCCTCTCCTGTTCATCATAGTCCTGCAGGCAATAACGGAGGAGTTTAAGACCGGATGCCCATGGGAACTCCTGTATGCTGATGACCTCGCACTCATAGCTGAATCTATGGTAGAACTAGAGAATAAATTCCAAACCTGGAAGCAGGGACTAGAGAGAAAGGGCCTCAAAGTCAACATGACAAAGACTAAGGTCCTTATAAGTAGACGAGAAAACAGAACCCAGATCCCCTCAGGGAAATGGCCTTGCTCAGTATGTAGGAAAGGTGTAGGTAGGAACTCCATTCTCTGCCCCAAATGCAAACAATGGGTACACAAGAGATGTAGCGGGATCTCAGGAAGCTTAATTAAGAATGTAGGCTTCACATGCAGCAGCTGTGCTGGGACAGCAAGCAGAAAACAGCCACAGGAAGCAAGTACCACCAATCTCTGGGAGGGCTCTGTAGAAACAGTAGACAGCTTCTGCTACCTAGGTGACCGAATTAGCAGCGGAGGTGGGTGCTCAGAAAGTACAATAACTAGGGTAAGAACGGGATGGAAGAAGTTTAGGGAACTACTACCACTGCTAGCTGCAAAAGGCTTCTCCCTCAGAATGAAAGGCAGACTGTATGATGCGTGTATCCGAACAGCGATGTTGCATGGTAGTGAGACTTGGGCGCTGAAGGTGGAAGACTTACGTAGATTAGAGAGAAACGAAGCCTGCATGCTCCAATGGATGTGTAACAGTAATATACGTGAACGACAAAGCATAAAGGAATTGAGAGAGAGACTGAGCATAAGAGGAATCAAATGCTGCGTGCAGGAGAGGCGGTTACGCTGGTATGGACATGTGATGCGTATGAAGGATGACAGCTGCATAAAAAGGTGCAGAGCACTAGAAGTTGATGGAAACCGCGGAGTGGGGAGACCCAAGATGACTTGGGATGAGGTGATAAAAGCCGACCTTACCCAACTACACCTCTCAAAGTCAATGACACACGACCGTGACTTCTGGCGTCACGCAGTAATACAGGGTACCCGACCTCCCATGGGTACATGCTGAAGCATATAAACAATATGCCCCCCCACCGCAAGGTGGTCGTGGAGGTGCCACAGCAAAAAAGCACCCAGCCCACACTGTAAAGTGGACGTGTAGGCGCCACGAAAAAGCACCCAGCACTCACTGTAAATGAGGTTGGTGTTAGGAAGGGCATCCAGCTGTAGAAATCAAGCCAGATCAGTTCCTGTATGAGCAAGGCATGGTCAGCCGACCAGACACTGCCCACAACAGGACAACCCGTCTAACCCATGCTAGCGTGGAAGAACGGACGTAAAACGGTGATGATGATGATGATGATGATGATAGATATATATATATATATATATATATATATAATGTTTTAAGTGTCATTTAGAGTATAGTTTGTTTCACAACTCCATTATATAATAATTTTCTTTACCAAATTCTGACCATTTTGAAGGTCATATTCATTCAAAGCATATAAAAAACAATAGGTAATACAAATTTCATATTAAAAGTGAACTGGTATATTATTCACCTCCAAAGTGAAACTTGTGTAATATTCACCTCCAAAACAAGATTATTTTAGCACCTCATTTACATAGACCTCAAATATGAGTCAGTCAGCCCCCCCCCCCCCCCCCCATTTTTCCATCATTTTTTTCTTCTTTATTTTGGTCACATATTTCTCAGCGTATATACAAGTATATATGGTACTTGTCCAATATCCTTGTCCACATGAGTGTACTGCTCAAAGGAAAATTTTTGATTTGGATCAAACTTTGGAAGGAGTACAGACAGATTTTAAGATAGACTGCAGAATAAAAGTGAGATAGCAGAGTGAAGGATGTGGTTTCTATACTTGTTTATAATACTATTGTAGAGCGAATGAAAAATTAGGCAAATTTAAATAATCTGTTGGAGTTTGTCAGTAAATCCTTGCGATAAGTTAACAGGTATCGGTTACATTTAACTATTAACTAGTTATATATGTTTATTAGTAGAGACTTTGATTTTACATGGTTGGTGTTACCATTAGTAATATGGTGAAGTATAATTAAGATGTTGTGTTGTGTTGTTTATAAAGTAAATAATATTCCTTAGAATCTAATAATTTTTTTTTTCTCTCCTTGACTAAAAGCTGCTGCAAAGGTTGTTAATTTGATGTCATTATTGTTGACAAGTAACCATTACTCTTGTCTTCTGTCATATGTGTATGCTTTCTCTCTTTCATGCAGAGTTTACATCAAGACACGTTCCAGGTATCAAAACAAACCACTATGTTCCCTATTTTCATTCTTCTTTGTTTTTACCTTGTTTAAATCATCTTTATTTTGCCTTAGCATGAATATCTTTTAGTTCTCTGGTGTTGAAGTTACGCAGAGATTTGTAGTTATCTTTATTTTTCTCCTTTGTCTATATTATTATTTATAAAAGCAAAATTCAGCTTCAAAATTTATCCTTCCATGGCTGTTTATATTTCGTTTAATTACTATTGTTTACAATATGACTAAATTATCTGTGAATAGATAACTCTTGCTGCTTTCAGTATTAGTATATATTATGGTAGTTGCTGTCAATAATTGTATTGGAATCCTTCTTTTTTTAGTTGGGAGAAAGTTGTAATACACTATATTCCATTATATTTTATAGTAGGGAGAAAATTGTAATACATTATATTTTATTGTAATTTTAATAGAGAGAAAATTGTAATACAGTACATTTCATTATATTTTCCCCTTTGTTTTGACATCTGATTTACATTTTACTGCTGTTAATCTTATTTAATTTTTAATTTGTGAGGGTTTTATATATTTTAATTAATAGGAGAAAGTTGTAGTTTGTTTGAAGCATTGTGTATGATATAGAAAAATGTGGAGTTTGATGGCCAGGGCAAAGTGAAATGGAAAAACAAGAAAATAAGATGAAACAAGATGTTATGTTGCCTTATTTATCTGTCCTGATATTTCGAGATAAAATCTCTTCTCTAGGGGTTTATAACCAGGAACAGGTCCAGAATCAGTAAATGTGCTAAGGTTACACAACATCTTGCTTTCTCTTATTTTCTTGTTCGTCCATTTTGCATTGTCGTGGTCTTCAAAATTCACATTTTTCTATATTTTAATTAATATCTTAATAGATAGAAAACATTTAACATAATGATTTTTTAGACAATGTTGAAGGCCAGGATATAGAAATGGGAGTTAATGTTTAAACCATTCCTAAAAGCATTCATTATATAATGATTTCTAGTATAGGCTCAAGGCCAGTAATTTGGTGGGAGAGGAAGTCGATTAAATTGACCCCAGTACGTTAATGGTGCTTTATTTTATCGACCCCGTAAGGATGAAAGGCAAAGTTAACCTTGGCGGGATTTGAACTGAGACCCTAAAGGACCATAACTCTATGCTGCAAAGCATGATGTCCGACTCTACCGATACTGCCAATCCACCGCCCTCATTCATTATATAATGATACTATTTCAATTGAGTCTCAACTCATCTGATTTATAGTTTTATGAATCAACTGTTAATGATATTTTATATTACATGCTTCAATTTGAGCGAGAGAAAGAGCAACAGACAGAGATGATTCCATATATCTAGCCCTTGCCAGGTGACTGTCTTAATATTTATTTAAGTTTTATTTCTTAAATTACATACTAGAAATATTCTTTTCTCCCAAGTCTGTCTCATGCCCAGGGGTTCATCAGGCTTATCCCAGTTTCTGTGGCATTAAGCAACTGAATGTACAAGACTCACCCCTGGACAGGACACCAGTCCATCACAGGGTTAAACCCCCATCTACTGCTGGTACTCATTTTCAGTTAAGTATACTGAAGCAACATGAAATTAAGTGTTTTGCTCAAGAACACAACACACAACCTAATCCAGGAATCAAATCCATGACATTATGATTGCAAATCCATAGTACAGTTAAAATAGCCAGGGAAAAAATATTTGCTGTACTGCATCTGTGAAGAGAGAGAATATATATGGTGATGGTCTCATCAGTAAACACATTTTTTTTTTCTGTCTCAAATTAGTCTTATAGTGACAACCAGTATATTCTCAATAATTTTCAAAATTTCACTTTTATAGTAGCAAACATGAACACTATTTCAGAGTGAAGAGATATATAGTATCTAATAGTAAAAATAAACTTAAAAGAATATTTCTATTTTAATCAACAGATAAAATGCATTCCAATCAGTGAAACAGTAATGTGTTAACAGTATATCTGTTTTCCAGTAATGTATTTAACAGTAAATCTGTTTTCCAGTAATGTGTTAACAGTATATCTGTTTTTCA
>OZ024740.1:37470287-37967787 GCA_964016885.1 Eledone cirrhosa | reverse complement strand
GCAAAATGTAATTATCTATTAAATTATAGTTAAATGAGTAAACTAGAAATTGCAACATTAAATAAGGTATCACAACTAAAATAAACTAAACGTTTACTTTTATATCACGTTTCATTGCTGTTCTTGTGAAACTAACTTGAAGTGTTTCTGCATTATTTATATATAATGTGTTCAGTTCTAATATTTGATGATTTCTCAGAAAAGTTATTGATGAAATATTCTTGTTTTCTATAAACTTGTAATTTGAATTGGTGCAAACACTGAGACTAACTTCCACTTACATTTAAATATGACATGGAATTTTAAGCAAGTATTTTATTTTATTATTTCAGTCATAGGTTAAACATTTGTTTACATTTCTAAACAGCCTTCAAATTTGTAAAATATTAAAAATTGTTGCTCCCCTTGGCTTAATCAAACACTTGTTTTATTTTATTTTGTGACAAATGTTCCTCTAAAAATGTCTCTGCATAATTTCAAAACCATATTGTCTTTCTTCCTCTCACCTTTTTCCCCTTTATGCTATTATAATTGCTATTGTTACTGTGAATGTTCATCATTGTTTTTTTCCAGTTTAATCTCTCAAAAGTATCTTTAATTCAGTTACTGAACTAGCCTGAAGTCAATAAGCTCACCAGTATTGATTGCTTAACATCACTGATAGTTCTGTTTGCTAACTATATTTTGTCATACAGAATTGCTTGCCATTCTGTAGTTATCTAATAATAAATCTAATCATTACATAGTTCCTTGTTATGTAAACTAACACTTATCACCAGAAAAAAAAATGTTAATTTAATACAGTATTTATATTTATATCCCCAATAAACTGAATGCTAAAGTTCTGTAAATTTTAATATAACCTTATAACCAAATAGAAATCAAGTTAATATGCATTGTATATTACAAAATTTATATTAATATAATTTTCACCTTTGTATTTTGATACATTCTTTTTAAATCTCATGTCATTAGTTCCTAGAAATATTGACTTCTGATAACATTTAGTTTCTAGTTTAGTTTAATAGCACTACCTATTTATAAATTTATCATATGTTCACATGTTTTCTTAGCATAATTATATATTTTTTCATGCTATTATGAAATGGACATACATTTTCAGTGTTTTATACAATAGGTTTCCTAAGGTCTTATATACTGCTAATTACCTTGAAAAACATGTTTATAAATTGATGGAAACATAAGTTGCTGTTTTGCCAAATGATAAGTTGAGCATAGTTTGGAGACAATATAAAGTTCAATATTGATAACCCCTCAGATAGAACTAATTCACTGACTCTGTAACAGGCAATATGACTTGTTCTTAAAAATATCTATTCTTAAATTATTCCTTATTAGATTCATTATTAAATTCATATTATTAATGTTAATGGCAGCTTTAAAAAAATGCGATCACCAAGAAAGTATTGTCTGTTTTTTTTTTGTTTTTTTTGTTTTTTTGTTTACCTCTGTACAATATATATATATATGTTTAGCTTGATTTGTTTTTGGCTTAGGTGGTTAATGCCTTCTTGACCACTTTTCAGTTTGTATGGCGTTTTTAAATATTGTTTAGCTCTAGTTTTCTTAACTATTGGAGCGCTTGCCAGCATTTCTACGATTTTGCGTTTCGTTTCGCTTTTTCTACCAGCCGAAATGCGATTCTCGCTGAATTTATATATATATATATATATATATATATATATATATTTAATTAACATCGGTAATTTGGTTTATTCTATTATTTAGTTACATACTTTTCCCTCAACTGTTTAGTTTTGTAAACAATAAATATATCAGAATCATGTCACAGACTAAAAATTTCCTGTTAATCTTAGGAATTCATATCAGATATCTACAGATTGTTTCCTTCTTAACAATAATGTTATTGCTGCTTAAACTGAGGTTTTTCATTTCAAACTTTAAATATATTAAGTAGGAAGAACTAATATTTTAATATATCAATATTATGAACTATGAAATCTACCCTCATCAATATTTTGAAGTATATTTATATAATTATTTTTTTTCTCCTATATCAGTAGGAAGTTACATTGTATGAATTAACTCTGTAATAACTTTATTATTAACTTTATTATTAACTCTTTTATTACTCATCATGTTGCCATATTCCTTTTTTTTTTAAAGCTATATCTAGACATTTTTGTTTCATATAAAAATATTTAAATAGGGGCTAAAATATTGTGTAAATTTTAATAAAAACACACTGATGCTTCTATGTGACATTTAGGCAGATTAATGACACTTTCAGGAACCACTTAATATATAAATTGTTTAAACTTTTGTTGTTTAGATAATCACATAGTTAGTATAACTGTTTTGTGGTTTAGATAATCACAGAGTTAGTATAACTGTTTTGTGGTTTAGATAATTCACATAGTTAGTATAACTGTTTTGTGGTTGAGTTAAAGATGATCACAAAGTTAGTGTAAATGTTTCAACTATTTATATAGAGTTCTTTCTATATACAAAGCAAACATAAGAATAAATTAAAACATGGGAGCCTAAAGACTACTAGGCTGTCACATTCTTGTTTCATTTTTACTTTGTAAATCTGCACAAACTCTGTTTTTGTTTTTTGTTTTTTTAAGAAAATGTTTTAAACATCATTTCAGAGTTAGGATTGTTTATCAAGTTACTTGATCTGAGACTGTGTGTGGAAACTTAAACACTTCCATCAATGAAGTGTCAAGATAGCTGTTTAAAAGACACATATACCATGTGTAAACCTATCCAACCCTTGTTAGCAGGGAAAGCAGACATTAAAATGATAATGATGATATACCAGTATATTTTATCTTGGGATAATATTGTAGAGTAAAAAAGTGTTGTTGTGTGGCTTAGCAGTTAGGATGTTTGGCTCATGAGTCTGATTCTGAGTGGCATTGTGTCCTTGAACAAGGCACTTTATTTTGTGTTGCTCCAATCCACTCAACTGGAAAAAATGAGTTGTATTTGTAATTCAAAGGGACATCTTTGTGACATAATCTTACACTGAATCTCCCCGAGAACTACGTTAAGTGTATATGTGTCTGTGGAATGTTCAACCACTTGAACATTAATTTCATGACAGAGGCCTATTAACAATATACATCTACATCTCTTGATACAGTGACATTGTATCACGGTTGAGGTCATAGGATATACAACAGAACCTTTCAACTTTTATACTACGTGGGATTATCATACAATAAAACAAAAGTGATAACAATGGTATATATGTCTTTTCAATAGCCATCACATCTCCATTACAATGTTTTAAAAATTAACTAAGGATTATTTAAGCAGCTACACTTGGCTAGAAATAGAAATATATTTCATCATTTTATTGATATTCATGCCTAAGGAATTGAAAAGAAAAAGAAAGAAATCTGACTTTTGATAATCAATTTAAGTGTATTATTTCATGGTCTTCTGTTTTTATTTAGTTACTGTTATAATTTTTATTAAGTTAGTATATTATTTTATACATTTAGTGGCACTGTGTAGACAATGGTACTATGTAAACAATGGTATTAATGTAAATATTTAGTGGTACTGTAAACAATGGTATTAATGTACACATAGAGTGGTACTATGTAAACATTTATTGATACGTTTACTATAATTTTAGTTTCATTTGCTTCAAAACTATCTTTCTTTCTGCAGAGAGATTAAATAATTGTTTATAAAACATAATCTTAAGTAGGGACATAACATTTAATATGAGTGCTTGGACCTTTAGTAATTTCAAAATGAAGCTTTAAGATTGCTCTATCCATCCAAAGTAATTTCTGATGGAGGAGTTAAATAATGTAGAAAAAATTGATTTACTGGTTAATCTTCAATCTGACCATTGGAAATGAATAGTTTTCTGTTGGCGGCCAATTGTTGAAATGTGAATTTTAAGTCAATATATACTTATATTCATGGAACCTTGACTGATCGCCATTTCATTATTTATGCCAATTTGCAATTTGTGTGTGTGGAGTAGATTATATGTAAATTATAATGCCGCTCTTTTGTAAATCCAAGCATATATATATATATATATATATATATATATATATATATAAATAGTATTAATAATAAATGTGAAGACTAAAATCCGAAGAGGGCTCGATAAGGATAATATATACATAAATATATATAAAAAGCATAGAGCAAATATTTATTAAAATAACAGATTAAAGTTTAAGCAAAGAATTGCTGCTTTCACCCTTAACATTTCAGAAGATCCCGTTAAGGGTAAAAGCAGCGATTTTTTGCTTAAACTTTAATCTGTTATTTTAATAAATATATATATACATAGATACATATATGTGAGTGTGTTTGAACTTACAAAGGAGAGATATTATAGTTTATATATAATCTTAATTTGAAACTAAGTCTTTGATGTGTTTCACATTTTCACTTTAAATATTTGGGAACATAATCATTTAATGTCTATTTTCCATGCTTGCATAGATTAGACTTTGTTGTTGATATATATTCTATGTTGTTTAACTGTTAACCTCTTGTAATAATTTAACAGAAAATATCTAAAAATGAGTTTGTTGATTCAAATGTTTACAGTATCTTTACTGTTATGAAACATTGCAGTATTAGTATTAATAAAGACCTTAATTTTTAATGCAGTCTTAGTTCTGTTTTGTACTGTTCAAGAATGTCTTGCTAATGTGGTTTCATATGGTACAGGATGTTTAGAGTTAATAACTGGAAATATGAAACTTTAAGTAACAACTTACAGTTGTACAAAAATGTGTGTGTGTATCCATGTGTGTGTCTGTGTATGGGTATGTACTAAAGTCTGCATATAATCTCTTAATGACTGTTCTATGACCATTTTTCTGCTTTATATATATTGTCTCTTGGAATCCAATGCTGCTTAATTTCTATTTTTATTTCATCAATATCTTTTTAGGTTTCTGCTTTTTATAATTCATTAAATATTTCTTTGCTTTATTTTGATTTTTAGAAGTTGTAATTTCAATGATTCTTTGCAATTGTTAAACTACTTCTCTTTCAGAATTAAAACATTGTTTTAAATATAAGATTCAAGTATGATTTCACATAGAAAGGATAGGTTCATATATTCCGAAACGTAGTTGTTATCTAAATCATTTGAATCATTGATATACTTTAGTTGGTCATCTAAATCATTGATATACTTTAGTTAGTCATCTAAATAATTTGATATACTTTAGTTAGTCATCTAAATCATTGATATACTTTAATTAGTCATCTAAATCATTGATATACTTTAGTTAGTCATCTAAATCATTGATATACTTTAGTTAGTCATCTAAATAATTTGATATACTTTAGTTAGTCATGTTAATCATTGATATACTTTAGTTAGTCATGTTAATCATTGATATACTTTAGTTAGTCATCTAAATCATTAATATACATTAGTTAGTCATCTAAATCATTTGATATACTTTAGTTAGTCATCTAAATCATTAATATACATTAGTTAGTCATCTAAATCATTTGATATACTTTAGTTAGTCATCTAAATCATTGATATACTTTAATTAGTCATCTAAATCATTGATATACTTTAGTTAGTCATCTAAATCATTGATATATTTAAGTTAGTCATCTAAATCATTGATATATTTTAATTAGTCATCTAAATCATTGATATATTTTAGTTAGTCATCTAAATCATTGATATATTTTAATTAGACATCTAAATAATTTGATATACTTTAGTTAGTCATCTAAATCATTAATATACTTTAGTTAGTCATCTAAATCATTGATATACTTTAGTTAGTCATCTAAATCATTTGATATTCTTTAGTTAGTCATCTAAATCATTTGATATACTTTAGTTAGTCATCTAAATCATTGATATATTTTAATTAGTCATCACAATCATTTGATATACTTTAGTCATCTAAATCATTTGATATACTTTAGTTAGTCATCTAAATCATTTGATATATTTTAGTTAGTCATCTAAATCATTGATACGTTTTAATTAGTCATCTAAATCATTTGATATACTTTAGTTAGTCATCTAAATCATTGATATACTTTAGTTAGTCATCTAAATTATGTGAAAGACTGTGTTTCACTTAGATCTTTGGCAGAAAAGTAACTTTGCAAAATTTCCAATTAACACCTTTATCTTACAAATGATGTTTATATGAACACTTATAAATTATATTCATTGTTTTTTTTTGTTTTTTTATTTTATCATGTATTTCTTTTTTAAAATCACTTCATTGATCTGTATATTCCTATATCCGTCACACTAACACTTCTTTGTTATCACTTTACATATTCTCTCTTTTGTTAAAGCTACTTTAAAGCAAACTTGTTATTATTTTATTGTATGAAACAAAGGTAGTTTATATATATATATTTTAGTCAAGCAATGCTATGCAAAATATTTAAATATATTGTTTAGGAATAACTTTATGGTTAATATTTTTACTACACAATCTCATGGTTTTGAGTTCTATCCCACTAGGTGTCATATTAAACAAATGACTTTTACTATACCTTGACTAATGCTTTGTGAATGAAATTTGGTCTGCAGAAGCCTATATGTGGGTGTCAAAATAAAAATACTTTGTAATATTTAGGTAGGGAATTATGTAGTTTTTACACCAAGCTGGACTTTGATAAATAGAGAGTGATAAAATAGAAACCTGTGTTGGTATGAATATAATTGATTAACACCCTTGTAGAAGGTATCCCAGTATGGCCACAGTCTTAAGACAACCCTACAAAAAAATAAAAGAATATATATGTAATATAAAAGAGAAGTATAGTTAAAATTAGGCTTACCATCAATGAAAATTTCTATCCTCTATAAATCTATTTTTTTTTAAATTCAAATTAATTTTATTGCGAATATCATTATTAGTGATTTCTCTAATTACTTTTATAAGGGTCAATATTTATAAATGAAGAGATTTATCCACAACTGTTATTGAATAAAATGTATTCTACTCTACTTCAGAAGAACCTGGATTAAAGTTTTATCAAGCTAATAAAATGTTTCTTACAAAGTACATACAATTCCAATTTTCTGTTAACAGAGCTCAACTTCAGAGGATAGCTGCTCTTGAATCAAGCTGGGCCCATCTTGGGAATGGTCTGAATGCTCATAACAATCCAATTTGGCTTCAACTCTATCTAAGTGTGTGTAAACTGCTTGATATGGCCTTAATATTACCGGCTGATGTTATTCCGCAATTTCAACTGTAAGTTACAATCAGATACAATTTCAACTGTAAGATACAATCAGATACAGACTAAACAATCATTGTATAGATTGCTTATTACATTAGATAATTATGCAGACTAAGCAATCATTGTATAAAATGCTTATTAGATTAGATAATTATATAAGCTAAACAATCATTGTATAGATTGCTTATTACACTAGATAATTATATAAGCTAAGCAATCATTGTATAGATTGTTTATTACACTAGATAATTATATAAGCTAAGCAATCATTGTATAGATTGCTTATTACACTAGATAATTATATAAGCTAAACAATCATTGTATAGATTGCTTATTACACTAGATAATTATATAAGCTAAGCAATCATTGTATAGATTGCTTATTACACTAGATAATTATATAAGCTAAGCAATCATTGTATAGATTGCTTATTACACTAAATAATTATATAAGCTAAGCAATCATTGTATAGATTGCTTATTACACTAGATAATTATATAAGCTAAGCAATCATTGTATAGATTGCTTATTACACTAGATAATTATATAGACTAACTGATACTTGTGATGTATGTCAGCTGATCAGTAAGTATTGATCCCTCTTTGCTACATTGTGATATATATCAGCTGATCAGTCATTATTGATATCTCTTAAAGTACCAGTAATGCACTGGGTAATTGCTGGCCTTGTGCCTAAAGTAGAAACAATTATTGATATCTCTTTTTCAGCTATAAATGGGCTTTCACAGGTGGACCTAGTGTTGAGGAAGAGCATCAAGATGTGAAACAAAACCCAAAGATTAAAAGTTTTGTTTGCCATGTAACCCGAATCAGTAAACTCCTTAACAGTCGAGTAAGTAATTTTCTTCAATTTGATCTGATTAGTATCTGCTTTATTTCTATTAAAGAAATTTATAATAGATCAATGTAATTGACCTGACTTTATAGGAGAGGATATTATAATAGATTGAATATCATTTGGCAGTGCATGGGATCATATGTCTGCTTCTGACAGGCTGCCTGCTTGTTTGAGTACCTGGTAGGGTGCAGAACCATGAGATGTAGGCTCTTAATCCACCATGGAATCAGTTCCTCCACATTGAATACCAGCCTGGTTTAATGACGACCAGTCCAACCCAAATGAGGATAAGGATGATTCACATAATTGACTTGGCCAAGTATAGGGGAATATTATAATAGATTAAATTGAACCTAATAGTATGTGGAATTATATTTAAACTAATCACAGGTTACTGATGGCCATTCCAACCATTGCTAACAAGGAAGATGTAAATTAAATGATGATGGTAACAATTGACCTGATCAAGTATGGGAGGATATTATAATAGATTGACTTAATTGATGTGATCAAGTATATAACTTAACTCCAGAGTAATTAGAGTAATCTGACTTCAAAGAAAATTAAATTTGAATAACACCATGTTAAATACGAACTGTAACTGTAGCTCTTGTCTGATTTGTTGTCACAGAAGGTTATATACTGTCTTTAAACTGTAATAAACCATAGGACCATTGGTGAAACCTAGGTATAGTCACAAACTATACTGTCTTTTAACTGTAATAAACCATAGGACCATTGTTTAAACCTAGATATTGTCACAAACTATACTGTCTTTTAACTGTAATAAACCATAGGACCATTGTTTAAACCTAGGTATTGTCACAAACTATACTGTCTTTTAACTGTAATAAACCATAGGACCATTGTTTAAACCTAGGTATTGTCACAAACTATACTGTCTTTTAACTGTAATAAACCATAGGACCATTGTTTAAACCTAGGTATTGTCACAAACTATACTGTCTTTTAACTGTAATAAACCATAGGACCATTGTTTAAACCTAGGTATTGTCACAAACTATACTGTCTTTTAACTGTAATAAACCATAGAACCATTGTTTAAACCTAGGTATTGTCACAAACTATACTGTCTTTTAACTGTAATAAACCATAGGACCATTGTTTAAACCTAGGTATTGTCACAAACTATACTGTCTTTTAACTGTAATAAACCATAGGACCATTGTTTAAACCTAGGTATTGTCACAAACTATACTGTCTTTTAACTGTAATAAACCATAGGACCATTGTTTAAACCTAGGTATTGTCACAAACTATACTGTCTTTTAACTGTAATAAACCATAGGACCATTGTTTAAACCTAGGTATTGTCACAAACTATACTGTCTTTTAACTGTAATAAACCATAGGACCATTGTTAAAACCTAGATATTGTCACAAACTATACTGTCTTTTAACTGTAATAAACCATAGGACCATTGTTTAAACCTAGGTATTGTCACAAACCATACTGTCTTTTAACTGTAATAAACCATAGGACCATTGTTTAAACCTAGGTATTGTCACAAACTATACTGTCTTTTAACTGTAATAAACCATAGGACCATTGTTAAAACCTAGGTATTGTCACAAACTATACTGTCTTTTAACTGTAATAAACCATAGGACCATTGTTTAAACCTAGATATTGTCACAAACTATAGTCTTTTAACTGTAATAAACCATAGGACCATTGTTTAAACCTAGATATTGTCACAAACTATACTGTCTTTTAACTGTAATAAACCATAGGACCATTGTTTAAACCTAGATATTGTCATAAACTATACTGTCTTTTAACTGTAATAAACCATAGGACCATTGTTTAAACCTAGGTATTGTCACAAACTATACTGTCTTTTAACTGTAATAAACCATAGGACCATTGTTAAAACCTAGGTATTGTCACAAACTATACTGTCTTTTAACTGTAATAAACCATAGGACCATTGTTAAAACCTAGGTATTGTCACAAACTATACTGTCTTTTAACTGTAATAAACCATAAGACCATTGTTAAAACCTAGGTATTGTCACAAACTATACTGTCTTTTAACTGTAATAAACCATAGGACCATTGTTAAAACCTAGATATTGTCACAAACTATACTGTCTTTTAACTGTAATAAACCATAGGACCATTGTTAAAACCTAGGTATTGTCACAAACTATACAGTCTTTTAACTGTAATAAACCATAAGACCATTGTTAAAACCTAGGTATTGGCACAAACTATACTGTCTTTTAACTGTAATAAACCATAGGACCATTGTTTAAACCTAGGTATTGTCACAAACTATACTGTCTTTTAACTGTAATAAACCATAGGACCATTGTTTAAACCTAGGTATTGTCACAAACTATACTGTCTTTTAACTGTAATAAACCATAGGACCATTGTTAAAACCTAGATATTGTCACAAACTATACTGTCTTTTAACTGTAATAAACCATAGGACCATTGTTAAAACCTAGGTATTGTCACAAACTATACTGTCTTTTAACTGTAATAAACCATAAGACCATTGTTAAAACCTAGGTATTGTCACAAACTATACTGTCTTTTAACTGTAATAAACCATAGGACCATTGTTTAAACCTAGGTATTGTCACAAACTATACTGTCTTTTTACCGTAATAAACCATAGGACCATTGTTTAAACCTAGGTATTGTCACAAACTATACTGTCTTTTAACTAATAAACCATAGGACCATTGTTTAAACCTAGGTATTGTCACACACTATACTGTCTTTTAACTGTAATAAACCATAGGACCATTGTTTAAACCTAGGTATTGTCACAAACTATACTGTCTTTTAACTGTAATAAACCATAGGACCATTGTTTAAACCTAAGTATAGTCACAAACTATACTGTCTTTTAACTAATAAACCATAGGACCATTGTTAAAACCTAGGTATTGTCACAAACTATACTGTCTTTTAACTAATAAACCATAGGACCATTGTTTAAACCTAGGTATTGTCACAAACTATACTGTCTTTTAACTGTAATAAACCATAGGACCATTGTTAAAACCTAGATATTGTCACAAACTATACTGTCTTTTAACTGTAATAAACCATAGGACCATTGTTAAAACCTAGGTATTGTCACAAACTATATAGTCTTTTAACTGTAATAAACCATAAGACCATTGTTAAAACCTAGGTATTGTCACAAACTATACTGTCTTTTAACTGTAATAAACCATAGGACCATTGTTTAAACCTAGGTATTGTCACAAACTATACTGTCTTTTAACTGTAATAAACCATAGGACCATTGTTAAAACCTAGATATTGTCACAAACTATACTGTCTTTTAACTGTAATAAACCATAGGACCATTGTTAAAACCTAGGTATTGTCGCAAACTATACTATCTTTTAACTGTAATAAACCATAAGACCATTGTTAAAACCTAGGTATTGTCACAAACTATACTGTCTTTTAACTGTAATAAACCATAGGACCATTGTTTAAACCTAGGTATTGTCACAAACTATACTGTCTTTTAACTGTAATAAACCATAGGACCATTGTTAAAACCTAGGTATTGGCACAAACTATACTGTCTTTTAACTGTAATAAACCATAGGACCATTGTTTAAACCTAGGTATTGTCACAAACTATACTGTCTTTTAATTGTAATAAACCATAGGACCATTGTTTAAACCTAGGTATTGGCACAAACTATACTGTCTTTTAACTGTAATAAACCATAGGACCATTGTTTAAACCTAGGTATTGTCACAAACTATACTGTCTTTTAACTGTAATAAACCATAGGACCATTGTTTAAACCTAGGTATTGTCACAAACTATACTGTCTTTTAAGTGTAATAAACCATAGGACCATTGTTTAAACCTAGGTATTGTCACAAACTATACTGTCTTTTAACTGTAATAAACCATAGGACCATTGTTTAAACCTAGGTATTGGCACAAACTATACTGTCTTTTAACTGTAATAAACCATAGGACCATTGTTTAAACCTAGGTATTGGCACAAACTATACTGTCTTTTAACTGTAATAAACCATAGGACCATTGTTTAAACCTAGGTATTGTCACAAACTATACTGTCTTTTAACTGTAATAAACCATAGGACCATTATTTAAACCTAGGTATTGTCACAAACTATACTGTCTTTTAACTGTAATAAACCATAGGACCATTGTTTAAACCTAGGTATTGGCACAAACTATACTGTCTTTTAACTGTAATAAACCATACGACCATTGTTTAAACCTAGGTATTGTCACAAACTATACTGTCTTTTAACTGTAATAAACCATAGGACCATTGTTAAAACCTAGGTATTGTCACAAACTATACTGTCTTTTAACTGTAATAAACCATAAGACCATTGTTAAAACCTAGGTATTGTCACAAACTATACTGTCTTTTAACTGTAATAAACCATAGGACCATTGTTTAAACCTAGGTATTGTCACAAACTATACTGTCTTTTAACTGTAATAAACCATAGGACCATTGTTTAAACCTAGGTATTGTCACAAACTATACTGTCTTTTAACTGTAATAAACCATAGGACCATTGTTTAAACCTAGGTATTGTCACAAACTATACTGTCTTTTTACCGTAATAAACCATAGGACCATTGTTTAAACCTAGGTATTGTCACAAACTATACTGTCTTTTAACTGTAATAAACCATAGGACCATTGTTAAAACCTAGGTATTGTCACAAACTATACTGTCTTTTAACTGTAATAAACCATAGGACCATTGTTTAAACCTAGGTATTGTCACAAACTATACTGTCTTTTAACTGTAATAAACCATAGGACCATTGTTTAAACCTAGGTATTGTCACAAACTATACTGTCTTTTAACTGTAATAAACCATAGGACCATTGTTTAAACCTAGGTATTGTCACAAACTATACTGTCTTTTAACTGTAATAAACCATAGGACCATTGTTTAAACCTAGGTATTGTCACAAACTATACTGTCTTTTTACCGTAATAAACCATAGGACCATTGTTTAAACCTAGGTATTGTCACAAACTATACTGTCTTTTAACTGTAATAAACCATAGGACCATTGTTTAAACCTAGGTATTGGCACAAACTATACTGTCTTTTAACTGTAATAAACCAAAGACCATTGTTTAAACCTAGGTATTGTCACAAACTATACTGTCTTTTAACTGTAATAAACCATAGGACCATTGTTTAAACCTAGGTATTGTCACAAACTATACTGTCTTTTAAGTGTAATAAACCATAGGACCATTGTTTAAACCTAGGTATTGTCACAAACTATACTGTCTTTTAACTGTAATAAACCATAGGACCATTGTTTAAACCTAGGTATTGGCACAAACTATACTGTCTTTTAACTGTAATAAACCATAGGACCATTGTTTAAACCTAGGTATTGGCACAAACTATACTGTCTTTTAACTGTAATAAACCATAGGACCATTGTTTAAACCTAGGTATTGGCACAAACTATACTGTCTTTTAACTGTAATAAACCATAGGACCATTGTTAAAACCTAGATATTGTCACAAACTATACTGTCTTTTAACTGTAACAAACCATAGGACCATTGTTAAAACCTAGGTATTGTCACAAACTATACAGTCTTTTAACTGTAATAAACCATAAGACCATTGTTAAAACCTAGCTATTGTCACAAACTATACTGTCTTTTAACTGTAATCAACCAGAGGACCATTGTTTAAACCTAGGTATTGTCACAAACTATACTGTCTTTTAACTGTAATAAACCATAGGACCATTGTTTAAACCTAGGTATTGGCACAAACTATACTGTCTTTTAACTGTAATAAACCATAGGACCATTGTTTAAACCTAGGTATTGTCACAAACTATACTGTCTTTTAACTGTAATAAACCATAGGACCATTGTTAAAACCTTGGTATTGTCACAAACTTTACTGTCTTTTAACTGTAATAAACCATAGGACCATTGTTTAAACCTAGGTATTGTCACAAACTATACTGTCTTTTAACTGTAATAAACCATAGGACCATTGTTTAAACCTAGGTATTGTCACAATCTATACTGTCTTTTAACTGTAATAAACCATAGGACCATTGTTTAAACCTAGGTATTGTCACAAACTATACTGTCTTTTAACTAATAAACCATAGGACCATTGTTAAAACCTAGGTATTGTCACAAACTATACTGTCTTTTTACCGTAATAAACCATAGGACCATTGTTTAAACCTAGGTATTGTCACACACTATACTGTCTTTTAACTGTAATAAACCATAGGACCTTTGTTTAAACCTAGGTATAGTCACAAACTATACTGTCTTTTAACAGTAATAAACCATAGGACCATTGTTTAAACCTAGGTATTGTCACAAACTATACTGTCTTTTAACTGTAATAAACCATAGGACCATTGTTAAAACCTAGATATTGTCACAAACTATACTGTCTTTTTACCGTAATAAACCATAGGACCATTGTTTAAACCTAGGTATTGTCACACACTATACTGTCTTTTAACTGTAATAAACCACAGGACCATTGTTTAAACCTAGGTATTGTCACAAATTATAGTCTTTTAACTGTAATAAACCATAAGACCATTGTTTAAACCTAGGTATTGTCACACACTATACTGTCTTTTAACTGTAATAAACCATAGGACCATTGTTTAAACCTAGGTATTGTCACAAACTATACTGTCTTTTAACTGTAATAAACCATAGGACCATTGTTAAAACCTAGGTATTGTCACAAACTATACTGTCATTTAACTGTAATAAACCATAGGACCATTGTTTAAACCTAGGTATTGTCACAAACTATACTGTCTTTTAACTAATAAACCATAGGACCATTGTTAAAACCTACGTATTGTCACAAACTATACTGTCTTTTAACTAATAAACCATAGGACCATTGTTAAAACCTAGATATTGTCACAAACTATACTGTCTTTTAACTAATAAACCATAGGACCATTGTTAAAACCTAGGTATTGTCACAAACTATACTGTCTTTTAACTGTAATAAACCATAGGACCATTGTTAAAACCTAGGTATTGTCACAAACTATACTGTCTTTTAACTGTAATAAACCATAGGACCATTGTTAAAACCTAGGTATTGTCACAAACTATACTGTCTTTTAACTGTAATAAACCATAGGACCATTGTTTAAACCTAGGTATTGTCACAAACTATACTGTCTTTTAACTGTAATAAACCATAGGACCATTGTTTAAACCTAGGTATTGTCACAAACTATACTGTCTTTTTACCGTAATAAACCATAGGACCATTGTTTAAACCTAGGTATTGTCACAAACTATACTGTCTTTTAACTGTAATAAACCATAGGACCATTGTTTAAACCTAGGTATTGGCACAAACTATACTGTCTTTTAACTGTAATAAACCAAAGACCATTGTTTAAACCTAGGTATTGTCACAAACTATACTGTCTTTTAACTGTAATAAACCATAGGACCATTGTTTAAACCTAGGTATTGTCACAAACTATACTGTCTTTTAAGTGTAATAAACCATAGGACCATTGTTTAAACCTAGGTATTGTCACAAACTATACTGTCTTTTAACTGTAATAAACCAAAGGACCATTGTTTAAACCTAGGTATTGGCACAAACTATACTGTCTTTTAACTGTAATAAACCATAGGACCATTGTTTAAACCTAGGTATTGGCACAAACTATACTGTCTTTTAACTGTAATAAACCATAGGACCATTGTTTAAACCTAGGTATTGGCACAAACTATACTGTCTTTTAACTGTAATAAACCATAGGACCATTGTTAAAACCTAGATATTGTCACAAACTATACTGTCTTTTAACTGTAATAAACCATAGGACCATTGTTAAAACCTAGGTATTGTCACAAACTATACAGTCTTTTAACTGTAATAAACCATAAGACCATTGTTAAAACCTAGGTATTGTCACAAACTATACTGTCTTTTAACTGTAATCAACCAGAGGACCATTGTTTAAACCTAGGTATTGTCACAAACTATACTGTCTTTTAACTGTAATAAACCATAGGACCATTGTTTAAACCTAGGTATTGGCACAAACTATACTGTCTTTTAACTGTAATAAACCATAGGACCATTGTTTAAACCTAGGTATTGTCACAAACTATACTGTCTTTTAACTGTAATAAACCATAGGACCATTGTTTAAACCTAGGTATTGTCACACACTATACTGTCTTTTAACTGTAATAAACCATAGGACCTTTGTTTAAACCTAGGTATAGTCACAAACTATACTGTCTTTTAACAGTAATAAACCATAGGACCATTGTTTAAACCTAGGTATTGTCACAAACTATACTGTCTTTTAACTGTAATAAACCATAGGACCATTGTTAAAACCTAGATATTGTCACAAACTATACTGTCTTTTTACCGTAATAAACCATAGGACCATTGTTTAAACCTAGGTATTGTCACACACTATACTGTCTTTTAACTGTAATAAACCACAGGACCATTGTTTAAACCTAGGTATTGTCACAAATTATAGTCTTTTAACTGTAATAAACCATAAGACCATTGTTTAAACCTAGGTATTGTCACACACTATACTGTCTTTTAACTGTAATAAACCATAGGACCATTGTTTAAACCTAGGTATTGTCACAAACTATACTGTCTTTTAACTGTAATAAACCATAGGACCATTGTTAAAACCTAGGTATTGTCACAAACTATACTGTCATTTAACTGTAATAAACCATAGGACCATTGTTTAAACCTAGGTATTGTCACAAACTATACTGTCTTTTAACTAATAAACCATAGGACCATTGTTAAAACCTACGTATTGTCACAAACTATACTGTCTTTTAACTAATAAACCATAGGACCATTGTTAAAACCTAGATATTGTCACAAACTATACTGTCTTTTAACTAATAAACCATAGGACCATTGTTAAAACCTAGGTATTGTCACAAACTATACTGTCTTTTAACTGTAATAAACCATAGGACCATTGTTAAAACCTAGGTATTGTCACAAACTATACTGTCTTTTAACTGTAATAAACCATAGGACCATTGTTAAAACCTAGGTATTGTCACAAACTATACTGTCTTTTAACTGTAATAAACCATAGGACCATTGTTTAAACCTAGGTATTGTCACAAACTATACTGTCTTTTAACTATAATAAACCATAGGACCATTGTTTAAACCTAGATATTGTCACAAACTATACTGTCTTTTAACTGTAATAAACCATAGGACCATTGTTTAAACCTAGGTATTGTCACAAACTATACTGTCTTTTAACTGTAATAAACCATAGGACCATTGTTTAAACCTAGGTATTGTCACAAACTATACTGTCTTTTAACTGTAATAAACCATAGGACCATTGTTTAAACCTAGATATTGTCACAAACTATACTGTCTTTTAACTGTAATAAACCATAGGACCATTATTTAAACCTAGGTATTGTCACAAACTATACTGTCTTTTAACTGTAATAAACCATAGGACCATTGTTTAAACCTAGGTATTGTCACAAACTATACTGTCTTTTAACTGTAATAAACCATAGGACCATTATTTAAACCTAGGTATTGTCACAATCTATACTGTCTTTTAACTGTAATAAACCATAGGACCATTGTTTAAACCTAGGTATTGTCACAAACTATACTGTCTTTTAACTAATAAACCATAGGACCATTGTTAAAACCTAGGTATTGTCACAAACTATACTGTCTTTTTACCGTAATAAACCATAGGACCATTGTTTAAACCTAGGTATTGTCACACACTATACTGTCTTTTAACTGTAATAAAACATAGGACCATTGTTTAAACCTAGGTATAGTCACAAACTATACTGTCTTTTAACAGTAATAAACCATAGGACCATTGTTTAAACCTAGGTATTGTCACAAACTATACTGTCTTTTAACTGTAATAAACCATAGGACCATTGTTAAAACCTAGATATTGTCACAAACTATACTGTCTTTTAACTGTAATAAACCATAGGACCATTGTTTAAACCTAGGTATTGTCACAAACTATACTGTCTTTTAACTGTAATAAACCATAGGACCATTGTTTAAACCTAGGTATAGTCACAAACTATACTGTCTTTTAACTGTAATAAACCATAGGACCATTGTTTAAACCTAGGTATTGTCACAAACTATACTGTCTTTTAACTAATAAACCATAAGACCATTGTTAAAACCTCGGTATTGTCACAAACTATACTGTCTTTTAACTGTAATAAACCATAGGACCATTGTTTAAACCTAGGTATTGTCACAAACTATACTGTCTAACTAATAAACCATAGGACCATTTTAAAACCTAGGTATTGTCACAAACTATACTCTCTTTTAACTGTAATAAACCATAGGACCATTGTTTAAACCTAGGTATTGTCACAAACTATACTGTCTTTTAACTAATAAACCATAGGACCATTGTTAAAACCTAGGTATTGTCACAAACTATACTGTCTTTTTACCGTAATAAACCATAGGACCATTGTTTAAACCTAGGTATTGTCACACACTATACTGTCTTTTAACTGTAATAAACCACAGGACCATTGTTTAAACCTAGGTATTGTCACAAATTATAGTCTTTTAACTGTAATAAACCATAAGACCATTGTTTAAACCTAGGTATTGTCACACCATATACTGTCTTTTAACTGTAATAAACCATAGGACCATTGTTTAAACCTAGGTATTGTCACAAACTATACTGTCTTTTTACTGTAATAAACCATAGGACCATTGTTAAAACCTAGGTATTGTCACAAACTATACTGTCTTTTAACTGTAATAAACCATACGACCATTGTTTAAACCTAGGTATTGTCACAAACTATACTGTCTTTTAACTAATAAACCATAGGACCATTGTTAAAACCTACGTATTGTCACAAACTATACTGTCTTTTAACTAATAAACCATAGGACCATTGTTAAAACCTAGATATTGTCACAAACTATACTGTCTTTTAACTAATAAACCATAGGACCATTGTTAAAACCTAGGTATTGTCACAAACTATACTGTCTTTTTACCGTAATAAACCATAGGACCATTGTTTAAACCTAGGTATTGTCACACACTATACTGTCTTTTAACTGTAATAAACCATAGGACCTTTGTTTAAACCTAGGTATAGTCACAAACTATACTGTCTTTTAACAGTAATAAACCATAGGACCATTGTTTAAACCTAGGTATTGTCACAAACTATACTGTCTTTTAACTGTAATAAACCATAGGACCATTGTTAAAACCTAGATATTGTCACAAACTATACTGTCTTTTTACCGTAATAAACCATAGGACCATTGTTTAAACCTAGGTATTGTCACACACTATACTGTCTTTTAACTGTAATAAACCACAGGACCATTGTTTAAACCTAGGTATTGTCACAAATTATAGTCTTTTAACTGTAATAAACCATAAGACCATTGTTTAAACCTAGGTATTGTCACACACTATACTGTCTTTTAACTGTAATAAACCATAGGACCATTGTTTAAACCTAGGTATTGTCACAAACTATACTGTCTTTTAACTGTAATAAACCATAGGACCATTGTTAAAACCTAGGTATTGTCACAAACTATACTGTCATTTAACTGTAATAAACCATAGGACCATTGTTTAAACCTAGGTATTGTCACAAACTATACTGTCTTTTAACTAATAAACCATAGGACCATTGTTAAAACCTACGTATTGTCACAAACTATACTGTCTTTTAACTAATAAACCATAGGACCATTGTTAAAACCTAGATATTGTCACAAACTATACTGTCTTTTAACTAATAAACCATAGGACCATTGTTAAAACCTAGGTATTGTCACAAACTATACTGTCTTTTAACTGTAATAAACCATAGGACCATTGTTAAAACCTAGGTATTGTCACAAACTATACTGTCTTTTAACTGTAATAAACCATAGGACCATTGTTAAAACCTAGGTATTGTCACAAACTATACTGTCTTTTAACTGTAATAAACCATAGGACCATTGTTTAAACCTAGGTATTGTCACAAACTATACTGTCTTTTAACTGTAATAAACCATAGGACCATTGTTTAAACCTAGGTATTGTCACAAACTATACTGTCTTTTTACCGTAATAAACCATAGGACCATTGTTTAAACCTAGGTATTGTCACAAACTATACTGTCTTTTAACTGTAATAAACCATAGGACCATTGTTTAAACCTAGGTATTGGCACAAACTATACTGTCTTTTAACTGTAATAAACCAAAGACCATTGTTTAAACCTAGGTATTGTCACAAACTATACTGTCTTTTAACTGTAATAAACCATAGGACCATTGTTTAAACCTAGGTATTGTCACAAACTATACTGTCTTTTAAGTGTAATAAACCATAGGACCATTGTTTAAACCTAGGTATTGTCACAAACTATACTGTCTTTTAACTGTAATAAACCAAAGGACCATTGTTTAAACCTAGGTATTGGCACAAACTATACTGTCTTTTAACTGTAATAAACCATAGGACCATTGTTTAAACCTAGGTATTGGCACAAACTATACTGTCTTTTAACTGTAATAAACCATAGGACCATTGTTTAAACCTAGGTATTGGCACAAACTATACTGTCTTTTAACTGTAATAAACCATAGGACCATTGTTAAAACCTAGATATTGTCACAAACTATACTGTCTTTTAACTGTAATAAACCATAGGACCATTGTTAAAACCTAGGTATTGTCACAAACTATACAGTCTTTTAACTGTAATAAACCATAAGACCATTGTTAAAACCTAGGTATTGTCACAAACTATACTGTCTTTTAACTGTAATCAACCAGAGGACCATTGTTTAAACCTAGGTATTGTCACAAACTATACTGTCTTTTAACTGTAATAAACCATAGGACCATTGTTTAAACCTAGGTATTGGCACAAACTATACTGTCTTTTAACTGTAATAAACCATAGGACCATTGTTTAAACCTAGGTATTGTCACAAACTATACTGTCTTTTAACTGTAATAAACCATAGGACCATTGTTAAAACCTTGGTATTGTCACAAACTTTACTGTCTTTTAACTGTAATAAACCATAGGACCATTGTTTAAACCTAGGTATTGTCACAAACTATACTGTCTTTTAACTGTAATAAACCATAGGACCATTGTTTAAACCTAGGTATTGTCACAAACTATACTGTCTTTTAACTGTAATAAACCATAGGACCATTGTTTAAACCTAGATATTGTCACAAACTATACTGTCTTTCAACTGTAATAAACCATAGGACCATTGTTTAAACCTAGGTATTGTCACAAACTATATTGTCTTTTAACTGTAATAAACCATAGGACCATTGTTTAAACCTAGGTATTGTCACAATCTATACTGTCTTTTAACTGTAATAAACCATAGGACCATTGTTTAAACCTAGGTATTGTCACAAACTATACTGTCTTTTAACTAATAAACCATAGGACCATTGTTAAAACCTAGGTATTGTCACAAACTATACTGTCTTTTTACCGTAATAAACCATAGGACCATTGTTTAAACCTAGGTATTGTCACACACTATACTGTCTTTTAACTGTAATAAACCATAGGACCTTTGTTTAAACCTAGGTATAGTCACAAACTATACTGTCTTTTAACAGTAATAAACCATAGGACCATTGTTTAAACCTAGGTATTGTCACAAACTATACTGTCTTTTAACTGTAATAAACCATAGGACCATTGTTAAAACCTAGATATTGTCACAAACTATACTGTCTTTTTACCGTAATAAACCATAGGACCATTGTTTAAACCTAGGTATTGTCACACACTATACTGTCTTTTAACTGTAATAAACCACAGGACCATTGTTTAAACCTAGGTATTGTCACAAATTATAGTCTTTTAACTGTAATAAACCATAAGACCATTGTTTAAACCTAGGTATTGTCACACACTATACTGTCTTTTAACTGTAATAAACCATAGGACCATTGTTTAAACCTAGGTATTGTCACAAACTATACTGTCTTTTAACTGTAATAAACCATAGGACCATTGTTAAAACCTAGGTATTGTCACAAACTATACTGTCATTTAACTGTAATAAACCATAGGACCATTGTTTAAACCTAGGTATTGTCACAAACTATACTGTCTTTTAACTAATAAACCATAGGACCATTGTTAAAACCTACGTATTGTCACAAACTATACTGTCTTTTAACTAATAAACCATAGGACCATTGTTAAAACCTAGATATTGTCACAAACTATACTGTCTTTTAACTAATAAACCATAGGACCATTGTTAAAACCTAGGTATTGTCACAAACTATACTGTCTTTTAACTGTAATAAACCATAGGACCATTGTTAAAACCTAGGTATTGTCACAAACTATACTGTCTTTTAACTGTAATAAACCATAGGACCATTGTTAAAACCTAGGTATTGTCACAAACTATACTGTCTTTTAACTGTAATAAACCATAGGACCATTGTTTAAACCTAGGTATTGTCACAAACTATACTGTCTTTTAACTATAATAAACCATAGGACCATTGTTTAAACCTAGATATTGTCACAAACTATACTGTCTTTTAACTGTAATAAACCATAGGACCATTGTTTAAACCTAGGTATTGTCACAAACTATACTGTCTTTTAACTGTAATAAACCATAGGACCATTGTTTAAACCTAGGTATTGTCACAAACTATACTGTCTTTTAACTGTAATAAACCATAGGACCATTGTTTAAACCTAGATATTGTCACAAACTATACTGTCTTTTAACTGTAATAAACCATAGGACCATTGTTTAAACCTAGATATTGTCACAAACTATACTGTCTTTTAACTGTAATAAACCATAGGACCATTGTTTAAACCTAGGTATTGTCACAAACTATACTGTCTTTTAACTGTAATAAACCATAGGACCATTATTTAAACCTAGGTATTGTCACAATCTATACTGTCTTTTAACTGTAATAAACCATAGGACCATTGTTTAAACCTAGGTATTGTCACAAACTATACTGTCTTTTAACTAATAAACCATAGGACCATTGTTAAAACCTAGGTATTGTCACAAACTATACTGTCTTTTTACCGTAATAAACCATAGGACCATTGTTTAAACCTAGGTATTGTCACACACTATACTGTCTTTTAACTGTAATAAAACATAGGACCATTGTTTAAACCTAGGTATAGTCACAAACTATACTGTCTTTTAACAGTAATAAACCATAGGACCATTGTTTAAACCTAGGTATTGTCACAAACTATACTGTCTTTTAACTGTAATAAACCATAGGACCATTGTTAAAACCTAGATATTGTCACAAACTATACTGTCTTTTAACTGTAATAAACCATAGGACCATTGTTTAAACCTAGGTATTGTCACAAACTATACTGTCTTTTAACTGTAATAAACCATAGGACCATTGTTTAAACCTAGGTATAGTCACAAACTATACTGTCTTTTAACTGTAATAAACCATAGGACCATTGTTTAAACCTAGGTATTGTCACAAACTATACTGTCTTTTAACTAATAAACCATAAGACCATTGTTAAAACCTAGGTATTGTCACAAACTATACTGTCTTTTAACTGTAATAAACCATAGGACCATTGTTTAAACCTAGGTATTGTCACAAACTATACTGTCTAACTAATAAACCATAGGACCATTTTAAAACCTAGGTATTGTCACAAACTATACTCTCTTTTAACTGTAATAAACCATAGGACCATTGTTTAAACCTAGGTATTGTCACAAACTATACTGTCTTTTAACTAATAAACCATAGGACCATTGTTAAAACCTAGGTATTGTCACAAACTATACTGTCTTTTTACCGTAATAAACCATAGGACCATTGTTTAAACCTAGGTATTGTCACACACTATACTGTCTTTTAACTGTAATAAACCACAGGACCATTGTTTAAACCTAGGTATTGTCACAAATTATAGTCTTTTAACTGTAATAAACCATAAGACCATTGTTTAAACCTAGGTATTGTCACACCATATACTGTCTTTTAACTGTAATAAACCATAGGACCATTGTTTAAACCTAGGTATTGTCACAAACTATACTGTCTTTTTACTGTAATAAACCATAGGACCATTGTTAAAACCTAGGTATTGTCACAAACTATACTGTCTTTTAACTGTAATAAACCATACGACCATTGTTTAAACCTAGGTATTGTCACAAACTATACTGTCTTTTAACTAATAAACCATAGGACCATTGTTAAAACCTACGTATTGTCACAAACTATACTGTCTTTTAACTAATAAACCATAGGACCATTGTTAAAACCTAGATATTGTCACAAACTATACTGTCTTTTAACTAATAAACCATAGGACCATTGTTAAAACCTAGGTATTGTCACAAACTATACTGTCTTTTAACTGTAATAAACCATAGGACCATTGTTAAAACCTAGGTATTGTCACAAACTATACTGTCTTTTAACTGTAATAAACCATAGGACCATTGTTAAAACCTAGGTATTGTCACAAACTATACTGTCTTTTAACTGTAATAAACCATAGGACCATTGTTTAAACCTAGGTATTGTCACAAACTATACTGTCTTTTAACTATAATAAACCATAGGACCATTGTTTAAACCTAGATATTGTCACAAACTATACTGTCTTTTAACTGTAATAAACCATAGGACCATTGTTTAAACCTAGGTATTGTCACAAACTATACTGTCTTTTAACTGTAATAAACCATAGGACCATTGTTAAAACCTAGGTATTGTCACAAACTATACTGTCTTTTAACTGTAATAAACCATAGGACCATTGTTAAAACCTAGGTATTGTCACAAACTATACTGTCTTTTAACTGTAATAAACCATAGGACCATTGTTTAAACCTAGGTATTGTCACAAACTATACTGTCTTTTAACTATAATAAACCATAGGACCATTGTTTAAACCTAGATATTGTCACAAACTATACTGTCTTTTAACTGTAATAAACCATAGGACCATTGTTTAAACCTAGGTATTGTCACAAACTATACTGTCTTTTAACTGTAATAAACCATAGGACCATTGTTTAAACCTAGGTATTGTCACAAACTATACTGTCTTTTAACTGTAATAAACCATAGGACCATTGTTTAAACCTAGATATTGTCACAAACTATACTGTCTTTTAACTGTAATAAACCATAGGACCATTGTTTAAACCTAGGTATTGTCACAAACTATACTGTCTTTTAACTGTAATAAACCATAGGACCATTGTTTAAACCTAGGTATAGTCACAAACTATACTGTCTTTTAACTGTAATAAACCATAGGACCATTGTTAAAACCTAGATATTGTCACAAACTATACTGTCTTTTAACTGTAATAAACCATAGGACCATTGTTAAAACCTAGGTATTGTCACAAACTATACAGTCTTTTAACTGTAATAAACCATAAGACCATTGTTAAAACCTAGATATTGTCACAAACTATACTGTCTTTTAACTGTAATAAACCATAGGACCATTGTTTAAACCTAGGTATTGTCACAAACTATACTGTCTTTTAACTGTAATAAACCATAGGACCATTGTTTAAACCTAGGTATTGGCACAAACTATACTGTCTTTTAACTGTAATAAACCATAGGACCATTGTTTAGACCTAGGTATTGTCACAAACTATACTGTCTTTTAACCGTAATAAACCATAGGACCATTGTTAAAACCTTGGTATTGTCACAAACTTTACTGTCTTTTAACTGTAATAAACCATAGGACCATTGTTTAAACCTAGGTATTGTCACAAACTATACTGTCTTTTAACTGTAATAAACCATAGGACCATTGTTAAAACCTAGGTATTGTCACAAACTATACTGTCTTTTAACTGTAATAAACCATAGGACCATTGTTAAAACCTAGGTATTGTCACAAACTATACTGTCTTTTAACTGTAATAAACCATAGGACCATTGTTTAAACCTAGGTATTGTCACAAACTATACTGTCTTTTAACTGTAATAAACCATAGGACCATTGTTTAAACCTAGGTATTGTCACAAACTATACTGTCTTTTTACCGTAATAAACCATAGGACCATTGTTTAAACCTAGGTATTGTCACAAACTATACTGTCTTTTAACTGTAATAAACCATAGGACCATTGTTTAAACCTAGGTATTGGCACAAACTATACTGTCTTTTAACTGTAATAAACCAAAGACCATTGTTTAAACCTAGGTATTGTCACAAACTATACTGTCTTTTAACTGTAATAAACCATAGGACCATTGTTTAAACCTAGGTATTGTCACAAACTATACTGTCTTTTAAGTGTAATAAACCATAGGACCATTGTTTAAACCTAGGTATTGTCACAAACTATACTGTCTTTTAACTGTAATAAACCAAAGGACCATTGTTTAAACCTAGGTATTGGCACAAACTATACTGTCTTTTAACTGTAATAAACCATAGGACCATTGTTTAAACCTAGGTATTGGCACAAACTATACTGTCTTTTAACTGTAATAAACCATAGGACCATTGTTTAAACCTAGGTATTGGCACAAACTATACTGTCTTTTAACTGTAATAAACCATAGGACCATTGTTAAAACCTAGATATTGTCACAAACTATACTGTCTTTTAACTGTAATAAACCATAGGACCATTGTTAAAACCTAGGTATTGTCACAAACTATACAGTCTTTTAACTGTAATAAACCATAAGACCATTGTTAAAACCTAGGTATTGTCACAAACTATACTGTCTTTTAACTGTAATCAACCAGAGGACCATTGTTTAAACCTAGGTATTGTCACAAACTATACTGTCTTTTAACTGTAATAAACCATAGGACCATTGTTTAAACCTAGGTATTGGCACAAACTATACTGTCTTTTAACTGTAATAAACCATAGGACCATTGTTTAAACCTAGGTATTGTCACAAACTATACTGTCTTTTAACTGTAATAAACCATAGGACCATTGTTAAAACCTTGGTATTGTCACAAACTTTACTGTCTTTTAACTGTAATAAACCATAGGACCATTGTTTAAACCTAGGTATTGTCACAAACTATACTGTCTTTTAACTGTAATAAACCATAGGACCATTGTTTAAACCTAGGTATTGTCACAAACTATACTGTCTTTTAACTGTAATAAACCATAGGACCATTGTTTAAACCTAGATATTGTCACAAACTATACTGTCTTTCAACTGTAATAAACCATAGGACCATTGTTTAAACCTAGGTATTGTCACAAACTATATTGTCTTTTAACTGTAATAAACCATAGGACCATTGTTTAAACCTAGGTATTGTCACAATCTATACTGTCTTTTAACTGTAATAAACCATAGGACCATTGTTTAAACCTAGGTATTGTCACAAACTATACTGTCTTTTAACTAATAAACCATAGGACCATTGTTAAAACCTAGGTATTGTCACAAACTATACTGTCTTTTTACCGTAATAAACCATAGGACCATTGTTTAAACCTAGGTATTGTCACACACTATACTGTCTTTTAACTGTAATAAACCATAGGACCTTTGTTTAAACCTAGGTATAGTCACAAACTATACTGTCTTTTAACAGTAATAAACCATAGGACCATTGTTTAAACCTAGGTATTGTCACAAACTATACTGTCTTTTAACTGTAATAAACCATAGGACCATTGTTAAAACCTAGATATTGTCACAAACTATACTGTCTTTTTACCGTAATAAACCATAGGACCATTGTTTAAACCTAGGTATTGTCACACACTATACTGTCTTTTAACTGTAATAAACCACAGGACCATTGTTTAAACCTAGGTATTGTCACAAATTATAGTCTTTTAACTGTAATAAACCATAAGACCATTGTTTAAACCTAGGTATTGTCACACACTATACTGTCTTTTAACTGTAATAAACCATAGGACCATTGTTTAAACCTAGGTATTGTCACAAACTATACTGTCTTTTAACTGTAATAAACCATAGGACCATTGTTAAAACCTAGGTATTGTCACAAACTATACTGTCATTTAACTGTAATAAACCATAGGACCATTGTTTAAACCTAGGTATTGTCACAAACTATACTGTCTTTTAACTAATAAACCATAGGACCATTGTTAAAACCTACGTATTGTCACAAACTATACTGTCTTTTAACTAATAAACCATAGGACCATTGTTAAAACCTAGATATTGTCACAAACTATACTGTCTTTTAACTAATAAACCATAGGACCATTGTTAAAACCTAGGTATTGTCACAAACTATACTGTCTTTTAACTGTAATAAACCATAGGACCATTGTTAAAACCTAGGTATTGTCACAAACTATACTGTCTTTTAACTGTAATAAACCATAGGACCATTGTTAAAACCTAGGTATTGTCACAAACTATACTGTCTTTTAACTGTAATAAACCATAGGACCATTGTTTAAACCTAGGTATTGTCACAAACTATACTGTCTTTTAACTATAATAAACCATAGGACCATTGTTTAAACCTAGATATTGTCACAAACTATACTGTCTTTTAACTGTAATAAACCATAGGACCATTGTTTAAACCTAGGTATTGTCACAAACTATACTGTCTTTTAACTGTAATAAACCATAGGACCATTGTTTAAACCTAGGTATTGTCACAAACTATACTGTCTTTTAACTGTAATAAACCATAGGACCATTGTTTAAACCTAGATATTGTCACAAACTATACTGTCTTTTAACTGTAATAAACCATAGGACCATTGTTTAAACCTAGATATTGTCACAAACTATACTGTCTTTTAACTGTAATAAACCATAGGACCATTGTTTAAACCTAGGTATTGTCACAAACTATACTGTCTTTTAACTGTAATAAACCATAGGACCATTATTTAAACCTAGGTATTGTCACAATCTATACTGTCTTTTAACTGTAATAAACCATAGGACCATTGTTTAAACCTAGGTATTGTCACAAACTATACTGTCTTTTAACTAATAAACCATAGGACCATTGTTAAAACCTAGGTATTGTCACAAACTATACTGTCTTTTTACCGTAATAAACCATAGGACCATTGTTTAAACCTAGGTATTGTCACACACTATACTGTCTTTTAACTGTAATAAAACATAGGACCATTGTTTAAACCTAGGTATAGTCACAAACTATACTGTCTTTTAACAGTAATAAACCATAGGACCATTGTTTAAACCTAGGTATTGTCACAAACTATACTGTCTTTTAACTGTAATAAACCATAGGACCATTGTTAAAACCTAGATATTGTCACAAACTATACTGTCTTTTAACTGTAATAAACCATAGGACCATTGTTTAAACCTAGGTATTGTCACAAACTATACTGTCTTTTAACTGTAATAAACCATAGGACCATTGTTTAAACCTAGGTATAGTCACAAACTATACTGTCTTTTAACTGTAATAAACCATAGGACCATTGTTTAAACCTAGGTATTGTCACAAACTATACTGTCTTTTAACTAATAAACCATAAGACCATTGTTAAAACCTAGGTATTGTCACAAACTATACTGTCTTTTAACTGTAATAAACCATAGGACCATTGTTTAAACCTAGGTATTGTCACAAACTATACTGTCTAACTAATAAACCATAGGACCATTTTAAAACCTAGGTATTGTCACAAACTATACTCTCTTTTAACTGTAATAAACCATAGGACCATTGTTTAAACCTAGGTATTGTCACAAACTATACTGTCTTTTAACTAATAAACCATAGGACCATTGTTAAAACCTAGGTATTGTCACAAACTATACTGTCTTTTTACCGTAATAAACCATAGGACCATTGTTTAAACCTAGGTATTGTCACACACTATACTGTCTTTTAACTGTAATAAACCACAGGACCATTGTTTAAACCTAGGTATTGTCACAAATTATAGTCTTTTAACTGTAATAAACCATAAGACCATTGTTTAAACCTAGGTATTGTCACACCATATACTGTCTTTTAACTGTAATAAACCATAGGACCATTGTTTAAACCTAGGTATTGTCACAAACTATACTGTCTTTTTACTGTAATAAACCATAGGACCATTGTTAAAACCTAGGTATTGTCACAAACTATACTGTCTTTTAACTGTAATAAACCATACGACCATTGTTTAAACCTAGGTATTGTCACAAACTATACTGTCTTTTAACTAATAAACCATAGGACCATTGTTAAAACCTACGTATTGTCACAAACTATACTGTCTTTTAACTAATAAACCATAGGACCATTGTTAAAACCTAGATATTGTCACAAACTATACTGTCTTTTAACTAATAAACCATAGGACCATTGTTAAAACCTAGGTATTGTCACAAACTATACTGTCTTTTAACTGTAATAAACCATAGGACCATTGTTAAAACCTAGGTATTGTCACAAACTATACTGTCTTTTAACTGTAATAAACCATAGGACCATTGTTAAAACCTAGGTATTGTCACAAACTATACTGTCTTTTAACTGTAATAAACCATAGGACCATTGTTTAAACCTAGGTATTGTCACAAACTATACTGTCTTTTAACTATAATAAACCATAGGACCATTGTTTAAACCTAGATATTGTCACAAACTATACTGTCTTTTAACTGTAATAAACCATAGGACCATTGTTTAAACCTAGGTATTGTCACAAACTATACTGTCTTTTAACTGTAATAAACCATAGGACCATTGTTAAAACCTAGGTATTGTCACAAACTATACTGTCTTTTAACTGTAATAAACCATAGGACCATTGTTAAAACCTAGGTATTGTCACAAACTATACTGTCTTTTAACTGTAATAAACCATAGGACCATTGTTTAAACCTAGGTATTGTCACAAACTATACTGTCTTTTAACTATAATAAACCATAGGACCATTGTTTAAACCTAGATATTGTCACAAACTATACTGTCTTTTAACTGTAATAAACCATAGGACCATTGTTTAAACCTAGGTATTGTCACAAACTATACTGTCTTTTAACTGTAATAAACCATAGGACCATTGTTTAAACCTAGGTATTGTCACAAACTATACTGTCTTTTAACTGTAATAAACCATAGGACCATTGTTTAAACCTAGATATTGTCACAAACTATACTGTCTTTTAACTGTAATAAACCATAGGACCATTGTTTAAACCTAGGTATTGTCACAAACTATACTGTCTTTTAACTGTAATAAACCATAGGACCATTGTTTAAACCTAGGTATAGTCACAAACTATACTGTCTTTTAACTGTAATAAACCATAGGACCATTGTTAAAACCTAGATATTGTCACAAACTATACTGTCTTTTAACTGTAATAAACCATAGGACCATTGTTAAAACCTAGGTATTGTCACAAACTATACAGTCTTTTAACTGTAATAAACCATAAGACCATTGTTAAAACCTAGATATTGTCACAAACTATACTGTCTTTTAACTGTAATAAACCATAGGACCATTGTTTAAACCTAGGTATTGTCACAAACTATACTGTCTTTTAACTGTAATAAACCATAGGACCATTGTTTAAACCTAGGTATTGGCACAAACTATACTGTCTTTTAACTGTAATAAACCATAGGACCATTGTTTAGACCTAGGTATTGTCACAAACTATACTGTCTTTTAACCGTAATAAACCATAGGACCATTGTTAAAACCTTGGTATTGTCACAAACTTTACTGTCTTTTAACTGTAATAAACCATAGGACCATTGTTTAAACCTAGGTATTGTCACAAACTATACTGTCTTTTAAATGTAATAAACCATAGGACCATTGTTTAAACCTAGGTATTGTCACAAACTATACTGTCTTTTAACTGTAATAAACCATAGGACCATTGTTTAAACCTAGATATTGTCACAAACTATACTGTCTTTTAACTGTAATAAACCATAGGACCATTGTTTAAACCTAGGTATTGTCACAAACTATACTGTCTTTTAACTGTAATAAACCATAGGACCATTGTTTAAACCTAGGTATTGTCACAATCTATACTGTCTTTTAACTGTAATAAACCATAGGACCATTGTTTAAACCTAGGTATTGTCACAAACTATACTGTCTTTTAACTAATAAACCATAGGACCATTGTTAAAACCTAGGTATTGTCACAAACTATACTGTCTTTTAACTGTAATAAACCATAGGACCATTGTTTAAACCTAGGTATAGTCACAAACTATACTGTCTTTTAACAGTAATAAACCTTAGGACCATTGTTTAAACCTAGGTATTGTGACAAACTATACTGTCTTTTAACTATAATAAACCATAGGACCATTGTTTAAACCTAGATATTGTCACAAACTATACTGTCTTTTAACTGTAATAAACCATAGGACCATTGTTTAAACCTAGGTATTGTCACAAACTATACTGTCTTTTAACTGTAATAAACCATAGGACCATTGTTTAAACCTAGGTATTGTCACAAACTATACTGTATTTTAACTAATAAACCATAGGACCATTGTTAAAACCTAGGTATTGTCACAAACTATACTGTCTTTTAACTAATAAACCATAGGACCATTGTTAAAACCTAGATATTGTCACAAACTATACTGTCTTTTAACTAATAAACCATAGGACCATTGTTAACACCTAGGTATTGTCACAAACTATACTGTCTTTTAACTGTAATAAACCATAGGACCATTGTTAAAAGCTAGGTATTGTCACAAACTATACTGTCTTTTAACTGTAATAAACCATAGGACCATTGTTAAAACCTAGGTATTGTCACAAACTATACTGTCTTTTAACTGTAATAAACCATAGGACCATTGTTTAAACCTAGGTATTGTCACAAACTATACTGTCTTTTAACTATAAAACCATAGGACCATTGTTTAAACCTAGATATTGTCACAAACTATACTGTCTTTTAACTGTAATAAACCATAGGACCATTGTTTAAACCTAGGTATTGTCACAAACTATACTGTCTTTTAACTGTAATAAACCATAGGACCATTGTTTAAACCTAGGTATTGTCACAATCTATACTGTCTATTAACTGTAATAAACCATAGGACCATTGTTTAAACCTAGGTATTGTCACAAACTATACTGTCTTTTAACTAATAAACCATAGGACCATTGTTAAAACCTAGGTATTGTCACAAACTATACTGTCTTTTTACCGTAATAAACCATAGGACCATTGTTTAAACCTAGGTATTGTCACACACTATACTGTCTTTTAACTGTAATAAACCATAGGACAATTGTTTAAACCTAGGTATTGGCACAAACTATACTGTCTTTTAAATGTAATAAACCATAGGACCATTGTTTAAACCTAGGTATTGTCACAAACTATACTGTCTTTTAACTGTAATAAACCATAGGACCATTGTTAAAACCTAGATATTGTCACAAACTATACTGTCTTTTAACTGTAATAAACCATAGGACCATTGTTTAAACCTAGGTATTGTCACAAACTATACTGTCTTTTAACTGTAATAAACCATAGGACCATTGTTTAAACCTAGGTATAGTCACAAACTATACTGTCTTTTAACTGTAATAAACCATAGGACCATTGTTTAAACCTAGGTATTGTCACAAACTATACTGTCTTTTAACTAATAAATCATAGGACCATTGTTAAAACCTTGGTATTGTCACACTATACTGTCTTTTAACTGTAATAAACCATAGGACCATTGTTTAAACCTAGGTATTGTCACAAACTATACTCTCTTTTAACTAATAAACCATAGGACCATTTTAAAACCTAGGTATTGTCACAAATTATACTCTCTTTTAACTGTAATAAACCATAGGACCATCGTTTAAACCTAGGTATTGTCACAAACTATACTGTCTTTTAACTAATAAACCATAGGACCATTGTTTAAACCTAGGTATTGTCACAAACTTTACTGTCTTTTAACTAATAAACCATAGGACCATTGTTAAAACCTACGTGTTGTCACAAACTATACTGTCTTTTAACTAATAAACCATAGGACTATTGTTAAAACCTAGATATTGTCACAAACTATACTGTCTTTTAACTAATAAACCATAGGACCATTGTTAAAACCTAGGTATTGTCACAAACTATACTGTCTTTTAACTGTAATAAACCATAGGACCATTGTTAAAACCTAGGTATTGTCACAAACTATACTGTCTTTTAACTGTAATAAACCATAGGACCATTGTTAAAACCTAGGTATTGTCACAAACTATACTGTCTTTTAACTGTAATAAACCATAGGACCATTGTTTAAACCTAGGTATTGTCACAAACTATACTGTCTTTTAACTATAATAAACCATAGGACCATTGTTTAAACCTAGATATTGTCACAAACTATACTGTCTTTTAACTGTAATAAACCATAGGACCATTGTTTAAACCTAGGTATTGTCACAAACTATACTGTCTTTTAACTGTAATAAACCATAGGACCATTGTTTAAACCTAGGTATTGTCACAAACTATACTGTCTTTTAACTGTAATAAACCATAGGACCATTGTTTAAACCTAGATATTGTCACAAACTATACTGTCTTTTAACTGTAATAAACCATAGGACCATTGTTTAAACCTAGGTATTGTCACAAACTATACTGTCTTTTAACTGTAATAAACCATAGGACCATTGTTTAAACCTAGGTATAGTCACAAACTATACTGTCTTTTAACTGTAATAAACCATAGGACCATTGTTAAAACCTAGATATTGTCACAAACTATACTGTCTTTTAACTGTAATAAACCATAGGACCATTGTTAAAACCTAGGTATTGTCACAAACTATACAGTCTTTTAACTGTAATAAACCATAAGACCATTGTTAAAACCTAGATATTGTCACAAACTATACTGTCTTTTAACTGTAATAAACCATAGGACCATTGTTTAAACCTAGGTATTGTCACAAACTATACTGTCTTTTAACTGTAATAAACCATAGGACCATTGTTTAAACCTAGGTATTGGCACAAACTATACTGTCTTTTAACTGTAATAAACCATAGGACCATTGTTTAGACCTAGGTATTGTCACAAACTATACTGTCTTTTAACCGTAATAAACCATAGGACCATTGTTAAAACCTTGGTATTGTCACAAACTTTACTGTCTTTTAACTGTAATAAACCATAGGACCATTGTTTAAACCTAGGTATTGTCACAAACTATACTGTCTTTTAAATGTAATAAACCATAGGACCATTGTTTAAACCTAGGTATTGTCACAAACTATACTGTCTTTTAACTGTAATAAACCATAGGACCATTGTTTAAACCTAGATATTGTCACAAACTATACTGTCTTTTAACTGTAATAAACCATAGGACCATTGTTTAAACCTAGGTATTGTCACAAACTATACTGTCTTTTAACTGTAATAAACCATAGGACCATTGTTTAAACCTAGGTATTGTCACAATCTATACTGTCTTTTAACTGTAATAAACCATAGGACCATTGTTTAAACCTAGGTATTGTCACAAACTATACTGTCTTTTAACTAATAAACCATAGGACCATTGTTAAAACCTAGGTATTGTCACAAACTATACTGTCTTTTAACTGTAATAAACCATAGGACCATTGTTTAAACCTAGGTATAGTCACAAACTATACTGTCTTTTAACAGTAATAAACCTTAGGACCATTGTTTAAACCTAGGTATTGTCACAAACTATACTGTCTTTTAACTATAATAAACCATAGGACCATTGTTTAAACCTAGATATTGTCACAAACTATACTGTCTTTTAACTGTAATAAACCATAGGACCATTGTTTAAACCTAGGTATTGTCACAAACTATACTGTCTTTTAACTGTAATAAACCATAGGACCATTGTTTAAACCTAGGTATTGTCACAAACTATACTGTATTTTAACTAATAAACCATAGGACCATTGTTAAAACCTAGGTATTGTCACAAACTATACTGTCTTTTAACTAATAAACCATAGGACCATTGTTAAAACCTAGATATTGTCACAAACTATACTGTCTTTTAACTAATAAACCATAGGACCATTGTTAACACCTAGGTATTGTCACAAACTATACTGTCTTTTAACTGTAATAAACCATAGGACCATTGTTAAAAGCTAGGTATTGTCACAAACTATACTGTCTTTTAACTGTAATAAACCATAGGACCATTGTTAAAACCTAGGTATTGTCACAAACTATACTGTCTTTTAACTGTAATAAACCATAGGACCATTGTTTAAACCTAGGTATTGTCACAAACTATACTGTCTTTTAACTATAAAACCATAGGACCATTGTTTAAACCTAGATATTGTCACAAACTATACTGTCTTTTAACTGTAATAAACCATAGGACCATTGTTTAAACCTAGGTATTGTCACAAACTATACTGTCTTTTAACTGTAATAAACCATAGGACCATTGTTTAAACCTAGGTATTGTCACAATCTATACTGTCTATTAACTGTAATAAACCATAGGACCATTGTTTAAACCTAGGTATTGTCACAAACTATACTGTCTTTTAACTAATAAACCATAGGACCATTGTTAAAACCTAGGTATTGTCACAAACTATACTGTCTTTTTACCGTAATAAACCATAGGACCATTGTTTAAACCTAGGTATTGTCACACACTATACTGTCTTTTAACTGTAATAAACCATAGGACAATTGTTTAAACCTAGGTATTGGCACAAACTATACTGTCTTTTAAATGTAATAAACCATAGGACCATTGTTTAAACCTAGGTATTGTCACAAACTATACTGTCTTTTAACTGTAATAAACCATAGGACCATTGTTAAAACCTAGATATTGTCACAAACTATACTGTCTTTTAACTGTAATAAACCATAGGACCATTGTTTAAACCTAGGTATTGTCACAAACTATACTGTCTTTTAACTGTAATAAACCATAGGACCATTGTTTAAACCTAGGTATAGTCACAAACTATACTGTCTTTTAACTGTAATAAACCATAGGACCATTGTTTAAACCTAGGTATTGTCACAAACTATACTGTCTTTTAACTAATAAATCATAGGACCATTGTTAAAACCTTGGTATTGTCACACTATACTGTCTTTTAACTGTAATAAACCATAGGACCATTGTTTAAACCTAGGTATTGTCACAAACTATACTCTCTTTTAACTAATAAACCATAGGACCATTTTAAAACCTAGGTATTGTCACAAATTATACTCTCTTTTAACTGTAATAAACCATAGGACCATCGTTTAAACCTAGGTATTGTCACAAACTATACTGTCTTTTAACTAATAAACCATAGGACCATTGTTTAAACCTAGGTATTGTCACAAACTTTACTGTCTTTTAACTAATAAACCATAGGACCATTGTTAAAACCTACGTGTTGTCACAAACTATACTGTCTTTTAACTAATAAACCATAGGACTATTGTTAAAACCTAGATATTGTCACAAACTATACTGTCTTTTAACTAATAAACCATAGGACCATTGTTAAAACCTAGGTATTGTCACAAACTATACTGTCTTTTAACTGTAATAAACCATAGGACCATTGTTAAAACCTAGGTATTGTCACAAACTATACTGTCTTTTAACTGTAATAAACCATAGGACCATTGTTTAAACCTAGGTATTGTCACAAACTATACTGTCTTTTAACTAATAAACCATAGGACCATTGTTAAAACCTAGGTATTGTCACAAACTATACTGTCTTTTTACCGTAATAAACCATAGGACCATTGTTTAAACCTAGGTATTGTCACACACTATACTGTCTTTTAACTGTAATAAACCATAGGACCATTGTTTAAACCTAGGTATAGTCACAAACTATACTGTCTTTTAACAGTAATAAACCATAGGACCATTGTTTAAACCTAGGTATTGTCACAAACTATACTGTCTTTTAACTGTAATAAACCATAGGACCATTGTTAAAACCTAGATATTGTCACAAACTATACTGTCTTTTAACTGTAATAAACCATAGGACCATTGTTTAAACCTAGGTATTGTCACAAACTATACTGTCTTTTAACTGTAATAAACCATAGGACCATTGTTTAAAGCTAGGTATTGTCACAAACTATACTGTCTTTTAACTAATAAACCATAGGACCATTGTTAAAACCTAGGTATTGTCACAAACTATACTGTCTTTTAACTGTAATAAACCATAGGACCATTGTTTAAACCTAGGTATTGTCACAAACTATACTGTCTTTTAACTGTAATAAACCATAGGACAATTGTTTAAACCTAGGTATTGGCACAAACTATACTGTCTTTTAAATGTAATAAACCATAGGACCATTGTTTAAACCTAGGTATTGTCACAAACTATACTGTCTTTTAACTGTAATAAACCATAGGACCATTGTTAAAACCTAGATATTGTCACAAACTATACTGTCTTTTAACTGTAATAAACCATAGGACCATTGTTTAAACCTAGGTATTGTCACAAACTATACTGTCTTTTAACTGTAATAAACCATAGGACCATTGTTTAAACCTAGGTATAGTCACAAACTATACTGTCTTTTAACTGTAATAAACCATAGGACCATTGTTTAAACCTAGGTATTGTCACAAACTATACTGTCTTTTAACTAATAAATCATAGGACCATTGTTAAAACCTTGGTATTGTCACACTATACTGTCTTTTAACTGTAATAAACCATAGGACCATTGTTTAAACCTAGGTATTGTCACAAACTATACTCTCTTTTAACTAATAAACCATAGGACCATTTTAAAACCTAGGTATTGTCACAAATTATACTCTCTTTTAACTGTAATAAACCATAGGACCATCGTTTAAACCTAGGTATTGTCACAAACTATACTGTCTTTTAACTAATAAACCATAGGACCATTGTTTAAACCTAGGTATTGTCACAAACTTTACTGTCTTTTAACTAATAAACCATAGGACCATTGTTAAAACCTACGTGTTGTCACAAACTATACTGTCTTTTAACTAATAAACCATAGGACTATTGTTAAAACCTAGATATTGTCACAAACTATACTGTCTTTTAACTAATAAACCATAGGACCATTGTTAAAACCTAGGTATTGTCACAAACTATACTGTCTTTTAACTGTAATAAACCATAGGACCATTGTTAAAACCTAGGTATTGTCACAAACTATACTGTCTTTTAACTGTAATAAACCATAGGACCATTGTTAAAACCTAGGTATTGTCACAAACTATACTGTCTTTTAACTGTAATAAACCATAGGACCATTGTTTAAACCTAGGTATTGTCACAAACTATACTGTCTTTTAACTATAATAAACCATAGGACCATTGTTTAAACCTAGATATTGTCACAAACTATACTGTCTTTTAACTGTAATAAACCATAGGACCATTGTTTAAACCTAGGTATTGTCACAAACTATACTGTCTTTTAACTGTAATAAACCATAGGACCATTGTTTAAACCTAGGTATTGTCACAAACTATACTGTCTTTTAACTGTAATAAACCATAGGACCATTGTTTAAACCTAGATATTGTCACAAACTATACTGTCTTTTAACTGTAATAAACCATAGGACCATTGTTTAAACCTAGGTATTGTCACAAACTATACTGTCTTTTAACTGTAATAAACCATAGGACCATTGTTTAAACCTAGGTATAGTCACAAACTATACTGTCTTTTAACTGTAATAAACCATAGGACCATTGTTAAAACCTAGATATTGTCACAAACTATACTGTCTTTTAACTGTAATAAACCATAGGACCATTGTTAAAACCTAGGTATTGTCACAAACTATACAGTCTTTTAACTGTAATAAACCATAAGACCATTGTTAAAACCTAGATATTGTCACAAACTATACTGTCTTTTAACTGTAATAAACCATAGGACCATTGTTTAAACCTAGGTATTGTCACAAACTATACTGTCTTTTAACTGTAATAAACCATAGGACCATTGTTTAAACCTAGGTATTGGCACAAACTATACTGTCTTTTAACTGTAATAAACCATAGGACCATTGTTTAGACCTAGGTATTGTCACAAACTATACTGTCTTTTAACCGTAATAAACCATAGGACCATTGTTAAAACCTTGGTATTGTCACAAACTTTACTGTCTTTTAACTGTAATAAACCATAGGACCATTGTTTAAACCTAGGTATTGTCACAAACTATACTGTCTTTTAAATGTAATAAACCATAGGACCATTGTTTAAACCTAGGTATTGTCACAAACTATACTGTCTTTTAACTGTAATAAACCATAGGACCATTGTTTAAACCTAGATATTGTCACAAACTATACTGTCTTTTAACTGTAATAAACCATAGGACCATTGTTTAAACCTAGGTATTGTCACAAACTATACTGTCTTTTAACTGTAATAAACCATAGGACCATTGTTTAAACCTAGGTATTGTCACAATCTATACTGTCTTTTAACTGTAATAAACCATAGGACCATTGTTTAAACCTAGGTATTGTCACAAACTATACTGTCTTTTAACTAATAAACCATAGGACCATTGTTAAAACCTAGGTATTGTCACAAACTATACTGTCTTTTAACTGTAATAAACCATAGGACCATTGTTTAAACCTAGGTATAGTCACAAACTATACTGTCTTTTAACAGTAATAAACCTTAGGACCATTGTTTAAACCTAGGTATTGTCACAAACTATACTGTCTTTTAACTATAATAAACCATAGGACCATTGTTTAAACCTAGATATTGTCACAAACTATACTGTCTTTTAACTGTAATAAACCATAGGACCATTGTTTAAACCTAGGTATTGTCACAAACTATACTGTCTTTTAACTGTAATAAACCATAGGACCATTGTTTAAACCTAGGTATTGTCACAAACTATACTGTATTTTAACTAATAAACCATAGGACCATTGTTAAAACCTAGGTATTGTCACAAACTATACTGTCTTTTAACTAATAAACCATAGGACCATTGTTAAAACCTAGATATTGTCACAAACTATACTGTCTTTTAACTAATAAACCATAGGACCATTGTTAACACCTAGGTATTGTCACAAACTATACTGTCTTTTAACTGTAATAAACCATAGGACCATTGTTAAAAGCTAGGTATTGTCACAAACTATACTGTCTTTTAACTGTAATAAACCATAGGACCATTGTTAAAACCTAGGTATTGTCACAAACTATACTGTCTTTTAACTGTAATAAACCATAGGACCATTGTTTAAACCTAGGTATTGTCACAAACTATACTGTCTTTTAACTATAAAACCATAGGACCATTGTTTAAACCTAGATATTGTCACAAACTATACTGTCTTTTAACTGTAATAAACCATAGGACCATTGTTTAAACCTAGGTATTGTCACAAACTATACTGTCTTTTAACTGTAATAAACCATAGGACCATTGTTTAAACCTAGGTATTGTCACAATCTATACTGTCTATTAACTGTAATAAACCATAGGACCATTGTTTAAACCTAGGTATTGTCACAAACTATACTGTCTTTTAACTAATAAACCATAGGACCATTGTTAAAACCTAGGTATTGTCACAAACTATACTGTCTTTTTACCGTAATAAACCATAGGACCATTGTTTAAACCTAGGTATTGTCACACACTATACTGTCTTTTAACTGTAATAAACCATAGGACAATTGTTTAAACCTAGGTATTGGCACAAACTATACTGTCTTTTAAATGTAATAAACCATAGGACCATTGTTTAAACCTAGGTATTGTCACAAACTATACTGTCTTTTAACTGTAATAAACCATAGGACCATTGTTAAAACCTAGATATTGTCACAAACTATACTGTCTTTTAACTGTAATAAACCATAGGACCATTGTTTAAACCTAGGTATTGTCACAAACTATACTGTCTTTTAACTGTAATAAACCATAGGACCATTGTTTAAACCTAGGTATAGTCACAAACTATACTGTCTTTTAACTGTAATAAACCATAGGACCATTGTTTAAACCTAGGTATTGTCACAAACTATACTGTCTTTTAACTAATAAATCATAGGACCATTGTTAAAACCTTGGTATTGTCACACTATACTGTCTTTTAACTGTAATAAACCATAGGACCATTGTTTAAACCTAGGTATTGTCACAAACTATACTCTCTTTTAACTAATAAACCATAGGACCATTTTAAAACCTAGGTATTGTCACAAATTATACTCTCTTTTAACTGTAATAAACCATAGGACCATCGTTTAAACCTAGGTATTGTCACAAACTATACTGTCTTTTAACTAATAAACCATAGGACCATTGTTTAAACCTAGGTATTGTCACAAACTTTACTGTCTTTTAACTAATAAACCATAGGACCATTGTTAAAACCTACGTGTTGTCACAAACTATACTGTCTTTTAACTAATAAACCATAGGACTATTGTTAAAACCTAGATATTGTCACAAACTATACTGTCTTTTAACTAATAAACCATAGGACCATTGTTAAAACCTAGGTATTGTCACAAACTATACTGTCTTTTAACTGTAATAAACCATAGGACCATTGTTAAAACCTAGGTATTGTCACAAACTATACTGTCTTTTAACTGTAATAAACCATAGGACCATTGTTTAAACCTAGGTATTGTCACAAACTATACTGTCTTTTAACTAATAAACCATAGGACCATTGTTAAAACCTAGGTATTGTCACAAACTATACTGTCTTTTTACCGTAATAAACCATAGGACCATTGTTTAAACCTAGGTATTGTCACACACTATACTGTCTTTTAACTGTAATAAACCATAGGACCATTGTTTAAACCTAGGTATAGTCACAAACTATACTGTCTTTTAACAGTAATAAACCATAGGACCATTGTTTAAACCTAGGTATTGTCACAAACTATACTGTCTTTTAACTGTAATAAACCATAGGACCATTGTTAAAACCTAGATATTGTCACAAACTATACTGTCTTTTAACTGTAATAAACCATAGGACCATTGTTTAAACCTAGGTATTGTCACAAACTATACTGTCTTTTAACTGTAATAAACCATAGGACCATTGTTTAAACCTAGGTATTGTCACAAACTATACTGTCTTTTAACTAATAAACCATAGGACCATTGTTAAAACCTAGGTATTGTCACAAACTATACTGTCTTTTAACTGTAATAAACCATAGGACCATTGTTTAAACCTAGGTATTGTCACAAACTATACTGTCTTTTAACTAATAAACCATAGGACCATTTTAAAACCTAGGTATTGTCACAAACTATACTCTCTTTTAACTGTAATAAACCATAGGACCATTGTTTAAACCTAGGTATTGTCACAAACTATACTGTCTTTTAACTAATAAACCATAGGACCATTGTTAAAACCTAGGTATTGTCACAAACTATACTGTCTTTTTACCGTAATAAACCATAGGACCATTGTTTAAACCTAGGTATTGTCACACACTATACTGTCTTTTAACTGTAATAAACCACAGGACCATTGTTTAAACCTAGGTGTTGTCACAAATTATACTGTCTTTTAACTGTAATAAACCATAAGACCATTGTTTAAACCTAGGTATTGTCACAAACTATACTGTCTTTTAACTGTAATAAACCATAGGACCATTGTTTAAACCTAGGTATTGTCACAAACTATACTGTCTTTTAAGTGTAATAAACCATAGGACCATTGTTTAAACCTAGGTATTGTCACAAACTATACTGTCTTTTAACTGTTATAAACCATAGGACCATTGTTTAAACCTAGGTATTGGCACAAACTATACTGTCTTTTAACTGTAATAAACCATAGGACCATTGTTTAAACCTAGGTATTGGCACAAACTATACTGTCTTTTAACTGTTATAAACCATAGGACCATTGTTTAAACCTAGGTATTGGCACAAACTATACTGTCTTTTAACTGTAATAAACCATAGGACCATTGTTTAAACCTAGGTATTGTCACAAACTATACTGTCTTTTAACTGTAATAAACCATAGGACCATTGTTTAAACCTAGGTATTGTCACAAACTATACTGTCTTTTAACTGTAATAAACCATAGGACCATTGTTTAAACCTAGGTATTGTCACAAACTATACTGTCTTTTAACTGTAATAAACCATAGGACCATTGTTTAAACCTAGGTATTGGCACAAACTATACTGTCTTTTAACTGTAATAAACCATACGACCATTGTTTAAACCTAGGTATTGTCACAAACTATACTGTCTTTTAACTGTAATAAACCATAGGACCATTGTTTAAACCTAGGTATTGGCACAAACTATACTGTCTTTTAACTGTAATAAACCATAGGACCATTGTTTAAACCTAGGTATTGTCACAAACTATACTGTCTTTTAACTGTAATAAACCATAGGACCATTGTTAAAACCTAGGTATTGTCACAAACTATACTGTCTTTTAACTGTAATAAACCATAAGACCATTGTTAAAACCTAGGTATTGTCACAAACTATACTGTCTTTTAACTGTAATAAACCATACGACCATTGTTTAAACCTAGGTATTGTCACAAACTATACTGTCTTTTAACTGTAATAAACCATAGGACCATTGTTAAAACCTAGGTATTGTCACAAACTATACTGTCTTTTAACTGTAATAAACCATAGGACCATTGTTTAAACCTAGGTATTGTCACAAACTATACTGTCTTTTAACTGTAATAAACCATAGGACCATTGTTTAAACCTAGGTATTGTCACAAACTATACTGTCTTTTTACCGTAATAAACCATAGGACCATTGTTTAAACCTAGGTATTGTCACAAACTATACTGTCTTTTAACTGTAATAAACCATAGGACCATTGTTAAAACCTAGGTATTGTCACAAACTATACTGTCTTTTAACTGTAATAAACCATAGGACCATTGTTTAAACCTAGGTATTGTCACAAACTATACTGTCTTTTAACTGTAATAAACCATAGGACCATTGTTTAAACCTAGGTATTGTCACAAACTATACTGTCTTTTAACTAATAAACCATAGGACCATTGTTTAAACCTAGGTATTGGCACAAACTATACTGTCTTTTAACTGTAATAAACCATAGGACCATTGTTTAAACCTAGGTATTGTCACAAACTATACTGTCTTTTTACCGTAATAAACCATAGGACCATTGTTTAAACCTAGGTATTGTCACAAACTATACTGTCTTTTAACCGTAATAAACCATAGGACCATTGTTAAAACCTTGGTATTGTCACAAACTTTACTGTCTTTTAACTGTAATAAACCATAGGACCATTGTTTAAACCTAGGTATTGTCACAAACTATACTGTCTTTTAAATGTAATAAACCATAGGACCATTGTTTAAACCTAGGTATTGTCACAAACTATACTGTCTTTTAACTGTAATAAACCATAGGACCATTGTTTAAACCTAGATATTGTCACAAACTATACTGTCTTTTAACTGTAATAAACCATAGGACCATTGTTTAAACCTAGGTATTGTCACAAACTATACTGTCTTTTAACTGTAATAAACCATAGGACCATTGTTTAAACCTAGGTATTGTCACAATCTATACTGTCTTTTAACTGTAATAAACCATAGGACCATTGTTTAAACCTAGGTATTGTCACAAACTATACTGTCTTTTAACTAATAAACCATAGGACCATTGTTAAAACCTAGGTATTGTCACAAACTATACTGTCTTTTTACCGTAATAAACCATAGGACCATTGTTTAAACCTAGGTATTGTCACACACTATACTGTCTTTTAACTGTAATAAACCATAGGACCATTGTTTAAACCTAGGTATAGTCACAAACTATACTGTCTTTTAACTGTAATAAACCATAGGACCATTGTTTAAACCTAGGTATAGTCACAAACTATACTGTCTTTTAACTGTAATAAACCATAGGACCATTGTTTAAACCTAGGTATTGTCACAAACTATACTGTCTTTTAACTAATAAATCATAGGACCATTGTTAAAACCTTGGTATTGTCACAAACTATACTGTCTTTTAACTGTAATAAACCATAGGACCATTGTTTAAACCTAGGTATTGTCACAAACTATACTCTCTTTTAACTAATAAACCATAGGACCATTTTAAAACCTAGGTATTGTCACAAACTATACTCTCTTTTAACTGTAATAAACCATAGGACCATCGTTTAAACCTAGGTATTGTCACAAACTATACTGTCTTTTAACTAATAAACCATAGGACCATTGTTTAAACCTAGGTATAGTCACAAACTATACTGTCTTTTAACTGTAATAAACCATAGGACCATTGTTTAAACCTAGGTATTGTCACAAACTATACTGTCTTTTAACTAATAAACCATAGGACCATTGTTAAAACCTACGTGTTGTCACAAACTATACTGTCTTTTAACTAATAAACCATAGGACTATTGTTAAAACCTAGATATTGTCACAAACTATACTGTCTTTTAACTAATAAACCATAGGACCATTGTTAAAACCTAGGTATTGTCACAAACTATACTGTCTTTTAACTGTAATAAACCATAGGACCATTGTTAAAACCTAGGTATTGTCACAAACTATACTGTCTTTTAACTGTAATAAACCATAGGACCATTGTTTAAACCTAGGTATTGTCACAAACTATACTGTCTTTTAACTAATAAACCATAGGACCATTGTTAAAACCTAGGTATTGTCACAAACTATACTGTCTTTTTACCGTAATAAACCATAGGACCATTGTTTAAACCTAGGTATTGTCACACACTATACTGTCTTTTAACTGTAATAAACCATAGGACCATTGTTTAAACCTAGGTATAGTCACAAACTATACTGTCTTTTAACAGTAATAAACCATAGGACCATTGTTTAAACCTAGGTATTGTCACAAACTATACTGTCTTTTAACTGTAATAAACCATAGGACCATTGTTAAAACCTAGATATTGTCACAAACTATACTGTCTTTTAACTGTAATAAACCATAGGACCATTGTTTAAACCTAGGTATTGTCACAAACTATACTGTCTTTTAACTGTAATAAACCATAGGACCATTGTTTAAACCTAGGTATAGTCACAAACTATACTGTCTTTTAACTGTAATAAACCATAGGACCATTGTTTAAACCTAGGTATTGTCACAAACTATACTGTCTTTTAACTAATAAACCATAGGACCATTGTTAAAACCTAGGTATTGTCACAAACTATACTGTCTTTTAACTGTAATAAACCATAGGACCATTGTTTAAACCTAGGTATTGTCACAAACTATACTGTCTTTTAACTAATAAACCATAGGACCATTTTAAAACCTAGGTATTGTCACAAACTATACTCTCTTTTAACTGTAATAAACCATAGGACCATTGTTTAAACCTAGGTATTGTCACAAACTATACTGTCTTTTAACTAATAAACCATAGGACCATTGTTAAAACCTAGGTATTGTCACAAACTATACTGTCTTTTTACCGTAATAAACCATAAGACCATTGTTTAAACCTAGGTATTGTCACAAACTATACTGTCTTTTAACTGTAATAAACCATAGGACCATTGTTTAAACCTAGGTATTGTCACAAACTATACTGTCTTTTAAGTGTAATAAACCATAGGACCATTGTTTAAACCTAGGTATTGTCACAAACTATACTGTCTTTTAACTGTTATAAACCATAGGACCATTGTTTAAACCTAGGTATTGGCACAAACTATACTGTCTTTTAACTGTAATAAACCATAGGACCATTGTTTAAACCTAGGTATTGGCACAAACTATACTGTCTTTTAACTGTTATAAACCATAGGACCATTGTTTAAACCTAGGTATTGGCACAAACTATACTGTCTTTTAACTGTAATAAACCATAGGACCATTGTTTAAACCTGGGTATTGTCACAAACTATACTGTCTTTTAACTGTAATAAACCATAGGACCATTGTTTAAACCTAGGTATTGTCACAAACTATACTGTCTTTTAACTGTAATAAACCATAGGACCATTGTTTAAACCTAGGTATTGTCACAAACTATACTGTCTTTTAACTGTAATAAACCATAGGACCATTGTTTAAACCTAGGTATTGGCACAAACTATACTGTCTTTTAACTGTAATAAACCATACGACCATTGTTTAAACCTAGGTATTGTCACAAACTATACTGTCTTTTAACTGTAATAAACCATAGGACCATTGTTTAAACCTAGGTATTGGCACAAACTATACTGTCTTTTAACTGTAATAAACCATAGGACCATTGTTTAAACCTAGGTATTGTCACAAACTATACTGTCTTTTAACTGTAATAAACCATAGGACCATTGTTAAAACCTAGGTATTGTCACAAACTATACTGTCTTTTAACTGTAATAAACCATAAGACCATTGTTAAAACCTAGGTATTGTCACAAACTATACTGTCTTTTAACTGTAATAAACCATAGGACCATTGTTTAAACCTAGGTATTGTCACAAACTATACTGTCTTTTAACTGTAATAAACCATAGGACCATTGTTTAAACCTAGGTATTGTCACAAACTATACTGTCTTTTAACTGTAATAAACCATAGGACCATTGTTAAAACCTAGGTATTGTCACAAACTATACTGTCTTTTAACTGTAATAAACCATAGGACCATTGTTTAAACCTAGGTATTGTCACAAACTATACTGTCTTTTAACTGTAATAAACCATAGGACCATTGTTTAAACCTAGGTATTGTCACAAACTATACTGTCTTTTAACTAATAAACCATAGGACCATTGTTTAAACCTAGGTATTGGCACAAACTATACTGTCTTTTAACTGTAATAAACCATAGGACCATTGTTTAAACCTAGGTATTGTCACAAACTATACTGTCTTTTTACCGTAATAAACCATAGGACCATTGTTTAAACCTAGGTATTGTCACAAACTATACTGTCTTTTAACCGTAATAAACCATAGGACCATTGTTAAAACCTTGGTATTGTCACAAACTTTACTGTCTTTTAACTGTAATAAACCATAGGACCATTGTTTAAACCTAGGTATTGTCACAAACTATACTGTCTTTTAAATGTAATAAACCATAGGACCATTGTTTAAACCTAGGTATTGTCACAAACTATACTGTCTTTTAACTGTAATAAACCATAGGACCATTGTTTAAACCTAGATATTGTCACAAACTATACTGTCTTTTAACTGTAATAAACCATAGGACCATTGTTTAAACCTAGGTATTGTCACAAACTATACTGTCTTTTAACTGTAATAAACCATAGGACCATTGTTTAAACCTAGGTATTGTCACAATCTATACTGTCTTTTAACTGTAATAAACCATAGGACCATTGTTTAAACCTAGGTATTGTCACAAACTATACTGTCTTTTAACTAATAAACCATAGGACCATTGTTAAAACCTAGGTATTGTCACAAACTATACTGTCTTTTTACCGTAATAAACCATAGGACCATTGTTTAAACCTAGGTATTGTCACACACTATACTGTCTTTTAACTGTAATAAACCATAGGACCATTGTTTAAATCTAGGTATAGTCACAAACTATACTGTCTTTTAACAGTAATAAACCATAGGACCATTGTTTAAACCTAGGTATTGTCACAAACTATACTGTCTTTTAACTATAATAAACCATAGGACCATTGTTTAAACCTAGATATTGTCACAAACTATACTGTCTTTTAACTGTAATAAACCATAGGACCATTGTTTAAACCTAGGTATTGTCACAAACTATACTGTCTTTTAACTGTAATAAACCATAGGACCATTGTTTAAACCTAGGTATTGTCACAATCTATACTGTCTTTTAACTGTAATAAACCATAGGACCATTGTTTAAACCTAGGTATTGTCACAAACTATACTGTCTTTTAACTAATAAACCATAGGACCATTGTTAAAACCTAGGTATTGTCACAAACTATACTGTCTTTTTACCGTAATAAACCATAGGACCATTGTTTAAACCTAGGTATTGTCACACACTATACTGTCTTTTAACTGTAATAAACCATAGGACCATTGTTTAAACCTAGGTATAGTCACAAACTATACTGTCTTTTAACAGTAATAAACCATAGGACCATTGTTTAAACCTAGGTATTGTCACAAACTATACTGTCTTTTAACTGTAATAAACCATAGGACCATTGTTTAAACCTAGGTATTGTCACAAACTATACTGTCTTTTAACTGTAATAAACCATAGGACCATTGTTTAAACCTAGGTATAGTCACAAACTATACTGTCTTTTAACTGTAATAAACCATAGGACCATTGTTTAAACCTAGGTATTGTCACAAACTATACTGTCTTTTAACTAATAAACAATAGGACCATCGTTAAAACCTAGGTATTGTCACAAACTATACTGTCTTTTAACTAATAAACCATAGGACCATTGTTAAAACCTAGGTATTGTCACAAACTATACTGTCTTTTAACTGTAATAAACCATAGGACCATTGTTTAAACCTAGGTATTGTCACAAACTATACTGTCTTTTAACTAATAAACCATAGGACCATTTTAAAACCTAGGTATTGTCACAAACTATACTCTCTTTTAACTGTAATAAACCATAGGACCATTGTTTAAACCTAGGTATTGTCACAAACTATACTGTCTTTTAACTAATAAACCATAGGACCATTGTTAAAACCTAGGTATTGTCACAAACTATACTGTCTTTTTACCGTAATAAACCATAGGACCATTGTTTAAACCTAGGTATTTTCACACACTATACTGTCTTTTAACTGTAATAAACCACAGGACCATTGTTTAAACCTAGGTGTTGTCACAAATTATACTGTCTTTTAACTGTAATAAACCATAAGACCATTGTTTAAACCTAGGTATTGTCACAAACTATACTGTCTTTTAACTGTAATAAACCATAGGACCATTGTTTAAACCTAGGTATTGTCACAAACTATACTGTCTTTTAAGTGTAATAAACCATAGGACCATTGTTTAAACCTAGGTATTGTCACAAACTATACTGTCTATTAACTGTTATAAACCATAGGACCATTGTTTAAACCTAGGTATTGGCACAAACTATACTGTCTTTTAACTGTAATAAACCATAGGACCATTGTTTAAACCTAGGTATTGGCACAAACTATACTGTCTTTTAACTGTTATAAACCATAGGACCATTGTTTAAACCTAGGTATTGGCACAAACTATACTGTCTTTTAACTGTAATAAACCATAGGACCATTGTTTAAACCTAGGTATTGTCACAAACTATACTGTCTTTTAACTGTAATAAACCATAGGACCATTGTTTAAACCTAGGTATTGTCACACACTATACTGTCTTTTAACTGTAATAAACCATAGGACCATTGTTTAAACCTAGGTATAGTCACAAACTATACTGTCTTTTAACAGTAATAAACCATAGGACCATTGTTTAAACCTAGGTATTGTCACAAACTATACTGTCTTTTAACTGTAATAAACCATAGGACCATTGTTAAAACCTAGATATTGTCACAAACTATACTGTCTTTTAACTGTAATAAACCATAGGACCATTGTTTAAACCTAGGTATTGTCACAAACTATACTGTCTTTTAACTGTAATAAACCATAGGACCATTGTTTAAACCTAGGTATAGTCACAAACTATACTGTCTTTTAACTGTAATAAACCATAGGACCATTGTTTAAACCTAGGTATTGTCACAAACTATACTGTCTTTTAACTAATAAACCATAGGACCATTGTTAAAACCTAGGTATTGTCACAAACTATACTGTCTTTTAACTGTAATAAACCATAGGACCATTGTTTAAACCTAGGTATTGTCACAAACTATACTGTCTTTTAACTAATAAACCATAGGACCATTTTAAAACCTAGGTATTGTCACAAACTATACTCTCTTTTAACTGTAATAAACCATAGGACCATTGTTTAAACCTAGGTATTGTCACAAACTATACTGTCTTTTAACTAATAAACCATAGGACCATTGTTAAAACCTAGGTATTGTCACAAACTATACTGTCTTTTTACCGTAATAAACCATAGGACCATTGTTTAAACCTAGGTATTTTCACACACTATACTGTCTTTTAACTGTAATAAACCACAGGACCATTGTTTAAACCTAGGTGTTGTCACAAATTATACTGTCTTTTAACTGTAATAAACCATAAGACCATTGTTTAAACCTAGGTATTGTCACAAACTATACTGTCTTTTAACTGTAATAAACCATAGGACCATTGTTTAAACCTAGGTATTGTCACAAACTATACTGTCTTTTAAGTGTAATAAACCATAGGACCATTGTTTAAACCTAGGTATTGTCACAAACTATACTGTCTTTTAACTGTTATAAACCATAGGACCATTGTTTAAACCTAGGTATTGGCACAAACTATACTGTCTTTTAACTGTAATAAACCATAGGACCATTGTTTAAACCTAGGTATTGGCACAAACTATACTGTCTTTTAACTGTTATAAACCATAGGACCATTGTTTAAACCTAGGTATTGGCACAAACTATACTGTCTTTTAACTGTAATAAACCATAGGACCATTGTTTAAACCTGGGTATTGTCACAAACTATACTGTCTTTTAACTGTAATAAACCATAGGACCATTGTTTAAACCTAGGTATTGTCACAAACTATACTGTCTTTTAACTGTAATAAACCATAGGACCATTGTTTAAACCTAGGTATTGTCACAAACTATACTGTCTTTTAACTGTATTAAACCATAGGACCATTGTTTAAACCTAGGTATTGGCACAAACTATACTGTCTTTTAACTGTAATAAACCATACGACCATTGTTTAAACCTAGGTATTGTCACAAACTATACTGTCTTTTAACTGTAATAAACCATAGGACCATTGTTTAAACCTAGGTATTGGCACAAACTATACTGTCTTTTAACTGTAATAAACCATAGGACCATTGTTTAAACCTAGGTATTGTCACAAACTATACTGTCTTTTAACTGTAATAAACCATAGGACCATTGTTAAAACCTAGGTATTGTCACAAACTATACTGTCTTTTAACTGTAATAAACCATAAGACCATTGTTAAAACCTAGGTATTGTCACAAACTATACTGTCTTTTAACTGTAATAAACCATAGGACCATTGTTTAAACCTAGGTATTGTCACAAACTATACTGTCTTTTAACTGTAATAAACCATAGGACCATTGTTTAAACCTAGGTATTGTCACAAACTATACTGTCTTTTAACTGTAATAAACCATAGGACCATTGTTAAAACCTAGGTATTGTCACAAACTATACTGTCTTTTAACTGTAATAAACCATAGGACCATTGTTTAAACCTAGGTATTGTCACAAACTATACTGTCTTTTAACTGTAATAAACCATAGGACCATTGTTTAAACCTAGGTATTGTCACAAACTATACTGTCTTTTAACTAATAAACCATAGGACCATTGTTTAAACCTAGGTATTGGCACAAACTATACTGTCTTTTAACTGTAATAAACCATAGGACCATTGTTTAAACCTAGGTATTGTCACAAACTATACTGTCTTTTTACCGTAATAAACCATAGGACCATTGTTTAAACCTAGGTATTGTCACAAACTATACTGTCTTTTAACCGTAATAAACCATAGGACCATTGTTAAAACCTTGGTATTGTCACAAACTTTACTGTCTTTTAACTGTAATAAACCATAGGACCATTGTTTAAACCTAGGTATTGTCACAAACTATACTGTCTTTTAAATGTAATAAACCATAGGACCATTGTTTAAACCTAGGTATTGTCACAAACTATACTGTCTTTTAACTGTAATAAACCATAGGACCATTGTTTAAACCTAGATATTGTCACAAACTATACTGTCTTTTAACTGTAATAAACCATAGGACCATTGTTTAAACCTAGGTATTGTCACAAACTATACTGTCTTTTAACTGTAATAAACCATAGGACCATTGTTTAAACCTAGGTATTGTCACAATCTATACTGTCTTTTAACTGTAATAAACCATAGGACCATTGTTTAAACCTAGGTATTGTCACAAACTATACTGTCTTTTAACTAATAAACCATAGGACCATTGTTAAAACCTAGGTATTGTCACAAACTATACTGTCTTTTTACCGTAATAAACCATAGGACCATTGTTTAAACCTAGGTATTGTCACACACTATACTGTCTTTTAACTGTAATAAACCATAGGACCATTGTTTAAATCTAGGTATAGTCACAAACTATACTGTCTTTTAACAGTAATAAACCATAGGACCATTGTTTAAACCTAGGTATTGTCACAAACTATACTGTCTTTTAACTATAATAAACCATAGGACCATTGTTTAAACCTAGATATTGTCACAAACTATACTGTCTTTTAACTGTAATAAACCATAGGACCATTGTTTAAACCTAGGTATTGTCACAAACTATACTGTCTTTTAACTGTAATAAACCATAGGACCATTGTTTAAACCTAGGTATTGTCACAATCTATACTGTCTTTTAACTGTAATAAACCATAGGACCATTGTTTAAACCTAGGTATTGTCACAAACTATACTGTCTTTTAACTAATAAACCATAGGACCATTGTTAAAACCTAGGTATTGTCACAAACTATACTGTCTTTTTACCGTAATAAACCATAGGACCATTGTTTAAACCTAGGTATTGTCACACACTATACTGTCTTTTAACTGTAATAAACCATAGGACCATTGTTTAAACCTAGGTATAGTCACAAACTATACTGTCTTTTAACAGTAATAAACCATAGGACCATTGTTTAAACCTAGGTATTGTCACAAACTATACTGTCTTTTAACTGTAATAAACCATAGGACCATTGTTTAAACCTAGGTATTGTCACAAACTATACTGTCTTTTAACTGTAATAAACCATAGGACCATTGTTTAAACCTAGGTATAGTCACAAACTATACTGTCTTTTAACTGTAATAAACCATAGGACCATTGTTTAAACCTAGGTATTGTCACAAACTATACTGTCTTTTAACTAATAAACAATAGGACCATCGTTAAAACCTAGGTATTGTCACAAACTATACTGTCTTTTAACTGTAATAAACCATAGGACCATTGTTTAAACCTAGGTATTGTCACAAACTATACTGTCTTTTAACTAATAAACCATAGGACCATTGTTAAACGTAGGTATTGTCACAAACTATACTGTCTTTTTACCGTAATAAACCATAGGACCATTGTTAAAACCTAGGTATTGTCACAAACTATACTGTCTTTTAACTGTAATAAACCATAGGACCATTGTTAAAACCTAGGTATTGTCACAAACTATACTGTCTTTTAACTGTAATAAACCATAGGACCATTGTTTAAACCTAGGTATTGGCACAAACTATACTGTCTTTTAACTGTAATAAACCATAGGACCATTGTTTAAACCTAGGTATTGTCACAAACTATACTGTCTTTTAACTGTAATAAACCATAGGACCATTGTTAAAACCTAGGTATTGTCACAAACTATACTGTCTTTTAACTGTAATAAACCATAAGACCATTGTTAAAACCTAGGTATTGTCACAAACTATACTGTCTTTTAACTGTAATAAACCATACGACCATTGTTTAAACCTAGGTATTGTCACAAACTATACTGTCTTTTAACTGTAATAAACCATAGGACCATTGTTAAAACCTAGGTATTGTCACAAACTATACTGTCTTTTAACTGTAATAAACCATAGGACCATTGTTTAAACCTAGGTATTGTCACAAACTATACTGTCTTTTAACTGTAATAAACCATAGGACCATTGTTTAAACCTAGGTATTGTCACAAACTATACTGTCTTTTTACCGTAATAAACCATAGGACCATTGTTAAAACCTAGGTATTGTCACAAACTATACTGTCTTTTAACTGTAATAAACCATAGGACCATTGTTTAAACCTAGGTATTGTCACAAACTATACTGTCTTTTAACTGTAATAAACCATAGGACCATTGTTTAAACCTAGGTATTGTCACAAACTATACTGTCTTTTAACTAATAAACCATAGGACCATTGTTTAAACCTAGGTATTGGCACAAACTATACTGTCTTTTAACTGTAATAAACCATAGGACCATTGTTTAAACCTAGGTATTGTCACAAACTATACTGTCTTTTTACCGTAATAAACCATAGGACCATTGTTTAAACCTAGGTATTGTCACAAACTATACTGTCTTTTAACCGTAATAAACCATAGGACCATTGTTAAAACCTTGGTATTGTCACAAACTTTACTGTCTTTTAACTGTAATAAACCATAGGACCATTGTTTAAACCTAGGTATTGTCACAAACTATACTGTCTTTTAAATGTAATAAACCATAGGACCATTGTTTAAACCTAGGTATTGTCACAAACTATACTGTCTTTTAACTGTAATAAACCATAGGACCATTGTTTAAACCTAGATATTGTCACAAACTATACTGTCTTTTAACTGTAATAAACCATAGGACCATTGTTTAAACCTAGGTATTGTCACAAACTATACTGTCTTTTAACTGTAATAAACCATAGGACCATTGTTTAAACCTAGGTATTGTCACAATCTATACTGTCTTTTAACTGTAATAAACCATAGGACCATTGTTTAAACCTAGGTATTGTCACAAACTATACTGTCTTTTAACTAATAAACCATAGGACCATTGTTAAAACCTAGGTATTGTCACAAACTATACTGTCTTTTTACCGTAATAAACCATAGGACCATTGTTTAAACCTAGGTATTGTCACACACTATACTGTCTTTTAACTGTAATAAACCATAGGACCATTGTTTAAACCTAGGTATAGTCACAAACTATACTGTCTTTTAACTGTAATAAACCATAGGACCATTGTTTAAACCTAGGTATAGTCACAAACTATACTGTCTTTTAACTGTAATAAACCATAGGACCATTGTTTAAACCTAGGTATTGTCACAAACTATACTGTCTTTTAACTAATAAATCATAGGACCATTGTTAAAACCTTGGTATTGTCACAAACTATACTGTCTTTTAACTGTAATAAACCATAGGACCATTGTTTAAACCTAGGTATTGTCACAAACTATACTCTCTTTTAACTAATAAACCATAGGACCATTTTAAAACCTAGGTATTGTCACAAACTATACTCTCTTTTAACTGTAATAAACCATAGGACCATCGTTTAAACCTAGGTATTGTCACAAACTATACTGTCTTTTAACTAATAAACCATAGGACCATTGTTTAAACCTAGGTATAGTCACAAACTATACTGTCTTTTAACTGTAATAAACCATAGGACCATTGTTTAAACCTAGGTATTGTCACAAACTATACTGTCTTTTAACTAATAAACCATAGGACCATTGTTAAAACCTACGTGTTGTCACAAACTATACTGTCTTTTAACTAATAAACCATAGGACTATTGTTAAAACCTAGATATTGTCACAAACTATACTGTCTTTTAACTAATAAACCATAGGACCATTGTTAAAACCTAGGTATTGTCACAAACTATACTGTCTTTTAACTGTAATAAACCATAGGACCATTGTTAAAACCTAGGTATTGTCACAAACTATACTGTCTTTTAACTGTAATAAACCATAGGACCATTGTTTAAACCTAGGTATTGTCACAAACTATACTGTCTTTTAACTAATAAACCATAGGACCATTGTTAAAACCTAGGTATTGTCACAAACTATACTGTCTTTTTACCGTAATAAACCATAGGACCATTGTTTAAACCTAGGTATTGTCACACACTATACTGTCTTTTAACTGTAATAAACCATAGGACCATTGTTTAAACCTAGGTATAGTCACAAACTATACTGTCTTTTAACAGTAATAAACCATAGGACCATTGTTTAAACCTAGGTATTGTCACAAACTGTACTGTCTTTTAACTGTAATAAACCATAGGACCATTGTTAAAACCTAGATATTGTCACAAACTATACTGTCTTTTAACTGTAATAAACCATAGGACCATTGTTTAAACCTAGGTATTGTCACAAACTATACTGTCTTTTAACTGTAATAAACCATAGGACCATTGTTTAAACCTAGGTATAGTCACAAACTATACTGTCTTTTAACTGTAATAAACCATAGGACCATTGTTTAAACCTAGGTATTGTCACAAACTATACTGTCTTTTAACTAATAAACCATAGGACCATTGTTAAAACCTAGGTATTGTCACAAACTATACTGTCTTTTAACTGTAATAAACCATAGGACCATTGTTTAAACCTAGGTATTGTCACAAACTATACTGTCTTTTAACTAATAAACCATAGGACCATTTTAAAACCTAGGTATTGTCACAAACTATACTCTCTTTTAACTGTAATAAACCATAGGACCATTGTTTAAACCTAGGTATTGTCACAAACTATACTGTCTTTTAACTAATAAACCATAGGACCATTGTTAAAACCTAGGTATTGTCACAAACTATACTGTCTTTTTACCGTAATAAACCATAGGACCATTGTTTAAACCTAGGTATTTTCACACACTATACTGTCTTTTAACTGTAATAAACCACAGGACCATTGTTTAAACCTAGGTGTTGTCACAAATTATACTGTCTTTTAACTGTAATAAACCATAAGACCATTGTTTAAACCTAGGTATTGTCACAAACTATACTGTCTTTTAACTGTAATAAACCATAGGACCATTGTTTAAACCTAGGTATTGTCACAAACTATACTGTCTTTTAAGTGTAATAAACCATAGGACCATTGTTTAAACCTAGGTATTGTCACAAACTATACTGTCTTTTAACTGTTATAAACCATAGGACCATTGTTTAAACCTAGGTATTGGCACAAACTATACTGTCTTTTAACTGTAATAAACCATAGGACCATTGTTTAAACCTAGGTATTGGCACAAACTATACTGTCTTTTAACTGTTATAAACCATAGGACCATTGTTTAAACCTAGGTATAGTCACAAACTATACTGTCTTTTAACTGTAATAAACCATAGGACCATTGTTTAAACCTAGGTATTGTCACAAACTATACTGTCTTTTAACTAATAAATCATAGGACCATTGTTAAAACCTTGGTATTGTCACAAACTATACTGTCTTTTAACTGTAATAAACCATAGGACCATTGTTTAAACCTAGGTATTGTCACAAACTATACTCTCTTTTAACTAATAAACCATAGGACCATTTTAAAACCTAGGTATTGTCACAAACTATACTCTCTTTTAACTGTAATAAACCATAGGACCATCGTTTAAACCTAGGTATTGTCACAAACTATACTGTCTTTTAACTAATAAACCATAGGACCATTGTTTAAACCTAGGTATAGTCACAAACTATACTGTCTTTTAACTGTAATAAACCATAGGACCATTGTTTAAACCTAGGTATTGTCACAAACTATACTGTCTTTTAACTAATAAACCATAGGACCATTGTTAAAACCTACGTGTTGTCACAAACTATACTGTCTTTTAACTAATAAACCATAGGACTATTGTTAAAACCTAGATATTGTCACAAACTATACTGTCTTTTAACTAATAAACCATAGGACCATTGTTAAAACCTAGGTATTGTCACAAACTATACTGTCTTTTAACTGTAATAAACCATAGGACCATTGTTAAAACCTAGGTATTGTCACAAACTATACTGTCTTTTAACTGTAATAAACCATAGGACCATTGTTTAAACCTAGGTATTGTCACAAACTATACTGTCTTTTAACTAATAAACCATAGGACCATTGTTAAAACCTAGGTATTGTCACAAACTATACTGTCTTTTTAACGTAATAAACCATAGGACCATTGTTTAAACCTAGGTATTGTCACACACTATACTGTCTTTTAACTGTAATAAACCATAGGACCATTGTTTAAACCTAGGTATAGTCACAAACTATACTGTCTTTTAACAGTAATAAACCATAGGACCATTGTTTAAACCTAGGTATTGTCACAAACTATACTGTCTTTTAACTGTAATAAACCATAGGACCATTGTTAAAACCTAGATATTGTCACAAACTATACTGTCTTTTAACTGTAATAAACCATAGGACCATTGTTTAAACCTAGGTATTGTCACAAACTATACTGTCTTTTAACTGTAATAAACCATAGGACCATTGTTTAAACCTAGGTATAGTCACAAACTATACTGTCTTTTAACTGTAATAAACCATAGGACCATTGTTTAAACCTAGGTATTGTCACAAACTATACTGTCTTTTAACTAATAAACCATAGGACCATTGTTAAAACCTAGGTATTGTCACAAACTATACTGTCTTTTAACTGTAATAAACCATAGGACCATTGTTTAAACCTAGGTATTGTCACAAACTATACTGTCTTTTAACTAATAAACCATAGGACCATTTTAAAACCTAGGTATTGTCACAAACTATACTCTCTTTTAACTGTAATAAACCATAGGACCATTGTTTAAACCTAGGTATTGTCACAAACTATACTGTCTTTTAACTAATAAACCATAGGACCATTGTTAAAACCTAGGTATTGTCACAAACTATACTGTCTTTTTACCGTAATAAACCATAGGACCATTGTTTAAACCTAGGTATTTTCACACACTATACTGTCTTTTAACTGTAATAAACCACAGGACCATTGTTTAAACCTAGGTGTTGTCACAAATTATACTGTCTTTTAACTGTAATAAACCATAAGACCATTGTTTAAACCTAGGTATTGTCACAAACTATACTGTCTTTTAACTGTAATAAACCATAGGACCATTGTTTAAACCTAGGTATTGTCACAAACTATACTGTCTTTTAAGTGTAATAAACCATAGGACCATTGTTTAAACCTAGGTATTGTCACAAACTATACTGTCTTTTAACTGTTATAAACCATAGGACCATTGTTTAAACCTAGGTATTGGCACAAACTATACTGTCTTTTAACTGTAATAAACCATAGGACCATTGTTTAAACCTAGGTATTGGCACAAACTATACTGTCTTTTAACTGTTATAAACCATAGGACCATTGTTTAAACCTAGGTATTGGCACAAACTATACTGTCTTTTAACTGTAATAAACCATAGGACCATTGTTTAAACCTAGGTATTGTCACAAACTATACTGTCTTTTAACTGTAATAAACCATAGGACCATTGTTTAAACCTAGGTATTGTCACAAACTATACTGTCTTTTAACTGTAATAAACCATAGGACCATTGTTTAAACCTAGGTATTGTCACAAACTATACTGTCTTTTAACTGTAATAAACCATAGGACCATTGTTTAAACCTAGGTATTGGCACAAACTATACTGTCTTTTAACTGTAATAAACCATACGACCATTGTTTAAACCTAGGTATTGTCACAAACTATACTGTCTTTTAACTGTAATAAACCATAGGACCATTGTTTAAACCTAGGTATTGGCACAAACTATACTGTCTTTTAACTGTAATAAACCATAGGACCATTGTTTAAACCTAGGTATTGTCACAAACTATACTGTCTTTTAACTGTAATAAACCATAGGACCATTGTTAAAACCTAGGTATTGTCACAAACTATACTGTCTTTTAACTGTAATAAACCATAAGACCATTGTTAAAACCTAGGTATTGTCACAAACTATACTGTCTTTTAACTGTAATAAACCATAGGACCATTGTTTAAACCTAGGTATTGTCACAAACTATACTGTCTTTTAACTGTAATAAACCATACGACCATTGTTTAAACCTAGGTATTGTCACAAACTATACTGTCTTTTAACTGTAATAAACCATAGGACCATTGTTAAAACCTAGGTATTGTCACAAACTATACTGTCTTTTAACTGTAATAAACCATAGGACCATTGTTTAAACCTAGGTATTGTCACAAACTATACTGTCTTTTAACTGTAATAAACCATAGGACCATTGTTTAAACCTAGGTATTGTCACAAACTATACTGTCTTTTTACCGTAATAAACCATAGGACCATTGTTTAAACCTAGGTATTGTCACAAACTATACTGTCTTTTAACTGTAATAAACCATAGGACCATTGTTAAAACCTAGGTATTGTCACAAACTATACTGTCTTTTAACTGTAATAAACCATAGGACCATTGTTTAAACCTAGGTATTGTCACAAACTATACTGTCTTTTAACTGTAATAAACCATAGGACCATTGTTTAAACCTAGGTATTGTCACAAACTATACTGTCTTTTAACTAATAAACCATAGGACCATTGTTTAAACCTAGGTATTGGCACAAACTATACTGTCTTTTAACTGTAATAAACCATAGGACCATTGTTTAAACCTAGGTATTGTCACAAACTATACTGTCTTTTTACCGTAATAAACCATAGGACCATTGTTTAAACCTAGGTATTGTCACAAACTATACTGTCTTTTAACCGTAATAAACCATAGGACCATTGTTAAAACCTTGGTATTGTCACAAACTTTACTGTCTTTTAACTGTAATAAACCATAGGACCATTGTTTAAACCTAGGTATTGTCACAAACTATACTGTCTTTTAAATGTAATAAACCATAGGACCATTGTTTAAACCTAGGTATTGTCACAAACTATACTGTCTTTTAACTGTAATAAACCATAGGACCATTGTTTAAACCTAGATATTGTCACAAACTATACTGTCTTTTAACTGTAATAAACCATAGGACCATTGTTTAAACCTAGGTATTGTCACAAACTATACTGTCTTTTAACTGTAATAAACCATAGGACCATTGTTTAAACCTAGGTATTGTCACAATCTATACTGTCTTTTAACTGTAATAAACCATAGGACCATTGTTTAAACCTAGGTATTGTCACAAACTATACTGTCTTTTAACTAATAAACCATAGGACCATTGTTAAAACCTAGGTATTGTCACAAACTATACTGTCTTTTTACCGTAATAAACCATAGGACCATTGTTTAAACCTAGGTATTGTCACACACTATACTGTCTTTTAACTGTAATAAACCATAGGACCATTGTTTAAACCTAGGTATAGTCACAAACTATACTGTCTTTTAACTGTAATAAAGCATAGGACCATTGTTTAAACCTAGGTATTGTCACAAACTATACTCTCTTTTAACTGTAATAAACCATAGGACCATTGTTTAAACCTAGGTATTGTCACAAACTATACTGTCTTTTAACTAATAAACCATAGGACCATTGTTAAAACCTAGGTATTGTCACAAACTATACTGTCTTTTTACCGTAATAAACCATAGGACCATTGTTTAAACCTAGGTATTTTCACACACTATACTGTCTTTTAACTGTAATAAACCACAGGACCATTGTTTAAACCTAGGTGTTGTCACAAATTATACTGTCTTTTAACTGTAATAAACCATAAGACCATTGTTTAAACCTAGGTATTGTCACAAACTATACTGTCTTTTAACTGTAATAAACCATAGGACCATTGTTTAAACCTAGGTATTGTCACAAACTATACTGTCTTTTAAGTGTAATAAACCATAGGACCATTGTTTAAACCTAGGTATTGTCACAAACTATACTGTCTTTTAACTGTTATAAACCATAGGACCATTGTTTAAACCTAGGTATTGGCACAAACTATACTGTCTTTTAACTGTAATAAACCATAGGACCATTGTTTAAACCTAGGTATTGGCACAAACTATACTGTCTTTTAACTGTTATAAACCATAGGACCATTGTTTAAACCTAGGTATTGGCACAAACTATACTGTCTTTTAACTGTAATAAACCATAGGACCATTGTTTAAACCTAGGTATTGTCACAAACTATACTGTCTTTTAACTGTAATAAACCATAGGACCATTGTTTAAACCTAGGTATTGTCACAAACTATACTGTCTTTTAACTGTAATAAACCATAGGACCATTGTTTAAACCTAGGTATTGTCACAAACTATACTGTCTTTTAACTGTAATAAACCATAGGACCATTGTTTAAACCTAGGTATTGGCACAAACTATACTGTCTTTTAACTGTAATAAACCATACGACCATTGTTTAAACCTAGGTATTGTCACAAACTATACTGTCTTTTAACTGTAATAAACCATAGGACCATTGTTTAAACCTAGGTATTGGCACAAACTATACTGTCTTTTAACTGTAATAAACCATAGGACCATTGTTTAAACCTAGGTATTGTCACAAACTATACTGTCTTTTAACTGTAATAAACCATAGGACCATTGTTAAAACCTAGGTATTGTCACAAACTATACTGTCTTTTAACTGTAATAAACCATAAGACCATTGTTAAAACCTAGGTATTGTCACAAACTATACTGTCTTTTAACTGTAATAAACCATAGGACCATTGTTTAAACCTAGGTATTGTCACAAACTATACTGTCTTTTAACTGTAATAAACCATACGACCATTGTTTAAACCTAGGTATTGTCACAAACTATACTGTCTTTTAACTGTAATAAACCATAGGACCATTGTTAAAACCTAGGTATTGTCACAAACTATACTGTCTTTTAACTGTAATAAACCATAGGACCATTGTTTAAACCTAGGTATTGTCACAAACTATACTGTCTTTTAACTGTAATAAACCATAGGACCATTGTTTAAACCTAGGTATTGTCACAAACTATACTGTCTTTTTACCGTAATAAACCATAGGACCATTGTTTAAACCTAGGTATTGTCACAAACTATACTGTCTTTTAACTGTAATAAACCATAGGACCATTGTTAAAACCTAGGTATTGTCACAAACTATACTGTCTTTTAACTGTAATAAACCATAGGACCATTGTTTAAACCTAGGTATTGTCACAAACTATACTGTCTTTTAACTGTAATAAACCATAGGACCATTGTTTAAACCTAGGTATTGTCACAAACTATACTGTCTTTTAACTAATAAACCATAGGACCATTGTTTAAACCTAGGTATTGGCACAAACTATACTGTCTTTTAACTGTAATAAACCATAGGACCATTGTTTAAACCTAGGTATTGTCACAAACTATACTGTCTTTTTACCGTAATAAACCATAGGACCATTGTTTAAACCTAGGTATTGTCACAAACTATACTGTCTTTTAACCGTAATAAACCATAGGACCATTGTTAAAACCTTGGTATTGTCACAAACTTTACTGTCTTTTAACTGTAATAAACCATAGGACCATTGTTTAAACCTAGGTATTGTCACAAACTATACTGTCTTTTAAATGTAATAAACCATAGGACCATTGTTTAAACCTAGGTATTGTCACAAACTATACTGTCTTTTAACTGTAATAAACCATAGGACCATTGTTTAAACCTAGATATTGTCACAAACTATACTGTCTTTTAACTGTAATAAACCATAGGACCATTGTTTAAACCTAGGTATTGTCACAAACTATACTGTCTTTTAACTGTAATAAACCATAGGACCATTGTTTAAACCTAGGTATTGTCACAATCTATACTGTCTTTTAACTGTAATAAACCATAGGACCATTGTTTAAACCTAGGTATTGTCACAAACTATACTGTCTTTTAACTAATAAACCATAGGACCATTGTTAAAACCTAGGTATTGTCACAAACTATACTGTCTTTTTACCGTAATAAACCATAGGACCATTGTTTAAACCTAGGTATTGTCACACACTATACTGTCTTTTAACTGTAATAAACCATAGGACCATTGTTTAAACCTAGGTATAGTCACAAACTATACTGTCTTTTAACTGTAATAAAGCATAGGACCATTGTTTAAACCTAGGTATAGTCACAAACTATACTGTCTTTTAACTGTAATAAACCATAGGACCATTGTTTAAACCTAGGTATTGTCACAAACTATACTGTCTTTTAACTAATAAATCATAGGACCATTGTTAAAACCTTGGTATTGTCACAAACTATACTGTCTTTTAACTGTAATAAACCATAGGACCATTGTTTAAACCTAGGTATTGTCACAAACTATACTCTCTTTTAACTAATAAACCATAGGACCATTTTAAAACCTAGGTATTGTCACAAACTATACTCTCTTTTAACTGTAATAAACCATAGGACCATCGTTTAAACCTAGGTATTGTCACAAACTATACTGTCTTTTAACTAATAAACCATAGGACCATTGTTTAAACCTAGGTATAGTCACAAACTATACTGTCTTTTAACTGTAATAAACCATAGGACCATTGTTTAAACCTAGGTATTGTCACAAACTATACTGTCTTTTAACTAATAAACCATAGGACCATTGTTAAAACCTACGTGTTGTCACAAACTATACTGTCTTTTAACTAATAAACCATAGGACTATTGTTAAAACCTAGATATTGTCACAAACTATACTGTCTTTTAACTAATAAACCATAGGACCATTGTTAAAACCTAGGTATTGTCACAAACTATACTGTCTTTTAACTGTAATAAACCATAGGACCATTGTTAAAACCTAGGTATTGTCACAAACTATACTGTCTTTTAACTGTAATAAACCATAGGACCATTGTTTAAACCTAGGTATTGTCACAAACTATACTGTCTTTTAACTAATAAACCATAGGACCATTGTTAAAACCTAGGTATTGTCACAAACTATACTGTCTTTTTACCATAATAAACCATAGGACCATTGTTTAAACCTAGGTATTGTCACACACTATACTGTCTTTTAACTGTAATAAACCATAGGACCATTGTTTAAACCTAGGTATAGTCACAAACTATACTGTCTTTTAACAGTAATAAACCATAGGACCATTGTTTAAACCTAGGTATTGTCACAAACTATACTGTCTTTTAACTGTAATAAACCATAGGACCATTGTTAAAACCTAGATATTGTCACAAACTATACTGTCTTTTAACTGTAATAAACCATAGGACCATTGTTTAAACCTAGGTATTGTCACAAACTATACTGTCTTTTAACTGTAATAAACCATAGGACCATTGTTTAAACCTAGGTATAGTCACAAACTATACTGTCTTTTAACTGTAATAAACCATAGGACCATTGTTTAAACCTAGGTATTGTCACAAACTATACTGTCTTTTAACTAATAAACCATAGGACCATTGTTAAAACCTAGGTATTGTCACAAACTATACTGTCTTTTAACTGTAATAAACCATAGGACCATTGTTTAAACCTAGGTATTGTCACAAACTATACTGTCTTTTAACTAATAAACCATAGGACCATTTTAAAACCTAGGTATTGTCACAAACTATACTCTCTTTTAACTGTAATAAACCATAGGACCATTGTTTAAACCGAGGTATTGTCACAAACTATACTGTCTTTTAACTAATAAACCATAGGACCATTGTTAAAACCTAGGTATTGTCACAAACTATACTGTCTTTTTACCGTAATAAACCATAGGACCATTGTTTAAACCTAGGTATTTTCACACACTATACTGTCTTTTAACTGTAATAAACCACAGGACCATTGTTTAAACCTAGGTGTTGTCACAAATTATACTGTCTTTTAACTGTAATAAACCATAAGACCATTGTTTAAACCTAGGTATTGTCACAAACTATACTGTCTTTTAACTGTAATAAACCATAGGACCATTGTTTAAACCTAGGTATTGTCACAAACTATACTGTCTTTTAAGTGTAATAAACCATAGGACCATTGTTTAAACCTAGGTATTGTCACAAACTATACTGTCTTTTAACTGTTATAAACCATAGGACCATTGTTTAAACCTAGGTATTGGCACAAACTATACTGTCTTTTAACTGTAATAAACCATAGGACCATTGTTTAAACCTAGGTATTGGCACAAACTATACTGTCTTTTAACTGTTATAAACCATAGGACCATTGTTTAAACCTAGGTATTGGCACAAACTATACTGTCTTTTAACTGTAATAAACCATAGGACCATTGTTTAAACCTAGGTATTGTCACAAACTATACTGTCTTTTAACTGTAATAAACCATAGGACCATTGTTTAAACCTAGGTATTGTCACAAACTATACTGTCTTTTAACTGTAATAAACCATAGGACCATTGTTTAAACCTAGGTATTGTCACAAACTATACTGTCTTTTAACTGTAATAAACCATAGGACCATTGTTTAAACCTAGGTATTGGCACAAACTATACTGTCTTTTAACTGTAATAAACCATACGACCATTGTTTAAACCTAGGTATTGTCACAAACTATACTGTCTTTTAACTGTAATAAACCATAGGACCATTGTTTAAACCTAGGTATTGGCACAAACTATACTGTCTTTTAACTGTAATAAACCATAGGACCATTGTTTAAACCTAGGTATTGTCACAAACTATACTGTCTTTTAACTGTAATAAACCATAGGACCATTGTTAAAACCTAGGTATTGTCACAAACTATACTGTCTTTTAACTGTAATAAACCATAAGACCATTGTTAAAACCTAGGTATTGTCACAAACTATACTGTCTTTTAACTGTAATAAACCATAGGACCATTGTTTAAACCTAGGTATTGTCACAAACTATACTGTCTTTTAACTGTAATAAACCATACGACCATTGTTTAAACCTAGGTATTGTCACAAACTATACTGTCTTTTAACTGTAATAAACCATAGGACCATTGTTAAAACCTAGGTATTGTCACAAACTATACTGTCTTTTAACTGTAATAAACCATAGGACCATTGTTTAAACCTAGGTATTGTCACAAACTATACTGTCTTTTAACTGTAATAAACCATAGGACCATTGTTTAAACCTAGGTATTGTCACAAACTATACTGTCTTTTTACCGTAATAAACCATAGGACCATTGTTTAAACCTAGGTATTGTCACAAACTATACTGTCTTTTAACTGTAATAAACCATAGGACCATTGTTAAAACCTAGGTATTGTCACAAACTATACTGTCTTTTAACTGTAATAAACCATAGGACCATTGTTTAAACCTAGGTATTGTCACAAACTATACTGTCTTTTAACTGTAATAAACCATAGGACCATTGTTTAAACCTAGGTATTGTCACAAACTATACTGTCTTTTAACTAATAAACCATAGGACCATTGTTTAAACCTAGGTATTGGCACAAACTATACTGTCTTTTAACTGTAATAAACCATAGGACCATTGTTTAAACCTAGGTATTGTCACAAACTATACTGTCTTTTTACCGTAATAAACCATAGGACCATTGTTTAAACCTAGGTATTGTCACAAACTATACTGTCTTTTAACCGTAATAAACCATAGGACCATTGTTAAAACCTTGGTATTGTCACAAACTTTACTGTCTTTTAACTGTAATAAACCATAGGACCATTGTTTAAACCTAGGTATTGTCACAAACTATACTGTCTTTTAAATGTAATAAACCATAGGACCATTGTTTAAACCTAGGTATTGTCACAAACTATACTGTCTTTTAACTGTAATAAACCATAGGACCATTGTTTAAACCTAGATATTGTCACAAACTATACTGTCTTTTAACTGTAATAAACCATAGGACCATTGTTTAAACCTAGGTATTGTCACAAACTATACTGTCTTTTAACTGTAATAAACCATAGGACCATTGTTTAAACCTAGGTATTGTCACAATCTATACTGTCTTTTAACTGTAATAAACCATAGGACCATTGTTTAAACCTAGGTATTGTCACAAACTATACTGTCTTTTAACTGTAATAAACCATAGGACCATTGTTTAAACCTAGGTATTGTCACAATCTATACTGTCTTTTAACTGTAATAAACCATAGGACCATTGTTTAAACCTAGGTATTGTCACAAACTATACTGTCTTTTAACTAATAAACCATAGGACCATTGTTAAAACCTAGGTATTGTCACAAACTATACTGTCTTTTTACCGTAATAAACCATAGGACCATTGTTTAAACCTAGGTATTGTCACACACTATACTGTCTTTTAACTGTAATAAACCATAGGACCATTGTTTAAACCTAGGTATAGTCACAAACTATACTGTCTTTTAACAGTAATAAACCATAGGACCATTGTTTAAACCTAGGTATTGTCACAAACTATACTGTCTTTTAACTGTAATAAACCATAGGACCATTGTTTAAACCTAGGTATTGTCACAAACTATACTGTCTTTTAACTGTAATAAACCATAGGACCATTGTTTAAACCTAGGTATAGTCACAAACTATACTGTCTTTTAACTGTAATAAACCATAGGACCATTGTTTAAACCTAGGTATTGTCACAAACTATACTGTCTTTTAACTAATAAACCATAGGACCATCGTTAAAACCTAGGTATTGTCACAAACTATACTGTCTTTTAACTGTAATAAACCATAGGACCATTGTTTAAACCTAGGTATTGTCACAAACTATACTGTCTTTTAACTAATAAACCATAGGACCATTGTTAAACGTAGGTATTGTCACAAACTATACTGTCTTTTTACCGTAATAAACCATAGGACCATTGTTAAAACCTAGGTATTGTCACAAACTATACTGTCTTTTAACTGTAATAAACCATAGGACCATTGTTAAAACCTAGGTATTGTCACAAACTATACTGTCTTTTAACTGTAATAAACCATAGGACCATTGTTTAAACCGAGGTATTGTCACAAACTATACTGTCTTTTAACTGTAATAAACCATAGGACCATTATTTAAACCTAGGTATTGTCACAAACTATACTGTCTTTTAACTGTAATAAACCATAGGACCATTGTTTAAACCTAGGTATTGTCACAAACTATACTGTCTTTTAACTGTAATAAACCATAGGACCATTGTTTAAACCTAGGTATTGGCACAAACTATACTGTCTTTTAACTGTAATAAACCATAGGACCATTGTTTAAACCTAGGTATTGTCACAAACTATACTGTCTTTTAACTGTAATAAACTATAGGACCATTGTTTAAACCTAGGTATTGGCACAAACTATACTGTCTTTTAACTATAATAAACCATAGGACCATTGTTTAAACCCAGGTGTTGTCACAAACTATACTGTCTTTGAACTGTAATAAACCATAGGACCATTGTTAAAACCTAGGTATTGTCACAAACTATACTGTCTTTTTACCTTAATAAACCATAGGACCATTGTTTAAACCTAGGTATTGTCACAAACTATACTGTCTTTTAACTAATAAACCATAGGACCATTGTTTAAACCTAGGTATTGTCACAAACTATACTGTCTTTTAACTGTAATAAACCATAGGACCATTGTTTAAACCTAGGTATAGTCACAAACTATACTGTCTTTTAACTAATAAACCATAGGACCATTGTTAAAACCTAGGTATTGTCACAAACTATACTGTCTTTTAACTAGTAAACCATAGGACCATTGTTTAAACCTAGGTATTGTCACAAACTATACTGTCTTTTAACTGTAATAAACCATAGGACCATTGTTTAAACCTAGGTATTGTCACAAACTATACTGTCTTTTAACTGTAATAAACCATAGGACCATTGTTAAAACCTAGATATTGTCACAAACTATACTGTCTTTTAACTGTAATAAACCTTAGGACCATTGTTAAAACCTAGGTATTGTCACAAACTATACTATCTTTTAACTGTAATAAACCATAAGACCATTGTTAAAACCTAGGTATTGTCACAAACTATACTGTCTTTTAACTGTAATAAACCATAGGACCATTGTTTAAACCTAGGTATTGTCACAAACTATACTGTCTTTTAACTGTAATAAACCATAGGACCATTGTTAAAACCTAGGTATTGGCACAAACTATACTGTCTTTTAACTGTAATAAACCATAGGACCATTGTTTAAACCTAGGTATTGTCACAAACTATACTGTCTTTTAACTGTAATAAACCATAGGACCATTGTTTAAACCTAGGTATTGTCACAAACTATACTGTCTTTTAACTGTAATAAACCATAGGACCATTGTTTAAACCTAGGTATTGTCACAAACTATACTGCCTTTTAAGTGTAATAAACCATAGGACCATTGTTTAAACCTAGGTATTGTCACAAACTATACTGTCTTTTAACAGTAATAAACCATAGGACCATTGTTTAAACCTAGGTATTGTCACAAACTATACTGTCTTTTAACTGTAATAAACCATAGGACCATTGTTAAAACCTAGATATTGTCATAAACTATACTGTCTTTTAACTGTAATAAACCATAGGACCATTGTTTAAACCTAGGTATTGTCACAAACTATACTGTCTTTTAACTGTAATAAACCATAGGACCATTGTTTAAACCTAGGTATAGTCACAAACTATACTGTCTTTTAACTGTAATAAACCATAGGACCATTGTTTAAACCTAGGTATTGTCACAAACTATACTGTCTTTTAACTAATAAACCATAGGACCATCGTTAAAACCTAGGTATTGTCACAAACTATACTGTCTATTAACTGTAATAAACCATAGGACCATTGTTTAAACCTAGGTATTGTCACAAACTATACTGTCTTTTAACTAATAAACCATAGGACCATTTTAAAACCTAGGTATTGTCACAAACTATACTGTCTTTTAACTGTAATAAACCATAGGACCATTGTTAAAACCTAGGTATTGTCACAAACTATACTGTCTTTTAACTGTAATAAACCATAGGACCATTGTTAAAACCTAGGTATTGTCACAAACTATACTGTCTTTTAACTGTAATAAACCATAGGACCATTGTTTAAACCGAGGTATTGTCACAAACTATACTGTCTTTTAACTGTAATAAACCATAGGACCATTATTTAAACCTAGGTATTGTCACAAACTATACTGTCTTTTAACTGTAATAAACCATAGGACCATTGTTTAAACCTAGGTATTGTCACAAACTATACTGTCTTTTAACTGTAATAAACCATAGGACCATTGTTTAAACCTAGGTATTGGCACAAACTATACTGTCTTTTAACTGTAATAAACCATAGGACCATTGTTTAAACCTAGGTATTGTCACAAACTATACTGTCTTTTAACTGTAATAAACCATAGGACCATTGTTTAAACCTAGGTATTGGCACAAACTATACTGTCTTTTAACTATAATAAACCATAGGACCATTGTTTAAACCCAGGTGTTGTCACAAACTATACTGTCTTTTAACTGTAATAAACCATAGGACCATTGTTAAAACCTAGGTATTGTCACAAACTATACTGTCTTTTTACCTTAATAAACCATAGGACCATTGTTTAAACCTAGGTATTGTCACAAACTATACTGTCTTTTAACTAATAAACAATAGGACCATTGTTTAAACCTAGGTATTGTCACAAACTATACTGTCTTTTAACTGTAATAAACCATAGGACCATTGTTTAAACCTAGGTATAGTCACAAACTATACTGTCTTTTAACTAATAAACCATAGGACCATTGTTAAAACCTAGGTATTGTCACAAACTATACTGTCTTTTAACTAGTAAACCATAGGACCATTGTTTAAACCTAGGTATTGTCATAAACTATACTGTCTTTTAACTGTAATAAACCATAGGACCATTGTTTAAACCTAGGTATTGTCACAAACTATACTGTCTTTTAACTGTAATAAACCATAGGACCATTGTTAAAACCTAGATATTGTCACAAACTATACTGTCTTTTAACTGTAATAAACCATAGGACCATTGTTAAAACCTAGGTATTGTCACAAACTATACTATCTTTTAACTGTAATAAACCATAAGACCATTGTTAAAACCTAGGTATTGTCACAAACTATACTGTCTTTTAACTGTAATAAACCATAGGACCATTGTTTAAACCTAGGTATTGTCACAAACTATACTGTCTTTTAACTGTAATAAACCATAGGACCATTGTTAAAACCTAGGTATTGGCACAAACTATACTGTCTTTTAACTGTAATAAACCATAGGACCATTGTTTAAACCTAGGTATTGTCACAAACTATACTGTCTTTTAACTGTAGTAAACCATAGGACCATTGTTTAAACCTAGGTATTGTCACAAACTATACTGTCTTTTAACTGTAATAAACCATAGGACCATTGTTTAAACCTAGGTATTGTCACAAACTATACTGTCTTTTAACAGTAATAAACCATAGGACCATTGTTTAAACCTAGGTATTGTCACAAACTATACTGTCTTTTAACTGTAATAAACCATAGGACCATTGTTAAAACCTAGATATTGTCATAAACTATACTGTCTTTTAACTATAATAAACCATAGGACCATTGTTTAAACCCAGGTGTTGTCACAAACTATACTGTCTTTTAACTGTAATAAACCATAGGACCATTGTTTAAACCTAGGTATTGTCACACACTATACTGTCTTTTAACTGTAATAAACCATAGGACCATTGTTTAAACCTAGGTATAGTCACAAACTATACTGTCTTTTAACAGTAATAAACCATAGGACCATTGTTTAAACCTAGGTATTGTCACAAACTATACTGTCTTTTAACTGTAATAAACCATAGGACCATTGTTTAAACCTAGGTATTGTCACAAACTATACTGTCTTTTAACTGTAATAAACCATAGGACCATTGTTTAAACCTAGGTATAGTCACAAACTATACTGTCTTTTAACTGTAATAAACCATAGGACCATTGTTTAAACCTAGGTATTGTCACAAACTATACTGTCTTTTAACTAATAAACCATAGGACCATCGTTAAAACCTAGGTATTGTCACAAACTATACTGTCTTTTAACTGTAATAAACCATAGGACCATTGTTTAAACCTAGGTATTGTCACAAACTATACTGTCTTTTAACTAATAAACCATAGGACCATTGTTAAACGTAGGTATTGTCACAAACTATACTGTCTTTTTACCGTAATAAACCATAGGACCATTGTTAAAACCTAGGTATTGTCACAAACTATACTGTCTTTTAACTGTAATAAACCATAGGACCATTGTTAAAACCTAGGTATTGTCACAAACTATACTGTCTTTTAACTGTAATAAACCATAGGACCATTGTTTAAACCGAGGTATTGTCACAAACTATACTGTCTTTTAACTGTAATAAACCATAGGACCATTATTTAAACCTAGGTATTGTCACAAACTATACTGTCTTTTAACTGTAATAAACCATAGGACCATTGTTTAAACCTAGGTATTGTCACAAACTATACTGTCTTTTAACTGTAATAAACCATAGGACCATTGTTTAAACCTAGGTATTGGCACAAACTATACTGTCTTTTAACTGTAATAAACCATAGGACCATTGTTTAAACCTAGGTATTGTCACAAACTATACTGTCTTTTAACTGTAATAAACCATAGGACCATTGTTTAAACCTAGGTATTGGCACAAACTATACTGTCTTTTAACTATAATAAACCATAGGACCATTGTTTAAACCCAGGTGTTGTCACAAACTATACTGTCTTTGAACTGTAATAAACCATAGGACCATTGTTAAAACCTAGGTATTGTCACAAACTATACTGTCTTTTTACCTTAATAAACCATAGGACCATTGTTTAAACCTAGGTATTGTCACAAACTATACTGTCTTTTAACTAATAAACCATAGGACCATTGTTTAAACCTAGGTATTGTCACAAACTATACTGTCTTTTAACTGTAATAAACCATAGGACCATTGTTTAAACCTAGGTATAGTCACAAACTATACTGTCTTTTAACTAATAAACCATAGGACCATTGTTAAAACCTAGGTATTGTCACAAACTATACTGTCTTTTAACTAGTAAACCATAGGACCATTGTTTAAACCTAGGTATTGTCACAAACTATACTGTCTTTTAACTGTAATAAACCATAGGACCATTGTTTAAACCTAGGTATTGTCACAAACTATACTGTCTTTTAACTGTAATAAACCATAGGACCATTGTTAAAACCTAGATATTGTCACAAACTATACTGTCTTTTAACTGTAATAAACCTTAGGACCATTGTTAAAACCTAGGTATTGTCACAAACTATACTATCTTTTAACTGTAATAAACCATAAGACCATTGTTAAAACCTAGGTATTGTCACAAACTATACTGTCTTTTAACTGTAATAAACCATAGGACCATTGTTTAAACCTAGGTATTGTCACAAACTATACTGTCTTTTAACTGTAATAAACCATAGGACCATTGTTAAAACCTAGGTATTGGCACAAACTATACTGTCTTTTAACTGTAATAAACCATAGGACCATTGTTTAAACCTAGGTATTGTCACAAACTATACTGTCTTTTAACTGTAATAAACCATAGGACCATTGTTTAAACCTAGGTATTGTCACAAACTATACTGTCTTTTAACTGTAATAAACCATAGGACCATTGTTTAAACCTAGGTATTGTCACAAACTATACTGCCTTTTAAGTGTAATAAACCATAGGACCATTGTTTAAACCTAGGTATTGTCACAAACTATACTGTCTTTTAACAGTAATAAACCATAGGACCATTGTTTAAACCTAGGTATTGTCACAAACTATACTGTCTTTTAACTGTAATAAACCATAGGACCATTGTTAAAACCTAGATATTGTCATAAACTATACTGTCTTTTAACTGTAATAAACCATAGGATCATTGTTTAAACCTAGGTATTGTCACAAACTATACTGTCTTTTAACTGTAATAAACCATAGGACCATTGTTTAAACCTAGGTATAGTCACAAACTATACTGTCTTTCAACTGTAATAAACCATAGGACCATTGTTTAAACCTAGGTATTGTCACAAACTATACTGTCTTTTAACTAATAAACCATAGGACCATCGTTAAAACCTAGGTATTGTCACAAACTATACTGTCTATTAACTGTAATAAACCATAGGACCATTGTTTAAACCTAGGTATTGTCACAAACTATACTGTCTTTTAACTAATAAACCATAGGACCATTTTAAAACCTAGGTATTGTCACAAACTATACTGTCTTTTAACTGTAATAAACCATAGGACCATTGTTAAAACCTAGGTATTGTCACAAACTATACTGTCTTTTAACTGTAATAAACCATAGGACCATTGTTAAAACCTAGGTATTGTCACAAACTATACTGTCTTTTAACTGTAATAAACCATAGGACCATTGTTTAAACCGAGGTATTGTCACAAACTATACTGTCTTTTAACTGTAATAAACCATAGGACCATTATTTAAACCTAGGTATTGTCACAAACTATACTGTCTTTTAACTGTAATAAACCATAGGACCATTGTTTAAACCTAGGTATTGTCACAAACTATACTGTCTTTTAACTGTAATAAACCATAGGACCATTGTTTAAACCTAGGTATTGGCACAAACTATACTGTCTTTTAACTGTAATAAACCATAGGACCATTGTTTAAACCTAGGTATTGTCACAAACTATACTGTCTTTTAACTGTAATAAACCATAGGACCATTGTTTAAACCTAGGTATTGGCACAAACTATACTGTCTTTTAACTATAATAAACCATAGGACCATTGTTTAAACCCAGGTGTTGTCACAAACTATACTGTCTTTTAACTGTAATAAACCATAGAACCATTGTTAAAACCTAGGTATTGTCACAAACTATACTGTCTTTTTACCTTAATAAACCATAGGACCATTGTTTAAACCTAGGTATTGTCACAAACTATACTGTCTTTTAACTAATAAACAATAGGACCATTGTTTAAACCTAGGTATTGTCACAAACTATACTGTCTTTTAACTGTAATAAACCATAGGACCATTGTTTAAACCTAGGTATAGTCACAAACTATACTGTCTTTTAACTAATAAACCATAGGACCATTGTTAAAACCTAGGTATTGTCACAAACTATACTGTCTTTTAACTAGTAAACCATAGGACCATTGTTTAAACCTAGGTATTGTCACAAACTATACTGTCTTTTAACTGTAATAAACCATAGGACCATTGTTTAAACCTAGGTATTGTCACAAACTATACTGTCTTTTAACTGTAATAAACCATAGGACCATTGTTAAAACCTAGATATTGTCACAAACTATACTGTCTTTTAACTGTAATAAACCATAGGACCATTGTTAAAACCTAGGTATTGTCACAAACTATACTATCTTTTAACTGTAATAAACCATAAGACCATTGTTAAAACCTAGGTATTGTCACAAACTATACTGTCTTTTAACTGTAATAAACCATAGGACCATTGTTTAAACCTAGGTATTGTCACAAACTATACTGTCTTTTAACTGTAATAAACCATAGGACCATTGTTAAAACCTAGGTATTGGCACAAACTATACTGTCTTTTAACTGTAATAAACCATAGGACCATTGTTTAAACCTAGGTATTGTCACAAACTATACTGTCTTTTAACTGTAGTAAACCATAGGACCATTGTTTAAACCTAGGTATTGTCACAAACTATACTGTCTTTTAACTGTAATAAACCATAGGACCATTGTTTAAACCTAGGTATTGTCACAAACTATACTGTCTTTTAACAGTAATAAACCATAGGACCATTGTTTAAACCTAGGTATTGTCACAAACTATACTGTCTTTTAACTGTAATAAACCATAGGACCATTGTTTAAACCTAGGTATTGTCACAAACTATACTGTCTTTTAACAGTAATAAACCATAGGACCATTGTTTAAACCTAGGTATTGTCACAAACTATACTGTCTTTTAACTGTAATAAACCATAGGACCATTGTTAAAACCTAGATATTGTCATAAACTATACTGTCTTTTAACTGTAATAAACCATAGGACCATTGTTTAAACCTAGGTATTGTCACAAACTATACTGTCTTTTAACTGTAATAAACCATAGGACCATTGTTTAAACCTAGGTATAGTCACAAACTATACTGTCTTTTAACTGTAATAAACCATAGGACCATTGTTTAAACCTAGGTATTGTCACAAACTATACTGTCTTTTAACTAATAAACCATAGGACCATCGTTAAAACCTAGGTATTGTCACAAACTATACTGTCTTTTAACTGTAATAAACCATAGGACCATTGTTTAAACCTAGGTATTGTCACAAACTATACTGTCTTTTAACTAATAAACCATAGGACCATTTTAAAACCTAGGTATTGTCACAAACTATACTCTCTTTTAACTGTAATAAACCATAGGACCATTGTTTAAACCTAGGTATTGTCACAAATTATACTGTCTTTTAACTGTAATAAACCATAGGACCATTGTTTAAACCTAGGTATTGTCACAAACTATACTGTCTTTTAACTAATAAACCATAGGACCATTGTTAAAACCTAGGTATTGTCACAAACTATACTGTCTTTTTACCGTAATAAACCATAGGACCATTGTTTAAACCTAGGTATTGTCACACACTATACTGTCTTTTAACTGTAATAAACCACAGGACCATTGTTTAAACCTAGGTATTGTCACAAATTATACTGTCTTTTAACTGTAATAAACCATAAGACCATTGTTTAAACCTAGGTATTGTCACACACTATACTGTCTTTTAACTGTAATAAACCATAGGACCATTGTTTAAACCTAGGTATTGTCACAAACTATACTGTCTTTTAACTGTAATAAACCATAGGGCCATTGTTAAAACCTAGGTATTGTCACAAAGTATACTGTCTTTTAACTGTAATAAACCATAGGACCATTGTTTAAACCTAGGTATTGTCACAAACTATACTGTCTTTTAACTAATAAACCATAGGACCATTGTTAAAACCTAGGTATTGTCACAAACTATACTGTCTTTTAACTAATAAACCATAGGACCATTGTTAAAACCTAGATATTGTCACAAACTATACTGTCTTTTAACTAATAAACCATAGGACCATTGTTAAAACCTAGGTATTGTCACAAACTATACTGTCTTTTAACTGTAATAAACCATAGGACCATTGTTAAAACCTAGGTATTGTCACAAACTATACTGTCTTTTAACTGTAATAAACCATAGGACCATTGTTAAAACCTATGTATTGTCACAAACTATACTGTCTTTTAACTGTAATAAACCATAGGACCATTGTTTAAACCGAGGTATTGTCACAAACTATACTCTCTTTTAACTGTAATAAACCATAGGACCATTGTTTAAACCTAGGTATTGTCACAAACTATACTGTCTTTTAACTGTAATAAACCATAGGAGCATTGTTTAAACCTAGGTATTGTCACAAACTATACTGTCTTTTAACTGTAATAAACCATAGGACCATTGTTTAAACCTAGGTATTGGCACAGACTATACTGTCTTTTAACTGTAATAAACCATAGGACCATTGTTTAAACCTAGGTATTGTCACAAACTATACTGTCTTTTAACTGTAATAAACCATAGGACCATTGTTTAAACCTAGGTATTGGCACAAACTATACTGTCTTTTAACTATAATAAACCATAGGACCATTGTTTAAACCCAGGTGTTGTCACAAACTATACTGTCTTTTAACTGTAATAAACCATAGGACCATTGTTAAAACCTAGGTATTGGCACAAACTATACTGTCTTTTAACTGTAATAAACCATAGGACCATTGTTTAAACCTAGGTATTGTCACAAACTATACTGTCTTTTAACTGTAATAAACCATAGGACCATTGTTTAAACCTAGGTATTGGCACAAACTATACTGTCTTTTAACTGTAATAAACCATAGGACCATTGTTTAAACCTAGGTATTGTCACAAACTATACTGTCTTTTAACTGTAATAAACCATAGGACCATTGTTTAAACCTAGGTATTGTCACAAACTATACTGTCTTTTAAGTGTAATAAACCATAGGACCATTGTTTAAACCTAGGTATTGTCACAAACTATACTGTCTTTTAACTGTAATAAACCATAGGACCATTGTTTAAACCTAGGTATTGGCACAAACTATACTGTCTTTTAACTGTAATAAACCATAGGACCATTGTTTAAACCTAGGTATCGGCACAAACTATACTGTCTTTTAACTGTAATAAACCATAGGACCATTGTTTAAACCTAGGTATTGGCACAAACTATACTGTCTTTTAACTGTAATAAACCATAGGACCATTGTTTAAACCTAGGTATTGTCATAAACTATACTGTCTTTTAACTGTAATAAACCATAGGACCATTGTTTAAACCTAGGTATTGTCACAAACTATACTGTCTTTTTACCGTAATAAACCATAGGACCATTGTTTAAACCTAGGTATTGTCACAAACTATACTGTCTTTTAACTGTAATAAACCATAGGACCATTGTTAAAACCTAGGTATTGTCACAAACTATACTGTCTTTTAACTGTAATAAACCATAGGACCATTGTTTAAACCTAGGTATTGTCACAAACTATACTGTCTTTTAACTGTAATAAACCATAGGACCATTGTTTAAACCTAGGTATTGTCACAAACTATACTGTCTTTTAACTGTAATAAACCATAGGACCATTGTTTAAACCTAGGTATTGTCACAAACTATACTGTCTTTTAACTGTAATAAACCATAGGACCATTGTTTAAACCTAGGTATTGTCACAAACTATACTGTCTTTTTACCGTAATAAACCATAGGACCATTGTTTAAACCTAGGTATTGTCACAAACTATACTGTCTTTTAACTGTAATAAACCATAGGACCATTGTTTAAACCTAGGTATTGGCACAAACTATACTGTCTTTTAACTGTAATAAACCATAGGACCATTGTTTAAACCTAGGTATTGTCACAAACTATACTGTCTTTTAACTGTAATAAACCATATGACCATTGTTTAAACCTAGGTATTGTCACAAACTATACTGTCTTTTAACTGTAATAAACCATAGGACCATTGTTTAAACCTAGGTATTGGCACAAACTATACTGTCTTTTAACTGTAATAAACCATAGGACCATTGTTTAAACCTAGGTATCGGCACAAACTATACTGTCTTTTAACTGTAATAAACCACAGGACCATTGTTAAAACCTAGGTATTGTCACAAACTATACTGTCTTTTTACCGTAATAAACCATAGGACCATTGTTTAAACCTAGGTATTGTCACACACTATACTGTCTTTTAACTGTAATAAACCACAGGACCATTGTTTAAACCTAGGTATTGTCACAAATTATACTGTCTTTTAACTGTAATAAACCATAAGACCATTGTTTAAACCTAGGTATTGTCACACACTATACTGTCTTTTAACTGTAATAAACCATAGGACCATTGTTTAAACCTAGGTATTGTCACAAACTATACTGTCTTTTAACTGTAATAAACCATAGGGCCATTGTTAAAACCTAGGTATTGTCACAAAGTATACTGTCTTTTAACTGTAATAAACCATAGGACCATTGTTTAAACCTAGGTATTGTCACAAACTATACTGTCTTTTAACTAATAAACCATAGGACCATTGTTAAAACCTAGGTATTGTCACAAACTATACTGTCTTTTAACTAATAAACCATAGGACCATTGTTAAAACCTAGATATTGTCACAAACTATACTGTCTTTTAACTAATAAACCATAGGACCATTGTTAAAACCTAGGTATTGTCACAAACTATACTGTCTTTTAACTGTAATAAACCATAGGACCATTGTTAAAACCTAGGTATTGTCACAAACTATACTGTCTTTTAACTGTAATAAACCATAGGACCATTGTTAAAACCTATGTATTGTCACAAACTATACTGTCTTTTAACTGTAATAAACCATAGGACCATTGTTTAAACCGAGGTATTGTCACAAACTATACTCTCTTTTAACTGTAATAAACCATAGGACCATTGTTTAAACCTAGGTATTGTCACAAACTATACTGTCTTTTAACTGTAATAAACCATAGGACCATTGTTTAAACCTAGGTATTGTCACAAACTATACTGTCTTTTAACTGTAATAAACCATAGGACCATTGTTTAAACCTAGGTATTGGCACAGACTATACTGTCTTTTAACTGTAATAAACCATAGGACCATTGTTTAAACCTAGGTATTGTCACAAACTATACTGTCTTTTAACTGTAATAAACCATAGGACCATTGTTTAAACCTAGGTATTGGCACAAACTATACTGTCTTTTAACTATAATAAACCATAGGACCATTGTTTAAACCCAGGTGTTGTCACAAACTATACTGTCTTTTAACTGTAATAAACCATAGGACCATTGTTAAAACCTAGGTATTGTCACAAACTATACTGTCTTTTTACCGTAATAAACCATAGGACTATTGTTTAAACCTAGGTATTGTCACAAACTATACTGTCTTTTAACTAATAAACCATAGGACCATTGTTTAAACCTAGGTATTGTCACAAACTATACTGTCTTTTAACTGTAATAAACCATAGGACCATTGTTTAAACCTAGGTATTGTCACAAACTATACTGTCTTTTAACTGTAATAAACCATAGGACCATTGTTAAAACCTAGGTATTGGCACAAACTATACTGTCTTTTAACTGTAATAAACCATAGGACCATTGTTTAAACCTAGGTATTGTCACAAACTATACTGTCTTTTAACTAATAAACCATAGGACCATTGTTTAAACCTAGGTATTGTCACAAACTATACTGTCTTTTAACTGTAATAAACCATAGGACCATTGTTTAAACCTAGGTATTGTCACAAACTATACTGTCTTTTAACTGTAATAAACCATAGGACCATTGTTAAAACCTAGGTATTGGCACAAACTATACTGTCTTTTAACTGTAATAAACCATAGGACCATTGTTTAAACCTAGGTATTGTCACAAACTATACTGTCTTTTAACTGTAATAAACCATAGGACCATTGTTTAAACCTAGGTATTGGCACAAACTATACTGTCTTTTAACTGTAATAAACCATAGGACCATTGTTTAAACCTAGGTATTGTCACAAACTATACTGTCTTTTAACTGTAATAAACCATAGGACCATTGTTTAAACCTAGGTATTGTCACAAACTATACTGTCTTTTAAGTGTAATAAACCATAGGACCATTGTTTAAACCTAGGTATTGTCACAAACTATACTGTCTTTTAACTGTAATAAACCATAGGACCATTGTTTAAACCTAGGTATTGGCACAAACTATACTGTCTTTTAACTGTAATAAACCATAGGACCATTGTTTAAACCTAGGTATCGGCACAAACTATACTGTCTTTTAACTGTAATAAACCATAGGACCATTGTTTAAACCTAGGTATTGGCACAAACTATACTGTCTTTTAACTGTAATAAACCATAGGACCATTGTTTAAACCTAGGTATTGTCACAAACTATACTGTCTTTTAACTGTAATAAACCATAGGACCATTGTTTAAACCTAGGTATTGTCACAAACTATACTGTCTTTTTACCGTAATAAACCATAGGACCATTGTTTAAACCTAGGTATTGTCACAAACTATACTGTCTTTTAACTGTAATAAACCATAGGACCATTGTTAAAACCTAGGTATTGTCACAAACTATACTGTCTTTTAACTGTAATAAACCATAGGACCATTGTTTAAACCTAGGTATTGTCACAAACTATACTGTCTTTTAACTGTAATAAACCATAGGACCATTGTTTAAACCTAGGTATTGTCACAAACTATACTGTCTTTTAACTGTAATAAACCATAGGACCATTGTTTAAACCTAGGTATTGTCACAAACTATACTGTCTTTTAACTGTAATAAACCATAGGACCATTGTTTAAACCTAGGTATTGTCACAAACTATACTGTCTTTTTACCGTAATAAACCATAGGCCCATTGTTTAAACCTAGGTATTGTCACAAACTATACTGTCTTTTAACTGTAATAAACCATAGGACCATTGTTTAAACCTAGGTATTGGCACAAACTATACTGTCTTTTAACTGTAATAAACCATAGGACCATTGTTTAAACCTAGGTATTGTCACAAACTATACTGTCTTTTAACTGTAATAAACCATATGACCATTGTTTAAACCTAGGTATTGTCACAAACTATACTGTCTTTTAAGTGTAATAAACCATAGGACCATTGTTTAAACCTAGGTATTGTCACAAACTATACTGTCTTTTAACTGTAATAAACCATAGGACCATTGTTTAAACCTAGGTATTGGCACAAACTATACTGTCTTTTAACTGTAATAAACCATAGGACCATTGTTTAAACCTAGGTATCGGCACAAACTATACTGTCTTTTAACTGTAATAAACCACAGGACCATTGTTAAAACCTAGGTATTGTCACAAACTATACTGTCTTTTTACCGTAATAAACCATAGGACCATTGTTTAAACCTAGGTATTGTCACACACTATACTGTCTTTTAACTGTAATAAACCACAGGACCATTGTTTAAACCTAGGTATTGTCACAAATTATACTGTCTTTTAACTGTAATAAACCATAAGACCATTGTTTAAACCTAGGTATTGTCACACACTATACTGTCTTTTAACTGTAATAAACCATAGGACCATTGTTTAAACCTAGGTATTGTCACAAACTATACTGTCTTTTAACTGTAATAAACCATAGGGCCATTGTTAAAACCTAGGTATTGTCACAAAGTATACTGTCTTTTAACTGTAATAAACCATAGGACCATTGTTTAAACCTTGGTATTGTCACAAACTATACTGTCTTTTAACTAATAAACCATAGGACCATTGTTAAAACCTAGGTATTGTCACAAACTATACTGTCTTTTAACTAATAAACCATAGGACCATTGTTAAAACCTAGATATTGTCACAAACTATACTGTCTTTTAACTAATAAACCATAGGACCATTGTTAAAACCTAGGTATTGTCACAAACTATACTGTCTTTTAACTGTAATAAACCATAGGACCATTGTTAAAACCTAGGTATTGTCACAAACTATACTGTCTTTTAACTGTAATAAACCATAGGACCATTGTTAAAACCTATGTATTGTCACAAACTATACTGTCTTTTAACTGTAATAAACCATAGGACCATTGTTTAAACCGAGGTATTGTCACAAACTATACTCTCTTTTAACTGTAATAAACCATAGGACCATTGTTTAAACCTAGGTATTGTCACAAACTATACTGTCTTTTAACTGTAATAAACCATAGGACCATTGTTTAAACCTAGGTATTGTCACAAACTATACTGTCTTTTAACTGTAATAAACCATAGGACCATTGTTTAAACCTAGGTATTGGCACAGACTATACTGTCTTTTAACTGTAATAAACCATAGGACCATTGTTTAAACCTAGGTATTGTCACAAACTATACTGTCTTTTAACTGTAATAAACCATAGGACCATTGTTTAAACCTAGGTATTGGCACAAACTATACTGTCTTTTAACTATAATAAACCATAGGACCATTGTTTAAACCCAGGTGTTGTCACAAACTATACTGTCTTTTAACTGTAATAAACCATAGGACCATTGTTAAAACCTAGGTATTGTCACAAACTATACTGTCTTTTTACCGTAATAAACCATAGGACTATTGTTTAAACCTAGGTATTGTCACAAACTATACTGTCTTTTAACTAATAAACCATAGGACCATTGTTTAAACCTAGGTATTGTCACAAACTATACTGTCTTTTAACTGTAATAAACCATAGGACCATTGTTTAAACCTAGGTATTGTCACAAACTATACTGTCTTTTAACTGTAATAAACCATAGGACCATTGTTAAAACCTAGGTATTGGCACAAACTATACTGTCTTTTAACTGTAATAAACCATAGGACCATTGTTTAAACCTAGGTATTGTCACAAACTATACTGTCTTTTAACTGTAATAAACCATAGGACCATTGTTTAAACCTAGGTATTGGCACAAACTATACTGTCTTTTAACTGTAATAAACCATAGGACCATTGTTTAAACCTAGGTATTGTCACAAACTATACTGTCTTTTAACTGTAATAAACCATAGGACCATTGTTTAAACCTAGGTATTGTCACAAACTATACTGTCTTTTAAGTGTAATAAACCATAGGACCATTGTTTAAACCTAGGTATTGTCACAAACTATACTGTCTTTTAACTGTAATAAACCATAGGACCATTGTTTAAACCTAGGTATTGGCACAAACTATACTGTCTTTTAACTGTAATAAACCATAGGACCATTGTTTAAACCTAGGTATCGGCACAAACTATACTGTCTTTTAACTGTAATAAACCATAGGACCATTGTTTAAACCTAGGTATTGGCACAAACTATACTGTCTTTTAACTGTAATAAACCATAGGACCATTGTTTAAACCTAGGTATTGTCACAAACTATACTGTCTTTTAACTGTAATAAACCATAGGACCATTGTTTAAACCTAGGTATTGTCACAAACTATACTGTCTTTTTACCGTAATAAACCATAGGACCATTGTTTAAACCTAGGTATTGTCACAAACTATACTGTCTTTTAACTGTAATAAACCATAGGACCATTGTTAAAACCTAGGTATTGTCACAAACTATACTGTCTTTTAACTGTAATAAACCATAGGACCATTGTTTAAACCTAGGTATTGTCACAAACTATACTGTCTTTTAACTGTAATAAACCATAGGACCATTGTTTAAACCTAGGTATTGTCACAAACTATACTGTCTTTTAACTGTAATAAACCATAGGACCATTGTTTAAACCTAGGTATTGTCACAAACTATACTGTCTTTTAACTGTAATAAACCATAGGACCATTGTCTAAACCTAGGTATTGTCACAAACTATACTGTCTTTTTACCGTAATAAACCATAGGACCATTGTTTAAACCTAGGTATTGTCACAAACTATACTGTCTTTTAACTGTAATAAACCATAGGACCATTGTTTAAACCTAGGTATTGGCACAAACTATACTGTCTTTTAACTGTAATAAACCATAGGACCATTGTTTAAACCTAGGTATTGTCACAAACTATACTGTCTTTTAACTGTAATAAACCATATGACCATTGTTTAAACCTAGGTATTGTCACAAACTATACTGTCTTTTAAGTGTAATAAACCATAGGACCATTGTTTAAACCTAGGTATTGTCACAAACTATACTGTCTTTTAACTGTAATAAACCATAGGACCATTGTTTAAACCTAGGTATTGGCACAAACTATACTGTCTTTTAACTGTAATAAACCATAGGACCATTGTTTAAACCTAGATATTGGCACAAACTATACTGTCTTTTAACTGTAATAAACCATAGGACCATTGTTTAAACCTAGGTATTGGCACAAACTATACTGTCTTTTAACTGTAATAAACCATAGGACCATTGTTTAAACCTAGGTATTGGCACAAACTATACTGTCTTTTAACTGTAATAAACCATAGGACCATTGTTTAAACCTAGGTATTGTCACAAACTATACTGTCTTTTAACTGTAATAAACCATAGGACCATTGTTTAAACCTAGGTATTGTCACAAACTATACTGTCTTTTAAGTGTAATAAACCATAGGACCATTGTTTAAACCTAGGTATTGTCACAAACTATACTGTTTTTTAACTGTAATAAACCATAGGACCATTGTTTAAACCTAGGTATTGGCACAAACTATACTGTCTTTTAACTGTAATAAACCATAGGACCATTGTTTAAACCTAGGTATCGGCACAAACTATACTGTCTTTTAACTGTAATAAACCATAGGACCATTGTTTAAACCTAGGTATTGTCACAAACTATACTGTCTTTTAACTAATAAACCATAGGACCATCGTTAAAACCTAGGTATTGTCACAAACTATACTGTCTTTTAACTGTAATAAACCATAGGACCATTGTTTAAACCTAGGTATTGTCACAAACTATACTGTCTTTTAACTAATAAACCATAGGACCATTTTAAAACCTAGGTATTGTCACAAACTATACTCTCTTTTAACTGTAATAAACCATAGGACCATTGTTTAAACCTAGGTATTGTCACAAATTATACTGTCTTTTAACTGTAATAAACCATAGGACCATTGTTTAAACCTAGGTATTGTCACAAACTATACTGTCTTTTAACTAATAAACCATAGGACCATTGTTAAAACCTAGGTATTGTCACAAACTATACTGTCTTTTTACCGTAATAAACCATAGGACCATTGTTTAAACCTAGGTATTGTCACACACTATACTGTCTTTTAACTGTAATAAACCACAGGACCATTGTTTAAACCTAGGTATTGTCACAAATTATACTGTCTTTTAACTGTAATAAACCATAAGACCATTGTTTAAACCTAGGTATTGTCACACACTATACTGTCTTTTAACTGTAATAAACCATAGGACCATTGTTTAAACCTAGGTATTGTCACAAACTATACTGTCTTTCAACTGTAATAAACCATAGGGCCATTGTTAAAACCTAGGTATTGTCACAAAGTATACTGTCTTTTAACTGTAATAAACCATAGGACCATTGTTTAAACCTAGGTATTGTCACAAACTATACTGTCTTTTAACTAATAAACCATAGGACCATTGTTAAAACCTAGGTATTGTCACAAACTATACTGTCTTTTAACTAATAAACCATAGGACCATTGTTAAAACCTAGATATTGTCACAAACTATACTGTCTTTTAACTAATAAACCATAGGACCATTGTTAAAACCTAGGTATTGTCACAAACTATACTGTCTTTTAACTGTAATAAACCATAGGACCATTGTTAAAACCTAGGTATTGTCACAAACTATACTGTCTTTTAACTGTAATAAACCATAGGACCATTGTTAAAACCTATGTATTGTCACAAACTATACTGTCTTTTAACTGTAATAAACCATAGGACCATTGTTTAAACCGAGGTATTGTCACAAACTATACTCTCTTTTAACTGTAATAAACCATAGGACCATTGTTTAAACCTAGGTATTGTCACAAACTATACTGTCTTTTAACTGTAATAAACCATAGGACCATTGTTTAAACCTAGGTATTGTCACAAACTATACTGTCTTTTAACTGTAATAAACCATAGGACCATTGTTTAAACCTAGGTATTGGCACAAACTATACTGTCTTTTAACTGTAATAAACCATAGGACCATTTTTTAAACCTAGGTATTGTCACAAACTATACTGTCTTTTAACTGTAATAAACCATAGGACCATTGTTTAAACCTAGGTATTGGCACAAACAATACTGTCTTTTAACTATAATAAACCATAGGACCATTGTTTAAACCCAGGTGTTGTCACAAACTATACTGTCTTTTAACTGTAATAAACCATAGGACCATTGTTAAAACCTAGGTATTGTCACAAACTATACTGTCTTTTTACCGTAATAAACCATAGGACTATTGTTTAAACCTAGGTATTGTCACAAACTATACTGTCTTTTAACTAATAAACCATAGGACCATTGTTTAAACCTAGGTATTGTCACAAACTATACTGTCTTTTAACTGTAATAAACCATAGGACCATTGTTTAAACCTAGGTATAGTCACAAACTATACTGTCTTTTAACTAATAAACCATAGGACCATTGTTAAAACCTAGGTATTGTCACAAACTATACTGTCTTTTAACTAGTAAACCATAGGACCATTGTTTAAACCTAGGTATTGTCACAAACTATACTGTCTTTTAACTGTAATAAACCATAGGACCATTGTTTAAACCTAGGTATTGTCACAAACTATACTGTCTTTTAACTGTAATAAACCATAGGACCATTGTTAAAACCTAGATATTGTCACAAACTATACTGTCTTTTAACTGTAATAAACCATAGGACCATTGTTAAAACCTAGGTATTGTCAGAAACTATACTATCTTTTAACTGTAATAAACCATAAGACCATTGTTAAAACCTAGGTATTGTCACAAACTATACTGTCTTTTAACTGTAATAAACCATAGGACCATTGTTTAAACCTAGGTATTGTCACAAACTATACTGTCTTTTAACTGTAATAAACCATAGGACCATTGTTAAAACCTAGGTATTGGCACAAACTATACTGTCTTTTAACTGTAATAAACCATAGGACCATTGTTTAAACCTAGGTATTGTCACAAACTATACTGTCTTTTAACTGTAATAAACCATAGGACCATTGTTTAAACCTAGGTATTGGCACAAACTATACTGTCTTTTAACTGTAATAAACCATAGGACCATTGTTTAAACCTAGGTATTGTCACAAACTATACTGTCTTTTAACTGTAATAAACCATAGGACCATTGTTTAGACCTAGGTATTGTCACAAACTATACTGTCTTTTAAGTGTAATAAACCATAGGACCATTGTTTAAACCTAGGTATTGTCACAAACTATACTGTCTTTTAACTGTAATAAACCATAGGACCATTGTTTAAACCTAGGTATTGGCACAAACTATACTGTCTTTTAACTGTAATAAACCATAGGACCATTGTTTAAACCTAGGTATTGTCACAAACTATACTGTCTTTTAACTGTAATAAACCATAGGACCATTGTTTAAACCTAGGTATCGGCACAAACTATACTGTCTTTTAACTGTAATAAACCATAGGACCATTGTTTAAACCTAGGTATTGGCACAAACTATACTGTCTTTTAACTGTAATAAACCATAGGACCATTGTTTAAACCTAGGTATTGTCACAAACTATACTGTCTTTTAACTGTAATAAACCATAGGACCATTGTTTAAACCTAGGTATTGTCACAAACTATACTGTCTTTTTACCGTAATAAACCATAGGACCATTGTTTAAACCTAGGTATTGTCACAAACTATACTGTCTTTTAACTGTAATAAACCATAGGACCATTGTTAAAACCTAGGTATTGTCACAAACTATACTGTCTTTTAACTGTAATAAACCATAGGACCATTGTTTAAACCTAGGTATTGTCACAAACTATACTGTCTTTTAACTGTAATAAACCATAGGACCATTGTTTAAACCTAGGTATTGTCACAAACTATACTGTCTTTTAACTGTAATAAACCATAGGACCATTGTTTAAACCTAGGTATTGTCACAAACTATACTGTCTTTTAACTGTAATAAACCATAGGACCATTGTTTAAACCTAGGTATTGTCACAAACTATACTGTCTTTTTACCGTAATAAACCATAGGACCATTGTTTAAACCTAGGTATTGTCACAAACTATACTGTCTTCTAACTGTAATAAACCATAGGACCATTGTTTAAACCTAGGTATTGGCACAAACTATATTGTCTTTTAACTGTAATAAACCATAGGACCATTGTTTAAACCTAGGTATTGTCACAAACTATACTGTCTTTTAACTGTAATAAACCATATGACCATTGTTTAAACCTAGGTATTGTCACAAACTATACTGTCTTTTAAGTGTAATAAACCATAGGACCATTGTTTAAACCTAGGTATTGTCACAAACTATACTGTCTTTTAACTGTAATAAACCATAGGACCATTGTTTAAACCTAGGTATTGGCACAAACTATACTGTCTTTTAACTGTAATAAACCATAGGACCATTGTTTAAACCTAGATATTGGCACAAACTATACTGTCTTTTAACTGTAATAAACCATAGGACCATTGTTTAAACCTAGGTATTGGCACAAACTATACTGTCTTTTAACTGTAATAAACCATAGGACCATTGTTTAAACCTAGGTATTGGCACAAACTATACTGTCTTTTAACTGTAATAAACCATAGGACCATTGTTTAAACCTAGGTATTGTCACAAACTATACTGTCTTTTAACTGTAATAAACCATAGGACCATTGTTTAAACCTAGGTATTGTCACAAACTATACTGTCTTTTAAGTGTAATAAACCATAGGACCATTGTTTAAACCTAGGTATTGTCACAAACTATACTGTCTTTTAACTGTAATAAACCATAGGACCATTGTTTAAACCTAGGTATTGTCACAAACTATACTGTCTTTTAACTGTAATAAACCATAGGACCATTGTTTAAACCTAGGTATTGTCACAAACTATACTGTCTTTTAATTGTAATAAACCATAGGACCATTGTTTAAACCTAGGTATTGTCACAAACTATATAGTCTTTTTACCGTAATAAACCATAGGACCATTGTTTAAACCTAGGTATTGTCACAAACTATACTGTCTTTTAACTGTAATAAACCATAGGACCATTGTTTAAACCTAGGTATTGGCACAAACTATACTGTCTTTTAACTGTAATAAACCATAGGACCATTGTTTAAACCTAGGTATTGTCACAAACTATACTGTCTTTTAACTGTAATAAACCATATGACCATTGTTTAAACCTAGGTATTGTCACAAACTATACTGTCTTTTAAGTGTAATAAACCATAGGACCATTGTTTAAACCTAAGTATTGTCACAAACTATACTGTCTTTTAACTGTAATAAACCATAGGACCATTGTTTAAACCTAGGTATTGGCACAAACTATACTGTCTTTTAACTGTAATAAACCATAGGACCATTGTTTAAACCTAGATATTGGCACAAACTATACTGTCTTTTAACTGTAATAAACCATAGGACCATTGTTTAAACCTAGGTATTGGCACAAACTATACTGTCTTTTAACTGTAATAAACCATAGGACCATTGTTTAAACCTAGGTATTGTCACAAACTATACTGTCTTTTAACTGTAATAAACCATAGGACCATTGTTTAAACCTAGGTATTGTCACAAACTATACTGTCTTTTAACTGTAATAAACCATAGGACCATTGTTTAAACCTAGGTATTGTCACAAACTATACTGTCTTTTAACTGTAATAAACCATAGGACCATTGTTTAAACCTAGGTATTGGCACAAACTATACTGTCTTTTAACGGTAATAAACCATAGGACCATTGTTTAAACCTAGGTATTGGCACAAACTATACTGTCTTTTAACTGTAATAAACCATAGGACCATTGTTTAAACCTAGGTATTGTCACAAACTATACTGTCTTTTAACTGTAATAAACCATAGGACCATTGTTTAAACCTAGGTATTGTCACAAACTATACTGTCTTTTAACTAATAAACCATAGGACCATTGTTAAAACCTAGGTATTGTCACAAACTATACTGTCTTTTAACTGTAATAAACCATAGGACCATTGTTAAAACCTAGGTATTGTCACAAACTATACTGTCTTTTAACTGTAATAAACTATAGGACCATTGTTTAAACCTAGATATTGTCACAAACTATACTGTCTTTTAACTATAATAAACCATAGGACCTTGTTTAAACCTAGGTATAGTCATAAACTATACTGTCTTTTAACTGTAATAAACCATAGGACCATTGTTTAAACCTAGGTATTGTCACAAACTATACTGTCTTTTAACTGTAATAAACCATAGGACCATTGTTTAAACCTAGGTATTGTCCCAAACTATACTGTCTTTTAACTGTAATAAACCATAGGACCATTGTTTAAACCTAGGTATTGTCACAAACTATACTGTCTTTTAACTGTAATAAACCATAGGACCATTGTTTAAACCTAGGTATTGTCACAAACTATACTGTCTTTTAACTGTAATAAACCATAGGACCATTGTTAAAACCTTGGTATTGTCACAAACTTTACTGTCTTTTAACTGTAATAAACCATAGGACCATTGTTTAAACCTAGGTATTGTCACAAACTATACTGTCTTTTAACTGTAATAAACCATAGGACCATTGTTTAAACCTAGGTATTGTCACAAACTATACTGTCTTTTAACTGTAATAAACCATACGACCATTGTTTAAACCTAGGTATAGTCACAAACTATACTGTCTTTTAACTGTAATAAACCATGGGACCATTGTTTAAACCTAGGTATTGTCACAAACTATACTGTCTTTTAACTGTAATAAACCATAGGACCATTGTTTAAACCTAGGTATTGTCACAAACTATACTGTCTTTTAACTGTAATAAACCATAGGACCATTGTTTAAACCTAGGTATTGTCACAAACTATACTGTCTTTTAACTGTAATAAACCATAGGACCATTGTTTAAACCTAGGTATTGGCACAAACTATACTGTCTTTTAACTGTAATAAACCATAGGACCATTGTTTAAACCTAGATATTGGCACAAACTATACTGTCTTTTAACTGTAATAAACCATAGGACCATTGTTTAAACCTAGGTATTGGCACAAACTATACTGTCTTTTAACTGTAATAAACCATAGGACCATTGTTTAAACCTAGGTATTGTCACAAACTATACTGTCTTTTAACTGTAATAAACCATAGGACCATTGTTTAAACCTAGGTATTGTCACAAACTATACTGTCTTTTAACTGTAATAAACCATAGGACCATTGTTTAAACCTAGGTATTGTCACAAACTATACTGTCTTTTAAGTGTAATAAACCATAGGACCATTGTTTAAACCTAGGTATTGTCACAAACTATACTGTCTTTTAACTGTAATAAACCATAGGACCATTGTTTAAACCTAGGTATTGGCACAAACTATACTGTCTTTTAACTGTAATAAACCATAGGACCATTGTTTAAACCTAGGTATCGGCACAAACTATACTGTCTTTTAACTGTAATAAACCATAGGACCATTGTTTAAACCTAGGTATTGGCACAAACTATACTGTCTTTTAACTGTAATAAACCATAGGACCATTGTTTAAACCTAGGTATTGTCACAAACTATACTGTCTTTTAACTGTAATAAACCATAGGACCATTGTTTAAACCTAGGTATTGTCACAAACTATACTGTCTTTTTACCGTAATAAACCATAGGACCATTGTTTAAACCTAGGTATTGTCACAAACTATACTGTCTTTTAACTGTAATAAACCATAGGACCGTTGTTAAAACCTAGGTATTGTCACAAACTATACTGTCTTTTAACTGTAATAAACCATAGGACCATTGTTTAAACCTAGGTATTGTCACAAACTATACTGTCTTTTAACTGTAATAAACCATAGGACCATTGTTTAAACCTAGGTATTGTCACAAACTATACTGTCTTTTAACTGTAATAAACCATAGGACCATTGTTTAAACCTAGGTATTGTCACAAACTATACTGTCTTTTAATTGTAATAAACCATAGGACCATTGTTTAAACCTAGGTATTGTCACAAACTATATAGTCTTTTTACCGTAATAAACCATAGGACCATTGTTTAAACCTAGGTATTGTCACAAACTATACTGTCTTTTAACTGTAATAAACCATAGGACCATTGTTTAAACCTAGGTATTGGCACAAACTATACTGTCTTTTAACTGTAATAAACCATAGGACCATTGTTTAAACCTAGGTATTGTCACAAACTATACTGTCTTTTAACTGTAATAAACCATATGACCATTGTTTAAACCTAGGTATTGTCACAAACTATACTGTCTTTTAAGTGTAATAAACCATAGGACCATTGTTTAAACCTAGGTATTGTCACAAACTATACTGTCTTTTAACTGTAATAAACCATAGGACCATTGTTTAAACCTAGGTATTGGCACAAACTATACTGTCTTTTAACTGTAATAAACCATAGGACCATTGTTTAAACCTAGATATTGGCACAAACTATACTGTCTTTTAACTGTAATAAACCATAGGACCATTGTTTAAACCTAGGTATTGGCACAAACTATACTGTCTTTTAACTGTAATAAACCATAGGACCATTGTTTAAACCTAGGTATTGTCACAAACTATACTGTCTTTTAACTGTAATAAACCATAGGACCATTGTTTAAACCTAGGTATTGTCACAAACTATACTGTCTTTTAACTGTAATAAACCATAGGACCATTGTTTAAACCTAGGTATTGTCACAAACTATACTGTCTTTTAACTGTAATAAACCATAGGACCATTGTTTAAACCTAGGTATTGGCACAAACTATACTGTCTTTTAACGGTAATAAACCATAGGACCATTGTTTAAACCTAGGTATTGGCACAAACTATACTGTCTTTTAACTGTAATAAACCATAGGACCATTGTTTAAACCTAGGTATTGTCACAAACTATACTGTCTTTTAACTGTAATAAACCATAGGACCATTGTTTAAACCTAGGTATTGTCACAAACTATACTGTCTTTTAACTAATAAACCATAGGACCATTGTTAAAACCTAGGTATTGTCACAAACTATACTGTCTTTTAACTGTAATAAACCATAGGACCATTGTTAAAACCTAGGTATTGTCACAAACTATACTGTCTTTTAACTGTAATAAACTATAGGACCATTGTTTAAACCTAGATATTGTCACAAACTATACTGTCTTTTAACTATAATAAACCATAGGACCTTGTTTAAACCTAGGTATAGTCATAAACTATACTGTCTTTTAACTGTAATAAACCATAGGACCATTGTTTAAACCTAGGTATTGTCACAAACTATACTGTCTTTTAACTGTAATAAACCATAGGACCATTGTTTAAACCTAGGTATTGTCCCAAACTATACTGTCTTTTAACTGTAATAAACCATAGGACCATTGTTTAAACCTAGGTATTGTCACAAACTATACTGTCTTTTAACTGTAATAAACCATAGGACCATTGTTTAAACCTAGGTATTGTCACAAACTATACTGTCTTTTAACTGTAATAAACCATAGGACCATTGTTAAAACCTTGGTATTGTCACAAACTTTACTGTCTTTTAACTGTAATAAACCATAGGACCATTGTTTAAACCTAGGTATTGTCACAAACTATACTGTCTTTTAACTGTAATAAACCATAGGACCATTGTTTAAACCTAGGTATTGTCACAAACTATACTGTCTTTTAACTGTAATAAACCATACGACCATTGTTTAAACCTAGGTATAGTCACAAACTATACTGTCTTTTAACTGTAATAAACCATGGGACCATTGTTTAAACCTAGGTATTGTCACAAACTATACTGTCTTTTAACTGTAATAAACCATAGGACCATTGTTAAAACCTAGGTATTGTCACAAACTATACTGTCTTTTAACTGTAATAAACCATAGGACCATTGTTTAAACTTAGGTATTGTCACAAACTATACTGTCTTTTAACTAATAAACCATAGGACCATTTTAAAACCTAGGTATTGTCACAAACTATACTCTCTTTTAACTGTAATAAACCATAGGACCATTGTTTAAACCTAGGTATTGTCACAAACTATACTGTCTTTTAACTAATAAACCATAGGACCATTGTTAAAACCTAGGTATTGTCACAAACTATACTGTCTTTTTACCGTAATAAACCATAGGACCATTGTTTAAACCTATGTATTGTCACACACTATACTGTCTTTTAACTGTAATAAACCACAGGACCATTGTTTAAACCTAGGTATTGTCACAAATTATACTGTCTTTTAACTGTAATAGACCATAAGACCATTGTTTAAACCTAGGTATTGTCACACACTATACTGTCTTTTAACTAATAAACCATAGGACCATTGTTAAAACCTAGGTATTGTCACAAACTATACTGTCTTTTAACTAATAAAGCATAGGACCATTGTTAAAACCTAGATATTGTCACAAACTATACTGTCTTTTAACTAATAAACCATAGGACCATTGTTAAAACCTAGGTATTGTCACAAACTATACTGTCTTTTAACTGTAATAAACCATAGGACCATTGTTAAAACCTAGGTATTGGCACAAACTATACTGTCTTTTAACTGTAATAAACCATAGGACCATTGTTTAAACCTAGGTATTGTCACAAACTATACTGTCTTTTAACTGTAATAAACCATAGGACCATTGTTTAAACCTAGGTATTGTCACAAACTATACTGTCTTTTAACTGTAATAAACCATAGGACCATTGTTTAAACCTAGGTATTGTCACAAACTATACTGTCTTTTAACTGTAATAAACCATAGGACCATTGTTCAAACCTAGGTATTGGCACAAACTATACTGTCTTTTAACGGTAATAAACCATAGGACCATTGTTTAAACCTAGGTATTGGCACAAACTATACTGTCTTTTAACTGTAATAAACCATAGGACCATTGTTTAAACCTAGGTATTGTCACAAACTATACTGTCTTTTAACTGTAATAAACCATAGGACCATTGTTTAAACCTAGGTATTGTCACAAACGATACTGTCTTTTAACTGTAATAAACCATAGGACCATTGTTTAAACCTAGGTATTGTCACAAACTATACTGTCTTTTAACGAATAAACCATAGGACCATTGTTTAAACCTAGGTATTGTCACAAACTATACTGTCTTTTAACTGTAATAAACCATAGGACCATTGTTTAAACCTAGGTATTGTCACAAACTATACTGTCTTTTAACTGTAATAAACCATAGGACCATTGTTTAAACCTAGGTATTGTCACACACTATACTGTCTTTTAACTGTAATAAACCATAGGACCATTGTTTAAACCTAGGTATAGTCACAAACTATACTGTCTTTTAACAGTAATAAACCATAGGACCATTGTTTAAACCTAGGTATTGTCACAAACTATACTGTCTTTTAACTGTAATAAACCATAGGACCATTGTTAAAACCTAGATATTGTCACAAACTATACTGTCTTTTAACTGTAATAAACCATAGGACCATTGTTTAAACCTAGGTATTGTCACAAACTATACTGTCTTTTAACTGTAATAAACCATACGACCATTGTTTAAACCTAGGTATAGTCACAAACTATACTGTCTTTTAACTGTAATAAACCATAGGACCATTGTTTAAACCTAGGTATTGTCACAAACTATACTGTCTTTTAACTGTAATAAACCATACGACCATTGTTTAAACCTAGGTATAGTCACAAACTATACTGTCTTTTAACTGTAATAAACCATGGGACCATTGTTTAAACCTAGGTATTGTCACAAACTATACTGTCTTTTAACTAATAAACCATAGGACCATTGTTAAAACCTAGGTATTGTCACAAACTATACTGTCTTTTAACTGTAATAAACCATAGGACCATTGTTTAAACTTAGGTATTGTCACAAACTATACTGTCTTTTAACTAATAAACCATAGGACCATTTTAAAACCTAGGTATTGTCACAAACTATACTCTCTTTTAACTGTAATAAACCATAGGACCATTGTTTAAACCTAGGTATTGTCACAAACTATACTGTCTTTTAACTAATAAACCATAGGACCATTGTTAAAACCTAGGTATTGTCACAAACTATACTGTCTTTTTACCGTAATAAACCATAGGACCATTGTTTAAACCTATGTATTGTCACACACTATACTGTCTTTTAACTGTAATAAACCACAGGACCATTGTTTAAACCTAGGTATTGTCACAAATTATACTGTCTTTTAACTGTAATAGACCATAAGACCATTGTTTAAACCTAGGTATTGTCACACACTATACTGTCTTTTAACTAATAAACCATAGGACCATTGTTAAAACCTAGGTATTGTCACAAACTATACTGTCTTTTAACTAATAAAGCATAGGACCATTGTTAAAACCTAGATATTGTCACAAACTATACTGTCTTTTAACTAATAAACCATAGGACCATTGTTAAAACCTAGGTATTGTCACAAACTATACTGTCTTTTAACTGTAATAAACCATAGGACCATTGTTAAAACCTAGGTATTGTCACAAACTATACTGTCTTTTAACTGTAATAAACCATAGGACCATTGTTAAAACCTAGGTATTGGCACAAACTATACTGTCTTTTAACTGTAATAAACCATAGGACCATTGTTTAAACCTAGGTATTGTCACAAACTATACTGTCTTTTAACTGTAATAAACCATAGGACCATTGTTTAAACCTAGGTATTGTCACAAACTATACTGTCTTTTAACTGTAATAAACCATAGGACCATTGTTTAAACCTAGGTATTGGCACAAACTATACTGTCTTTTAACTGTAATAAACCATAGGACCATTGTTTAAACCTAGGTATTGTCACAAACTATACTGTCTTTTAACTGTAATAAACCATAGGACCATTGTTTAAACCTAGGTATTGTCACAAACGATACTGTCTTTTAACTGTAATAAACCATAGGACCATTGTTTAAACCTAGGTATTGTCACAAACTATACTGTCTTTTAACGAATAAACCATAGGACCATTGTTTAAACCTAGGTATTGTCACAAACTATACTGTCTTTTAACTGTAATAAACCATAGGACCATTGTTTAAACCTAGGTATTGTCACAAACTATACTGTCTTTTAACTGTAATAAACCATAGGACCATTGTTTAAACCTAGGTATTGTCACACACTATACTGTCTTTTAACTGTAATAAACCATAGGACCATTGTTTAAACCTAGGTATAGTCACAAACTATACTGTCTTTTAACAGTAATAAACCATAGGACCATTGTTTAAACCTAGGTATTGTCACAAACTATACTGTCTTTTAACTGTAATAAACCATAGGACCATTGTTAAAACCTAGATATTGTCACAAACTATACTGTCTTTTAACTGTAATAAACCATAGGACCATTGTTTAAACCTAGGTATTGTCACAAACTATACTGTCTTTTAACTGTAATAAACCATAGGACCATTGTTAAAACCTAGGTATTGGCACAAACTATACTGTCTTTTAACTGTAATAAACCATAGGACCATTGTTTAAACCTAGGTATTGTCACAAACTATACTGTCTTTTAACTGTAATAAACCATAGGACCATTGTTTAAACCTAGGTATTGTCACAAACTATACTGTCTTTTAACTGTAATAAACCATAGGACCATTGTTTAAACCTAGGTATTGGCACAAACTATACTGTCTTTTAACTGTAATAAACCATAGGACCATTGTTTAAACCTAGGTATTGTCACAAACTATACTGTCTTTTAACTGTAATAAACCATAGGACCATTGTTTAAACCTAGGTATTGTCACAAACGATACTGTCTTTTAACTGTAATAAACCATAGGACCATTGTTTAAACCTAGGTATTGTCACAAACTATACTGTCTTTTAACGAATAAACCATAGGACCATTGTTTAAACCTAGGTATTGTCACAAACTATACTGTCTTTTAACTGTAATAAACCATAGGACCATTGTTTAAACCTAGGTATTGTCACAAACTATACTGTCTTTTAACTGTAATAAACCATAGGACCATTGTTTAAACCTAGGTATTGTCACACACTATACTGTCTTTTAACTGTAATAAACCATAGGACCATTGTTTAAACCTAGGTATAGTCACAAACTATACTGTCTTTTAACAGTAATAAACCATAGGACCATTGTTTAAACCTAGGTATTGTCACAAACTATACTGTCTTTTAACTGTAATAAACCATAGGACCATTGTTAAAACCTAGATATTGTCACAAACTATACTGTCTTTTAACTGTAATAAACCATAGGACCATTGTTTAAACCTAGGTATTGTCACAAACTATACTGTCTTTTAACTAATAAACCATAGGACCATTGTTAAAACCTAGGTATTGTCACAAACTATACTGTCTTTTAACTGTAATAAACCATAGGACCATTGTTAAAACCTAGGTATTGTCACAAACTATACTGTCTTTTAACTGTAATAAACCATAGGACCATTGTTAAAACCTAGGTATTGGCACAAACTATACTGTCTTTTAACTGTAATAAACCATAGGACCATTGTTTAAACCTAGGTATTGTCACAAACTATACTGTCTTTTAACTGTAATAAACCATAGGACCATTGTTTAAACCTAGGTATTGTCACAAACTATACTGTCTTTTAACTGTAATAAACCATAGGACCATTGTTTAAACCTAGGTATTGGCACAAACTATACTGTCTTTTAACTGTAATAAACCATAGGACCATTGTTTAAACCTAGGTATTGTCACAAACTATACTGTCTTTTAACTGTAATAAACCATAGGACCATTGTTTAAACCTAGGTATTGTCACAAACGATACTGTCTTTTAACTGTAATAAACCATAGGACCATTGTTTAAACCTAGGTATTGTCACAAACTATACTGTCTTTTAACGAATAAACCATAGGACCATTGTTTAAACCTAGGTATTGTCACAAACTATACTGTCTTTTAACTGTAATAAACCATAGGACCATTGTTTAAACCTAGGTATTGTCACAAACTATACTGTCTTTTAACTGTAATAAACCATAGGACCATTGTTTAAACCTAGGTATTGTCACACACTATACTGTCTTTTAACTGTAATAAACCATAGGACCATTGTTTAAACCTAGGTATAGTCACAAACTATACTGTCTTTTAACAGTAATAAACCATAGGACCATTGTTTAAACCTAGGTATTGTCACAAACTATACTGTCTTTTAACTGTAATAAACCATAGGACCATTGTTAAAACCTAGATATTGTCACAAACTATACTGTCTTTTAACTGTAATAAACCATAGGACCATTGTTTAAACCTAGGTATTGTCACAAACTATACTGTCTTTTAACTGTAATAAACCATACGACCATTGTTTAAACCTAGGTATAGTCACAAACTATACTGTCTTTTAACTGTAATAAACCATAGGACCATTATTTAAACCTAGGTATTGTCACAAACTATACTGTCTTTTAACTGTAATAAACCATACGACCATTGTTTAAACCTAGGTATAGTCACAAACTATACTGTCTTTTAACTGTAATAAACCATGGGACCATTGTTTAAACCTAGGTATTGTCACAAACTATACTGTCTTTTAACTAATAAACCATAGGACCATTGTTAAAACCTAGGTATTGTCACAAACTATACTGTCTTTTAACTGTAATAAACCATAGGACCATTGTTTAAACTTAGGTATTGTCACAAACTATACTGTCTTTTAACTAATAAACCATAGGACCATTTTAAAACCTAGGTATTGTCACAAACTATACTCTCTTTTAACTGTAATAAACCATAGGACCATTGTTTAAACCTAGGTATTGTCACAAACTATACTGTCTTTTAACTAATAAACCATAGGACCATTGTTAAAACCTAGGTATTGTCACAAACTATACTGTCTTTTTACCGTAATAAACCATAGGACCATTGTTTAAACCTATGTATTGTCACACACTATACTGTCTTTTAACTGTAATAAACCACAGGACCATTGTTTAAACCTAGGTATTGTCACAAATTATACTGTCTTTTAACTGTAATAGACCATAAGACCATTGTTTAAACCTAGGTATTGTCACACACTATACTGTCTTTTAACTAATAAACCATAGGACCATTGTTAAAACCTAGGTATTGTCACAAACTATACTGTCTTTTAACTAATAAAGCATAGGACCATTGTTAAAACCTAGATATTGTCACAAACTATACTGTCTTTTAACTAATAAACCATAGGACCATTGTTAAAACCTAGGTATTGTCACAAACTATACTGTCTTTTAACTGTAATAAACCATAGGACCATTGTTAAAACCTAGGTATTGTCACAAACTATACTGTCTTTTAACTGTAATAAACCATAGGACCATTGTTAAAACCTAGGTATTGGCACAAACTATACTGTCTTTTAACTGTAATAAACCATAGGACCATTGTTTAAACCTAGGTATTGTCACAAACTATACTGTCTTTTAACTGTAATAAACCATAGGACCATTGTTTAAACCTAGGTATTGTCACAAACTATACTGTCTTTTAACTGTAATAAACCATAGGACCATTGTTTAAACCTAGGTATTGTTACAAACTATACTGTCTTTTAACTGTAATAAACCATAGGACCATTGTTTAAACCTAGGTATTGGCACAAACTATACTGTCTTTTAACGGTAATAAACCATAGGACCATTGTTTAAACCTAGGTATTGTCACAAACTATACTGTCTTTTAACTGTAATAAACCATAGGACCATTGTTTAAACCTAGGTATTGTCACAAACGATACTGTCTTTTAACTGTAATAAACCATAGGACCATTGTTTAAACCTAGGTATTGTCACAAACTATACTGTCTTTTAACGAATAAACCATAGGACCATTGTTTAAACCTAGGTATTGTCACAAACTATACTGTCTTTTAACTGTAATAAACCATAGGACCATTGTTTAAACCTAGGTATTGTCACAAACTATACTGTCTTTTAACTGTAATAAACCATAGGACCATTGTTTAAACCTAGGTATTGTCACAAACTATACTGTCTTTTAACTGTAATAAACCATAGGACCATTGTTTAAACCTAGGTATTGGCACAAACTATACTGTCTTTTAACGGTAATAAACCATAGGACCATTGTTTAAACCTAGGTATTGGCACAAACTATACTGTCTTTTAACTGTAATAAACCATAGGACCATTGTTTAAACCTAGGTATTGTCACAAACTATACTGTCTTTTAACTGTAATAAACCATAGGACCATTGTTTAAACCTAGGTATTGTCACAAACTATACTGTCTTTTAACTAATAAACCATAGGACCATTGTTAAAACCTAGGTATTGTCACAAACTATACTGTCTTTTAACTGTAATAAACCATAGGACCATTGTTAAAACCTAGGTATTGTCACAAACTATACTGTCTTTTAACTGTAATAAACTATAGGACCATTGTTTAAACCTAGATATTGTCACAAACTATACTGTCTTTTAACTATAATAAACCATAGGACCTTGTTTAAACCTAGGTATAGTCATAAACTATACTGTCTTTTAACTGCAATAAACCATAGGACCATTGTTTAAACCTAGGTATTGTCACAAACTATACTGTCTTTTAACTGTAATAAACCATAGGACCATTGTTTAAACCTAGGTATTGTCCCAAACTATACTGTCTTTTAACTGTAATAAACCATAGGACCATTGTTTAAACCTAGGTATTGTCACAAACTATACTGTCTTTTAACTGTAATAAACCATAGGACCATTGTTTAAACCTAGGTATTGTCACAAACTATACTGTCTTTTAACTGTAATAAACCATAGGACCATTGTTAAAACCTTGGTATTGTCACAAACTTTACTGTCTTTTAACTGTAATAAACCATAGGACCATTGTTTAAACCTAGGTATTGGCACAAACTATACTGTCTTTTAACTAATAAACCATAGGACCATTGTTAAAACCTAGGTATTGTCACAAACTATACTGTCTTTTAACTGTAATAAACCATAGGACCATTGTTAAAACCTAGGTATTGTCACAAACTATACTGTCTTTTAACTGTAATAAACCATAGGACCATTGTTAAAACCTAGGTATTGGCACAAACTATACTGTCTTTTAACTAATAAACCATAGGACCATTGTTAAAACCTAGGTATTGTCACAAACTATACTGTCTTTTAACTAATAAAGCATAGGACCATTGTTAAAACCTAGATATTGTCACAAACTATACTGTCTTTTAACTAATAAACCATAGGACCATTGTTAAAACCTAGGTATTGTCACAAACTATACTGTCTTTTAACTGTAATAAACCATAGGACCATTGTTAAAACCTAGGTATTGGCACAAACTATACTGTCTTTTAACTGTAATAAACCATAGGACCATTGTTTAAACCTAGGTATTGTCACAAACTATACTGTCTTTTAACTGTAATAAACCATAGGACCATTGTTTAAACCTAGGTATTGTCACAAACTATACTGTCTTTTAACTGTAATAAACCATAGGACCATTGTTTAAACCTAGGTATTGTTACAAACTATACTGTCTTTTAACTGTAATAAACCATAGGACCATTGTTTAAACCTAGGTATTGGCACAAACTATACTGTCTTTTAACGGTAATAAACCATAGGACCATTGTTTAAACCTAGGTATTGTCACAAACTATACTGTCTTTTAACTGTAATAAACCATAGGACCATTGTTTAAACCTAGGTATTGTCACAAACGATACTGTCTTTTAACTGTAATAAACCATAGGACCATTGTTTAAACCTAGGTATTGTCACAAACTATACTGTCTTTTAACGAATAAACCATAGGACCATTGTTTAAACCTAGGTATTGTCACAAACTATACTGTCTTTTAACTGTAATAAACCATAGGACCATTGTTTAAACCTAGGTATTGTCACAAACTATACTGTCTTTTAACTGTAATAAACCATAGGACCATTGTTTAAACCTAGGTATTGTCACAAACTATACTGTCTTTTAACTGTAATAAACCATAGGACCATTGTTTAAACCTAGGTATTGGCACAAACTATACTGTCTTTTAACGGTAATAAACCATAGGACCATTGTTTAAACCTAGGTATTGGCACAAACTATACTGTCTTTTAACTGTAATAAACCATAGGACCATTGTTTAAACCTAGGTATTGTCACAAACTATACTGTCTTTTAACTGTAATAAACCATAGGACCATTGTTTAAACCTAGGTATTGTCACAAACTATACTGTCTTTTAACTAATAAACCATAGGACCATTGTTAAAACCTAGGTATTGTCACAAACTATACTGTCTTTTAACTGTAATAAACCATAGGACCATTGTTAAAACCTAGGTATTGTCACAAACTATACTGTCTTTTAACTGTAATAAACTATAGGACCATTGTTTAAACCTAGATATTGTCACAAACTATACTGTCTTTTAACTATAATAAACCATAGGACCTTGTTTAAACCTAGGTATAGTCATAAACTATACTGTCTTTTAACTGCAATAAACCATAGGACCATTGTTTAAACCTAGGTATTGTCACAAACTATACTGTCTTTTAACTGTAATAAACCATAGGACCATTGTTTAAACCTAGGTATTGTCCCAAACTATACTGTCTTTTAACTGTAATAAACCATAGGACCATTGTTTAAACCTAGGTATTGTCACAAACTATACTGTCTTTTAACTGTAATAAACCATAGGACCATTGTTTAAACCTAGGTATTGTCACAAACTATACTGTCTTTTAACTGTAATAAACCATAGGACCATTGTTAAAACCTTGGTATTGTCACAAACTTTACTGTCTTTTAACTGTAATAAACCATAGGACCATTGTTTAAACCTAGGTATTGTCACAAACTATACTGTCTTTTAACTGTAATAAACCATAGGACCATTGTTTAAACCTAGGTATTGTCACAAACTATACTGTCTTTTAACTGTAATAAACCATAGGACCATTGTTTAAACTTAGGTATTGTCACAAACTATACTGTCTTTTAACTAATAAACCATAGGACCATTTTAAAACCTAGGTATTGTCACAAACTATACTCTCTTTTAACTGTAATAAACCATAGAACCATTGTTTAAACCTAGGTATTGTCACAAACTATACTGTCTTTTAACTAATAAACCATAGGACCATTGTTAAAACCTAGGTATTGTCACAAACTATACTGTCTTTTTACCGTAATAAACCATAGGACCATTGTTTAAACCTAGGTATTGTCACAAATTATACTGTCTTTTAACTGTAATAGACCATAAGACCATTGTTTAAACCTAGGTATTGTCACACACTATACTGTCTTTTAACTAATAAACCATAGGACCATTGTTAAAACCTAGGTATTGTCACAAACTATACTGTCTTTTAACTAATAAAGCATAGGACCATTGTTAAAACCTAGATATTGTCACAAACTATACTGTCTTTTAACTAATAAACCATAGGACCATTGTTAAAACCTAGGTATTGTCACAAACTATACTGTCTTTTAACTGTAATAAACCATAGGACCATTGTTAAAACCTAGGTATTGTCACAAACTATACTGTCTTTTAACTGTAATAAACCATAGGACCATTGTTAAAACCTAGGTATTGGCACAAACTATACTGTCTTTTAACTGTAATAAACCATAGGACCATTGTTTAAACCTAGGTATTGTCACAAACTATACTGTCTTTTAACTGTAATAAACCATAGGACCATTGTTTAAACCTAGGTATTGTCACAAACTATACTGTCTTTTAACTGTAATAAACCATAGGACCATTGTTTAAACCTAGGTATTGTCACAAACTATACTGTCTTTTAACTGTAATAAACCATAGGACCATTGTTTAAACCTAGGTATTGGCACAAACTATACTGTCTTTTAACGGTAATAAACCATAGGACCATTGTTTAAACCTAGGTATTGATACAAACTATACTGTCTTTTAACTGTAATAAACCATAGGACCATTGTTTAAACCTAGGTATTGTCACAAACTATACTGTCTTTTAACTGTAATAAACCATAGGACCATTGTTTAAACCTAGGTATTGTCACAAACTATACTGTCTTTTAACTAATAAACCATAGGACCATTGTTAAAACCTAGGTATTGTCACAAACTATACTGTCTTTTAACTGTAATAAACTATAGGACCATTGTTTAAACCTAGATATTGTCACAAACTATACTGTCTTTTAACTATAATAAACCATAGGACCTTGTTTAAACCTAGGTATAGTCATAAACTATACTGTCTTTTAACTGTAATAAACCATAGGACCATTGTTTAAACCTAGGTATTGTCACAAACTATACTGTCTTTTAACTGTAATAAACCATAGGACCATTGTTTAAACCTAGGTATTGTCCCAAACTATACTGTCTTTTAACTGTAATAAACCATAGGACCATTGTTTAAACCTAGGTATTGTCACAAACTATACTGTCTTTTAACTATAATAAACCATAGGACCATTGTTTAAACCTAGATATTGTCACAAACTATACTGTCTTTTAACTGTAATAAACCATAGGACCATTGTTAAAACCTAGGTATTGTCACAAACTATACTGTCTTTTAACTGTAATAAACCATAGGACCATTGTTTAAACTTAGGTATTGTCACAAACTATACTGTCTTTTAACTAATAAACCATAGGACCATTTTAAAACCTAGGTATTGTCACAAACTATACTCTCTTTTAACTGTAATAAACCATAGGACCATTGTTTAAACCTAGGTATTGTCACAAACTATACTGTCTTTTAACTAATAAACCATAGGACCATTGTTAAAACCTAGGTATTGTCACAAACTATACTGTCTTTTTACCGTAATAAACCATAGGACCATTGTTTAAACCTATGTATTGTCACACACTATACTGTCTTTTAACTGTAATAAACCACAGGACCATTGTTTAAACCTAGGTATTGTCACAAATTATACTGTCTTTTAACTGTAATAGACCATAAGACCATTGTTTAAACCTAGGTATTGTCACACACTATACTGTCTTTTAACTAATAAACCATAGGACCATTGTTAAAACCTAGGTATTGTCACAAACTATACTGTCTTTTAACTAATAAACCATAGGACCATTGTTAAAACCTAGGTATTGTCACAAACTATACTGTCTTTTAACTGTAATAAACCATAGGACCATTGTTAAAACCTAGGTATTGTCACAAACTATACTGTCTTTTAACTGTAATAAACCATAGGACCATTGTTAAAACCTAGGTATTGGCACAAACTATACTGTCTTTTAACTGTAATAAACCATAGGACCATTGTTTAAACCTAGGTATTGTCACAAACTATACTGTCTTTTAACTGTAATAAACCATAGGACCATTGTTTAAACCTAGGTATTGTCCCAAACTATACTGTCTTTTAACTGTAATAAACCATAGGACCATTGTTTAAACCTAGGTATTGTCACAAACTATACTGTCTTTTAACTGTAATAAACCATAGGACCATTGTTTAAACCTAGGTATTGTCACAAACTATACTGTCTTTTAACTGTAATAAACCATAGGACCATTGTTAAAACCTTGGTATTGTCACAAACTTTACTGTCTTTTAACTGTAATAAACCATAGGACCATTGTTTAAACCTAGGTATCGTCACAAACTATACTGTCTTTTAATTGTAATAAACCATAGGACCATTGTTTAAACCTAGGTATTGTCACAAACTATACTGTCTTTTAACTATAATAAACCATAGGACCATTGTTTAAACCTAGATATTGTCACAAACTATACTGTCTTTTAACTGTAATAAACCATAGGACCATTGTTTAAACCTAGGTATTGTCACAAACTATACTGTCTTTTAACTGTAATAAACCATAGGACCATTGTTTAAACCTAGGTATTGTCACAATCTATACTGTCTTTGAACTGTAATAAACCATAGGACCATTGTTTAAACCTAGGTATTGTCACAAACTATACTGTCTTTTTACCGTAATAAACCATAGGACCATTGTTTAAACCTAGGTATTGTCACACACTATACTGTCTTTTAACTGTAATAAACCATAGGACCATTGTTTAAACCTAGGTATAGTCACAAACTATACTGTCTTTTAACAGTAATAAACCATAGGACCATTGTTTAAACCTAGGTATTGTCACAAACTATACTGTCTTTTAACTGTAATAAACCATACGACCATTGTTTAAACCTAGATATTGTCACAAACTATACTGTCTTTTAACTGTAATAAACCATAGGACCATTGTTTAAACCTAGGTATTGTCACAAACTATACTGTCTTTTAACTGTAATAAACCATAGGACCATTGTTTAAACCTAGGTATTGTCCCAAACTATACTGTCTTTTAACTGTAATAAACCATAGGACCATTGTTTAAACCTAGGTATTGTCACAAACTATACTGTCTTTTAACTGTAATAAACCATAGGACCATTGTTTAAACCTAGGTATTGTCACAAACTATACTGTCTTTTAACTGTAATAAACCATAGGACCATTGTTAAAACCTTGGTATTGTCACAAACTTTACTGTCTTTTAACTGTAATAAACCATAGGACCATTGTTTAAACCTAGGTATTGTCACAAACTATACTGTCTTTTAACTGTAATAAACCATAGGACCATTGTTTAAACTTAGGTATTGTCACAAACTATACTGTCTTTTAACTAATAAACCATAGGACCATTTTAAAACCTAGGTATTGTCACAAACTATACTCTCTTTTAACTGTAATAAACCATAGAACCATTGTTTAAACCTAGGTATTGTCACAAACTATACTGTCTTTTAACTAATAAACCATAGGACCATTGTTAAAACCTAGGTATTGTCACAAACTATACTGTCTTTTTACCGTAATAAACCATAGGACCATTGTTTAAACCTAGGTATTGTCACAAATTATACTGTCTTTTAACTGTAATAGACCATAAGACCATTGTTTAAACCTAGGTATTGTCACACACTATACTGTCTTTTAACTAATAAACCATAGGACCATTGTTAAAACCTAGGTATTGTCACAAACTATACTGTCTTTTAACTAATAAAGCATAGGACCATTGTTAAAACCTAGATATTGTCACAAACTATACTGTCTTTTAACTAATAAACCATAGGACCATTGTTAAAACCTAGGTATTGTCACAAACTATACTGTCTTTTAACTGTAATAAACCATAGGACCATTGTTAAAACCTAGGTATTGTCACAAACTATACTGTCTTTTAACTGTAATAAACCATAGGACCATTGTTAAAACCTAGGTATTGGCACAAACTATACTGTCTTTTAACTGTAATAAACCATAGGACCATTGTTTAAACCTAGGTATTGTCACAAACTATACTGTCTTTTAACTGTAATAAACCATAGGACCATTGTTTAAACCTAGGTATTGTCACAAACTATACTGTCTTTTAACTGTAATAAACCATAGGACCATTGTTTAAACCTAGGTATTGTCACAAACTATACTGTCTTTTAACTGTAATAAACCATAGGACCATTGTTTAAACCTAGGTATTGGCACAAACTATACTGTCTTTTAACGGTAATAAACCATAGGACCATTGTTTAAACCTAGGTATTGATACAAACTATACTGTCTTTTAACTGTAATAAACCATAGGACCATTGTTTAAACCTAGGTATTGTCACAAACTATACTGTCTTTTAACTGTAATAAACCATAGGACCATTGTTTAAACCTAGGTATTGTCACAAACTATACTGTCTTTTAACTAATAAACCATAGGACCATTGTTAAAACCTAGGTATTGTCACAAACTATACTGTCTTTTAACTGTAATAAACTATAGGACCATTGTTTAAACCTAGATATTGTCACAAACTATACTGTCTTTTAACTATAATAAACCATAGGACCTTGTTTAAACCTAGGTATAGTCATAAACTATACTGTCTTTTAACTGTAATAAACCATAGGACCATTGTTTAAACCTAGGTATTGTCACAAACTATACTGTCTTTTAACTGTAATAAACCATAGGACCATTGTTTAAACCTAGGTATTGTCCCAAACTATACTGTCTTTTAACTGTAATAAACCATAGGACCATTGTTTAAACCTAGGTATTGTCACAAACTATACTGTCTTTTAACTATAATAAACCATAGGACCATTGTTTAAACCTAGATATTGTCACAAACTATACTGTCTTTTAACTGTAATAAACCATAGGACCATTGTTAAAACCTAGGTATTGTCACAAACTATACTGTCTTTTAACTGTAATAAACCATAGGACCATTGTTTAAACTTAGGTATTGTCACAAACTATACTGTCTTTTAACTAATAAACCATAGGACCATTTTAAAACCTAGGTATTGTCACAAACTATACTCTCTTTTAACTGTAATAAACCATAGGACCATTGTTTAAACCTAGGTATTGTCACAAACTATACTGTCTTTTAACTAATAAACCATAGGACCATTGTTAAAACCTAGGTATTGTCACAAACTATACTGTCTTTTTACCGTAATAAACCATAGGACCATTGTTTAAACCTATGTATTGTCACACACTATACTGTCTTTTAACTGTAATAAACCACAGGACCATTGTTTAAACCTAGGTATTGTCACAAATTATACTGTCTTTTAACTGTAATAGACCATAAGACCATTGTTTAAACCTAGGTATTGTCACACACTATACTGTCTTTTAACTAATAAACCATAGGACCATTGTTAAAACCTAGGTATTGTCACAAACTATACTGTCTTTTAACTAATAAACCATAGGACCATTGTTAAAACCTAGGTATTGTCACAAACTATACTGTCTTTTAACTGTAATAAACCATAGGACCATTGTTAAAACCTAGGTATTGTCACAAACTATACTGTCTTTTAACTGTAATAAACCATAGGACCATTGTTAAAACCTAGGTATTGGCACAAACTATACTGTCTTTTAACTGTAATAAACCATAGGACCATTGTTTAAACCTAGGTATTGTCACAAACTATACTGTCTTTTAACTGTAATAAACCATAGGACCATTGTTTAAACCTAGGTATTGTCCCAAACTATACTGTCTTTTAACTGTAATAAACCATAGGACCATTGTTTAAACCTAGGTATTGTCACAAACTATACTGTCTTTTAACTGTAATAAACCATAGGACCATTGTTTAAACCTAGGTATTGTCACAAACTATACTGTCTTTTAACTGTAATAAACCATAGGACCATTGTTAAAACCTTGGTATTGTCACAAACTTTACTGTCTTTTAACTGTAATAAACCATAGGACCATTGTTTAAACCTAGGTATCGTCACAAACTATACTGTCTTTTAATTGTAATAAACCATAGGACCATTGTTTAAACCTAGGTATTGTCACAAACTATACTGTCTTTTAACTATAATAAACCATAGGACCATTGTTTAAACCTAGATATTGTCACAAACTATACTGTCTTTTAACTGTAATAAACCATAGGACCATTGTTTAAACCTAGGTATTGTCACAAACTATACTGTCTTTTAACTGTAATAAACCATAGGACCATTGTTTAAACCTAGGTATTGTCACAATCTATACTGTCTTTGAACTGTAATAAACCATAGGACCATTGTTTAAACCTAGGTATTGTCACAAACTATACTGTCTTTTTACCGTAATAAACCATAGGACCATTGTTTAAACCTAGGTATTGTCACACACTATACTGTCTTTTAACTGTAATAAACCATAGGACCATTGTTTAAACCTAGGTATAGTCACAAACTATACTGTCTTTTAACAGTAATAAACCATAGGACCATTGTTTAAACCTAGGTATTGTCACAAACTATACTGTCTTTTAACTGTAATAAACCATACGACCATTGTTTAAACCTAGATATTGTCACAAACTATACTGTCTTTTAACTGTAATAAACCATAGGACCATTGTTTAAACCTAGGTATTGTCACAAACTATACTGTCTTTTAACTGTAATAAACCATAGGACCATTGTTTAAACCTAGGTATTGTCCCAAACTATACTGTCTTTTAACTGTAATAAACCATAGGACCATTGTTTAAACCTAGGTATTGTCACAAACTATACTGTCTTTTAACTGTAATAAACCATAGGACCATTGTTTAAACCTAGGTATTGTCACAAACTATACTGTCTTTTAACTGTAATAAACCATAGGACCATTGTTAAAACCTTGGTATTGTCACAAACTTTACTGTCTTTTAACTGTAATAAACCATAGGACCATTGTTTAAACCTAGGTATTGTCACAAACTATACTGTCTTTTAACTGTAATAAACCATAGGACCATTGTTTAAACCTAGGTATTGTCACAAACTATACTGTCTTTTAACTATAATAAACCATAGGACCATTGTTTAAACCTAGATATTGTCACAAACTATACTGTCTTTTAACTGTAATAAACCATAGGACCATTGTTTAAACCTAGGTATTGTCACAAACTATACTGTCTTTTAACTGTAATAAACCATAGGACCATTGATTAAACCTAGGTATTGTCACAATCTATACTGTCTTTGAACTGTAATAAACCATAGGACCATTGTTTAAACCTAGGTATTGTCACAAACTATACTGTCTTTTTACCGTAATAAACCATAGGACCATTGTTTAAACCTAGGTATTGTCACACACTATACTGTCTTTTAACTGTAATAAACCATAGGACCATTGTTTAAACCTAGGTATAGTCACAAACTATACTGTCTTTTAACTGTAATAAACCATAGGACCATTGTTAAAACCTAGATATTGTCACAAACTATACTGTCTTTTAACTGTAATAAACCATAGGACCATTGTTTAAACCTAGGTATTGTCACAAACTATACTGTCTTTTAACTGTAATAAACCATAGGACCATTGTTAAAACCTAGGTATTGTCACAAACTATACTGTCTTTTAACTGTAATAAACCATACGACCATTGTTTAAACCTAGGTATAGTCACAAACTATACTGTCTTTTAACTGTAATAAACCATGGGACCATTGTTTAAACCTAGGTATTGTCACAAACTATACTGTCTTTTAACTAATAAACCATAGGACCATTGTTAAAACCTAGGTATTGTCACAAACTATACTGTCTTTTAACTGTAATAAACCATAGGACCATTGTTTAAACTTAGGTATTGTCACAAACTATACTGTCTTTTAACTAATAAACCATAGGACCATTTTAAAACCTAGGTATTGTCACAAACTATACTCTCTTTTAACTGTAATAAACCATAGGACCATTGTTTAAACCTAGGTATTGTCACAAACTATACTGTCTTTTAACTAATAAACCATAGGACCGTTGTTAAAACCTAGGTATTGTCACAAACTATACTGTCTTTTAACTGTAATAAACCATAGGACCGTTGTTAAAACCTAGGTATTGTCACAAACTATACTGTCTTTTAACTGTAATAAACCATAGGACCATTGTTTAAACCTAGGTATTGTCACAAACTATACTGTCTTTTAACTGTAATAAACCATAGGACCATTGTTTAAACCTAGGTATTGGCACAAACTATACTGTCTTTTAACTGTAATAAACCATAGGACCATTGTTTAAACCTAGGTATTGTCACAAACTATACTGTCTTTTAACTGTAATAAACCATAGGACCATTGTTTAAACCTAGGTATTGGCACAAACTATACTGTCTTTTAACTATAATAAACCATAGGACCATTGTTTAAACCCAGGTATTGTCACAAACTATACTGTCTTTTAACTGTAATAAACCATAGGACCATTGTTAAAACCTAGGTATTGTCACAAACTATACTGTCTTTTTACCGTAATAAACCATAGGACCATTGTTTAAACCTAGGTATTGTCACAAACTATACTGTCTTTTAACTGTAATAAACCATACGACCATTGTTTAAACCTAGGTATAGTCACAAACTATACTGTATTTTAACTAATAAACCATAGGACCATTGTTAAAACCTAGGTATTGTCACAAACTATACTGTCTTTTAACTAATAAACCATAGGACCATTGTTTAAACCTAGATATTGGCACAAACTATACTGTCTTTTAACTGTAATAAACCATAGGACCATTGTTTAAACCTAGGTATTGTCACAAACTATACTGTCTTTTAACTGTAATAAACCATAGGACCATTGTTTAAACCTAGGTATTGTCACAAACTATACTGTCTTTTTACCGTAATAAACCATAGGACCATTGTTTAAACCTAGGTATTTTCACAAACTATACTGTCTTTTAACTGTAATAAACCATAGGACCATTGTTTAAACCTAGGTATTGTCACAAACTATACTGTCTTTTAACTGTAATAAACCATAGGACCATTGTTTAAACCTAGGTATTGTCACAAACTATACTGTCTTTTAACTGTAATAAACCATAGGACCATTGTTTAAAGCTAGGTATTGTCACAAACTATACTGTCTTTTAACTGTAATAAACCATAGGACCATTGTTTAAACCTAGGTATTGTCACAAACTATACTGTCTTTTTACCGTAATAAACCATAGGACCATTGTTTAAACCTAGTTATTGTCACAAACTATACTGTCTTTTAACTGTAATAAACCATAGGACCATTGTTTAAACCTAGGTATTGGCACAAACTATACTGTCTTTTAACTGTAATAAACCATACGACCATCGTTTAAACCTAGGTATTGTCACAAACTATACTGTCTTTTAACTGTAATAAACCATAGGACCATTGTTTAAACCTAGGTATTGTCACAAACTATACTGTCTTTTAAGTGTAATAAACCATAGGACCATTGTTTAAACCTAGGTATTGTCACAAACTATACTGTCTTTTAACTGTAATAAACCATAGGACCATTGTTTAAACCTAGGTATTGGCACAAACTATACTGTCTTTTAACTGTAATAAACCATAGGACCATTGTTTAAACCTAGATATTGGCACAAACTATACTGTCTTTTAACTGTAATAAACCATAGGACCATTGTTTAAACCTACGTATTGGCACAAACTATACTGTCTTTTAACTGTAATAAACCATAGGACCATTGTTTAAACCTAGGTATTGTCACAAACTATACTGTCTTTTAACTGTAATAAACCATAGGACCATTGTTAAAACCTTGGTATTGTCACAAACTTTACTGTCTTTTAACTGTAATAAACCATAGGACCATTGTTTAAACCTAGGTATTGTCACAAACTATACTGTCTTTTAACTGTAATAAACCATAGGACCATTGTTTAAACCTAGGTATTGTCACAAACTATACTGTCTTTTAACTGTAATAAACCATAGGACCATTGTTTAAACCTAGGTATTGTCACAAACTATACTGTCTTTTAACTGTAATAAACCATAGGACCATTGTTTAAAGCTAGATATTGTCACAAACTATACTGTCTTTTAACTGTAATAAACCATAGGACCATTGTTTAAACCTAGGTATTGTCACAAACTATACTGTCTTTTAACTGTAATAAACCATAGGACCATTGTTTAAACCTAGGTATTGTCACAAACTATACTGTCTTTTAACTGTAATAAACCATAGGACCATTGTTAAAACCTAGATATTGTCACAAACTATACTGTCTTTTAACTGTAATAAACCATAGGACCATTGTTTAAACCTAGGTATTGTCACAAACTATACTGTCTTTTAACTGTAATAAACCATAGGACCATTGTTTAAACCTAGGTATAGTCACAAACTATACTGTCTTTAACTGTAATAAACCATGGGACCATTGTTTAAACCTAGGTATTGTCACAAACTATACTGTCTTTTAACTAATAAACCATAGGACCATTGTTAAAACCTAGGTATTGTCACATACTATACTGTCTTTTAACTGTAATAAACCATAGGACCATTGTTTAAACTTAGGTATTGTCACAAACTATACTGTCTTTTAACTAATAAACCATAGGACCATTTTAAAACCTAGGTATTGTCACAAACTATACTCTCTTTTAACTGTAATAAACCATAGGACCATTGTTTAAACCTAGGTAATGTCACAAACTATACTGTCTTTTAACTAATAAACCATAGGACCATTGTTAAAACCTAGGTATTGGCACAAACTATAATGTCTTTTTACCGTAATAAACCATAGGACCATTGTTTAAACCTAGGTATTGTCACAAATTATACTGTCTTTTAACAGTAATAGACCATAAGACCATTGTTTAAACCTAGGTATTGTCCCACACTATACTGTCTTTTAACTGTAATAAACCATAGGACCATTGTTTAAACCTAGGTATTGTCACAAACTATACTGTCTTTTAACTGTAATAAACCATAGGACCATTGTTTAAACCTAGGTATTGTCACAAACTATACTGTCTTTTAACTGTAATAAACCATAGGACCATTGTTAAAACCTAGGTATTGGCACAAACTATAATGTCTTTTTACCGTAATAAACCATAGGACCATTGTTTAAACCTAGGTATTGTCACAAACTATTCTGTCTTTTAACTGTAATAAACCATAGGACCATTGTTTAAACCTAGGTATTGTCACAAACTATACTGTCTTTTAACTGTAATAAACCATAGGACCATTGTTTAAACCTAGGTATTGTCACAAACTATACTGTCTTTTAACTATAATAAACCATAGGACCTTGTTTAAACCTAGGTATAGTCACAAACTATACTGTCTTTTAACTGTAATAAACCATAGGACTATTGTTTAAACCTAGGTATTGTCACAAACTATACTGTCTTTTAACTGTAATAAACCATAGGACCATTGTTTAAACCTAGGTATTTTCCCAAACTATACTGTCTTTTAACTGTAATAAACCATAGGACCATTGTTTAAACCTAGGTATTGTCACAAACTATACTGTCTTTTAACTGTAATAAACCATAGGACCATTGTTTAAACCTAGGTATTGTCACAAACTATACTGTCTTTTAACTGTAATAAACCATAGGACCATTGTTTAAACCTAGGTATTGTCACAAACTATACTGTCTTTTAACTGTAATAAACCATAGGACCATTGTTTAAACCTAGGTATTGTCACAAACTATACTGTCTTTTAACTGTAATAAACCATAGGACCATTGTTTAAACCTAGGTATTGTCACAAACTATACTGTCTTTTAACTGTAATAAACCATAGGACCATTGTTTAAAGCTAGATATTGTCACAAACTATACTGTCTTTTAACTGTAATAAACCATAGGACCATTGTTTAAACCTAGGTATTGTCCCAAACTATACTGTCTTTTAACTGTAATAAACCATAGGACCATTGTTTAAACCTAGGTATTGTCACAAACTATACTGTCTTTTAACTGTAATAAACCATAGGACCATTGTTAAAACCTAGATATTGTCACAAACTATACTGTCTTTTAACTGTAATAAACCATAGGACCATTGTTTAAACCTAGGTATTGTCACAAACTATACTGTCTTTTAACTGTAATAGACCATAGGACCATTGTTTAAACATAGGTATAGTCACAAACTATACTGTCTTTAACTGTAATAAACCATGGGACCATTGTTTAAACCTAGGTATTGTCACAAACTATACTGTCTTTTAACTAATAAACCATAGGACCATTGTTAAAACCTAGGTATTGTCACATACTATACTGTCTTTTAACTGTAATAAACCATAGGACCATTGTTTAAACTTAGGTATTGTCACAAACTATACTGTCTTTTAACTAATAAACCATAGGACCCTTTTAAAACCTAGGTATTGTCACAAACTATACTCTCTTTTAACTGTAATAAACCATAGGACCATTGTTTAAACCTAGGTAATGTCACAAACTATACTGTCTTTTAACTAATAAACCATAGGACCATTGTTAAAACCTAGGTATTGTAACAAACTATAATGTCTTTTTACCGTAATAAACCATAGGACCATTGTTTAAACCTAGGTATTGTCACACACTATACTGTCTTTTAACTGTAATAAACCACAGGACCATTGTTTAAACCTAGGTATTGTCACAAATTATACTGTCTTTTAACAGTAATAGACCATAAGACCATTGTTTAAACCTAGGTATTGTCCCACACTATACTGTCTTTTAACTGTAATAAACCATAGGACCATTGTTTAAACCTAGGTATTGTCACAAACTATTCTGTCTTTTAACTGTAATAAACCATAGGACCATTGTTTAAACCTAGGTATTGTCACAAACTATACTGTCTTTTAACTGTAATAAACCATAGGACCATTGTTTAAACCTAGGTATTGTCACAAACTATACTGTCTTTTAACTAATAAACCATAGGACCATTGTTAAAACCTAGATATTGTCACAAACTATACTGTCTTTTAACTAATAAACCATAGGACCATTGTTAAAACCTAGGTATTGTCACAAACTATACTGTCTTTTAACTGTAATAAACCATAGGACCATTGTTAAAACCTAGGTATTGTCACAAACTATACTGTCTTTTAACTGTAATAAACCATAGGACCATTGTTAAAACCTAGGTATTGTCACAAACTATACTGTCTTTTAACTGTAATAAACCATAGGACCATTGTTAAAACCTAGGTATTGTCACAAACTATACTGTCTTTTAACTGTAATAAACCATAGGACCATTGTTAAAACCTAGGTATTGTCACAAACTATACTGTCTTTTAACTGTAATAAACCATAGGACCATTGTTTAAACCTAGGTATTGTCACAAACTATACTGTCTTTTAACTGTAATAAACCATAGGACCATTGTTTAAACCTAGGTATTGTCACAAACTATACTGTCTTTTAACTGTAATAAACCATAGGACCATTGTTTAAACCTAGGTATTGGCACAAACTATACGGTCTTTTAACGGTAATAAACCATAGGACCATTGTTTAAACCTAGGTATTGGCACAAACTATACTGTCTTTTAACTGTAATAAACCATAGGACCATTGTTTAAACCTAGGTATTGTCACAAACTATACTGTCTTTTAACTGTAATAAACCATAGGACCATTGTTTAAACCTAGGTATTGTCACAAACTATACTGTCTTTTAACTGTAATAAACCATAGGACCATTGTTTAAACCTAGGTATTGTCACAAACTATACTGTCTTTTAACTGTAATAAACCATAGGACCATTGTTTAAACCTAGGTATTGTCACAAACTATACTGTCTTTTAACGGTAATAAACCATAGGACCATTGTTTAAACCTAGGTATTGTCACAAACTATACTGTCTTTTAACTGTAATAAACCATAGGACCATTGTTTAAACCTAGATATTGTCACAAACTATACTGTCTTTTAACTGTAATAAACCATAGGACCATTGTTTAAACCTAGGTATTGTCACAAACTATACTGTCTTTTAACTGTAATAAACCATAGGACCATTGTTTAAACCTAGGTATTGGCACAAACTATACTGTCTTTTAACGGTAATAAACCATAGGACCATTGTTTAAACCTAGGTATTGTCACAAACTATACTGTCTTTTAACTGTAATAAACCATAGGACCATTGTTTAAACCTAGGTATTGTCACAAACTATACTGTCTTTTAACTAATAAACCATAGGACCATTGTTAAAACCTAGGTATTGTCACAAACTATACTGTCTTTTAACTGTAATAAACCATAGGACCATTGTTAAAACCTAGGTATTGTCACAAACTATACTGTCTTTTAACTGTAATAAACTATAGGACCATTGTTTAAACCTAGATATTGTCACAAACTATACTGTCTTTTAACTATAATAAACCATAGGACCTTGTTTAAACCTAGGTATAGTCATAAACTATACTGTCTTTTAACTGTAATAAACCATAGGACCATTGTTAAAACCTAGGTATTGTCACAAACTATACTGTCTTTTAACTGTAATAAACCATAGGACCATTGTTAAAACCTAGGTATTGTCACAAACTATACTGTCTTTTAACTGTAATAAACCATAGGACCATTGTTTAAACCTAGGTATTGTCACAAACTATACTGTCTTTTAACTGTAATAAACCATAGGACCATTGTTTAAACCTAGGTATTGTCACAAACTATACTGTCTTTTAACTGTAATAAACCATAGGACCATTGTTTAAACCTAGGTATTGGCACAAACTATACGGTCTTTTAACGGTAATAAACCATAGGACCATTGTTTAAACCTAGGTATTGGCACAAACTATACTGTCTTTTAACTGTAATAAACCATAGGACCATTGTTTAAACCTAGGTATTGTCACAAACTATACTGTCTTTTAACTGTAATAAACCATAGGACCATTGTTTAAACCTAGGTATTGTCACAAACTATACTGTCTTTTAACTGTAATAAACCATAGGACCATTGTTTAAACCTAGGTATTGTCACAAACTATACTGTCTTTTAACGAATAAACCATAGGACCATTGTTTAAACCTAGGTATTGTCACAAACTATACTGTCTTTTAACTGTAATAAACCATAGGACCATTGTTTAAACCTAGGTATTGTCACAAACTATACTGTCTTTTAACTGTAATAAACCATAGGACCATTGTTTAAACCTAGGTATTGGCACAAACTATACTGTCTTTTAACGGTAATAAACCATAGGACCATTGTTTAAACCTAGGTATTGTCACAAACTATACTGTCTTTTAACTGTAATAAACCATAGGACCATTGTTTAAACCTGGGTATTGTCACAAACTATACTGTCTTTTAACTAATAAACCATAGGACCATTGTTAAAACCTAGGTATTGTCACAAACTATACTGTCTTTTAACTGTAATAAACCATAGGACCATTGTTAAAACCTAGGTATTGTCACAAACTATACTGTCTTTTAACTGTAATAAACTATAGGACCATTGTTTAAACCTAGATATTGTCACAAACTATACTGTCTTTTAACTATAATAAACCATAGGACCTTGTTTAAACCTAGGTATAGTCATAAACTATACTGTCTTTTAACTGTAATAAACCATAGGACCATTGTTTAAACCTAGGTATTGTCACAAACTATACTGTCTTTTAACTGTAATAAACCATAGGACCATTGTTTAAACCTAGGTATTGTCCCAAACTATACTGTCTTTTAACTGTAATAAACCATAGGACCATTGTTAAAACCTAGGTATTGTCACAAACTATACTGTCTTTTAACTGTAATAAACCATAGGACCATTGTTAAAACCTAGGTATTGTCACAAACTATACTGTCTTTTAACTGTAATAAACCATAGGACCATTGTTAAAACCTAGGTATTGTCACAAACTATACTGTCTTTTAACTGTAATAAACCATAGGACCATTGTTTAAACCTAGGTATTGTCACAAACTATACTGTCTTTTAACTGTAATAAACCATAGGACCATTGTTTAAACCTAGGTATTGTCACAAACTATACTGTCTTTTAACTGTAATAAACCATAGGACCATTGTTTAAACCTAGGTATTGGCACAAACTATACGGTCTTTTAACGGTAATAAACCATAGGACCATTGTTTAAACCTAGGTATTGGCACAAACTATACTGTCTTTTAACTGTAATAAACCATAGGACCATTGTTTAAACCTAGGTATTGTCACAAACTATACTGTCTTTTAACTGTAATAAACCATAGGACCATTGTTTAAACCTAGGTATTGTCACAAACTATACTGTCTTTTAACTGTAATAAACCATAGGACCATTGTTTAAACCTAGGTATTGTCACAAACTATACTGTCTTTTAACGAATAAACCATAGGACCATTGTTTAAACCTAGGTATTGTCACAAACTATACTGTCTTTTAACTGTAATAAACCATAGGACCATTGTTTAAACCTAGGTATTGTCACAAACTATACTGTCTTTTAACTGTAATAAACCATAGGACCATTGTTTAAACCTAGGTATTGTCACAAACTATACTGTCTTTTAACTGTAATAAACCATAGGACCATTGTTTAAACCTAGGTATTGGCACAAACTATACTGTCTTTTAACGGTAATAAACCATAGGACCATTGTTTAAACCTAGGTATTGTCACAAACTATACTGTCTTTTAACTGTAATAAACCATAGGACCATTGTTTAAACCTAGGTATTGTCACAAACTATACTGTCTTTTAACTAATAAACCATAGGACCATTGTTAAAACCTAGGTATTGTCACAAACTATACTGTCTTTTAACTGTAATAAACCATAGGACCATTGTTAAAACCTAGGTATTGTCACAAACTATACTGTCTTTTAACTGTAATAAACTATAGGACCATTGTTTAAACCTAGATATTGTCACAAACTATACTGTCTTTTAACTATAATAAACCATAGGACCTTGTTTAAACCTAGGTATAGTCATAAACTATACTGTCTTTTAACTGTAATAAAACATAGGACCATTGTTTAAACCTAGGTATTGTCACAAACTATACTGTCTTTTAACTGTAATAAACCATAGGACCATTGTTTAAACCTAGGTATTGTCCCAAACTATACTGTCTTTTAACTGTAATAAACCATAGGACCATTGTTTAAACCTAGGTATTGTCACAAACTATACTGTCTTTTAACTGTAATAAACCATAGGACCATTGTTTAAACCTAGGTATTGTCACAAACTATACTGTCTTTTAACTGTAATAAACCATAGGACCATTGTTAAAACCTTGGTATTGTCACAAACTTTACTGTCTTTTAACTGTAATAAACCATAGGACCATTGTTAAAACCTAGGTATTGTCACAAACTATACTGTCTTTTTACCGTAATAAACCATAGGACCATTGTTTAAACCTATGTATTGTCACACACTATACTGTCTTTTAACTGTAATAAACCACAGGACCATTGTTTAAACCTAGGTATTGTCACAAATTATACTGTCTTTTAACTGTAATAGACCATAAGACCATTGTTTAAACCTAGGTATTGTCACACACTATACTGTCTTTTAACTAATAAACCATAGGACCATTGTTAAAACCTAGGTATTGTCACAAACTATACTGTCTTTTAACTAATAAAGCATAGGACCATTGTTAAAACCTAGATATTGTCACAAACTATACTGTCTTTTAACTAATAAACCATAGGACCATTGTTAAAACCTAGGTATTGTCACAAACTATACTGTCTTTTAACTGTAATAAACCATAGGACCATTGTTAAAACCTAGGTATTGGCACAAACTATACTGTCTTTTAACTGTAATAAACCATAGGACCATTGTTTAAACCTAGGTATTGTCACAAACTATACTGTCTTTTAACTGTAATAAACCATAGGACCATTGTTTAAACCTAGGTATTGTCACAAACTATACTGTCTTTTAACTGTAATAAACCATAGGACCATTGTTTAAACCTAGGTATTGTCACAAACTATACTGTCTTTTAACTGTAATAAACCATAGGACCATTGTTTAAACCTAGGTATTGGCACAAACTATACTGTCTTTTAACGGTAATAAACCATAGGACCATTGTTTAAACCTAGGTATTGGCACAAACTATACTGTCTTTTAACTGTAATAAACCATAGGACCATTGTTTAAACCTAGGTATTGTCACAAACTATACTGTCTTTTAACTGTAATAAACCATAGGACCATTGTTTAAACCTGGGTATTGTCACAAACTATACTGTCTTTTAACTAATAAACCATAGGACCATTGTTAAAACCTAGGTATTGTCACAAACTATACTGTCTTTTAACTGTAATAAACCATAGGACCATTGTTAAAACCTAGGTATTGTCACAAACTATACTGTCTTTTAACTGTAATAAACTATAGGACCATTGTTTAAACCTAGATATTGTCACAAACTATACTGTCTTTTAACTATAATAAACCATAGGACCTTGTTTAAACCTAGGTATAGTCATAAACTATACTGTCTTTTAACTGTAATAAACCATAGGACCATTGTTTAAACCTAGGTATTGTCACAAACTATACTGTCTTTTAACTGTAATAAACCATAGGACCATTGTTTAAACCTAGGTATTGTCCCAAACTATACTGTCTTTTAACTGTAATAAACCATAGGACCATTGTTTAAACCTAGGTATTGTCACAAACTATACTGTCTTTTAACTGTAATAAACCATAGGACCATTGTTTAAACCTAGGTATTGTCACAAACTATACTGTCTTTTAACTGTAATAAACCATAGGACCATTGTTAAAACCTTGGTATTGTCACAAACTTTACTGTCTTTTAACTGTAATAAACCATAGGACCATTGTTTAAACCTAGGTATTGTCACAAACTATACTGTCTTTTAACTGTAATAAACCATAGGACCATTGTTTAAACCTAGGTATTGTCACAAACTATACTGTCTTTTAACTATAATAAACCATAGGACCATTGTTTAAACCTAGATATTGTCACAAACTATACTGTCTTTTAACTGTAATAAACCATAGGACCATTGTTTAAACCTAGGTATTGTCACAAACTATACTGTCTTTTAACTGTAATAAACCATAGGACCATTGTTTAAACCTAGGTATTGTCACAATCTATACTGTCTTTGAACTGTAATAAACCATAGGACCATTGTTTAAACCTAGGTATTGTCACAAACTATACTGTCTTTTTACCGTAATAAACCATAGGACCATTGTTTAAACCTAGGTATTGTCACACACTATACTGTCTTTTAACTGTAATAAACCATAGGACCATTGTTTAAACCTAGGTATAGTCACATACTATACTGTCTTTTAACAGTAATAAACCATAGGACCATTGTTTAAACCTAGGTATTGTCACAAACTATACTGTCTTTTAACTGTAATAAACCATAGGACCATTGTTAAAACCTAGATATTGTCACAAACTATACTGTCTTTTAACTGTAATAAACCATAGGACCATTGTTTAAACCTAGGTATTGTCACAAACTATACTGTCTTTTAACTGTAATAAACCATACGACCATTGTTTAAACCTAGGTATAGTCACAAACTATACTGTCTTTTAACTGTAATAAACCATGGGACCATTGTTTAAACCTAGGTATTGTCACAAACTATACTGTCTTTTAACTAATAAACCATAGGACCATTGTTAAAACCTAGGTATTGTCACAAACTATACTGTCTTTAACTGTAATAAACCATAGGACCATTGTTTAAACTTAGGTATTGTCACAAACTATACTGTCTTTTAACTAATAAACCATAGGACCATTTTAAAACCTAGGTATTGTCACAAACTATACTGTCTTTTTACCGTAATAAACCATAGGACCATTGTTTAAACCTATGTATTGTCACACATTATACTGTCTTTTAACTGTAATAAACCACAGGACCATTGTTTAAACCTAGGTATTGTCACAAATTATACTGTCTTTTAACTGTAATAGACCATAAGACCATTGTTTAAACCTAGGTATTGTCACACACTATACTGTCTTTTAACTAATAAACCATAGGACCATTGTTAAAACCTAGGTATTGTCACAAACTATACTGTCTTTTAACTAATAAAGCATAGGACCATTGTTAAAACCTAGATATTGTCACAAACTATACTGTCTTTTAACTAATAAACCATAGGACCATCGTTAAAACCTAGGTATTGTCACAAACTATACTGTCTTTTAACTGTAATAAACCATAGGACCATTGTTAAAACCTAGGTATTGTCACAAACTATACTGTCTTTTAACTGTAATAAACCATAGGACCATTGTTAAAACCTAGGTATTGTCACAAACTATACTGTCTTTTAACTGTAATAAACCATAGGACCATTGTTTACACCTAGGTATTGTCACAAACTATACTGTCTTTTAACTGTAATAAACCATAGGACCATTGTTTAAACCTAGGTATTGTCACAAACTATACTGTCTTTTAACTGTAATAAACCATAGGACCATTGTTTAAACCTAGGTATTGTCACAAACTATACTGTCTTTTAACTGTAATAAACCATAGGACCATTGTTTAAACCTAGGTATTGTCACAAACTATACTGTCTTTTAACTGTAATAAACCATAGGACCATTGTTTAAACCTAGGTATTGGCACAAACTATACTGTCTTTTAACTATAATAAACCATAGGACCATTGTTTAAACCCAGGTATTGTCACAAACTATACTGTCTTTTAACTGTAATAAACCATAGGACCATTGTTAAAACCTAGGTATTGTCACAAACTATACTGTCTTTTTACCGTAATAAACCATAGGACCATTGTTTAAACCTAGGTATTGTCACAAACTATACTGTCTTTTAACTAATAAACCATAGGACCATTGTTTAAACCTAGGTATTGTCACACACTATACTGTCTTTTAACTGTAATAAACCATAGGACCATTGTTTAAACCTAGGTATTGTCACAAACTATACTGTCTTTTAACTGTAATAAACCATACGACCATTGTTTAAACCTAGGTATAGTCACAAACTATACTGTATTTTAACTAATAAACCATAGGACCATTGTTAAAACCTAGGTATTGTCACAAACTATACTGTCTTTTAACTAATAAACCATAGGACCATTGTTTAAACCTAGATATTGGCACAAACTATACTGTCTTTTAACTGTAATAAACCATAGGACCATTGTTTAAACCTAGGTATTGTCACAAACTATACTGTCTTTTAACTGTAATAAACCATAGGACCATTGTTTAAACCTAGGTATTGTCACAAACTATACTGTCTTTTTACCGTAATAAACCATAGGACCATTGTTTAAACCTAGGTATTTTCACAAACTATACTGTCTTTTAACTGTAATAAACCATAGGACCATTGTTAAAACCTAGGTATTGTCACAAACTATACTGTCTTTTAACTGTAATAAACCATAGGACCATTGTTTAAACCTAGGTATTGTCACAAACTATGCTGTCTTTTAACTGTAATAAACCATAGGACCATTGTTTAAACCTAGGTATTGTCACAAACTATACTGTATTTTAACTGTAATAAACCATAGGACCATTGTTTAAACCTAGGTATTGTCACAAACTATACTGTCTTTTAACTGTAATAAACCATAGGACCATTGTTTAAACCTAGGTATTGTCACAAACTATACTGTCTTTTTACCATAATAAACCATAGGACCATTTTTTAAACCTAGTTATTGTCACAAACTATACTGTCTTTTAACTGTAATAAACCATAGGACCATTGTTTAAACCTAGGTATTGGCACAAACTATACTGTCTTTTAACTGTAATAAACCATACGACCATTGTTTAAACCTAGGTATTGTCACAAACTATACTGTCTTTTAACTGTAATAAACCATAGGACCATTGTTTAAACCTAGGTATTGTCACAAACTATACTGTCTTTTAAGTGTAATAAACCATAGGACCATTGTTTAAACCTAGGTATTGTCACAAACTATACTGTCTTTTAACTGTAATAAACCATAGGACCATTGTTTAAACCTAGGTATTGGCACAAACTATACTGTCTTTTAACTGTAATAAACCATAGGACCATTGTTTAAACCTAGATATTGGCACAAACTATACTGTCTTTTAACTGTAATAAACCATAGGACCATTGTTTAAACCTACGTATTGGCACAAACTATACTGTCTTTTAACTGTAATAAACCATAGGACCATTGTTTAAACCTAGGTATTGTCACAAACTATACTGTCTTTTAACTGTAATAAACCATAGGACCATTGTTTAAACCTAGGTATTGTCACAAACTATACTGTCTTTTAACTGTAATAAACCATAGGACCATTGTTTAAACCTAGGTATTGTCACAAACTATACTGTCTTTTAACTGTAATAAACCATAGGACCATTGTTTAAACCTAGGTATTGTCACAAACTATACTGTCTTTTAACTGTAATAAACCATAGGACCATTGTTTAAACCTAGGTATTGGCACAAACTATACTGTCTTTTAACGGTAATAAACCATAGGACCATTGTTTAAACCTAGGTATTGGCACAAACTATACTGTCTTTTAACTGTAATAAACCATAGGACCATTGTTTAAACCTAGGTATTGTCACAAACTATACTGTCTTTTAACTGTAATAAACCATAGGACCATTGTTTAAACCTGGGTATTGTCACAAACTATACTGTCTTTTAACTAATAAACCATAGGACCATTGTTAAAACCTAGGTATTGTCACAAACTATACTGTCTTTTAACTGTAATAAACCATAGGACCATTGTTAAAACCTAGGTATTGTCACAAACTATACTGTCTTTTAACTGTAATAAACTATAGGACCATTGTTTAAACCTAGATATTGTCACAAACTATACTGTCTTTTAACTATAATAAACCATAGGACCTTGTTTAAACCTAGGTATAGTCATAAACTATACTGTCTTTTAACTGTAATAAACCATAGGACCATTGTTTAAACCTAGGTATTGTCACAAACTATACTGTCTTTTAACTGTAATAAACCATAGGACCATTGTTTAAACCTAGGTATTGTCCCAAACTATACTGTCTTTTAACTGTAATAAACCATAGGACCATTGTTTAAACCTAGGTATTGTCACAAACTATACTGTCTTTTAACTGTAATAAACCATAGGACCATTGTTTAAACCTAGGTATTGTCACAAACTATACTGTCTTTTAACTGTAATAAACCATAGGACCATTGTTAAAACCTTGGTATTGTCACAAACTTTACTGTCTTTTAACTGTAATAAACCATAGGACCATTGTTTAAACCTAGGTATTGTCACAAACTATACTGTCTTTTAACTGTAATAAACCATAGGACCATTGTTTAAACCTAGGTATTGTCACAAACTATACTGTCTTTTAACTATAATAAACCATAGGACCATTGTTTAAACCTAGATATTGTCACAAACTATACTGTCTTTTAACTGTAATAAACCATAGGACCATTGTTTAAACCTAGGTATTGTCACAAACTATACTGTCTTTTAACTGTAATAAACCATAGGACCATTGTTTAAACCTAGGTATTGTCACAATCTATACTGTCTTTGAACTGTAATAAACCATAGGACCATTGTTTAAACCTAGGTATTGTCACAAACTATACTGTCTTTTTACCGTAATAAACCATAGGACCATTGTTTAAACCTAGGTATTGTCACACACTATACTGTCTTTTAACTGTAATAAACCATAGGACCATTGTTTAAACCTAGGTATAGTCACATACTATACTGTCTTTTAACAGTAATAAACCATAGGACCATTGTTTAAACCTAGGTATTGTCACAAACTATACTGTCTTTTAACTGTAATAAACCATAGGACCATTGTTAAAACCTAGATATTGTCACAAACTATACTGTCTTTTAACTGTAATAAACCATAGGACCATTGTTTAAACCTAGGTATTGTCACAAACTATACTGTCTTTTAACTGTAATAAACCATACGACCATTGTTTAAACCTAGGTATAGTCACAAACTATACTGTCTTTTAACTGTAATAAACCATGGGACCATTGTTTAAACCTAGGTATTGTCACAAACTATACTGTCTTTTAACTAATAAACCATAGGACCATTGTTAAAACCTAGGTATTGTCACAAACTATACTGTCTTTAACTGTAATAAACCATAGGACCATTGTTTAAACTTAGGTATTGTCACAAACTATACTGTCTTTTAACTAATAAACCATAGGACCATTTTAAAACCTAGGTATTGTCACAAACTATACTGTCTTTTTACCGTAATAAACCATAGGACCATTGTTTAAACCTATGTATTGTCACACATTATACTGTCTTTTAACTGTAATAAACCACAGGACCATTGTTTAAACCTAGGTATTGTCACAAATTATACTGTCTTTTAACTGTAATAGACCATAAGACCATTGTTTAAACCTAGGTATTGTCACACACTATACTGTCTTTTAACTAATAAACCATAGGACCATTGTTAAAACCTAGGTATTGTCACAAACTATACTGTCTTTTAACTAATAAAGCATAGGACCATTGTTAAAACCTAGATATTGTCACAAACTATACTGTCTTTTAACTAATAAACCATAGGACCATCGTTAAAACCTAGGTATTGTCACAAACTATACTGTCTTTTAACTGTAATAAACCATAGGACCATTGTTAAAACCTAGGTATTGTCACAAACTATACTGTCTTTTAACTGTAATAAACCATAGGACCATTGTTAAAACCTAGGTATTGTCACAAACTATACTGTCTTTTAACTGTAATAAACCATAGGACCATTGTTTACACCTAGGTATTGTCACAAACTATACTGTCTTTTAACTGTAATAAACCATAGGACCATTGTTTAAACCTAGGTATTGTCACAAACTATACTGTCTTTTAACTGTAATAAACCATAGGACCATTGTTTAAACCTAGGTATTGTCACAAACTATACTGTCTTTTAACTGTAATAAACCATAGGACCATTGTTTAAACCTAGGTATTGGCACAAACTATACTGTCTTTTAACTATAATAAACCATAGGACCATTGTTTAAACCCAGGTATTGTCACAAACTATACTGTCTTTTAACTGTAATAAACCATAGGACCATTGTTAAAACCTAGGTATTGTCACAAACTATACTGTCTTTTTACCGTAATAAACCATAGGACCATTGTTTAAACCTAGGTATTGTCACAAACTATACTGTCTTTTAACTAATAAACCATAGGACCATTGTTTAAACCTAGGTATTGTCACACACTATACTGTCTTTTAACTGTAATAAACCATAGGACCATTGTTTAAACCTAGGTATTGTCACAAACTATACTGTCTTTTAACTGTAATAAACCATACGACCATTGTTTAAACCTAGGTATAGTCACAAACTATACTGTATTTTAACTAATAAACCATAGGACCATTGTTAAAACCTAGGTATTGTCACAAACTATACTGTCTTTTAACTAATAAACCATAGGACCATTGTTTAAACCTAGATATTGGCACAAACTATACTGTCTTTTAACTGTAATAAACCATAGGACCATTGTTTAAACCTAGGTATTGTCACAAACTATACTGTCTTTTAACTGTAATAAACCATAGGACCATTGTTTAAACCTAGGTATTGTCACAAACTATACTGTCTTTTTACCGTAATAAACCATAGGACCATTGTTTAAACCTAGGTATTTTCACAAACTATACTGTCTTTTAACTGTAATAAACCATAGGACCATTGTTAAAACCTAGGTATTGTCACAAACTATACTGTCTTTTAACTGTAATAAACCATAGGACCATTGTTTAAACCTAGGTATTGTCACAAACTATGCTGTCTTTTAACTGTAATAAACCATAGGACCATTGTTTAAACCTAGGTATTGTCACAAACTATACTGTATTTTAACTGTAATAAACCATAGGACCATTGTTTAAACCTAGGTATTGTCACAAACTATACTGTCTTTTAACTGTAATAAACCATAGGACCATTGTTTAAACCTAGGTATTGTCACAAACTATACTGTCTTTTTACCATAATAAACCATAGGACCATTTTTTAAACCTAGTTATTGTCACAAACTATACTGTCTTTTAACTGTAATAAACCATAGGACCATTGTTTAAACCTAGGTATTGGCACAAACTATACTGTCTTTTAACTGTAATAAACCATACGACCATTGTTTAAACCTAGGTATTGTCACAAACTATACTGTCTTTTAACTGTAATAAACCATAGGACCATTGTTTAAACCTAGGTATTGTCACAAACTATACTGTCTTTTAACTATAATAAACCATAGGACCATTGTTTAAACCTAGATATTGTCACAAACTATACTGTCTTTTAACTGTAATAAACCATAGGACCATTGTTTAAACCTAGGTATTGTCACAAACTATACTGTCTTTTAACTGTAATAAACCATAGGACCATTGTTTAAACCTAGGTATTGTCACAATCTATACTGTCTTTGAACTGTAATAAACCATAGGACCATTGTTTAAACCTAGGTATTGTCACAAACTATACTGTCTTTTTACCGTAATAAACCATAGGACCATTGTTTAAACCTAGGTATTGTCACACACTATACTGTCTTTTAACTGTAATAAACCATAGGACCATTGTTTAAACCTAGGTATAGTCACATACTATACTGTCTTTTAACAGTAATAAACCATAGGACCATTGTTTAAACCTAGGTATTGTCACAAACTATACTGTCTTTTAACTGTAATAAACCATAGGACCATTGTTAAAACCTAGATATTGTCACAAACTATACTGTCTTTTAACTGTAATAAACCATAGGACCATTGTTTAAACCTAGGTATTGTCACAAACTATACTGTCTTTTAACTGTAATAAACCATACGACCATTGTTTAAACCTAGGTATAGTCACAAACTATACTGTCTTTTAACTGTAATAAACCATGGGACCATTGTTTAAACCTAGGTATTGTCACAAACTATACTGTCTTTTAACTAATAAACCATAGGACCATTGTTAAAACCTAGGTATTGTCACAAACTATACTGTCTTTAACTGTAATAAACCATAGGACCATTGTTTAAACTTAGGTATTGTCACAAACTATACTGTCTTTTAACTAATAAACCATAGGACCATTTTAAAACCTAGGTATTGTCACAAACTATACTGTCTTTTTACCGTAATAAACCATAGGACCATTGTTTAAACCTATGTATTGTCACACATTATACTGTCTTTTAACTGTAATAAACCACAGGACCATTGTTTAAACCTAGGTATTGTCACAAATTATACTGTCTTTTAACTGTAATAGACCATAAGACCATTGTTTAAACCTAGGTATTGTCACACACTATACTGTCTTTTAACTAATAAACCATAGGACCATTGTTAAAACCTAGGTATTGTCACAAACTATACTGTCTTTTAACTAATAAAGCATAGGACCATTGTTAAAACCTAGATATTGTCACAAACTATACTGTCTTTTAACTAATAAACCATAGGACCATCGTTAAAACCTAGGTATTGTCACAAACTATACTGTCTTTTAACTGTAATAAACCATAGGACCATTGTTAAAACCTAGGTATTGTCACAAACTATACTGTCTTTTAACTGTAATAAACCATAGGACCATTGTTAAAACCTAGGTATTGTCACAAACTATACTGTCTTTTAACTGTAATAAACCATAGGACCATTGTTTACACCTAGGTATTGTCACAAACTATACTGTCTTTTAACTGTAATAAACCATAGGACCATTGTTTAAACCTAGGTATTGTCACAAACTATACTGTCTTTTAACTGTAATAAACCATAGGACCATTGTTTAAACCTAGGTATTGTCACAAACTATACTGTCTTTTAACTGTAATAAACCATAGGACCATTGTTTAAACCTAGGTATTGTCACAAACTATACTGTCTTTTAACTGTAATAAACCATAGGACCATTGTTTAAACCTAGGTATTGGCACAAACTATACTGTCTTTTAACTATAATAAACCATAGGACCATTGTTTAAACCCAGGTATTGTCACAAACTATACTGTCTTTTAACTGTAATAAACCATAGGACCATTGTTAAAACCTAGGTATTGTCACAAACTATACTGTCTTTTTACCGTAATAAACCATAGGACCATTGTTTAAACCTAGGTATTGTCACAAACTATACTGTCTTTTAACTAATAAACCATAGGACCATTGTTTAAACCTAGGTATTGTCACACACTATACTGTCTTTTAACTGTAATAAACCATAGGACCATTGTTTAAACCTAGGTATTGTCACAAACTATACTGTCTTTTAACTGTAATAAACCATACGACCATTGTTTAAACCTAGGTATAGTCACAAACTATACTGTATTTTAACTAATAAACCATAGGACCATTGTTAAAACCTAGGTATTGTCACAAACTATACTGTCTTTTAACTAATAAACCATAGGACCATTGTTTAAACCTAGATATTGGCACAAACTATACTGTCTTTTAACTGTAATAAACCATAGGACCATTGTTTAAACCTAGGTATTGTCACAAACTATACTGTCTTTTAACTGTAATAAACCATAGGACCATTGTTTAAACCTAGGTATTGTCACAAACTATACTGTCTTTTTACCGTAATAAACCATAGGACCATTGTTTAAACCTAGGTATTTTCACAAACTATACTGTCTTTTAACTGTAATAAACCATAGGACCATTGTTAAAACCTAGGTATTGTCACAAACTATACTGTCTTTTAACTGTAATAAACCATAGGACCATTGTTTAAACCTAGGTATTGTCACAAACTATGCTGTCTTTTAACTGTAATAAACCATAGGACCATTGTTTAAACCTAGGTATTGTCACAAACTATACTGTATTTTAACTGTAATAAACCATAGGACCATTGTTTAAACCTAGGTATTGTCACAAACTATACTGTCTTTTAACTGTAATAAACCATAGGACCATTGTTTAAACCTAGGTATTGTCACAAACTATACTGTCTTTTTACCATAATAAACCATAGGACCATTTTTTAAACCTAGTTATTGTCACAAACTATACTGTCTTTTAACTGTAATAAACCATAGGACCATTGTTTAAACCTAGGTATTGGCACAAACTATACTGTCTTTTAACTGTAATAAACCATACGACCATTGTTTAAACCTAGGTATTGTCACAAACTATACTGTCTTTTAACTGTAATAAACCATAGGACCATTGTTTAAACCTAGGTATTGTCACAAACTATACTGTCTTTTAAGTGTAATAAACCATAGGACCATTGTTTAAACCTAGGTATTGTCACAAACTATACTGTCTTTTAACTGTAATAAACCATAGGACCATTGTTTAAACCTAGGTATTGGCACAAACTATACTGTCTTTTAACTGTAATAAACCATAGGACCATTGTTTAAACCTAGATATTGGCACAAACTATACTGTCTTTTAACTGTAATAAACCATAGGACCATTGTTTAAACCTACGTATTGGCACAAACTATACTGTCTTTTAACTGTAATAAACCATAGGACCATTGTTTAAACCTAGGTATTGTCACAAACTATACTGTCTTTTAACTGTAATAAACCATAGGACCATTGTTTAAACCTAGGTATTGTCACAAACTATACTGTCTTTTAACTGTAATAAACCATAGGACCATTGTTTAAACCTAGGTATTGTCACAAACTATACTGTCTTTTAACTGTAATAAACCATAGGACCATTGTTTAAACCTAGGTATTGTCACAAACTATACTGTCTTTTAACTGTAATAAACCATAGGACCATTGTTTAAACCTAGGTATTGGCACAAACTATACTGTCTTTTAACGGTAATAAACCATAGGACCATTGTTTAAACCTAGGTATTGGCACAAACTATACTGTCTTTTAACTGTAATAAACCATAGGACCATTGTTTAAACCTAGGTATTGTCACAAACTATACTGTCTTTTAACTGTAATAAACCATAGGACCATTGTTTAAACCTGGGTATTGTCACAAACTATACTGTCTTTTAACTAATAAACCATAGGACCATTGTTAAAACCTAGGTATTGTCACAAACTATACTGTCTTTTAACTGTAATAAACCATAGGACCATTGTTAAAACCTAGGTATTGTCACAAACTATACTGTCTTTTAACTGTAATAAACTATAGGACCATTGTTTAAACCTAGATATTGTCACAAACTATACTGTCTTTTAACTATAATAAACCATAGGACCTTGTTTAAACCTAGGTATAGTCATAAACTATACTGTCTTTTAACTGTAATAAACCATAGGACCATTGTTTAAACCTAGGTATTGTCACAAACTATACTGTCTTTTAACTGTAATAAACCATAGGACCATTGTTTAAACCTAGGTATTGTCCCAAACTATACTGTCTTTTAACTGTAATAAACCATAGGACCATTGTTTAAACCTAGGTATTGTCACAAACTATACTGTCTTTTAACTGTAATAAACCATAGGACCATTGTTTAAACCTAGGTATTGTCACAAACTATACTGTCTTTTAACTGTAATAAACCATAGGACCATTGTTAAAACCTTGGTATTGTCACAAACTTTACTGTCTTTTAACTGTAATAAACCATAGGACCATTGTTTAAACCTAGGTATTGTCACAAACTATACTGTCTTTTAACTGTAATAAACCATAGGACCATTGTTTAAACCTAGGTATTGTCACAAACTATACTGTCTTTTAACTATAATAAACCATAGGACCATTGTTTAAACCTAGATATTGTCACAAACTATACTGTCTTTTAACTGTAATAAACCATAGGACCATTGTTTAAACCTAGGTATTGTCACAAACTATACTGTCTTTTAACTGTAATAAACCATAGGACCATTGTTTAAACCTAGGTATTGTCACAATCTATACTGTCTTTGAACTGTAATAAACCATAGGACCATTGTTTAAACCTAGGTATTGTCACAAACTATACTGTCTTTTTACCGTAATAAACCATAGGACCATTGTTTAAACCTAGGTATTGTCACACACTATACTGTCTTTTAACTGTAATAAACCATAGGACCATTGTTTAAACCTAGGTATAGTCACATACTATACTGTCTTTTAACAGTAATAAACCATAGGACCATTGTTTAAACCTAGGTATTGTCACAAACTATACTGTCTTTTAACTGTAATAAACCATAGGACCATTGTTAAAACCTAGATATTGTCACAAACTATACTGTCTTTTAACTGTAATAAACCATAGGACCATTGTTTAAACCTAGGTATTGTCACAAACTATACTGTCTTTTAACTGTAATAAACCATACGACCATTGTTTAAACCTAGGTATAGTCACAAACTATACTGTCTTTTAACTGTAATAAACCATGGGACCATTGTTTAAACCTAGGTATTGTCACAAACTATACTGTCTTTTAACTAATAAACCATAGGACCATTGTTAAAACCTAGGTATTGTCACAAACTATACTGTCTTTAACTGTAATAAACCATAGGACCATTGTTTAAACTTAGGTATTGTCACAAACTATACTGTCTTTTAACTAATAAACCATAGGACCATTTTAAAACCTAGGTATTGTCACAAACTATACTGTCTTTTTACCGTAATAAACCATAGGACCATTGTTTAAACCTATGTATTGTCACACATTATACTGTCTTTTAACTGTAATAAACCACAGGACCATTGTTTAAACCTAGGTATTGTCACAAATTATACTGTCTTTTAACTGTAATAGACCATAAGACCATTGTTTAAACCTAGGTATTGTCACACACTATACTGTCTTTTAACTAATAAACCATAGGACCATTGTTAAAACCTAGGTATTGTCACAAACTATACTGTCTTTTAACTAATAAAGCATAGGACCATTGTTAAAACCTAGATATTGTCACAAACTATACTGTCTTTTAACTAATAAACCATAGGACCATCGTTAAAACCTAGGTATTGTCACAAACTATACTGTCTTTTAACTGTAATAAACCATAGGACCATTGTTAAAACCTAGGTATTGTCACAAACTATACTGTCTTTTAACTGTAATAAACCATAGGACCATTGTTAAAACCTAGGTATTGTCACAAACTATACTGTCTTTTAACTGTAATAAACCATAGGACCATTGTTTACACCTAGGTATTGTCACAAACTATACTGTCTTTTAACTGTAATAAACCATAGGACCATTGTTTAAACCTAGGTATTGTCACAAACTATACTGTCTTTTAACTGTAATAAACCATAGGACCATTGTTTAAACCTAGGTATTGTCACAAACTATACTGTCTTTTAACTGTAATAAACCATAGGACCATTGTTTAAACCTAGGTATTGTCACAAACTATACTGTCTTTTAACTGTAATAAACCATAGGACCATTGTTTAAACCTAGGTATTGGCACAAACTATACTGTCTTTTAACTATAATAAACCATAGGACCATTGTTTAAACCCAGGTATTGTCACAAACTATACTGTCTTTTAACTGTAATAAACCATAGGACCATTGTTAAAACCTAGGTATTGTCACAAACTATACTGTCTTTTTACCGTAATAAACCATAGGACCATTGTTTAAACCTAGGTATTGTCACAAACTATACTGTCTTTTAACTAATAAACCATAGGACCATTGTTTAAACCTAGGTATTGTCACACACTATACTGTCTTTTAACTGTAATAAACCATAGGACCATTGTTTAAACCTAGGTATTGTCACAAACTATACTGTCTTTTAACTGTAATAAACCATACGACCATTGTTTAAACCTAGGTATAGTCACAAACTATACTGTATTTTAACTAATAAACCATAGGACCATTGTTAAAACCTAGGTATTGTCACAAACTATACTGTCTTTTAACTAATAAACCATAGGACCATTGTTTAAACCTAGATATTGGCACAAACTATACTGTCTTTTAACTGTAATAAACCATAGGACCATTGTTTAAACCTAGGTATTGTCACAAACTATACTGTCTTTTAACTGTAATAAACCATAGGACCATTGTTTAAACCTAGGTATTGTCACAAACTATACTGTCTTTTTACCGTAATAAACCATAGGACCATTGTTTAAACCTAGGTATTTTCACAAACTATACTGTCTTTTAACTGTAATAAACCATAGGACCATTGTTAAAACCTAGGTATTGTCACAAACTATACTGTCTTTTAACTGTAATAAACCATAGGACCATTGTTTAAACCTAGGTATTGTCACAAACTATGCTGTCTTTTAACTGTAATAAACCATAGGACCATTGTTTAAACCTAGGTATTGTCACAAACTATACTGTATTTTAACTGTAATAAACCATAGGACCATTGTTTAAACCTAGGTATTGTCACAAACTATACTGTCTTTTAACTGTAATAAACCATAGGACCATTGTTTAAACCTAGGTATTGTCACAAACTATACTGTCTTTTTACCATAATAAACCATAGGACCATTTTTTAAACCTAGTTATTGTCACAAACTATACTGTCTTTTAACTGTAATAAACCATAGGACCATTGTTTAAACCTAGGTATTGGCACAAACTATACTGTCTTTTAACTGTAATAAACCATACGACCATTGTTTAAACCTAGGTATTGTCACAAACTATACTGTCTTTTAACTGTAATAAACCATAGGACCATTGTTTAAACCTAGGTATTGTCACAAACTATACTGTCTTTTAAGTGTAATAAACCATAGGACCATTGTTTAAACCTAGGTATTGTCACAAACTATACTGTCTTTTAACTGTAATAAACCATAGGACCATTGTTTAAACCTAGGTATTGGCACAAACTATACTGTCTTTTAACTGTAATAAACCATAGGACCATTGTTTAAACCTAGATATTGGCACAAACTATACTGTCTTTTAACTGTAATAAACCATAGGACCATTGTTTAAACCTACGTATTGGCACAAACTATACTGTCTTTTAACTGTAATAAACCATAGGACCATTGTTTAAACCTAGGTATTGTCACAAACTATACTGTCTTTTAACTGTAATAAACCATAGGACCATTGTTTAAACCTAGGTATTGTCACAAACTATACTGTCTTTTAACTGTAATAAACCATAGGACCATTGTTTAAACCTAGGTATTGTCACAAACTATACTGTCTTTTAACTGTAATAAACCATAGGACCATTGTTTAAACCTAGGTATTGGCACAAATTATACTGTCTTTTAACGGTAATAAACCATAGGACCATTGTTTAAACCTAGGTATTGGCACAAACTATACTGTCTTTTAACTGTAATAAACCATAGGACCATTGTTTAAACCTAGGTATTGTCACAAACTATACTGTCTTTTAACTAATAAACCATAGGACCATTGTTAAAACCTAGGTATTGTCACAAACTATACTGTCTTTTAACTGTAATAAACTATAGGACCATTGTTTAAACCTAGATATTGTCACAAACTATACTGTCTTTTAACTATAATAAACCATAGGACCTTGTTTAAACCTAGGTATAGTCACAAACTATACTGTCTTTTAACTGTAATAAACCATAGGACCATTGTTTAAACCTAGGTATTGTCACAAACTATACTGTCTTTTAACTGTAATAAACCATAGGACCATTGTTTAAACCTAGGTATTGTCCCAAACTATACTGTCTTTTAACTGTAATAAACCAGAGGACCATTGTTTAAACCTAGGTATTGTCACAAACTATACTGTCTTTTAACTGTAATAAACCATAGGACCATTGTTTAAACCTAGGTATTGTCACAAACTATACTGTCTTTTAACTGTAATAAACCATAGGACCATTGTTAAAACCTTGGTATTGTCACAAACTTTACTGTCTTTTAACTGTAATAAACCATAGGACCATTGTTTAAACCTAGGTATTGTCACAAACTATACTGTCTTTTAACTGTAATAAACCATAGGACCATTGTTTAAACCTAGGTATTGTCACAAACTATACTGTCTTTTAACTGTAATAAACCATAGGACCATTGTTTAAACCTAGGTATTGTCACAAACTATACTGTCTTTTAACTGTAATAAACCATAGGACCATTGTTTAAAGCTAGATATTGTCACAAACTATACTGTCTTTTAACTGTAATAAACCATAGGACCATTGTTTAAACCTAGGTATTGTCACAAACTATACTGTCTTTTAACTGTAATAAACCATAGGACCATTGTTTAAACCTAGGTATTGTCACAAACTATACTGTCTTTTAACTGTAATAAACCATAGGACCATTGTTAAAACCTAGATATTGTCACAAACTATACTGTCTTTTAACTGTAATAAACCATAGGACCATTGTTTAAACCTAGGTATTGTCACAAACTATACTGTCTTTTAACTGTAATAAACCATAGGACCATTGTTTAAACCTAGGTATAGTCACAAACTATACTGTCTTTAACTGTAATAAACCATGGGACCATTCTTTAAACCTAGGTATTGTCACAAACTATACTGTCTTTTAACTGTAATAAACCATAGGACCATTGTTAAAACCTTGGTATTGTCACAAACTTTACTGTCTTTTAACTGTAATAAACCATAGGACCATTGTTTAAACCTTGGTATTGTCACAAACTATACTGTCTTTTAACTGTAATAAACCATAGGACCATTGTTTAAACCTAGGTATTGTCACAAAATATACTGTCTTTTAACTGTAATAAACCATAGGACCATTGTTTAAACCTAGGTATTGTCACAAACTATACTGTCTTTTAACTGTAATAAACCATAGGACCATTGTTTAAAGCTAAATATTGTCACAAACTATACTGTCTTTTAACTGTAATAAACCATAGGACCATTGTTTAAACCTAGGTATTGTCACAAACTATACTGTCTTTTAACTGTAATAAACCATAGGACCATTGTTTAAACCTAGGTATTGTCACAAACTATACTGTCTTTTAACTGTAATAAACCATAGGACCATTGTTAAAACCTAGATATTGTCACAAACTATACTGTCTTTTAACTGTAATAAACCATAGGACCATTGTTTAAACCTAGGTATTGTCACAAACTATACTGTCTTTTAACTGTAATAAACCATAGGACCATTGTTTAAACCTAGGTATAGTCACAAACTATACTGTCTTTAACTGTAATAAACCATGGGACCATTGTTTAAACCTAGGTATTGTCACAAACTATACTGTCTTTTAACTAATAAACCATAGGACCATTGTTAAAACCTAGGTATTGTCACATACTATACTGTCTTTTAACTGTAATAAACCATAGGACCATTGTTTAAACTTAGGTATTGTCACAAACTATACTGTCTTTTAACTAATAAACCATAGGACCATTTTAAAACCTAGGTATTGTCACAAACTATACTCTCTTTTAACTGTAATAAACCATAGGACCATTGTTTAAACCTAGGTATTGTCACAAACTATACTGTCTTTTAACTGTAATAAACCATAGGACCATTGTTTAAACCTAGGTATTGTCACAAACTATACTTTCTTTTAACTGTAATAAACCATAGGACCATTGTTTAAACCTAGGTATTGTCACAAACTATACTGTCTTTTAACTGTAATAAACCATAGGACCATTGTTTAAACCTAGGTATTGTCACAAACTATACTGTCTTTTAACTGTAATAAACCATAGGACCATTGTTTAAACCTAGGTATTGTCACAAACTATACTGTCTTTTAACTGTAATAAACCATAGGACCATTGTTTAAACCTAGGTATTGTCACAAACTATACTGTCTTTTAACTGTAATAAACCATAGGACCATTGTTTAAACCTAGGTATTGTCACAAACTATACTGTCTTTTAAGTGTAATAAACCATAGGACCATTGTTTAAACCTAGGTATTGTCACAAACTATACTGTCTTTTAACTGTAATAAACCATAGGACCATTGTTTAAACCTAGGTATTGGCACAAACTATACTGTCTTTTAACTGTAATAAACCATAGGACCATTGTTTAAACCTAGGTATTGGCACAAACTATACTGTCTTTTAACTGTAATATACCATAGGACCATTGTTTAAACCTAGGTATTGTCACAAACTATACTGTCTTTTAACTGTAATAAACCATAGGACCATTGTTTAAACCTAGGTATTGTCACAAACTATACTGTCCTTTAACTGTAATAAACCATAGGACCATTGTTTAAACCTAGGTATTGTCACAAACTATACTGTCTTTTAACTGTAATAAACCATAGGACCATTGTTTAAACCTAGGTATTGGCACAAACTATACTGTCTTTTAACTGTAATAAACGATACGACCATTGTTTAAACCTAGGTATTGTCACAAACTATAGTGTCTTTTAACTGTAATAAACCATAGGACCATTGTTTAAACCTAGGTATTGTCACTAACTATACTGTCTTTTTACCGTAATAAACCATAGGACCATTGTTTAAACCTAGGTATTGTCACAAACTATACTGTCTTTTAACTGTAATAAACCATAGGACCATTGTTAAAACCTAGGTATTGTCACAAACTATACTGTCTTTTAACTGTAATAAACCATAGGACCATTGTTTAAACCTAGGTATTGTCACAAACTATACTGTCTTTTAAGTGTAATAAACCATAGGACCATTGTTTAAACCTAGGTATTGTCACAAACTATACTGTCTTTTAACTGTAATAAACCATAGGACCATTGTTTAAACCTAGGTATTGTCACAAACTATACTGTCTTTTAACTGTAATAAACCATAGGACCATTGTTTAAACCTAGGTATTGTCACAAACTATACTGTCTTTTAAGTGTAATAAACCATAGGACCATTGTTTAAACCTAGGTATTGTCACAAAGTATACTGTCTTTTAACTGTAATAAACCATAGGACCATTGTTTAAACCTAGGTATTGGCACAAACTATACTGTCTTTTAACTGTAATAAACCATAGGACCATTGTTTAAACCTAGGTATTGGCACAAACTATACTGTCTTTTAACTGTAATAAACCATAGGACCATTCTTTAAACCTAGGTATTGGCACAAACTATACTGTCTTTTAACTGTAATAAACCATAGGACCATTGTTTAAACCTAGGTATTGTCACAAACTATACTGTCTTTTAACTGTAATAAACCATAGGACCATTGTTTAAACCTAGGTATTGTCACAAACTATACTGTCTTTTAACTGTAATAAACCATAGGACCATTGTTTAAACCGAGGTATTGGCACAAACTATACTGTCTTTTAACGGTAATAAGCCATTGGACCATTGTTTAAACCTAGGTATTGGCACAAACTATACTGTCTTTTAACTGTAATAAACCATAGGACCATTGTTTAAACCTAGGTATTGTCACAAACTATACTGTCTTTTAACTGTAATAAACCATAGGACCATTGTTTAAACCTAGGTATTGTCACAAACTATACTGTCTTTTAACTAATAAACCATGGGACCATTGTTAAAACCTAGGTATTGTCACAAACTATACTGTCTTTTAACTGTAATAAACCATAGGACCATTGTTAAAACCTAGGTATTGTCACAAACTATACTGTCTTTTAACTGTAATAAACTATAGGACCATTGTTTAAACCTAGATATTGTCACAAACTATACTGTCTTTTAACTATAATAAACCATAGGACCTTGTTTAAACCTAGGTATAGTCACAAACTATACTGTCTTTTAACTGTAATAAACCATAGGACCATTGTTTAAACCTAGGTATTGTCACAAACTATACTGTCTTTTAACTGTAATAAACCATAGGACCATTGTTTAAACCTAGGTATTGTCCCAAACTATACTGTCTTTTTACTGTAATAAACCATAGGACCATTGTTTAAACCTAGGTATTGTCACAAACTATACTGTCTTTTAACTGTAATAAACCATAGGACCATTGTTTAAACCTAGGTATTGTCACAAACTATACTGTCTTTTAACTGTAATAAACCATAGGACCATTGTTAAAACCTTGGTATTGTCACAAACTTTACTGTCTTTTAACTGTAATAAACCATAGGACCATTGTTTAAACCTAGGTATTGTCACAAACTATACTGTCTTTTAACTGTAATAAACCATACGACCATTGTTTAAACCTAGGTATTGTCACAAACTATACTGTCTTTTAACTATAATAAACCATAGGATCATTGTTTAAACCTAGATATTGTCACAAACTATACTGTCTTTTAACTGTAATAAACCATAGGACCATTGTTTAAACCTAGGTATTGTCACAAACTATACTGTCTTTTAACTGTAATAAACCATAGGACCATTGTTTAAACCTAGGTATTGGCACAAACTATACTGTCTTTTAACTGTAATAAACCATAGGACCATTGTTTAAACCTAGGTATTGTCACAAACTATACTGTCTTTTAAGTGTAATAAACCATAGGACCATTGTTTAAACCTAGGTATTGTCACAAACTATACTGTCTTTTAACTGTAATAAACCATAGGACCATTGTTTAAACCTAGGTATTGGCACAAACTATACTGTCTTTTAACTGTAATAAACCATAGGACCATTGTTTAAACCTAGGTATTGGCACAAACTATACTGTCTTTTAACTGTAATATACCATAGGACCATTGTTTAAACCTAGGTATTGTCACAAACTATACTGTCTTTTAACTGTAATAAACCATAGGACCATTGTTTAAACCTAGGTATTGTCACAAACTATACTGTCCTTTAACTGTAATAAACCATAGGACCATTGTTTAAACCTAGGTATTGTCACAAACTATACTGTCTTTTAACTGTAATAAACCATAGGACCATTGTTTAAACCTAGGTATTGGCACAAACTATACTGTCTTTTAACTGTAATAAACGATACGACCATTGTTTAAACCTAGGTATTGTCACAAACTATAGTGTCTTTTAACTGTAATAAACCATAGGACCATTGTTTAAACCTAGGTATTGTCACAAACTATACTGTCTTTTTACCGTAATAAACCATAGGACCATTGTTTAAACCTAGGTATTGTCACAAACTATACTGTCTTTTAACTGTAATAAACCATAGGACCATTGTTTAAACCTAGGTATTGTCACAAACTATACTGTCTTTTTACCGTAATAAACCATAGGACCATTGTTTAAACCTAGGTATTTTCACAAACTATACTGTCTTTTAACTGTAATAAACCATAGGACCATTGTTTAAACCTAGGTATTGTCACAAACTATACTGTCTTTTAACTGTAATAAACCATAGGACCATTGTTTAAACCTAGGTATTGTCACAAACTATACTGTCTTTTAACTGTAATAAACCATAGGACCATTGTTTAAACCTAGGTATTGTCACAAACTATACTGTCTTTTTACCGTAATAAACCATAGGACCATTTTTTAAACCTAGTTATTGTCACAAACTATACTGTCTTTTAACTGTAATAAACCATAGGACCATTGTTTAAACCTAGGTATTGGCACAAACTATACTGTCTTTTAACTGTAATAAACCATACGACCATTGTTTAAACCTAGGTATTGTCACAAACTATACTGTCTTTTAACTGTAATAAACCATAGGACCATTGTTTAAACCTAGGTATTGTCACAAACTATACTGTCTTTTAAGTGTAATAAACCATAGGACCATTGTTTAAACCTAGGTATTGTCACAAACTATACTGTCTTTTAACTGTAATAAACCATAGGACCATTGTTTAAACCTAGGTATTGGCACAAACTATACTGTCTTTTAACTGTAATAAACCATAGGACCATTGTTTAAACCTAGATATTGGCACAAACTATACTGTCTTTTAACTGTAATAAACCATAGGACCATTGTTTAAACCTACGTATTGGCACAAACTATACTGTCTTTTAACTGTAATAAACCATAGGACCATTGTTTAAACCTAGGTATTGTCACAAACTATACTGTCTTTTAACTGTAATAAACCATAGGACCATTGTTTAAACCTAGGTATTGTCACAAACTATACTGTCTTTTAACTGTAATAAACCATAGGACCATTGTTTAAACCTAGGTATTGTCACAAACTATACTGTCTTTTAACTGTAATAAACCATAGGACCATTGTTTAAACCTAGGTATTGTCACAAACTATACTGTCTTTTTACCGTAATAAACCATAGGACCATTGTTTAAACCTAGGTATTGTCACAAACTATACTGTCTTTTAACTGTAATAAACCATAGGACCATTGTTTAAACCTAGGTATTGTCACAAACTATACTGTCTTTTTACCGTAATAAACCATAGGACCATTGTTTAAACCTAGGTATTTTCACAAACTATACTGTCTTTTAACTGTAATAAACCATAGGACCATTGTTTAAACCTAGGTATTGTCACAAACTATACTGTCTTTTAACTGTAATAAACCATAGGACCATTGTTTAAACCTAGGTATTGTCACAAACTATACTGTCTTTTAACTGTAATAAACCATAGGACCATTGTTTAAACCTAGGTATTGTCACAAACTATACTGTCTTTTTACCGTAATAAACCATAGGACCATTTTTTAAACCTAGTTATTGTCACAAACTATACTGTCTTTTAACTGTAATAAACCATAGGACCATTGTTTAAACCTAGGTATTGGCACAAACTATACTGTCTTTTAACTGTAATAAACCATACGACCATTGTTTAAACCTAGGTATTGTCACAAACTATACTGTCTTTTAACTGTAATAAACCATAGGACCATTGTTTAAACCTAGGTATTGTCACAAACTATACTGTCTTTTAAGTGTAATAAACCATAGGACCATTGTTTAAACCTAGGTATTGTCACAAACTATACTGTCTTTTAACTGTAATAAACCATAGGACCATTGTTTAAACCTAGGTATTGGCACAAACTATACTGTCTTTTAACTGTAATAAACCATAGGACCATTGTTTAAACCTAGATATTGGCACAAACTATACTGTCTTTTAACTGTAATAAACCATAGGACCATTGTTTAAACCTACGTATTGGCACAAACTATACTGTCTTTTAACTGTAATAAACCATAGGACCATTGTTTAAACCTAGGTATTGTCACAAACTATACTGTCTTTTAACTGTAATAAACCATAGGACCATTGTTTAAACCTAGGTATTGTCACAAACTATACTGTCTTTTAACTGTAATAAACCATAGGACCATTGTTTAAACCTAGGTATTGGCACAAACTATACTGTCTTTTAACTGTAATAAACCATAGGACCATTGTTTAAACCTAGGTATTGTCACAAACTATACTGTCTTTTAAGTGTAATAAACCATAGGACCATTGTTTAAACCTAGGTATTGTCACAAACTATACTGTCTTTTAACTGTAATAAACCATAGGACCATTGTTTAAACCTAGGTATTGGCACAAACTATACTGTCTTTTAACTGTAATAAACCATAGGACCATTGTTTAAACCTAGGTATTGGCACAAACTATACTGTCTTTTAACTGTAATATACCATAGGACCATTGTTTAAACCTAGGTATTGTCACAAACTATACTGTCTTTTAACTGTAATAAACCATAGGACCATTGTTTAAACCTAGGTATTGTCACAAACTATACTGTCCTTTAACTGTAATAAACCATAGGACCATTGTTTAAACCTAGGTATTGTCACAAACTATACTGTCTTTTAACTGTAATAAACCATAGGACCATTGTTTAAACCTAGGTATTGGCACAAACTATACTGTCTTTTAACTGTAATAAACGATACGACCATTGTTTAAACCTAGGTATTGTCACAAACTATAGTGTCTTTTAACTGTAATAAACCATAGGACCATTGTTTAAACCTAGGTATTGTCACAAACTATACTGTCTTTTTACCGTAATAAACCATAGGACCATTGTTTAAACCTAGGTATTGTCACAAACTATACTGTCTTTTAACTGTAATAAACCATAGGACCATTGTTTAAACCTAGGTATTGTCACAAACTATACTGTCTTTTTACCGTAATAAACCATAGGACCATTGTTTAAACCTAGGTATTTTCACAAACTATACTGTCTTTTAACTGTAATAAACCATAGGACCATTGTTTAAACCTAGGTATTGTCACAAACTATACTGTCTTTTAACTGTAATAAACCATAGGACCATTGTTTAAACCTAGGTATTGTCACAAACTATACTGTCTTTTAACTGTAATAAACCATAGGACCATTGTTTAAACCTAGGTATTGTCACAAACTATACTGTCTTTTTACCGTAATAAACCATAGGACCATTTTTTAAACCTAGTTATTGTCACAAACTATACTGTCTTTTAACTGTAATAAACCATAGGACCATTGTTTAAACCTAGGTATTGGCACAAACTATACTGTCTTTTAACTGTAATAAACCATACGACCATTGTTTAAACCTAGGTATTGTCACAAACTATACTGTCTTTTAACTGTAATAAACCATAGGACCATTGTTTAAACCTAGGTATTGTCACAAACTATACTGTCTTTTAAGTGTAATAAACCATAGGACCATTGTTTAAACCTAGGTATTGTCACAAACTATACTGTCTTTTAACTGTAATAAACCATAGGACCATTGTTTAAACCTAGGTATTGGCACAAACTATACTGTCTTTTAACTGTAATAAACCATAGGACCATTGTTTAAACCTAGATATTGGCACAAACTATACTGTCTTTTAACTGTAATAAACCATAGGACCATTGTTTAAACCTACGTATTGGCACAAACTATACTGTCTTTTAACTGTAATAAACCATAGGACCATTGTTTAAACCTAGGTATTGTCACAAACTATACTGTCTTTTAACTGTAATAAACCATAGGACCATTGTTTAAACCTAGGTATTGTCACAAACTATACTGTCTTTTAACTGTAATAAACCATAGGACCATTGTTTAAACCTAGGTATTGTCACAAACTATACTGTCTTTTAACTGTAATAAACCATAGGACCATTGTTTAAACCTAGGTATTGGCACAAATTATACTGTCTTTTAACGGTAATAAACCATAGGACCATTGTTTAAACCTAGGTATTGGCACAAACTATACTGTCTTTTAACTGTAATAAACCATAGGACCATTGTTTAAACCTAGGTATTGTCACAAACTATACTGTCTTTTAACTGTAATAAACCATAGGACCATTGTTTAAACCTAGGTATTGTCACAAACTATACTGTCTTTTAACTAATAAACCATAGGACCATTGTTAAAACCTAGGTATTGTCACAAACTATACTGTCTTTTAACTGTAATAAACTATAGGACCATTGTTTAAACCTAGATATTGTCACAAACTATACTGTCTTTTAACTATAATAAACCATAGGACCTTGTTTAAACCTAGGTATAGTCACAAACTATACTGTCTTTTAACTGTAATAAACCATAGGACCATTGTTTAAACCTAGGTATTGTCACAAACTATACTGTCTTTTAACTGTAATAAACCATAGGACCATTGTTTAAACCTAGGTATTGTCCCAAACTATACTGTCTTTTAACTGTAATAAACCAGAGGACCATTGTTTAAACCTAGGTATTGTCACAAACTATACTGTCTTTTAACTGTAATAAACCATAGGACCATTGTTTAAACCTAGGTATTGTCACAAACTATACTGTCTTTTAACTGTAATAAACCATAGGACCATTGTTAAAACCTTGGTATTGTCACAAACTTTACTGTCTTTTAACTGTAATAAACCATAGGACCATTGTTTAAACCTAGGTATTGTCACAAACTATACTGTCTTTTAACTGTAATAAACCATAGGACCATTGTTTAAACCTAGGTATTGTCACAAACTATACTGTCTTTTAACTGTAATAAACCATAGGACCATTGTTTAAACCTAGGTATTGTCACAAACTATACTGTCTTTTAACTGTAATAAACCATAGGACCATTGTTTAAAGCTAGATATTGTCACAAACTATACTGTCTTTTAACTGTAATAAACCATAGGACCATTGTTTAAACCTAGGTATTGTCACAAACTATACTGTCTTTTAACTGTAATAAACCATAGGACCATTGTTTAAACCTAGGTATAGTCACAAACTATACTGTCTTTAACTGTAATAAACCATGGGACCATTGTTTAAACCTAGGTATTGTCACAAACTATACTGTCTTTTAACTAATAAACCATAGGACCATTGTTAAAACCTAGGTATTGTCACATACTATACTGTCTTTTAACTGTAATAAACCATGGGACCATTGTTTAAACCTAGGTATTGTCACAAACTATACTGTCTTTTAACTAATAAACCATAGGACCATTGTTAAAACCTAGGTATTGTCACATACTATACTGTCTTTTAACTGTAATAAACCATAGGACCATTGTTTAAACCTAGGTATTGTCACAAACTATACTGTCTTTTAACTGTAATAAACCATAGGACCATTTTAAAACCTAGGTATTGTCACAAACTATACTCTCTTTTAACTGTAATAAACCATAGGACCATTGTTTAAACCTAGGTATTGTCACAAACTATACTGTCTTTTAACTGTAATAAACCATAGGACCATTGTTTAAACCTAGGTATTGTCACAAACTATACTTTCTTTTAACTGTAATAAACCATAGGACCATTGTTTAAACCTAGGTATTGTCAGAAACTATACTGTCTTTTTACCGTAATAAACCATAGGACCATTGTTTAAACCTAGTTATTGTCACAAACTATACTGTCTTTTAACTGTAATAAACCATAGGACCATTGTTAAAACCTAGGTATTGTCACAAACTATACTGTCTTTTAACTGTAATAAACCATAGGACCATTGTTTAAACCTAGGTATTGTCACAAACTATACTGTCTTTTAACTGTAATAAACCATAGGACCATTGTTTAAACCTAGGTATTGTCACAAACTATACTGTCTTTTAACTGTAATAAACCATAGGACCATTGTTTAAACCTAGGTATTGTCACAAACTATACTGTCTTTTAACTGTAATAAACCATAGGACCATTGTTTAAACCTAGGTATTGTCACAAACTATACTGTCTTTTAAGTGTAATAAACCATAGGACCATTGTTTAAACCTAGGTATTGTCACAAACTATACTGTCTTTTAACTGTAATAAACCATAGGACCATTGTTTAAACCTAGGTATTGGCACAAACTATACTGTCTTTTAACTGTAATAAACCATAGGACCATTGTTTAAACCTAGGTATTGGCACAAACTATACTGTCTTTTAACTGTAATATACCATAGGACCATTGTTTAAACCTAGGTATTGTCACAAACTATACTGTCTTTTAACTGTAATAAACCATAGGACCATTGTTTAAACCTAGGTATTGTCACAAACTATACTGTCCTTTAACTGTAATAAACCATAGGACCATTGTTTAAACCTAGGTATTGTCACAAACTATACTGTCTTTTAACTGTAATAAACCATAGGACCATTGTTTAAACCTAGGTATTGGCACAAACTATACTGTCTTTTAACTGTAATAAACGATACGACCATTGTTTAAACCTAGGTATTGTCACAAACTATAGTGTCTTTTAACTGTAATAAACCATAGGACCATTGTTTAAACCTAGGTATTGTCACAAACTATACTGTCTTTTTACCGTAATAAACCATAGGACCATTGTTTAAACCTAGGTATTGTCACAAACTATACTGTCTTTTAACTGTAATAAACCATAGGACCATTGTTAAAACCTAGGTATTGTCACAAACTATACTGTCTTTTAACTGTAATAAACCATAGGACCATTGTTTAAACCTAGGTATTGTCACAAACTATACTGTCTTTTAAGTGTAATAAACCATAGGACCATTGTTTAAACCTAGGTATTGTCACAAACTATACTGTCTTTTAACTGTAATAAACCATAGGACCATTGTTTAAACCTAGGTATTGTCACAAACTATACTGTCTTTTAACTGTAATAAACCATAGGACCATTGTTTAAACCTAGGTATTGTCACAAACTATACTTTCTTTTAAGTGTAATAAACCATAGGACCATTGTTTAAACCTAGGTATTGTCACAAAGTATACTGTCTTTTAACTGTAATAAACCATAGGACCATTGTTAAAACCTTGGTATTGTCACAAACTTTACTGTCTTTTAACTGTAATAAACCATAGGACCATTGTTTAAACCTAGGTATTGTCACAAACTATACTGTCTTTTAACTGTAATAAACCATAGGACCATTGTTTAAACCTAGGTATTGTCACAAAATATACTGTCTTTTAACTGTAATAAACCATAGGACCATTGTTTAAACCTAGGTATTGTCACAAACTATACTGTCTTTTAACTGTAATAAACCATAGGACCATTGTTTAAAGCTAGATATTGTCACAAACTATACTGTCTTTTAACTGTAATAAACCATAGGACCATTGTTTAAACCTAGGTATTGTCACAAACTATACTGTCTTTTAACTGTAATAAACCATAGGACCATTGTTTAAACCTAGGTATTGTCACAAACTATACTGTCTTTTAACTGTAATAAACCATAGGACCATTGTTAAAACCTAGATATTGTCACAAACTATACTGTCTTTTAACTGTAATAAACCATAGGACCATTGTTTAAACCTAGGTATTGTCACAAACTATACTGTTTTTAACTGTAATAAACCATAGGACCATTGTTTAAACCTAGGTATAGTCACAAACTATACTGTCTTTAACTGTAATAAACCATGGGACCATTGTTTAAACCTAGGTATTGTCACAAACTATACTGTCTTTTAACTAATAAACCATAGGACCATTGTTAAAACCTAGGTATTGTCACATACTATACTGTCTTTTAACTGTAATAAACCATAGGACCATTGTTTAAACTTAGGTATTGTCACAAACTATACTGTCTTTTAACTAATAAACCATAGGACCATTTTAAAACCTAGGTATTGTCACAAACTATACTCTCTTTTAACTGTAATAAACCATAGGACCATTGTTTAAACCTAGGTATTGTCACAAACTATACTGTCTTTTAACTGTAATAAACCATAGGACCATTGTTTAAACCTAGGTATTGTCACAAACTATACTTTCTTTTAACTGTAATAAACCATAGGACCATTGTTTAAACCTAGGTATTGTCAGAAACTATACTGTCTTTTTACCGTAATAAACCATAGGACCATTGTTTAAACCTAGTTATTGTCACAAACTATACTGTCTTTTAACTGTAATAAACCATAGGACCATTGTTAAAACCTAGGTATTGTCACAAACTATACTGTCTTTTAACTGTAATAAACCATAGGACCATTGTTTAAACCTAGGTATTGTCACAAACTATACTGTCTTTTAACTGTAATAAACCATAGGACCATTGTTTAAACCTAGGTATTGTCACAAACTATACTGTCTTTTAACTGTAATAAACCATAGGACCATTGTTTAAACCTAGGTATTGTCACAAACTATACTGTCTTTTAACTGTAATAAACCATAGGACCATTGTTTAAACCTAGGTATTGTCACAAACTATACTGTCTTTTAAGTGTAATAAACCATAGGACCATTGTTTAAACCTAGGTATTGTCACAAACTATACTGTCTTTTAACTGTAATAAACCATAGGACCATTGTTTAAACCTAGGTATTGGCACAAACTATACTGTCTTTTAACTGTAATAAACCATAGGACCATTGTTTAAACCTAGGTATTGGCACAAACTATACTGTCTTTTAACTGTAATATACCATAGGACCATTGTTTAAACCTAGGTATTGTCACAAACTATACTGTCTTTTAACTGTAATAAACCATAGGACCATTGTTTAAACCTAGGTATTGTCACAAACTATACTGTCCTTTAACTGTAATAAACCATAGGACCATTGTTTAAACCTAGGTATTGTCACAAACTATACTGTCTTTTAACTGTAATAAACCATAGGACCATTGTTTAAACCTAGGTATTGGCACAAACTATACTGTCTTTTAACTGTAATAAACGATACGACCATTGTTTAAACCTAGGTATTGTCACAAACTATAGTGTCTTTTAACTGTAATAAACCATAGGACCATTGTTTAAACCTAGGTATTGTCACAAACTATACTGTCTTTTTACCGTAATAAACCATAGGACCATTGTTTAAACCTAGGTATTGTCACAAACTATACTGTCTTTTAACTGTAATAAACCATAGGACCATTGTTAAAACCTAGGTATTGTCACAAACTATACTGTCTTTTAACTGTAATAAACCATAGGACCATTGTTTAAACCTAGGTATTGTCACAAACTATACTGTCTTTTAAGTGTAATAAACCATAGGACCATTGTTTAAACCTAGGTATTGTCACAAACTATACTGTCTTTTAACTGTAATAAACCATAGGACCATTGTTTAAACCTAGGTATTGTCACAATCTATACTGTCTTTTAACTGTAATAAACCATAGGACCATTGTTTAAACCTAGGTATTGTCACAAACTATACTGTCTTTTAAGTGTAATAAACCATAGGACCATTGTTTAAACCTAGGTATTGTCACAAAGTATACTGTCTTTTAACTGTAATAAACCATAGGACCATTGTTTAAACCTAGGTATTGGAACAAACTATACTGTCTTTTAACTGTAATAAACCATAGGACCATTGTTTAAACCTAGGTATTGGCACAAACTATACTGTCTTTTAACTGTAATAAACCATAGGACCATTCTTTAAACCTAGGTATTGGCACAAACTATACTGTCTTTTAACTGTAATAAACCATAGGACCATTGTTTAAACCTAGGTATTGTCACAAACTATACTGTCTTTTAACTGTAATAAACCATAGGACCATTGTTTAAACCTAGGTATTGTCACAAACTATACTGTCTTTTAACTGTAATAAACCATAGGACCATTGTTTAAACCTAGGTATTGGCACAAACTATACTGTCTTTTAACGGTAATAAGCCATTGGACCATTGTTTAAACCTAGGTATTGGCACAAACTATACTGTCTTTTAACTGTAATAAACCATAGGACCATTGTTTAAACCTAGGTATTGTCACAAACTATACTGTCTTTTAACTGTAATAAACCATAGGACCATTGTTTAAACCTAGGTATTGTCACAAACTATACTGTCTTTTAACTAATAAACCATGGGACCATTGTTAAAACCTAGGTATTGTCACAAACTATACTGTCTTTTAACTGTAATAAACCATAGGACCATTGTTAAAACCTAGGTATTGTCACAAACTATACTGTCTTTTAACTGTAATAAACTATAGGACCATTGTTTAAACCTAGATATTGTCACAAACTATACTGTCTTTTAACTATAATAAACCATAGGACCTTGTTTAAACCTAGGTATAGTCACAAACTATACTGTCTTTTAACTGTAATAAACCATAGGACCATTGTTTAAACCTAGGTATTGTCACAAACTATACTGTCTTTTAACTGTAATAAACCATAGGACCATTGTTTAAACCTAGGTATTGTCCCAAACTATACTGTCTTTTTACTGTAATAAACCATAGGACCATTGTTTAAACCTAGGTATTGTCACAAACTATACTGTCTTTTAACTGTAATAAACCATAGGACCATTGTTTAAACCTAGGTATTGTCACAAACTATACTGTCTTTTAACTGTAATAAACCATAGGACCATTGTTAAAACCTTGGTATTGTCACAAACTTTACTGTCTTTTAACTGTAATAAACCATAGGACCATTGTTTAAACCTAGGTATTGTCACAAACTATACTGTCTTTTAACTGTAATAAACCATACGACCATTGTTTAAACCTAGGTATTGTCACAAACTATACTGTCTTTTAACTATAATAAACCATAGGATCATTGTTTAAACCTAGATATTGTCACAAACTATACTGTCTTTTAACTGTAATAAACCATAGGACCATTGTTTAAACCTAGGTATTGTCACAAACTATACTGTCTTTTAACTGTAATAAACCATAGGACCATTGTTTAAACCTAGGTATTGGCACAAACTATACTGTCTTTTAACTGTAATAAACCATAGGACCATTGTTTACACCTAGGTATTGTCACAAACTATACTGTCTTTGAAGTGTAATAAACCATAGGACCATTGTTTAAACCTAGGTATTGTCACAAACTATACTGTCTTTTAACTGTAATAAACCATAGGACCATTGTTTAAACCTAGGTATTGGCACAAACTATACTGTCTTTTAACTGTAATAAACCATAGGACCATTGTTTAAACCTAGGTATTGGCACAAACTATACTGTCTTTTAACTGTAATATACCATAGGACCATTGTTTAAACCTAGGTATTGTCACAAACTATACTGTCTTTTAACTGTAATAAACCATAGGACCATTGTTTAAACCTAGGTATTGTCACAAACTATACTGTCCTTTAACTGTAATAAACCATAGGACCATTGTTTAAACCTAGGTATTGTCACAAACTATACTGTCTTTTAACTGTAATAAACCATAGGACCATTGTTAAAACCTAGGTATTGTCACAAACTATACTGTCTTTTAACTGTAATAAACCATAGGACCATTGTTTAAACCTAGGTATTGGCACAAACTATACTGTCTTTTAACGGTAATAAGCCATTGGACCATTGTTTAAACCTAGGTATTGGCACAAACTATACTGTCTTTTAACTGTAATAAACCATAGGACCATTGTTTAAACCTAGGTATTGTCACAAACTATACTGTCTTTTAACTGTAATAAACCATAGGACCATTGTTTAAACCTAGGTATTGTCACAAACTATACTGTCTTTTAACTAATAAACCATGGGACCATTGTTAAAACCTAGGTATTGTCACAAACTATACTGTCTTTTAACTGTAATAAACCATAGGACCATTGTTAAAACCTAGGTATTGTCACAAACTATACTGTCTTTTAACTGTAATAAACTATAGGACCATTGTTTAAACCTAGATATTGTCACAAACTATACTGTCTTTTAACTATAATAAACCATAGGACCTTGTTTAAACCTAGGTATAGTCACAAACTATACTGTCTTTTAACTGTAATAAACCATAGGACCATTGTTTAAACCTAGGTATTGTCACAAACTATACTGTCTTTTAACTGTAATAAACCATAGGACCATTGTTTAAACCTAGGTATTGTCCCAAACTATACTGTCTTTTTACTGTAATAAACCATAGGACCATTGTTTAAACCTAGGTATTGTCACAAACTATACTGTCTTTTAACTGTAATAAACCATAGGACCATTGTTTAAACCTAGGTATTGTCACAAACTATACTGTCTTTTAACTGTAATAAACCATAGGACCATTGTTAAAACCTTGGTATTGTCACAAACTTTACTGTCTTTTAACTGTAATAAACCATAGGACCATTGTTTAAACCTAGGTATTGTCACAAACTATACTGTCTTTTAACTGTAATAAACCATACGACCATTGTTTAAACCTAGGTATTGTCACAAACTATACTGTCTTTTAACTATAATAAACCATAGGATCATTGTTTAAACCTAGATATTGTCACAAACTATACTGTCTTTTAACTGTAATAAACCATAGGACCATTGTTTAAACCTAGGTATTGTCACAAACTATACTGTCTTTTAACTGTAATAAACCATAGGACCATTGTTTAAACCTAGGTATTGGCACAAACTATACTGTCTTTTAACTGTAATAAACCATAGGACCATTGTTTACACCTAGGTATTGTCACAAACTATACTGTCTTTGAAGTGTAATAAACCATAGGACCATTGTTTAAACCTAGGTATTGTCACAAACTATACTGTCTTTTAACTGTAATAAACCATAGGACCATTGTTTAAACCTAGGTATTGGCACAAACTATACTGTCTTTTAACTGTAATAAACCATAGGACCATTGTTTAAACCTAGGTATTGGCACAAACTATACTGTCTTTTAACTGTAATATACCATAGGACCATTGTTTAAACCTAGGTATTGTCACAAACTATACTGTCTTTTAACTGTAATAAACCATAGGACCATTGTTTAAACCTAGGTATTGTCACAAACTATACTGTCCTTTAACTGTAATAAACCATAGGACCATTGTTTAAACCTAGGTATTGTCACAAACTATACTGTCTTTTAACTGTAATAAACCATAGGACCATTGTTTAAACCTAGGTATTGGCACAAACTATACTGTCTTTTAACTGTAATAAACGATACGACCATTGTTTAAACCTAGGTATTGTCACAAACTATAGTGTCTTTTAACTGTAATAAACCATAGGACCATTGTTTAAACCTAGGTATTGTCACAAACTATACTGTCTTTTTACCGTAATAAACCATAGGACCATTGTTTAAACCTAGGTATTGTCACAAACTATACTGTCTTTTAACTGTAATAAACCATAGGACCATTGTTAAAACCTAGGTATTGTCACAAACTATACTGTCTTTTAACTGTAATAAACCATAGGACCATTGTTTAAACCTAGGTATTGTCACAAACTATACTGTCTTTTAAGTGTAATAAACCATAGGACCATTGTTTAAACCTAGGTATTGTCACAAACTATACTGTCTTTTAACTGTAATAAACCATAGGACCATTGTTTAAACCTAGGTATTGTCACAAACTATACTGTCTTTTAACTGTAATAAACCATAGGACCATTGTTTAAACCTAGGTATTGTCACAAACTATACTGTCTTTTAAGTGTAATAAACCATAGGACCATTGTTTAAACCTAGGTATTGTCACAAAGTATACTGTCTTTTAACTGTAATAAACCATAGGACCATTGTTTAAACCTAGGTATTGGCACAAACTATACTGTCTTTTAACTGTAATAAACCATAGGACCATTGTTTAAACCTAGGTATTGGCACAAACTATACTGTCTTTTAACTGTAATAAACCATAGGACCATTCTTTAAACCTAGGTATTGGCACAAACTATACTGTCTTTTAACTGTAATAAACCATAGGACCATTGTTTAAACCTAGGTATTGTCACAAACTATACTGTCTTTTAACTGTAATAAACCATAGGACCATTGTTTAAACCTAGGTATTGTCACAAACTATACTGTCTTTTAACTGTAATAAACCATAGGACCATTGTTTAAACCTAGGTATTGGCACAAACTATACTGTCTTTTAACGGTAATAAGCCATTGGACCATTGTTTAAACCTAGGTATTGGCACAAACTATACTGTCTTTTAACTGTAATAAACCATAGGACCATTGTTTAAACCTAGGTATTGTCACAAACTATACTGTCTTTTAACTGTAATAAACCATAGGACCATTGTTTAAACCTAGGTATTGTCACAAACTATACTGTCTTTTAACTAATAAACCATGGGACCATTGTTAAAACCTAGGTATTGTCACAAACTATACTGTCTTTTAACTGTAATAAACCATAGGACCATTGTTAAAACCTAGGTATTGTCACAAACTATACTGTCTTTTAACTGTAATAAACTATAGGACCATTGTTTAAACCTAGATATTGTCACAAACTATACTGTCTTTTAACTATAATAAACCATAGGACCTTGTTTAAACCTAGGTATAGTCACAAACTATACTGTCTTTTAACTGTAATAAACCATAGGACCATTGTTTAAACCTAGGTATTGTCACAAACTATACTGTCTTTTAACTGTAATAAACCATAGGACCATTGTTTAAACCTAGGTATTGTCCCAAATTATACTGTCTTTTTACTGTAATAAACCATAGGACCATTGTTTAAACCTAGGTATTGTCACAAACTATACTGTCTTTTAACTGTAATAAACCATAGGACCATTGTTTAAACCTAGGTATTGTCACAAACTATACTGTCTTTTAACTGTAATAAACCATAGGACCATTGTTAAAACCTTGGTATTGTCACAAACTTTACTGTCTTTTAACTGTAATAAACCATAGGACCATTGTTTAAACCTAGGTATTGTCACAAACTATACTGTCTTTTAACTGTAATAAACCATACGACCATTGTTTAAACCTAGGTATTGTCACAAACTATACTGTCTTTTAACTAATAAACCATGGGACCATTGTTAAAACCTAGGTATTGTCACAAACTATACTGTCTTTTAACTGTAATAAACCATAGGACCATTGTTTAAACCTAGGTATTGTCACAAACTATACTGTCTTTTAACTGTAATAAACCATAGGACCATTGTTTAAACCTAGGTATTGGCACAAACTATACTGTCTTTTAACGGTAATAAGCCATTGGACCATTGTTTAAACCTAGGTATTGGCACAAACTATACTGTCTTTTAACTGTAATAAACCATAGGACCATTGTTTAAACCTAGGTATTGTCACAAACTATACTGTCTTTTAACTGTAATAAACCATAGGACCATTGTTTAAACCTAGGTATTGTCACAAACTATACTGTCTTTTAACTAATAAACCATGGGACCATTGTTAAAACCTAGGTATTGTCACAAACTATACTGTCTTTTAACTGTAATAAACCATAGGACCATTGTTAAAACCTAGGTATTGTCACAAACTATACTGTCTTTTAACTGTAATAAACTATAGGACCATTGTTTAAACCTAGATATTGTCACAAACTATACTGTCTTTTAACTATAATAAACCATAGGACCTTGTTTAAACCTAGGTATAGTCACAAACTATACTGTCTTTTAACTGTAATAAACCATAGGACCATTGTTTAAACCTAGGTATTGTCACAAACTATACTGTCTTTTAACTGTAATAAACCATAGGACCATTGTTTAAACCTAGGTATTGTCCCAAACTATACTGTCTTTTTACTGTAATAAACCATAGGACCATTGTTTAAACCTAGGTATTGTCACAAACTATACTGTCTTTTAACTGTAATAAACCATAGGACCATTGTTTAAACCTAGGTATTGTCACAAACTATACTGTCTTTTAACTGTAATAAACCATAGGACCATTGTTAAAACCTTGGTATTGTCACAAACTTTACTGTCTTTTAACTGTAATAAACCATAGGACCATTGTTTAAACCTAGGTATTGTCACAAACTATACTGTCTTTTAACTGTAATAAACCATACGACCATTGTTTAAACCTAGGTATTGTCACAAACTATACTGTCTTTTAACTATAATAAACCATAGGATCATTGTTTAAACCTAGATATTGTCACAAACTATACTGTCTTTTAACTGTAATAAACCATAGGACCATTGTTTAAACCTAGGTATTGTCACAAACTATACTGTCTTTTAACTGTAATAAACCATAGGACCATTGTTTAAACCTAGGTATTGGCACAAACTATACTGTCTTTTAACTGTAATAAACCATAGGACCATTGTTTAAACCTAGGTATTGTCACAAACTATACTGTCTTTTAAGTGTAATAAACCATAGGACCATTGTTTAAACCTAGGTATTGTCACAAACTATACTGTCTTTTAACTGTAATAAACCATAGGACCATTGTTTAAACCTAGGTATTGGCACAAACTATACTGTCTTTTAACTGTAATAAACCATAGGACCATTGTTTAAACCTAGGTATTGGCACAAACTATACTGTCTTTTAACTGTAATATACCATAGGACCATTGTTTAAACCTAGGTATTGTCACAAACTATACTGTCTTTTAACTGTAATAAACCATAGGACCATTGTTTAAACCTAGGTATTGTCACAAACTATACTGTCCTTTAACTGTAATAAACCATAGGACCATTGTTTAAACCTAGGTATTGTCACAAACTATACTGTCTTTTAACTGTAATAAACCATAGGACCATTGTTTAAACCTAGGTATTGGCACAAACTATACTGTCTTTTAACTGTAATAAACGATACGACCATTGTTTAAACCTAGGTATTGTCACAAACTATAGTGTCTTTTAACTGTAATAAACCATAGGACCATTGTTTAAACCTAGGTATTGTCACAAACTATACTGTCTTTTTACCGTAATAAACCATAGGACCATTGTTTAAACCTAGGTATTGTCACAAACTATACTGTCTTTTAACTGTAATAAACCATAGGACCATTGTTTAAACCTAGGTATTGTCACAAACTATACTGTCTTTTTACCGTAATAAACCATAGGACCATTGTTTAAACCTAGGTATTTTCACAAACTATACTGTCTTTTAACTGTAATAAACCATAGGACCATTGTTAAAACCTAGGTATTGTCACAAACTATACTGTCTTTTAACTGTAATAAACCATAGGACCATTGTTTAAACCTAGGTATTGTCACAAACTATGCTGTCTTTTAACTGTAATAAACCATAGGACCATTGTTTAAACCTAGGTATTGTCACAAACTATACTGTCTTTTAACTGTAATAAACCATAGGACCATTGTTTAAACCTAGGTATTGTCACAAACTATACTGTCTTTTAACTGTAATAAACCATAGGACCATTGTTTAAACCTAGGTATTGTCACAAACTATACTGTCTTTTTACCGTAATAAACCATAGGACCATTTTTTAAACCTAGTTATTGTCACAAACTATACTGTCTTTTAACTGTAATAAACCATAGGACCATTGTTTAAACCTAGGTATTGGCACAAACTATACTGTCTTTTAACTGTAATAAACCATACGACCATTGTTTAAACCTAGGTATTGTCACAAACTATACTGTCTTTTAACTGTAATAAACCATAGGACCATTGTTTAAACCTAGGTATTGTCACAAACTATACTGTCTTTTAAGTGTAATAAACCATAGGACCATTGTTTAAACCTAGGTATTGTCACAAACTATACTGTCTTTTAACTGTAATAAACCATAGGACCATTGTTTAAACCTAGGTATTGGCACAAACTATACTGTCTTTTAACTGTAATAAACCATAGGACCATTGTTTAAACCTAGATATTGGCACAAACTATACTGTCTTTTAACTGTAATAAACCATAGGACCATTGTTTAAACCTACGTATTGGCACAAACTATACTGTCTTTTAACTGTAATAAACCATAGGACCATTGTTTAAACCTAGGTATTGTCACAAACTATACTGTCTTTTAACTGTAATAAACCATAGGACCATTGTTTAAACCTAGGTATTGTCACAAACTATACTGTCTTTTAACTGTAATAAACCATAGGACCATTGTTTAAACCTAGGTATTGTCACAAACTATACTGTCTTTTAACTAATAAACCATAGGACCATTGTTAAAACCTAGGTATTGTCACAAACTATACTGTCTTTTAACTGTAATAAACTATAGGACCATTGTTTAAACCTAGATATTGTCACAAACTATACTGTCTTTTAACTATAATAAACCATAGGACCTTGTTTAAACCTAGGTATAGTCACAAACTATACTGTCTTTTAACTGTAATAAACCATAGGACCATTGTTTAAACCTAGGTATTGTCACAAACTATACTGTCTTTTAACTGTAATAAACCATAGGACCATTGTTTAAACCTAGGTATTGTCCCAAACTATACTGTCTTTTAACTGTAATAAACCAGAGGACCATTGTTTAAACCTAGGTATTGTCACAAACTATACTGTCTTTTAACTGTAATAAACCATAGGACCATTGTTTAAACCTAGGTATTGTCACAAACTATACTGTCTTTTAACTGTAATAAACCATAGGACCATTGTTAAAACCTTGGTATTGTCACAAACTTTACTGTCTTTTAACTGTAATAAACCATAGGACCATTGTTTAAACCTAGGTATTGTCACAAACTATACTGTCTTTTAACTGTAATAAACCATAGGACCATTGTTTAAACCTAGGTATTGTCACAAACTATACTGTCTTTTAACTGTAATAAACCATAGGACCATTGTTTAAACCTAGGTATTGTCACAAACTATACTGTCTTTTAACTGTAATAAACCATAGGACCATTGTTTAAAGCTAGATATTGTCACAAACTATACTGTCTTTTAACTGTAATAAACCATAGGACCATTGTTTAAACCTAGGTATTGTCACAAACTATACTGTCTTTTAACTGTAATAAACCATAGGACCATTGTTTAAACCTAGGTATTGTCACAAACTATACTGTCTTTTAACTGTAATAAACCATAGGACCATTGTTTAAACCTAGGTATTGTCACAAACTATACTGTCTTTTAACTGTAATAAACCATAGGACCATTGTTTAAACCTAGGTATAGTCACAAACTATACTGTCTTTAACTGTAATAAACCATGGGACCATTGTTTAAACCTAGGTATTGTCACAAACTATACTGTCTTTTAACTGTAATAAACCATAGGACCATTGTTAAAACCTTGGTATTGTCACAAACTTTACTGTCTTTTAACTGTAATAAACCATAGGACCATTGTTTAAACCTAGGTATTGTCACAAACTATACTGTCTTTTAACTGTAATAAACCATAGGACCATTGTTTAAACCTAGGTATTGTCACAAAATATACTGTCTTTTAACTGTCATAAACCATAAGACCATTGTTTAAACCTAGGTATTGTCACAAACTATACTGTCTTTTAACTGTAATAAACCATAGGACCATTGTTTAAAGCTAGATATTGTCACAAACTATACTGTCTTTTAACTGTAATAAACCATAGGACCATTGTTTAAACCTAGGTATTGTCACAAACTATACTGTCTTTTAACTGTAATAAACCATAGGACCATTGTTTAAACCTAGGTATTGTCACAAACTATACTGTCTTTTAACTGTAATAAACCATAGGACCATTGTTAAAACCTAGATATTGTCACAAACTATACTGTCTTTTAACTGTAATAAACCATAGGACCATTGTTTAAACCTAGGTATTGTCACAAACTATACTGTCTTTTAACTGTAATAAACCATAGGACCATTGTTTAAACCTAGGTATAGTCACAAACTATACTGTCTTTAACTGTAATAAACCATGGGACCATTGTTTAAACCTAGGTATTGTCACAAACTATACTGTCTTTTAACTAATAAACCATAGGACCATTGTTAAAACCTAGGTATTGTCACATACTATACTGTCTTTTAACTGTAATAAACCATAGGACCATTGTTTAAACTTAGGTATTGTCACAAACTATACTGTCTTTTAACTAATAAACCATAGGACCATTTTAAAACCTAGGTATTGTCACAAACTATACTGTCTTTTAACTGTAATAAACCATAGGACCATTGTTTAAACCTAGGTATTGTCACAAACTATACTTTCTTTTAACTGTAATAAACCATAGGACCATTGTTTAAACCTAGGTATTGTCAGAAACTATACTGTCTTTTTACCGTAATAAACCATAGGACCATTGTTTAAACCTAGTTATTGTCACAAACTATACTGTCTTTTAACTGTAATAAACCATAGGACCATTGTTAAAACCTAGGTATTGTCACAAACTATACTGTCTTTTAACTGTAATAAACCATAGGACCATTGTTTAAACCTAGGTATTGTCACAAACTATACTGTCTTTTAACTGTAATAAACCATAGGACCATTGTTTAAACCTAGGTATTGTCACAAACTATACTGTCTTTTAACTGTAATAAACCATAGGACCATTGTTTAAACCTAGGTATTGTCACAAACTATACTGTCTTTTAACTGTAATAAACCATAGGACCATTGTTTAAACCTAGGTATTGTCACAAACTATACTGTCTTTTAAGTGTAATAAACCATAGGACCATTGTTTAAACCTAGGTATTGTCACAAACTATACTGTCTTTTAACTGTAATAAACCATAGGACCATTGTTTAAACCTAGGTATTGGCACAAACTATACTGTCTTTTAACTGTAATAAACCATAGGACCATTGTTTAAACCTAGGTATTGGCACAAACTATACTGTCTTTTAACTGTAATATACCATAGGACCATTGTTTAAACCTAGGTATTGTCACAAACTATACTGTCTTTTAACTGTAATAAACCATAGGACCATTGTTTAAACCTAGGTATTGTCACAAACTATACTGTCCTTTAACTGTAATAAACCATAGGACCATTGTTTAAACCTAGGTATTGTCACAAACTATACTGTCTTTTAACTGTAATAAACCATAGGACCATTGTTTAAACCTAGGTATTGGCACAAACTATACTGTCTTTTGACTGTAATAAACGATACGACCATTGTTTAAACCTAGGTATTGTCACAAACTATAGTGTCTTTTAACTGTAATAAACCATAGGACCATTGTTTAAACCTAGGTATTGTCACAAACTATACTGTCTTTTTACCGTAATAAACCATAGGACCATTGTTTAAACCTAGGTATTGTCACAAACTATACTGTCTTTTAACTGTAATAAACCATAGGACCATTGTTAAAACCTAGGTATTGTCACAAACTATACTGTCTTTTAACTGTAATAAACCATAGGACCATTGTTTAAACCTAGGTATTGTCACAAACTATACTGTCTTTTAAGTGTAATAAACCATAGGACCATTGTTTAAACCTAGGTATTGTCACAAACTATACTGTCTTTTAACTGTAATAAACCATAGGACCATTGTTTAAACCTAGGTATTGTCACAAACTATACTGTCTTTTAACTGTAATAAACCATAGGACCATTGTTTAAACCTAGGTATTGTCACAAACTATACTGTCTTTTAAGTGTAATAAACCATAGGACCATTGTTTAAACCTAGGTATTGTCACAAACTATACTGTCTTTTAACTGTAATAAACCATAGGACCATTGTTTAAACCTAGGTATTGGCACAAACTATACTGTCTTTTAACTGTAATAAACCATAGGACCATTGTTTAAACCTAGGTATTGGCACAAACTATACTGTCTTTTAACTGTAATATACCATAGGACCATTGTTTAAACCTAGGTATTGTCACAAACTATACTGTCTTTTAACTGTAATAAACCATAGGACCATTGTTTAAACCTAGGTATTGTCACAAACTATACTGTCCTTTAACTGTAATAAACCATAGGACCATTGTTTAAACCTAGGTATTGTCACAAACTATACTGTCTTTTAACTGTAATAAACCATAGGACCATTGTTTAAACCTAGGTATTGGCACAAACTATACTGTCTTTTAACTGTAATAAACGATACGACCATTGTTTAAACCTAGGTATTGTCACAAACTATAGTGTCTTTTAACTGTAATAAACCATAGGACCATTGTTTAAACCTAGGTATTGTCACAAACTATACTGTCTTTTTACCGTAATAAACCATAGGACCATTGTTTAAACCTAGGTATTGTCACAAACTATACTGTCTTTTAACTGTAATAAACCATAGGACCATTGTTAAAACCTAGGTATTGTCACAAACTATACTGTCTTTTAACTGTAATAAACCATAGGACCATTGTTTAAACCTAGGTATTGTCACAAACTATACTGTCTTTTAAGTGTAATAAACCATAGGACCATTGTTTAAACCTAGGTATTGTCACAAACTATACTGTCTTTTAACTGTAATAAACCATAGGACCATTGTTTAAACCTAGGTATTGTCACAAACTATACTGTCTTTTAACTGTAATAAACCATAGGACCATTGTTTAAACCTAGGTATAGTCACAAACTATACTGTCTTTAACTGTAATAAACCATGGGACCATTGTTTAAACCTAGGTATTGTCACAAACTATACTGTCTTTTAACTAATAAACCATAGGACCATTGTTAAAACCTAGGTATTGTCACATACTATACTGTCTTTTAACTGTAATAAACCATAGGACCATTGTTTAAACTTAGGTATTGTCACAAACTATACTGTCTTTTAACTAATAAACCATAGGACCATTTTAAAACCTAGGTATTGTCACAAACTATACTCTCTTTTAACTGTAATAAACCATAGGACCATTGTTTAAACCTAGGTATTGTCACAAACTATACTGTCTTTTAACTGTAATAAACCATAGGACCATTGTTTAAACCTAGGTATTGTCACAAACTATACTTTCTTTTAACTGTAATAAACCATAGGACCATTGTTTAAACCTAGGTATTGTCAGAAACTATACTGTCTTTTTACCGTAATAAACCATAGGACCATTGTTTAAACCTAGTTATTGTCACAAACTATACTGTCTTTTAACTGTAATAAACCATAGGACCATTGTTAAAACCTAGGTATTGTCACAAACTATACTGTCTTTTAACTGTAATAAACCATAGGACCATTGTTTAAACCTAGGTATTGTCACAAACTATACTGTCTTTTAACTGTAATAAACCATAGGACCATTGTTTAAACCTAGGTATTGTCACAAACTATACTGTCTTTTAACTGTAATAAACCATAGGACCATTGTTTAAACCTAGGTATTGTCACAAACTATACTGTCTTTTAACTGTAATAAACCATAGGACCATTGTTTAAACCTAGGTATTGTCACAAACTATACTGTCTTTTAAGTGTAATAAACCATAGGACCATTGTTTAAACCTAGGTATTGTCACAAACTATACTGTCTTTTAACTGTAATAAACCATAGGACCATTGTTTAAACCTAGGTATTGGCACAAACTATACTGTCTTTTAACTGTAATAAACCATAGGACCATTGTTTAAACCTAGGTATTGGCACAAACTATACTGTCTTTTAACTGTAATATACCATAGGACCATTGTTTAAACCTAGGTATTGTCACAAACTATACTGTCTTTTAACTGTAATAAACCATAGGACCATTGTTTAAACCTAGGTATTGTCACAAACTATACTGTCCTTTAACTGTAATAAACCATAGGACCATTGTTTAAACCTAGGTATTGTCACAAACTATACTGTCTTTTAACTGTAATAAACCATAGGACCATTGTTTAAACCTAGGTATTGGCACAAACTATACTGTCTTTTAACTGTAATAAACGATACGACCATTGTTTAAACCTAGGTATTGTCACAAACTATAGTGTCTTTTAACTGTAATAAACCATAGGACCATTGTTTAAACCTAGGTATTGTCACAAACTATACTGTCTTTTTACCGTAATAAACCATAGGACCATTGTTTAAACCTAGGTATTGTCACAAACTATACTGTCTTTTAACTGTAATAAACCATAGGACCATTGTTAAAACCTAGGTATTGTCACAAACTATACTGTCTTTTAACTGTAATAAACCATAGGACCATTGTTTAAACCTAGGTATTGTCACAAACTATACTGTCTTTTAAGTGTAATAAACCATAGGACCATTGTTTAAACCTAGGTATTGTCACAAACTATACTGTCTTTTAACTGTAATAAACCATAGGACCATTGTTTAAACCTAGGTATTGTCACAAACTATACTGTCTTTTAACTGTAATAAACCATAGGACCATTGTTTAAACCTAGGTATTGTCACAAACTATACTTTCTTTTAAGTGTAATAAACCATAGGACCATTGTTTAAACCTAGGTATTGTCACAAAGTATACTGTCTTTTAACTGTAATAAACCATAGGACCATTGTTAAAACCTTGGTATTGTCACAAACTTTACTGTCTTTTAACTGTAATAAACCATAGGACCATTGTTTAAACCTAGGTATTGTCACAAACTATACTGTCTTTTAACTGTAATAAACCATAGGACCATTGTTTAAACCTAGGTATTGTCACAAAATATACTGTCTTTTAACTGTAATAAACCATAGGACCATTGTTTAAACCTAGGTATTGTCACAAACTATACTGTCTTTTAACTGTAATAAACCATAGGACCATTGTTTAAAGCTAGATATTGTCACAAACTATACTGTCTTTTAACTGTAATAAACCATAGGACCATTGTTTAAACCTAGGTATTGTCACAAACTATACTGTCTTTTAACTGTAATAAACCATAGGACCATTGTTTAAACCTAGGTATTGTCACAAACTATACTGTCTTTTAACTGTAATAAACCATAGGACCATTGTTAAAACCTAGATATTGTCACAAACTATACTGTCTTTTAACTGTAATAAACCATAGGACCATTGTTTAAACCTAGGTATTGTCACAAACTATACTGTCTTTTAACTGTAATAAACCATAGGACCATTGTTTAAACCTAGGTATAGTCACAAACTATACTGTCTTTAACTGTAATAAACCATGGGACCATTGTTTAAACCTAGGTATTGTCACAAACTATACTGTCTTTTAACTAATAAACCATAGGACCATTGTTAAAACCTAGGTATTGTCACATACTATACTGTCTTTTAACTGTAATAAACCATAGGACCATTGTTTAAACTTAGGTATTGTCACAAACTATACTGTCTTTTAACTAATAAACCATAGGACCATTTTAAAACCTAGGTATTGTCACAAACTATACTCTCTTTTAACTGTAATAAACCATAGTACCATTGTTTAAACCTAGGTATTGTCAGAAACTATACTGTCTTTTAACTGTAATAAACCATAGGACCATTGTTTAAACCTAGGTATTGTCACAAACTATACTTTCTTTTAACTGTAATAAACCATAGGACCATTGTTTAAACCTAGGTATTGTCAGAAACTATACTGTCTTTTTACCGTAATAAACCATAGGACCATTGTTTAAACCTAGTTATTGTCACAAACTATACTGTCTTTTAACTGTAATAAACCATAGGACCATTGTTAAAACCTAGGTATTGTCACAAACTATACTGTCTTTTAACTGTAATAAACCATAGGACCATTGTTTAAACCTAGGTATTGTCACAAACTATACTGTCTTTTAACTGTAATAAACCATAGGACCATTGTTTAAACCTAGGTATTGTCACAAACTATACTGTCTTTTAACTGTAATAAACCATAGGACCATTGTTTAAACCTAGGTATTGTCACAAACTATACTGTCTTTTAACTGTAATAAACCATAGGACCATTGTTTAAACCTAGGTATTGTCACAAACTATACTGTCTTTTAAGTGTAATAAACCATAGGACCATTGTTTAAACCTAGGTATTGTCACAAACTATACTGTCTTTTAACTGTAATAAACCATAGGACCATTGTTTAAACCTAGGTATTGGCACAAACTATACTGTCTTTTAACTGTAATAAACCATAGGACCATTGTTTAAACCTAGGTATTGGCACAAACTATACTGTCTTTTAACTGTAATATACCATAGGACCATTGTTTAAACCTAGGTATTGTCACAAACTATACTGTCTTTTAACTGTAATAAACCATAGGACCATTGTTTAAACCTAGGTATTGTCACAAACTATACTGTCCTTTAACTGTAATAAACCATAGGACCATTGTTTAAACCTAGGTATTGTCACAAACTATACTGTCTTTTAACTGTAATAAACCATAGGACCATTGTTTAAACCTAGGTATTGGCACAAACTATACTGTCTTTTAACTGTAATAAACGATACGACCATTGTTTAAACCTAGGTATTGTCACAAACTATAGTGTCTTTTAACTGTAATAAACCATAGGACCATTGTTTAAACCTAGGTATTGTCACAAACTATACTGTCTTTTTACCGTAATAAACCATAGGACCATTGTTTAAACCTAGGTATTGTCACAAACTATACTGTCTTTTAACTGTAATAAACCATAGGACCATTGTTAAAACCTAGGTATTGTCACAAACTATACTGTCTTTTAACTGTAATAAACCATAGGACCATTGTTTAAACCTAGGTATTGTCACAAACTATACTGTCTTTTAAGTGTAATAAACCATAGGACCATTGTTTAAACCTAGGTATTGTCACAAACTATACTGTCTTTTAACTGTAATAAACCATAGGACCATTGTTTAAACCTAGGTATTGTCACAAACTATACTGTCTTTTAACTGTAATAAACCATAGGACCATTGTTTAAACCTAGGTATTGTCACAAACTATACTGTCTTTTAAGTGTAATAAACCATAGGACCATTGTTTAAACCTAGGTATTGTCACAAAGTATACTGTCTTTTAACTGTAATAAACCATAGGACCATTGTTTAAACCTAGGTATTGGCACAAACTATACTGTCTTTTAACTGTAATAAACCATAGGACCATTGTTTAAACCTAGGTATTGGCACAAACTATACTGTCTTTTAACTGTAATAAACCATAGGACCATTCTTTAAACCTAGGTATTGGCACAAACTATACTGTCTTTTAACTGTAATAAACCATAGGACCATTGTTTAAACCTAGGTATTGTCACAAACTATACTGTCTTTTAACTGTAATAAACCATAGGACCATTGTTTAAACCTAGGTATTGTCACAAACTATACTGTCTTTTAACTGTAATAAACCATAGGACCATTGTTTAAACCTAGGTATTGTCACAAACTATACTGTCTTTTAACTGTAATAAACCATAGGACCATTGTTTAAACCTAGGTATTGTCACAAACTATACTGTCTTTTAACTAATAAACCATGGGACCATTGTTAAAACCTAGGTATTGTCACAAACTATACTGTCTTTTAACTGTAATAAACCATAGGACCATTGTTAAAACCTAGGTATTGTCACAAACTATACTGTCTTTTAACTGTAATAAACTATAGGACCATTGTTTAAACCTAGATATTGTCACAAACTATACTGTCTTTTAACTATAATAAACCATAGGACCTTGTTTAAACCTAGGTATAGTCACAAACTATACTGTCTTTTAACTGTAATAAACCATAGGACCATTGTTTAAACCTAGGTATTGTCACAAACTATACTGTCTTTTAACTGTAATAAACCATAGGACCATTGTTTAAACCTAGGTATTGTCCCAAACTATACTGTCTTTTTACTGTAATAAACCATAGGACCATTGTTTAAACCTAGGTATTGTCACAAACTATACTGTCTTTTAACTGTAATAAACCATAGGACCATTGTTTAAACCTAGGTATTGTCACAAACTATACTGTCTTTTAACTGTAATAAACCATAGGACCATTGTTAAAACCTTGGTATTGTCACAAACTTTACTGTCTTTTAACTGTAATAAACCATAGGACCATTGTTTAAACCTAGGTATTGTCACAAACTATACTGTCTTTTAACTGTAATAAACCATACGACCATTGTTTAAACCTAGGTATTGTCACAAACTATACTGTCTTTTAACTATAATAAACCATAGGATCATTGTTTAAACCTAGATATTGTCACAAACTATACTGTCTTTTAACTGTAATAAACCATAGGACCATTGTTTAAACCTAGGTATTGTCACAAACTATACTGTCTTTTAACTGTAATAAACCATAGGACCATTGTTTAAACCTAGGTATTGGCACAAACTATACTGTCTTTTAACTGTAATAAACCATAGGACCATTGTTTACACCTAGGTATTGTCACAAACTATACTGTCTTTTAAGTGTAATAAACCATAGGACCATTGTTTAAACCTAGGTATTGTCACAAACTATACTGTCTTTTAACTGTAATAAACCATAGGACCATTGTTTAAACCTAGGTATTGGCACAAACTATACTGTCTTTTAACTGTAATAAACCATAGGACCATTGTTTAAACCTAGGTATTGGCACAAACTATACTGTCTTTTAACTGTAATATACCATAGGACCATTGTTTAAACCTAGGTATTGTCACAAACTATACTGTCTTTTAACTGTAATAAACCATAGGACCATTGTTTAAACCTAGGTATTGTCACAAACTATACTGTCCTTTAACTGTAATAAACCATAGGACCATTGTTTAAACCTAGGTATTGTCACAAACTATACTGTCTTTTAACTGTAATAAACCATAGGACCATTGTTTAAACCTAGGTATTGGCACAAACTATACTGTCTTTTAACTGTAATAAACGATACGACCATTGTTTAAACCTAGGTATTGTCACAAACTATAGTGTCTTTTAACTGTAATAAACCATAGGACCATTGTTTAAACCTAGGTATTGTCACAAACTATACTGTCTTTTTACCGTAATAAACCATAGGACCATTGTTTAAACCTAGGTATTGTCACAAACTATACTGTCTTTTAACTGTAATAAACCATAGGACCATTGTTAAAACCTAGGTATTGTCACAAACTATACTGTCTTTTAACTGTAATAAACCATAGGACCATTGTTTAAACCTAGGTATTGTCACAAACTATACTGTCTTTTAAGTGTAATAAACCATAGGACCATTGTTTAAACCTAGGTATTGTCACAAACTATACTGTCTTTTAACTGTAATAAACCATAGGACCATTGTTTAAACCTAGGTATTGTCACAAACTATACTGTCTTTTAACTGTAATAAACCATAGGACCATTGTTTAAACCTAGGTATTGTCACAAACTATACTGTCTTTTAAGTGTAATAAACCATAGGACCATTGTTTAAACCTAGGTATTGTCACAAAGTATACTGTCTTTTAACTGTAATAAACCATAGGACCATTGTTTAAACCTAGGTATTGGCACAAACTATACTGTCTTTTAACTGTAATAAACCATAGGACCATTGTTTAAACCTAGGTATTGGCACAAACTATACTGTCTTTTAACTGTAATAAACCATAGGACCATTCTTTAAACCTAGGTATTGGCACAAACTATACTGTCTTTTAACTGTAATAAACCATAGGACCATTGTTTAAACCTAGGTATTGTCACAAACTATACTGTCTTTTAACTGTAATAAACCATAGGACCATTGTTTAAACCTAGGTATTGTCACAAACTATACTGTCTTTTAACTGTAATAAACCATAGGACCATTGTTTAAACCTAGGTATTGGCACAAACTATACTGTCTTTTAACGGTAATAAGCCATTGGACCATTGTTTAAACCTAGGTATTGGCACAAACTATACTGTCTTTTAACTGTAATAAACCATAGGACCATTGTTTAAACCTAGGTATTGTCACAAACTATACTGTCTTTTAACTGTAATAAACCATAGGACCATTGTTTAAACCTAGGTATTGTCACAAACTATACTGTCTTTTAACTAATAAACCATGGGACCATTGTTAAAACCTAGGTATTGTCACAAACTATACTGTCTTTTAACTGTAATAAACCATAGGACCATTGTTAAAACCTAGGTATTGTCACAAACTATACTGTCTTTTAACTGTAATAAACTATAGGACCATTGTTTAAACCTAGATATTGTCACAAACTATACTGTCTTTTAACTATAATAAACCATAGGACCTTGTTTAAACCTAGGTATAGTCACAAACTATACTGTCTTTTAACTGTAATAAACCATAGGACCATTGTTTAAACCTAGGTATTGTCACAAACTATACTGTCTTTTAACTGTAATAAACCATAGGACCATTGTTTAAACCTAGGTATTGTCCCAAATTATACTGTCTTTTTACTGTAATAAACCATAGGACCATTGTTTAAACCTAGGTATTGTCACAAACTATACTGTCTTTTAACTGTAATAAACCATAGGACCATTGTTTAAACCTAGGTATTGTCACAAACTATACTGTCTTTTAACTGTAATAAACCATAGGACCATTGTTAAAACCTTGGTATTGTCACAAACTTTACTGTCTTTTAACTGTAATAAACCATAGGACCATTGTTTAAACCTAGGTATTGTCACAAACTATACTGTCTTTTAACTGTAATAAACCATACGACCATTGTTTAAACCTAGGTATTGTCACAAACTATACTGTCTTTTAACTATAATAAACCATAGGATCATAGTTTAAACCTAGATATTGTCACAAACTATACTGTCTTTTAACTGTAATAAACCATAGGACCATTGTTTAAACCTAGGTATTGTCACAAACTATACTGTCTTTTAACTGTAATAAACCATAGGACCATTGTTTAAACCTAGGTATTGTCACAATCTATACTGTCTTTGAACTGTAATAAACCATAGGACCATTGTTTAAACCTAGGTATTGTCACAAACTATACTGTCTTTTTACCGTAATAAACCATAGGACCATTGTTTAAACCTAGGTATTGTCACACACTATACTGTCTTTTAACTGTAATAAACCATAGGACCATTGTTTAAACCTAGGTATAGTCACAAACTATACTGTCTTGTAACAGTAATAAACCATAGGACCATTGTTTAAACCTAGGTATTGTCACAAACTATACTGTCTTTTAACTGTAATAAACCATAGGACCATTGTTAAAACCTAGATATTGTCACAAACTATACTGTCTTTTAACTGTAATAAACCATAGGACCATTGTTTAAACCTAGGTATTGTCACAAACTATACTGTCTTTTAACTGTAATAAACCATAGGACCATTGTTTAAACCTAGGTATAGTCACAAACTATACTGTCTTTTAACTGTAATAAACCATAGGACCATTGTTTAAACCTAGGTATTGTCACAAACTATACTGTCTTTTAACTAATAAACCATAGGACCATTGTTAAAACCTAGGTATTGTCACAAACTATACTGTCTTTTAACTGTAATAAACCATAGGACCATTGTTTAAACCTAGGTATTGTCACAAACTATACTGTCTTTTAACTAATAAACCATAGGACCATTTTAAAACCTAGGTATTGTCACAAACTATACTGTCTTTTAACTGTAATAAACCATAGGACCATTGTTTAAACCTAGGTATTGTCACAAACTATACTGTCTTTTAACTAATAAACCATGGGGCCATTGTTAAAACCTAGGTATTGTCACAAACTATACTGTCTTTTAACTGTAATAAACCATAGGACCATTGTTAAAACCTAGGTATTGTCACAAACTATACTGTCTTTTAACTGTAATAAACTATAGGACCATTGTTTAAACCTAGATATTGTCACAAACTATACTGTCTTTTAACTATAATAAACCATAGGACCTTGTTTAAACCTAGGTATAGTCACAAACTATACTGTCTTTTAACTGTAATAAACCATAGGACCATTGTTTAAACCTAGGTATTGTCACAAACTATACTGTCTTTTAACTGTAATAAACCATAGGACCATTGTTTAAACCTAGGTATTGTCCCAAACTATACTGTCTTTTTACTGTAATAAACCATAGGACCATTGTTTAAACCTAGGTATTGTCACAAACTATACTGTCTTTTAACTGTAATAAACCATAGGACCATTGTTTAAACCTAGGTATTGTCACAAACTATACTGTCTTTTAACTGTAATAAACCATAGGACCATTGTTAAAACCTTGGTATTGTCACAAACTTTACTGTCTTTTAACTGTAATAAACCATAGGACCCTTGTTTAAACCTAGGTATTGTCACAAACTATACTGTCTTTTAACTGTAATAAACCATACGACCATTGTTTAAACCTAGGTATTGTCACAAACTATACTGTCTTTTAACTATAATAAACCATAGGACCATTGTTTAAACCTAGATATTGTCACAAACTATACTGTCTTTTAACTGTAATAAACCATAGGACCATTGTTTAAACCTAGGTATTGTCACAAACTATACTGTCTTTTAACTGTAATAAACCATAGGACCATTGTTTAAACCTAGGTATTGTCACAATCTATACTGTCTTTGAACTGTAATAAACCATAGGACCATTGTTTAAACCTAGGTATTGTCACAAACTATACTGTCTTTTTACCGTAATAAACCATAGGACCATTGTTTAAACCTAGGTATTGTCACACACTATACTGTCTTTTAACTGTAATAAACCATAGGACCATTGTTTAAACCTAGGTATAGTCACAAACTATACTGTCTTGTAACAGTAATAAACCATAGGACCATTGTTTAAACCTAGGTATTGTCACAAACTATACTGTCTTTTAACTGTAATAAACCATAGGACCATTGTTAAAACCTAGATATTGTCACAAACTATACTGTCTTTTAACTGTAATAAACCATAGGACCATTGTTTAAACCTAGGTATAGTCACAAACTATACTGTCTTTTAACTGTAATAAACCATAGGACCATTGTTTAAACCTAGGTATTGTCACAAACTATACTGTCTTTTAACTAATAAACCATAGGACCATTGTTAAAACCTAGGTATTGTCACAAACTATACTGTCTTTTAACTGTAATAAACCATAGGACCATTGTTTAAACCTAGGTATTGTCACAAACTATACTGTCTTTTAACTAATAAACTATAGGACCATTTTAAAACCTAGGTATTGTCACAAACTATACTCTCTTTTAACTGTAATAAACCATAGGACCATTGTTTAAACCTAGGTATTGTCACAAACTATACTGTCTTTTTACCGTAATAAACCATAGGACCATTGTTTAAACCTAGGTATTGTCACACACTATACTGTCTTTTAACTGTAATAAACCATAGGACCATTGTTTAAACCTAGGTATTGTCACAAACTATACTGTCTTTTAACTGTAATAAACCATAGGACCATTGTTAAAACCTAGGTATTGTCACAAACTATACTGTCGTTTAACTGTAATAAACCATAGGACCATTGTTTAAACCTAGATATTGTCACAAACTATACTGTCTTTTAACTGTAATAAACCATAGAACCATTGTTAAAACCTAGATATTGTCACATACTATATTGTCTTTTAACTGTAATAAACCATAGGACCATTGTTAAAACCTAGGTATCGTCACAAACTATACTGTCTTTTAACTGTAATAAACCATAGGACCATTGTTTAAACCTAGGTATTGTCACAAACTATACTGTCTTTTAACTGTAATAAACCATAGGACCATTGTTTAAACCTAGGTATTGTCACAAACTATACTGTCTTTTAACTGTAATAAACCATAGGACCATTGTTAAAACCTATGTATTGTCACAAACTATACTGTCTTTTAACTGTAATAAACCATAGGACCATTGTTTAAACCTAGATATTGTCACAAACTATACTGTCTTTTAACTGTAATAAACCATAAGACCATTGTTTAAACCTAGGTATTGTCACAAACTATACTGTCTTTTAACTGTAATAAACCATAGGATCATTGTTTAAACCTAGGTATTGTCACAAACTATACTGTCTTTTAACTGTAATAAACCATAGGACCATTGTTTAAACCTAGATATTGTCACAAACTATACTGTCTTTTAACTGTAATAAACCATAGGACCATTGTTTAAACCTAGGTATAGTCACAAACTATACTGTCTTTTAACTGTAATAAACCATAAGACCATTGTTAAAACCTAGGTATTGTCACAAACTATACTGTCTTTTAACTGTAATAAACCATAGGACCATTGTTAAAACCTAGGTATTGTCACAAACTATACTGTCTTTTAACTGTAATAAACCATAGGACCATTGTTTAAACCTAGGTATTGTCACAAACTATACTGTCTTTTAACTGTAATAAACCATAGGACCATTGTTTAAACCTAGGTATTGTTACAAACTATACTGTCTTTTAACTGTAATAAACTATAAGGCAATTGTTAAAACCTAGGTATTGTCACAAACTATACAGTCTTTTAACTGTAATAAACCATAGGACCATTGTTTAAACCTAGGTATTGTCACAAACTATACTGTCTTTTAACTGTAATAAACCATAGGACCATTGTTAAAACCTAGGTATTGTCACAAACTATACTGTCTTTTAACTGTAATAAACCATAAGACCATTGTTTAAACCTAGATATTGTCACAAACTATACTGTCTTTTAACTGTAATAAACCATAAGACCATTGTTTAAACCTAGGTATTGTCACAAACTATACTGTCTTTTAACTGTAATAAACCATAGGACCATTGTTTAAACCTAGGTATTGTCACAAACTATACTGTCTTTTAACTGTAATAAACCATAGGACCATTGTTAAAACCTAGGTATTGTCACAAACTATACTGTCTTTTAACTGTAATAAACCATAGGACCATTGTTTAAACCTAGATATTGTCACAAACTATACTGTCTTTTAACTGTAATAAACCATAGGACCATAGTTTAAACCTAGGTATTGTCACAAACTATACTGTCTTTTAACTGTAATAAACTATAAGGCAATTGTTAAAACCTAGGTATCGTCACAAACTATACTGTCTTTTAACTGTAATGAACCATAGGACCATTGTTTAAACCTAGGTATTGTCACACACTATACTGTCTTTTAACTGTAATAAACCATAGGACCATTGTTTAAACCTAGATATCTTAATGGTTATTGGAAAATTATTTCTCTCATTCTGTTGAGGGCGACTTATTTCGGAAAGGGAGATATTCATTCTCTAATTAGAAAATAGAATTAAATATATTATTTGGTGATATAAACTTACAAACCATGATTTACTACTTTATTAACTGATCTATTTAGTAAGTTCACCTCTACATTTATGATTTTTGCAACATTTAAACACTTGCCATTAAGTGACTACAAAATAAAGAAACATATGACTACTACTACTAGTGCAAAATACCAATAAAGATTAAAATATTTTGTTGCCATATCCAAAGAGTATATGTAGAAAGTCTCTCTTTCAATGGAAAGTTGAAGGTGCATAAAATGAAGTCATTAAAAGGTTTTAAAATTTGTGGAGGAAAAAAGAATAATATGGTCATTAGAATGAATGATTTGTATAAGGTTTGGTGTTGTAGGGAAAGTGGGACAATAAGGTTTGGTGTTGTAGGGAAAGTGGGACAGATGAGGTTTGGTGTTGTAGGTTAGTCTGGGATTGATGAGAAATGAGTGAGAACTATTGTGATATTTAAACATTGCAATGTCTATATTTAAGACCCTAAAATTTCTTTTTACAGATTCAAGGAGAAATATCAAGCTTAAAAGTTGTTCAGGGACAGCCACTACTTAATATGAGCCACATTAGATCTCTAATGGAATTACAACCATTTTTTAACTCACTTTATCAAGAATCAAAAGGTTCAAAATCCAATAGTCCTTCATCGTTGACACCCTCCAACACATTATTAACACCAAGATCTTTCATTCCTAAATCTCGATCTGCTCCAGAATTTGATTATCGAACATCAGTAAACTCTGAAATACTTCCTTCCAGCAATTTTTACCCTTTAAACAACCAACAAGTCATTGAAGAATCTGTTAAAAAAGATTTTTTAGAGTTTTTCCCTCCATCATAAATATGCTTAATTCAGTATAAATTGTAAATGAAAATCAAACTGGGTTCATTCTCAGTCTGTAATTTGTTTTTATTTATGTTTATCTTCTTCTTAGAGACATGGTTTTAGTATCCAACTAGACATGTCTCCAGAAATATTAAGAAAACAACAGAGAAATATTATTTTTTATTTTGTTGAAAACCTGCCGGTATAGAAGCACACACACATAAAAAAAACCTACCATTATAGAAACACACACAAAAAAGTTGCCAGTATAGACACACACACACACAAAAAAAAAACAATCATTTATTATAAGAATTCTGACAATCTGGTGAGACTGTAAATTGAAACAATTTCTGCTGTGCTCATACCATGAGCATACTCATATGTACCAAATTTAATAAAATATGTAAAAATAGAAGTTATTGAAATTATCGTTTAATTTCTGATACATTTATTTTTGTATAATTGTTATTTCATTAAATTGCAACTGTAATTAACAAGAATGCAAATCGGTAGAACTATAGTTTTGCATGTGTATCTCACAGTGTAATAAATTTATCTTTCTTACATGCATAGTGTTTATGAAATAAGTAATTGGCTGAACATAGAGAGGATACTGGAAGATATTCTCTAGAAATTAATATCTTAATGTATCTTTTAAAACATCTGACTATTTGTAATTATATTTCTCAGGTTTTTAAATTTATTGTAATGTTAATAAAGATTGTCATTTTTAACCTTTCATTTTAAACAAATTATTACATGATCACTATGTACTTTATATTGTTTTTATAAAAGGAAAATATAAAATACATTCACTTTTTTGTAATTGGCAATAATAAATTTAAGTAACCTTTTTCCAAGATGTGAATTAGAAAAGAAACTTACTTACAGCTGAAAGAGTTTTATTTTTTTTTTTTTTTCAAGTATTTTATTTTGAAAAAAGGAAGGCAGTGCTTTGTAGCCTTTTTAGGTCCTCCAATACTGGTGAGAATAATAACAATGTGGTTGAAGTTTAGATTGAAATTTTGAAGATCTTGACATAAAAAGAAAATGGCCATAAGTTGCAGTTCTAAAACAAAAGGTTTGAATGAAGTATTGAGTGGGAAATACAACAGGAGTAAGTGAAACATGGTGAAAATAATACAAGAATAGTTATAGGAACAGAGAGAGTGGTACAAGAACAGTGTTCATCATCATCATCACCGTTTTACGTCCGTTCTTCCACGCTAGCATGGGTTAGACGGGTTGTCCTGTTGTGGACAGTAGCCGGTCGGCTGACCTTGTCTTGCTCATACGGGAACTGATTCTGGCTTGATTTCTACAGCTGGATGCCCTTCCTAACACCAACCTCATTTACAGTGAGTGATGGGTGCTTTTTTCCGTGGCGCCTACACGTCAACTTTACAGTGTGGGCTGGGTGCTTTTTTGCCATGGCACCTCCACGACCACTTTGTATGCTTTATCTTCGGTTTGTACCCGTGGGGGGTCGGGTCTTCTGTATTACTGCGTGACGCCAGAGGTCACGGTTGTGTGTCATCACCTTTGAGAGGTGTAATGGGTAAGGTCGGCTTTTATAGGAACAAAAGAGATAAAGGGAATATGTAAATTCAATATGGTAAATATTTGCAATGAGCCCATTGCCCAGGGGATGGTGGTGGGGGGATGAATGGCACTTGTCCCCCCCCCCCTTCCCCTCGTTTACATATTTATGGTACCTTTTCTCATAACTAGAACAAAGAATAAAAAATGTTTAAAGTAACCAAAAAAACTAGTCAAAACATATCCTAAGGAATTAGTGTCTACCCAAAATGTTTTTAGACCCACCTGAGCACCAACATGCCTGGCTTGAAATGTTTTCATGAAAGTTTGCCCATAAAATTATCTAACAACTGCTCCACCCTACCTATGTAAATATTACTCTAATGTAGTGTACACTTCTGCTTTCTCATCAGCTGTGTTGAGAAGAAATCCTTATATATATTATAGATATGTGGTTAAAGTTATTATTTGCTAATTATTCCTGGGAGAGTTATGGTTAGAATGAGATCACAAATTGGCAGACCATTCATTTGAAATTTGTGAAATATTTCATGACTAACCCGTTAGCATTTACATTACTCTATATTTACTATTATATTTTCATGGTAAACACTTTATCCCATAATTATCTCACATAGTATCGAATCTACGAGATTTTTGTATTATTTATTTTGAGAACAATACCTTAACATAAGTATGAGCAGCCAGTTATGACTGGTTTGAACAGAAAGAGGTGAGATAATCTGGCTGTATACGGCCGGTTTAAATACTAAAGGGTTAAAAAGAGTGTTGTCGTGTATATTTATTTGCTTTTAAAATTACTGTTTTGGTGCTGTTGAAAAGAACTAAATTGAAAATATTTTCAAGGTGTTTGTTTGTGGAAGTAGTGCATGTTTAAGATGTCCAAAACCAGGCATCATCTACCTACCTTTAGTTACAGGTGGACAATACCTGGTTTTGGTATATAGTTTCATCTCAGTTTGGTGACTGTTTCGTTGGAAGTAACAAGAAGTTCATTCATGTAAAGAAGAGTTTTAAAATCGAGGGATACAAAAGTTAATAGAGTGAGGGTCAGAGAAAGAGAGCTCTGTCCACATTTTGTGGTGGGATTGGCTGAAAGTAAACTTCCAATTGAAGAGATAATTACAACTCATAGGTCAGCAACTTAGTGAAGAGAGGCCACTTTAGCAGACATGGACAAAGGATTTGCTGGTATCTACAACAGCATGTTTTCCATGAAGTTCCTGATGGTGCAAAAAAAAGGGAAACCATATCAGCAGTAGATCTAGTTTTAGAAAAACCATACTGTTATGAAAGTGATGGAAAGAGTTATGGCACAGTTAATTAGGGAAAGAATGAAGTTAGGCGTGATGCAGTTTGGTTTTGTGCCTGGGAAACATACTACAGGTGTCTTCTTCCGAGTGAGGCAACTATAAAAAGTTCCTAGCCAAGAATAAGCTATGTTTATCTTTTGTTGATCTAGAAAAACCCCTTGACAGAGTACCTCGATCTATTATCTGGTGGTCCTTGAGGAAATTGGTGTAAAAGAAGGGCTTGTGAGAGCAGTGCAAACCATGTACAGAGGAGCTGTCAGTAAAATGAAAGTAGGAAATGAGTTTAGTGAGGAAATTAAGGTACAAGTAGTTCATCAGAGCTTGGTCCTCAGCCCGCTTCTGTTCATCATAATTCTCAAGGCTATAACAGAGGTGGTATCTTGAACAGCTGTATTTTTGTTCTTTGAATAATTTAAATTCCATGTATGTCTATGCCTGCCTTTTGACCAAAAGTAGTTATTAAACATAATTGTTTTTTTTTTCTATAGCTGTAATTTTAGTCAAATATTTCTTGGTTCGCTTAATTGTTATCATGCACTTTACTATTACTTTAATGTACAGACGACGGCCCTGGATATATTTTCCTACCCACTCGTTCTTTTGTCTCAACAATCAGTGTTCATTAATCATAATCCTGAATACACTCTGATTATTCTATTATATCTGGCTAAACTGCTTTATTGTGGAGTTTTAATAATACTAAAGCATGTCTCAGTTGTTACTATACTACTAAAGATCAGATACATTCTTAAATGCATTCTATTTTTAATAAAGTTCAATCCTGGGGTTGTTTCCCCTACCACTCTTGGTCATAATTGTCATCAAGATCATGATTGTTTTTTATCACTGGAAGACAGTAAGGGTGCCCCTATCCTGTTTAGCTACTCAAATTTTAGGGTTCTTTTCTTGATTTATTTGTAACTTTAAAGGATCAACTACATTTTATATTTATTCATAAGTCAGTCAGAGTTGGGGGGCAACACCCATGAGCTTTGCAGGTTCTCTAGGACTGGTGAACTTGATGGGATTGATATATCAGCATCATCATCATTGTTCAACGCCTACTTTTCCATGCCTGCATGGGTTAAATGGTCTGGAGACTGGGTGTTTTTGTTGTTGCGGCACAATATCAAAATTTGTATGCTAATGTTTTCTGGTGAAGTGTAGAGAAGATAATTCCAGAAGCCTGTATTTCGGGTAGGGAAAGAAATGGAAGAAGGTTGGGTGTTTTGGAGGTGAGTAATGGAGGGAGAAGAGATGGTGGAGAGAGGACACAGCTATCTGGTTCCAAAGATCAAAGGCCATTGTAATAACAATAGAGAAAAGCACACCTGTTCTAAGGAAGTTGCTGTTGTGGATTAGTGAGTTATTAATCAGTTGAATGGCCTTGATAATAAATTCACATTTTATTCATGGAAATGAAAATTCATAAAAAGAAAGAATGAAAATAGGCTGTATGTCTGTGGATGAAATGATAAAGGCATTGCTGTAGAGCAGAGCCAGCAACACCCACTATAACAGCCATTCTACCTCATTGGGCCCCTTCCTCAGGTGGGATACACACCTTCCAATACTGTGGTGTTTATTGAAATCCAAGGTTTCAATATCAACAAATCAAGTCCCCATTATTTAATTCTTCCTCTCCTCCATGTTACAAGCAGCAGTACCCAGATTTGTGGTTTTCTTTTGGATGTAGTTATATTAGTACTACAATGTCGGTATCATTATACTATTAGTACTATAATATCGGTGGATTGGCAGTATTGGTAGAAGATCGGACGCCATGCTTTGCAGCCTAGAGTTACACCCCTTTATAGTCTGAGTTCAAATCCCGCCAAGGTCAACTTTGCCTTTCATCCTTACGGGGTCGATAAAATAAAGTACCAGTAATGTATTGGATAATTGCTGGCCTTGTGCCAAAAGTAGAAACAATTATTATACTATTAGTATAATAATTGCAGTGTATTGGTAGAGGGTCAGACGCCATGGTTTGCAGCATAGATTTATGACCTTTTATGGTCTGAGTTCAAATCCCGCCAAGGTCAACTTTGCCTTTCATCCTTACGGGGTCGATAAAATAAAGTACCTGTAATGCACTGGGTAATGGTGGCTTTGTGCCAAAAGTAGAAACAATTATTATACTATTAGTACTGCAATGTTAGTAGTATTATACTATACATGGCACCAGTGATATTGCAACTCATTTTTACAGCTGAGTGAACTGGAGCAATGTGAAATAAAGTGCTTTGCTCAAGGACACAACATATCACCTGGTCTGGGAGTTGAACTCAAAGCCCAATGCTCTAACCACTAAGCCATGCACCTTTATACATGTTAGTACTACAATGTCAGTCATATTATACCATACATGTTAGTACTACAATGTCAGTCTTATACCATACATGTTAGTACTACAATATTAGTCTCATTATACCATACATATTAGTACTACAATGTCAGTCATATTATCCCATACATGTTAATACTACAATGTCAGTCTTATACCATACATGTTAGTACTACAATATTAGTCTCATTATATCATACATAGTACTACAATGTCAGTAATATTATACCATACATGTTAGTACTACAATATTAGTCTCATTATATCATACATAGTACTACAATGTCAGTAATATTATACCATACATGTTAGTACTACAATATTAGTCTCATTATACCATACATATTAGTACTACAATGTCAGTCATATACCATACATGTTAGTACTACAATATTAGTCTCATTATACCATACATATTAGTACTACAATGTCAGTCATATTATACCATACATGTTAGTACTACAATGTCAGTCTTATACCATACATGTTAGTACTACAATATTAGTCTCATTATACCATACATATTAGTACTACAATGTCAGTCATATTATACCATACATATTAGTACTACAATGTCAGTCTTATACCATACATATTAGTACTACAATATTAGTCTCATTATATCATACATATTAGTACTACAATGTCAGTAATATTATACCATACATGTTAGTACAACAATGTCAGTCTTATACCATACATGTTAGTACAACAATGTCAGTCTTATACCATACATGTTAGTACTACAATATTAGTCTTATTATAAAATATATATTATAGATGGAGGCACATGGCTTAGTGGTTAGAGCATTGGCCTTGCAATCGAAAGGTTGTGAGTTCAATTCTCAGACCGGGTGATGTGTTGTTTCCTTGAGCAAGACACTTTATTTCACATTGCTCCAGTTTACTCAGCTGTAGAAATGAGATGATAGGGACTAGGGTCCATATCATTCCACTGCAAAGTGGTCGTGGAGGTGCCACGGCAAAAAAAGCACCCAGCACTCACTGTAAATGAGGTTGGTGTTAGGAAGGGCATCCAGCTGTAGAAATCAAGCCAGAATCAGTTCCCGTCCCACCCCTGCAAGCAGGGAAAAGCGGACGTAAAATGATGATGATGATATTAGTACTACAATGTCAGTCATATTATACCATACATGTTAGTACTACAATATTAGTCTCATTATACAATATATATTAGTACTACAATGTCAGTCTTATTATGGTGGTGGTGGTGGTGGTTGTTGTTGCCGCCGCTATTGTTGTTGTCGTTAAGGATAAGTGTGTTTGGAGGTAAGATTCGTCGATAACAAGCGAACAAATTTTTTTCACACCAAACGTAGATCTGCGCAACTCCTTCGGGTCTTCCGCTTTTCCTCCTCGTTTTTCAACAAAGCTTGTCATTTCCAACTGGTTTGGGGGTCAGATTCGCTGATAACACTGCTCAACAAAAAAATATTTATTTCATGGTTCTGGTATGATTCTAGGTTAATCAAGTGTGCAGAATCTGAATATGACAACGGTTAAGCTGTAGCAGGTCTAGTTTTCGAGAACCAGCATATCCATGTTTATGACCCATAGCTATGTGGCTCATATTACTTCATCCAATTGTACCCATTATATTTAGTTGTTAACTAATTTATACTTACTGCTTTTGTTTCAGATCACAGAATTGTAACTATCCTCAGCTATTCTTGGATAATTCACAACAACTTTGACTAGTGGGGGAGATGAAACGCCGGAAATGTGTAAATGGCGCGCACCGATTTTGCTATATTTGTGGACTCTTTACCCCAGAAAGCATAAAGAAACCAATCACAAAAGCAGTTCCAGTAAACTACAAATGCTACTTCAAATGTCCATTAGGAGACCAGGACAAGAAATGGGCGCCTCATATAGCGTGTAGGTCATGTGTTAATCACCTAAGTGAATGGAAGAATGGGAAACGAAGCTCTGGTTTGCTATTTGCCGTACCAATGGTGTGGTGAGAACCAAAAGACCACAATAACGGTTGCTACTTCTGCCATATCGGTCTTCTGCCATTATAGGTCTTCAGACTGGTTACACAAAGCATGTGTTGTCTATGTTTGTGGAATAGTAGAGCAGATGCAGAGCACTACATGAAGAAGGATTGGCCAACAAGACCAAAGGATGCACCCGGTAGATTCAACTGTCTGTACAAACCTTTCGTGGATCCAGAAAAAGTATTCCTCTCTCCATTACATCTCAAATTAGGCTTGGCCAAAAACTTTATTAAAAGCATGGATCATGCAGATAATGGGTTTCAGTACTTGTGTAAGAAATTGGGTAGAGTGGTATCTGAAGCAAAGTTAAAAGCAGGGGTTTTGAATGGTCCTCAGATATGTATGCTGGTTACTGATAGTGAGTTTACGAAAACACTAAACCCTTTGGAGACTAATGCATGGAAATAATTTGTAGATGTGGCACAGAACTTTCTTGGAAACCACCGTGCAGACAACTATAAAGAAATTGTTGAAACCATGATACAAAATTATCGCGCTCTGGGTTCACGAATGTCATTGAAGCTTCATTTCTTCCATTCTCATCTGGATTTCTTCCCAAGTAATCTAGGAGACATCAGTGATGAACAAGGAGAGAGGTTTCACCAGGACATTGCCATAATGGACAGTAGGTATCAGGGTTGGTTCAATCCCAACATGATGGGCGACTACTGCTGGACACTGCAACGTGAGGAGAGCCAGCAAAACAAGCGTAAAAGCAAAATCCAAAAATTTTTTTAGAAATGTTTTGAAATATTTTGTTATGTTCAGATTGTTGTTCAGAAATGTTTTGTTAATATACTAAGTGTTAAAAAAATAAATAAAAATATGTTTATATATTTTTATTAATAAGTTAATATGTTTATATCTAAGTCATCATATATTACACAATGGATAAATAAGGCAATACGAGGAACATATTTTCGATCTCATATTAAGGCATTCTGGACCAATAGCAAAAATTGAATATAAAAACTGAATTTAGTGCTATGAAATTAGTAAGATGCACATATTCACATGTAAGAACCATTTTGGCTGTTGACCAGTGTAACGAGACGTTTGGGGGAGTCGGGCCGCTGACTGCGAGGTTCCTCTCGTCACCGGCGGCTCGCCTAATAGAGGTAAGGGCGAATCTTCTCGCGAGGGCGCTTGGTTGTTCCAGCGCATTACCCTCGCCATCACCCAAGACAACGCTGCGAGTGTGCTGGCTGCCTCAAAAATCATTAGAGAGGTTGCCCAGTACCCCTCGCGGCGTTGCTGTCTTTTGCTCTGGTGTTGGCTCGGTTGTTCACCCCTTCCTTTACATTTTCTTTAATATTGTAACATTAAAAGAATATACACGCGAAGAAAATAAGGAGGGGGGGGGGGTAAGAAAGCTCCGGGCATAGTGGGTATCCGAGGCCCCTCCACTACTTCCCCTTCCGTTTTCTGGGAAAAAAGTCAATAGCGGCATGTTCGGAGGTCAGATTAGTCGATAGCGCACGTAAAAGAAACAAAAAAAAAAAAAGAAAAAATTATTGTTTCTCACTGAAATCTAAAGGGTGTTCTTCTATAAATCTACCCTTCCCTTTTCATCTCCATACCACATCCTTTTCTTATGCTGGAAATTATTTTTACGCCGTAAAAGCAGATTTTCCCTCTTCAAATGAGTGAAAATGTGATCTATTTTTTGTAAAATTAACCGAAGTCGCTGTGACACAGTCTCTATCTCACTTTTAAATGGATATTTATATATCTAATATCACTTTATATTGAAATCTAATATCACTTTATATAGAAATCTATTACTTTATATTGAAAGTCATAAAATATTTCTTTGATTTTTTTTTTTAATGGTAGAAACTAACTCAGTCTGGTATATTTTTCTAGTAGGATTAATTACACGTTACACCGTTGTAAGTTAGCAACATAATTACACCTGACACCGCTAAGCAGCACACACTGTAAGCCAACAATATGAAAGGAATGATTAAAGTTACTGAAAGAAAAGAGAATAGAAAACTTCTGCGTAAATTAAAGAAGTTAAGGAATGTAGCATTTTCTCAGAGGAAAGAAGTAAGTTATTCTTATATCTTACTTATATTTATTTACATTATTACAATCATCCAAACACACGTGGTTATTTATGTGGTTTCATGTCTATTCAACTTCTTCCACAACTTTTATCTGTTAGCAATGAACGGATGGTACAAATATTTAATTTGATATTTATAAAACTCTACCCTTGGTGCCCCAAGTATGTGGTTATTTTGCTAAATAATTAATCCAGCCCTGGATATAACTCCAACACGGATTTGATGTCCAACCATCACCGCTCTTTTTCACAAACAATATATCTAGGAATATATTATTCAAATGTCCTTCCTTTTTTTACGTCGACATGGTGTGATTTTAGGAAAATTTGGCTACTATGTCCAATATCCATAAGGAACTTCGACTGTGTAAAATGTAACCGTGTAGTGGAACTAACCCCTCCCCAGCAACAAGGGATTACTGTAAAGATAATTATTTTAGCCCTATACAATTTGTGTCGTTTTCATTGATGTAAATAAATAAATATTACAATAACTGAGCCAACAAACCTATACATGGTACTAAAATATCACCCAAATCTCCTCCAGGTCACACCTTAACCCTTTAACATTTAAATTAAACAGGCCGAATTCTCTTACTTCTTTCTGTTCAAACCGGTTGCTCATACTGATGTTAAGGTATTGTTCTCAAAATAAATAACATCAAAATCTCGTAGATTCGATATTATGTGAAAATACAATAGTATATATAGAGTTGTTTCTATTTATTGCCACGAGGGCGCAAAAGAAGGGGACAAATACAAAGGGGGGGAGTTTACACTTAAGAACGAGTTAAAAAAAAACAAATAACAAATATAAAATTAACAATAAAGTCCTCAATAGGGAGGAGGCGTTTTGGGGGGTCGCACACACCCCGAAAAAGTGTGCAACCCTTCTCTTCAGGAGCACAGAGAGGGTGCTCCCTTGTTCTTCCATCTTTTTCACCTACAGGCTGATATAGAGAGAAGGCGCATTCACACGGGCCATTCTCGCCACTTTCACCCACCTTTCATAAAACTGGCTGGGGTGGAGCACCTCTCTCTCCATCCTGATCCTTCTTCCGAAATGATATCGGAAGAAAAGGACCAGTTGTTGGCCAGAGAGGAAGGTGTCTGACCTCAGTTCTTTCAAACGCGTCCACCATACAACCTTTCACCATGGCTATTACGCACAGAAACACCGCCTCTCCTTTTTTGAAGGGGGGAGGCGGCTTGATCGTTATAATGGACTCGGTGGTCAACCGGATAGGTCCCACCTGTGACAGCAGTCGTTCGACATAGCCCCACAGATCGGCGACGCCCGGGCAGTGTACCCATGCATGTTTGACGGTTTCCTCGTCGCGCACGCATCTGGGATATCTTTTTCGAGGGGTCCCTACCCGGGCGCCCGTGTGTGTAGAGCTTTTCTCGAACGGGCAGAGCCCCTTGGTAGCACTGCCAGGCCAGGGACTTCTGGAAGTTGTCCATGGGTCCCGGGCTAAATGTCCTACGGAACAGGCTGGTCAGTTCGTCTTCCCTGTAAACCTTTCGTACTCCTCCAGTAAGGTGCCGATCGCCCTGATTTCCGAGGTGGTCGACACCATTACTGTTACGTCATCAGCGTAGGCCAACACTGCTTTCCGCAATCCCGGTTCCAAAGGGATGCCCTGCAACAACTTCCACAGCAGTGGCTCGAGGGCCAATACATACAGAAGGGAGGAGAGAGGGCACCCTTGTCGGATGGACCGTGTGATTTCGAACGGCTCCGAGAGGTAGCCGTTCACCTTGACTCTAGAACAGATGCATGGCAGTGATCCAGCCCCTGAAAACGGGTCCGAAACCTGCCGCCGCTAGCACTGCATCCAGGTAACCATGGTCGACCCTATCGAACGCCTTAGATTGATCCAAGTTGATCAGGGCCCCACCAAAGCCAGGTTTGTTCCAAACCCTCTCTATAATGTATCGCATAAGGTGGAGGTTGTCGTGGATGGACCTGGACGGGATAGCACTTGTCTGCGCATCTCCCACCAGGTTGCCCACGACAAGCGCCAACCTCTTTGCTAACACCTTGGCCAAAATCTTTAACTCTGCATTTAGCAGAGTTATGGGCCTGAAATTACTTATTTCGTCCACCTTGTTCTCATCCTTCCTCACTAGCGAGACTACGCCCTTGGTCACAGAACAGGGAATTCTCCTGTTCTGTTGCCAGTTGCAGTAGACCGCCTCGAGGAGATCGGGGAACAAGTCCGGCATAGCTAGATATAGTTCGTATGGAAGACCATCGAGACCCGGGGATTTGCTAATTCCTTACTAAATCCTATTGAAACTACTCTAATCTCTCTTTTGAGAGATCCCCACCACCTGCTGTTGACGATCGCTCCCGTCAACCGCTCCTTAACTAAAGTACTAATCTGGTCCCTGTACACTTTACTTGCCGGTAAGGACATGTTCAGTTTCCAGTAACTGGGTCCCTGTCTATGGGTTCTATCAAGGTTGAGTATGCAGGTCACTAATTTGTGGACAGCTTAAAAAGGTCCCTATCCTTATTTCTAACTAGGACTCTATCTAAGTACGAACTAGATGATCCGCTGTGGTTTGCCCAAGTCCAGGTTGCCGCAGTCGGAAAATCTAGTTGATTGTAAATGTTAAAGGGTTAGAAAAAGGAGGCTACATTTGACAATGTAGTTCTTAATATACAAGAAAAACATAAAATATTGTTTTAGTAACTGATTTGTTTCATTTTTATTTTCTAGATTCCAACTTTAGACATTTTAAAACCCAGTGATTCTAAAGATATAGAGCAGAGAAAAAAGAGGAATGCAGTGAGAAATAAAAAGAGAAAACTATCTCGCAAAAGAAAAAGACATAAGCCGAAACAAGTATGTGCTTTTTTCTGTATATTTTCATCTTATTGGTAAATTCTTGTTCTATACTTGATAACTCTTCGTGGCTGTGCTTCTTTTACAGTAGAATGCCTTTTTTTCTGGGCTTATTGGTTTTGTGACTAAAACCTTCTTTCTCATGGCTTGCTTTCATGCTTCTTTCTACCAATTTTTACTTTCACATGCCAACAATGTTAAATACTACGTCTTTCTGGAATTTTCAAGAGATCTAAAGAAATATCTGCAATCATTTTAACACATCATTTATCTCAACAAGTTTTTTGTTCAACTCTTACAAGAAAGAAAATATGCTGCAGCTTCTATGGTTTGTGACTGAGGTAGAACTAATGTTGCATATATTTAAAAGTTATCTCTAATGTGTGACCTGAAATTATTAACATCATCATCATATGTTCATTTTCCACAGTTGCATGGATTAGATAGGTTGTTACGTTATAGGACAAGTCTACAGCAGGATAGAAGGTGGTATTGTGTTGTTGATTCATTTGTTGCATGTGTGCTCACTTGTAGATTGCTGAGTGGTGTGGTCGCTGTTGACAGTGTGGCCAGAGATTGCTTGTGTGCAAATAATTGAGTAATGATGATGATATGATAGCTCCTTGATTTTGCAGAAAATTAACTATCATCATCATCATCATTTCATTTTACATCTACTTTTTCCCTGCTTGCAAGAATGATAACACAAAGCCTCTATATTACTGAATTATTAAATATAAACCTATGCCGAAGCTATATAAAAAATACACATAAATTTTGTGATATTAATTGTCAAGATGTGTATGCGTTTTTTTTTTTTTTGTTTGTAAAACTTTTATCAAAGTTATATTCATCAAAACTTCATAGATGTGTTGAATTTCACTGGCTTGGTTGAGAGAGAAAGTAAGACCCATTGGTTTGGCTCTGCATAAGCAATGGACTACATTTTCACTCTTTTAATGAAACGCTCCAACTGCCTTGGCTGTCTGACAGCAGGCTATTTATGAATGACGCTTCCTTTGTCTCCCAGACTTGAGAAGAAACGACTTTTGATATCTTCAAATCTCAGACATATTGGCGCTCAAAAGCCATTCAGAATATGAACTTATCTATGCGGCCACAGAGGTCAACTTCCCTGGTGGCTGGTTTGAGAGTATAAAAGCAACTCCGTTGAAAAGAGCAATGAATTACTGCCACAAGTCAAGTCAGGTGACCTAATTTAGCTTGGTTTCTATGGCTGGATGTTCTTCCTAACAACAACCACATTACAATGTGGACTGGGTGCTTTTTATTGTGGCACCAAAATGACCATCTAATAGGGTCGACTGGGAGCCTCTTGTGTCACCTTACAAAGTGGTTTGGGAGCTGCCTCGTCATTTTACCAGTACTGGATGGACTGAGTACTTTTGTTGTGGCACAAGATTGCCATACAGGGTGGACAAAGTGCTTTTTATGTTGACGAAGCTGCATTATGGGAGTGTGGAGAGCAGAGTCCAGCTTTTCATGCTTCTATGCATGGTTGAACAGGATAGAAGGTAGGTCTTCTGCAATACAGCATAATGTCGGAGATCTCGATCCTGTATCATCACTTTTGAGAGGTTTAATTGAGCAAGATCAGCTTTTATCGCTTCATCCCAAGCTTTCCTAGATCTTGCTCTTCCATAGCTTCCATCAACTTTGAGTGCCTTGCACCTTTTTATATAGCTGTCATCTTCCATGTTCATCACATGTCCATACCACATCTCTCCTCTCCTCTTTTGTCCCATCTCTCTCAGTTCACTGATGCTTTGCTGTTCATACACACTACTATTACACATCCATTGATGCATGCAAGATTCATTTGATAAAATCCTTTATTTTCATTTTAGCAATGTATATTGTGACATATTAGAGATCATCATCATTGTTTAACATCTATCTTCCACAGTAGCATGGGTTAGACGGGAATTATCTCACTTGAGGCAAGATTGATCGGGTGACAGTGCCTCACTCGAATAGGACTGTACCTGCAGGTTTTCTACGGCTGGATGCCCTTCCTAACCAACCACATTTACAGCGTGGACTGGGTGCTTTTTGTTGTGACACACCTACATGACCACTTTAGTGTTGACAGGATGTTCTGTGGTACCAACATAACTTTACAGAAAAAGGGTGGTGTGGGTAGGGTTCCTGTAACTTTCCAGTCTTTGGTGGAATCGTCTGATGAATAATTATTTGTTTCTATTTTCAGGTAGAATCAAACGTAGTTGAGAGTGATGAGGACAGTGAAAGTGAAGAGGAAGAAGATATTGATGAGGAGAAGAACAAAGAAGAAAATAGGAAAGCTTTAAAAAGTGAAGAGAAGACTATAAAACAACTGGAAAAGAAGCTTGGACTGAAGAAAAGAAAGACTCTACCTCAGTCATTTATAGATGATGGTTTAGGATGTATCCTTTTTTGAAAACTGTTCATAAAAATATTTTGTTTCTTTTTATAGTTAACTCTTGACGTCCTGTACCGCATGAAACCACATTACCAAAATATTCTTACTGTCTTGTACCACTTGAAAGCACATTAGTAAACCATTCTTAACATCCTGTACCACATGAAACCACATTGGCAAAATATTAACATTCCGTGTAGGTAACACGGTAAAAAGCTCCCAGTCCACACTGTAAATGTGGTTGGTGTTAGGAAGGGCATCCAGCCATAGAAAACCTGTCAGATAGTCCCATGCTAGCATGGAAGATAGATGTTAAACGATGATGAGGATTCTGTACCAAATAAAAGCACATTAGCAAGATATTCTTGAAAAATACAAAATAGCACTAGAACTGCAAATGTTCAAAGATCTGTCCACTAGTAAACAATATAAACATTTGAATTAATAAACCTGTTTTTCTGCTAAATTATTGAAATATGTTAAGAGGTGAATTATGAATATTTTTATTGGAAAGATCCTATTATTTTCAGGGACAGGCAGATAGTGAATACCAAATCTTTTCTTGGAAAAGAAAGTATGATGCAATAAAGGATAATTATTAGTTATGACCTCTTGGTGACATCTGCAAGACAAGTTCCTAGCTAAGTATGAGCCATTATATAAAGATTTTATTGATTTGGAGAAGATCTTTGATAGAGTAACACAATTTGAATTATAGGGATCTTTAAGAAAATTAGGTATAGATGAGTGGCTTGTGGGAGTGGTGTAAGCCATGTGTAGAGATGCCATCAGCAAAGTGAGAGATTAATAAGGAATTCCGTGTGCGGGTTGGTCTCCACCAAGACTCAGTTCTCATCCTGTTCTTGTTTATCATAGTACTCTAGACCATAACAGAAGAGTTTAAGACTGGCTATTCATGGAAACTCCTCTATGCTGCTGGTATATTACTTATATTTAAATTTGAGGAAAATTTAAAGAAGAAATTCCAAACATAAAAACAATACCTAAAATACAAAGACCTCAGTGTAAACTTAACAAAGGCTAAAGTCTTAGTAAGTAAGAAAAAAGACAAGATCTTGTTGCTTTTGAGGAAATGGCCATATTTAAACTGGCTGTATCTGACCAGAATCCTCTTACCCTTTTCTGTTCAAACAGCCTAACTGACCACTCATATTGTTCTCAAAATAAATAATATCAAAATCTCATAGATTTATGAAAACACAATAGTAGATATAGAGTAAGGTAAATGCTAAAGGGCTAAGATACAGAAAAGGAGTTGGGGAAAAAATCCAAACAGTGTATACATTGCAAACTACAGGTACATTAAGAGGTGTAGACAGGCCAACAAAGAGATGTACAAGATGTTAAGATTTAAATTACAAACACTATTCTCAGATTAATACAATTTCAGATAATAATACGCAAGAGTAGTTAACAATAAGAACACCAATACAAGGAAGGGTCCATAAAAGTAAATAGATTTTGTTAGCTAGATGATGTAATTAACAGTAGAAGAGGGTACTCTGGAAGCATAGTAACCAGAATCAGAACAGAGTGGGAAATATTCAGGAAGCTACTACCTCTTTTAGCAATGAAAGAGTTCTCTCCCCAAACGGTAGATTGAATGAAGTATAGTGTTGTATGGTAGTAAAATGTGGGCATTGGACAGAGAGGATATATGAAGGGTGGAAAGGTGAGCATGCTCTGTTGGATGTGTAATGTTGATATGCATATATGAGTTAAGAAAGAAACTGAGTATAGGAGAAATTTGATGTAATGTGCAAATGTGAAGACTACACTGGTGTGGACATGTGAAGCATATTGATGGTGATGAAGATGTGGTGGATGTAGGTTGAGAAAGATATAGACAGAAGTGGTTTTTGGATGTTAAACCTAACAAATTGGAAGAATGTTCTATAAGAGAGGAGTTGTCTCATACAAAAGTGGAGAAACAGCTGTAAAATTGATGAGAATGATATGATTTTAACTGTATTGGAACTTAATATTGTTAATGAGTTATATAATTTAACTGTTTATAGGATTATGCCAGAATAGTTTTACAGTTTCTTCTGAATGAGTTAACTCTGTCTTGTTTAGGAATAGCACTAATTCCTTATTTACCAAACTAGATTAAACAGAAAAGTTTTATTTGTAATAACTAGTATAATAATGATTTCTTTTATATCTAGTATAATAATGCATGTAGTGCTGCCTCTTAGAAATATAAGTTAATTGATAGGATAACGGAGGTACTGCCTAGCAAATGTAGTACAAGATATGGACATAGATGTTGATCACTGGGTAAAAAAGGGCCAAGAAATCTGAGTGGAGGGAAGCTGCAGTAGAGGAAGACATGGGCAGAAGTGGTGAGAGCTGATCTGAAATTGCTAAAGCTCATAGAGGAAATGATAAAGGAACACAAGTGCAGAGACACTGTACTGAGGACCTTTGCAAGCATGGAACAGCAGATGTAAAATGATGATGATGAGTGTAGAATTTGGGGGATGTAATAGTTATATGTAATTGGTCAAGAAAAGAATAATTCTGAACTTTCATTTAGAAAATCATTTAACTAACTATAGAAATCTTTAGTCTGATGTCCAAAACATAAGCTAAGTGTGAAATAACAAGAGGGAACTGTTCAGGTTATATAAGATTGGATTAAATACCTGTTCATGATTATGTACATCCACTGAGACATTAGGGATCTAAGTACTTACCAAAATTATTTCCATATAAAAGTCCATCTCCTTGCTGCCACAACAGTTTCTCATTTTAATACGGTATAATTAAAATGTTCTCGACATAGAACTGCCATCCATAATAATATTTACTATCAGCTTTTACAATCCATCAATTTTACTTGTTCTCATTGCATATCAACACTAACACAAATATATTTCTTCTCCATATAATCATCGTCATCATCATACATCTGTTTTCCTTACTTGCTAGGGTTGGATAGAGGCAATTCCTGTAATATACAATCTCTGCCTCAGCTCATATTTTTAGTAAATCATATGTTTGCATATAATCTATGCTTACCTCATATCTTGGCAAATCATTAAATGTTTGCTGCTATACTTGTACATTTTCCATAGCATGATCTATATTGCTTGTATAGCAAAATAGATATGTATATGCATGAAAATATGACAAGAGTGCTGTACTTTCTTATCACAATCATCATTTACGAGGGTCAGCTGAAAAGTTCATAGACTGACCAAGATACTCTCATGGAAAGAACAAATGAGGTTAATTTTTCAGCATGTCCCTGGAAAGAAACAATGCAGTTATTAACAAGAAAAGTTAAAATTAATGCATGTAAGATTTCACAGCAATAGCATCGCTCCTTTATAATCAGCCTACCCTTCGTAACATCCACTTACCTGCTAACAAGGGTTGAACGGCTCTTTTACAGACTGAAGTGGGGCTACTGACTTCCCAGACAGGTCAGAGGTCTGCATCTTTTTGTATCTTAAAATTAAGACTAATATTGAATTTTCAGTGAATATGACCCTGTTTATTGTTCTTTAAATATGTCCAAGATATTCTTGATGTGACAGGAGATTTTAAAAATTGTGTCTTTCCCCTGCAAAAAGACAATGGAAGTGATTCTGATTCAGCTGGTGATAAATCTGACGATGATGACAGCAAAGACAGTGACTCTGGGATGATTGATGAAAATTGTGATGATGATGATGATGATGAAGATGGTGATGATGATGAAAGCATTCCAGAACTTGTAGAAGGTATATTTCCTTTTCCTCTTCTTTTTGGAGGTAATTTATTAATTATCCTCTCGTTTACTTTTATAACTTTTTGATGTCTGCCATAAAATGAAAAGTATTTTCTCATTAGTTTTCTTTTATGATGCAGTAAAGATTAGATTAACTATTCTGGTTTGAAAAAATATAGATAAGGTGCTTAAAATACAGGAGTAGATCCAATTTTGCACATTAGGTGTCTTCTACTATAATCCCAAGCTGACTAATGCCTTGTGAATGAAAATTAAAGTATGGGTTGACATCAGAAAGGGGCATCTGACCTTTAAAATATCCTCTCCAACCCATGCCAGCATAGAAAAGTCAATATAAAAACAAGGAGAATGATAACTCTGATAATGGTAACATCTGGCTTGATTGTAGATATAATCCAACTTGTTCAAAATGAACTTTTAAATTGAGAATGTTTTTGCAAATACTGTTCTTTATTATTATATTTAGTTATTCATCTCATTTAATTCCAAACTGGATAGCCATGAAATCAAATAAAGCACCCAGTCTACACTATAAAGTGGTCATGTAGGTATCATGACAAAAAGCACTCAGTACTCACTGTAAATGTGGTTGGCATTAAGAAGGGCATCCAGCTGTAGAAACCAGCCCAAATCAGTTCTATATGAGCAAAGCATGGTCACCTGACCTAGCATTGTCCACAACAGGACAACTCGTCTAACCCATGCTAGCATGGAAAAATGGACGTTAAACAGTGATGATTTAAATCATCATCATCATCACTGTTTAAATTTTATTTTCCATCTTTGCATGGGTTAGACAGTTACCTCATGAAACTAGTGAGGTCAGGTGATCATGTCTTGCTGATGTGGATCTGTATTTTGGCATGGTTTTCTTGACTGGATGCCCTTCCTAACGCCAATTACCTTGCAGGGTAGACTGAATGTTTTTTTTTGTCATGTCATCATCCCATCAACCTTACAAGGTGGACTGAGTGCTTTTTGTCACCAACATGACCACTTTACAGGGTAGACTGAATGTTTATTGTCATGTCACCAAAATGACCACTTTACAGGGTAGACTGGGTGTTTTTGTCATGGCAACAACATTACCACCTTACAGGGTTTGAAATGTAGATATAATAGTCACAGTGAAGAGATGTAAAATTGAATATAAACAAGAAAATAAAGTCAGGATTAGTCTTTTGCTCAGTAAATGGGATCATCATTCATCATCATCATTTTACGTCCGCTTTTTCCCTGCTTGCAAGGGTGGGACGGGAACTGATTCTGGCTTGATTTCTACAGCTGGATGCCCTTCCTAACACCAACCTCATTTACAGTGAGTGCTGGGTGCTTTTTTGCCGTGGAGTGATATGGACCCCAGTCCCTATCATCTCATTTCTACAGCTGAGTAAACTGGAGCAATGTGAAATAAAGTGTCTTGCTCAAGGAAACAACACATCACCCGGTCTGAGAATTGAACTCACAACCTTTTGATTGCAAGGCCAATGCTCTAACCACTAAGCCATGTGCCTCCATGTGGAAAGGAATACAAATACTGAAGAAAAATTACCCCCTTCCCCCATCATTGGTGGATTGGCAGTATCGGTAGAGGGTCGGACGCCATGCTTTGCAGCATAGAGTTACGCCCCTTTATGATCTGAGTTCAAATCCCGCCGAGGTTAGCTTTGCCTTTCATCTTTACAGGGTCGATAAAATAAAGTACCAGTAATACACTGGGATAATTGCTGGCCTTGTGCCAAATGTAGAAACAATTATAATTAATGTGTGTCTTTTTAAAATTATACTAGTTATACTATTTATTTAATTATATTAATTACCTTCATTATTGAAATGTATTCTATCATTGTTTCTACTTTTAGCACGAGGCCAGCAATTATCCCAGTGCATTACTGGTACTTTATTTTATCAACCCCGTTTAATGACCTCCAAGGTAACAATCCAATAAGTTTATCATTCGGTGGATTGGCAATATCGGTAGACCGTCGGACAACATGCTTTGTGGCATATAGTAGCAGCCTTTTACATTCTGAGTTCAAATCTCGCCAAAGTTAGCTTTACCTTTCATCCTTATGGGGTCCATATAATAAAGTACCGGGGTCGATTTAATCGTCTTTTCCTTCCCCCAAACCCCAAAACTGTGCTTAAATCAGAAAGTATTATTTTTAACATTTAATGTCCTATTTATATTGCTGTAGTCTATAAAACAACAACACTATTTTCTATTTTATTGTTTTAACTATATCTTATATATCCAAAGTTTAACTATATCTTATTTTACTTTATTAAAATAACAGATTAAAGTTTAAGCAAAGAATTGCTGCTTTCACCCTTTTAGTTTTCACATTTATTAATATTATTATTTATTTTACAAAGTTACTGAAACCAAACAAGCCTCCATTCTGAAAATGGCAACTACTGAAGACAGTTCAGAGAAATCAGTAAAAAAAAAAGTTAAATTTGATGAATCTGTTGAAGTATCAAAGGCAAAACAAGTGAAGTTAAGTGATCAAAATAAAGATACTTTGAAAGAAGATATTTATGGCCGGTTACGAGATGTTGATGGAAAGGTTGTGCCTTCAAAACCAACTGGCTACATTCCTCCAGCTTTACGGCAAAATATTTCTAGAGTTAATGTCATTGATACAAAAGTAAATAAACAAATGAAAGGACTTGTTAATCGGTAAGCAAGCAGATTTTTCAGTTTTTGTTTCTTTTTTCTTGATTAAGTAACAGCAATTATCTCTTAATAAATTAACAGCAATTATCTCTTAATTAAGTAACTACAATTATCTCTTAATTAAGTAACAATTATTTCTTAAGTAACAGCAATTATATCTTAATTAAGTAACATTTATTTCTTAATTAAGTAACAGCAAGTATATCTTAATTAAGTAACAGCAATTATCTCTCAATTAAGTAACAATTATCTCTTGATTGAGTTACAGTAATTACCTCTTAATTAAGTAACAGCAGTTATCTCTTGATTAACAGAAATTATCTCTTAGTTAATTAATAGCAATAATCTCTTAATTAAATATTAGATCGTAGTAAAATATCTATCTGTAAATTAGTTTATTTCTTTCTTTAAATATATTTACCATAATCAGGTACAAACATCTGAAAAATATATTTTATCCCCCCCAAAATGACAGCTTTTCTTGCTAACTACCATCTTCTCAGTTACACTTCCAACATATTAAGGCTGATTAAAATATGTGGAAATGGAAACTGTCTCGTATTTTGACCTGTAGATATCTTCAGGAAAAAAGAAAACAAGTTATTTCTCTTGAACTGTGAAAACATTCTGAAAATGTCTTGTATGAGAATCTGGCAGATTTTCATTCTATATAATTACATGGTTCAAAGAAGAGGAGTATAATTTTAGATATATATTTAACCCTTTAACATTTATGTTATTATATATATTTATTCCAAAACAAAATGTATGACAACTGATAAAAACAATGCCAATCTCCAACTCACAATCTACAACCAGCAAATTGCTCAAGTTACGGAGTTTGTATATCTCGGTCACAAACTATCATCAAACAACAATGGAATGGTTGCTGCACAATATCAAATCGCTCTAGGTTGGGCAGCTTTCAACAAGAACAAGGAAGTACTAACATCAAAACGAATTTCCTATCATTTGAAGGCTAAGATCTTTGATATTTACATCTTACCAGTTGTGTTATATGGTCTTGACTGCGTCAATTGGATGACAAGGTCACTTCAGAAGCTCTCTACATTCCAGAACCGCATCATGAGACTGGCAAGCGGCTCAGCGACCGTATCTGTATCAGTGAGCTGCTCAACATTACCAAACTAAGACCAATTACATCAATTGTCAAGTCAAGAGTACTCAAACTATGCGGTCATATAAAAAATCAACTCATGGTGTGAGTAGGTTATGCCTGGAAGGAAGGTTGGTTGGTAAAAGAAGCAGAGGCCGGCAGCCAAAACGATGGCTTGACAATGTCAACTTATGGACTGGACTTGATCTTTGCTCTTTGAACTCTGTTGGTAGTGATCGAACTTTGTGGAGAGTGGTATCACATGTTGATGCGCAGTCTGCAACTGGCAGAGTTTAGCATCACAAGAAGAATATATTTACTATTATATTTTCATGGTAAAGGCTTTACCTCAATAGTTATCTCACATAATATTGAATCTATGAGATTTTGACATTATTTATTTTGAGAACACTACCCCAACATCAGTATGAGAGGCCGGTTACAGCCAGTTTAAATGGAAAGAGATGAGTGAATTCAGGCTGGATACAGCCAGTTTAAATGCTAAAGGGTTAACAATTTTTTGTCATTTTTCTTTTAGTGTTAATGAAGCAAATATGTCAATAATGAGTCAGCAACTTGAAGAAATGTACAGTTGTCACAGTCGTGCTCTTCTAAATAAATGTTTCTTTGAAAACATTAGTAGCACAGCTATTCGACCTGAGTCTAGTCTAGATCGTCTTTTGTTAGAGCTGGCACTACTTATTGCAATTATCCACAGTAATGTTGGGGAAGAAATTAGTAAGTATTTTTTTTACTAATGAAAAATTTGTAAACTTAATTGTATCAATACATTCAATACTGCATGGTTAGCTGTTTCTGATCTTTCAATAATATAGAAATCATTTCCTGTTATCAAAAGGTCTTTTATTCAAAAGTTAAGTTCTAAAATATACTGTATATACTTGTGTAAAGTTGAATTTTTTAGACCATTTTTGTGGTCGACTATTACATGGATACTACTTTGAGGGGCTTGAAATTAAGCTAGAAACCATGGTACCATATCAATAGCAGAAGCCCAACTGATCTCTAAACAAATAAAAACCAAAACAATGAATTATGGTTATACTACCAATACATGTTTGAGTAAATTTTTAGTTTCAGACATGTATTTTCAATAATATAAATTTGTCATAAATTCAGATGATTTTGTAACAGTGTTATTTCTATGTACAGGATGATACCTTGACCCACAAATGTTGATCTGTTAGCTGTGAAATACTAGGGTCGACTTTTATTTAAGGTCTATGGAAAATTTCAGATTTTTTTGTCAATTGACTATTACTCGAATACATATAGTAATGTCAAAAGTTAGTTCTAAGACATAATATTTTGTTAACATTTCAGAGGAAACAATTTTATGTTTGTTTTAGTGTTTAATAAAATAATAACTTTAATATCAGTTAGTAGAAGGCTGGATATTGAAGTGAAATTGCTGTTAGTATTGGATTCAATAAATGCTACAGTTTCTGTATGTTATAATGATTGTCATTTGTTTATAGTACATCAGTATGTTATATTTTCATTGGTTTATAGTAGATCAATATGTTATAATGATAGCTATTAGTTGATCAAGAGCTAAGAAGTATCACGCTGACTATCTGCTGAATCACATCCCATGTCTGATACTGCTCCAGGGTTTTATTGTGAAAAACATTGAACTCAGAATAGTTCAGAAGGAAAAAGAAAAAATTAATTTTTCTAGAAAAATTAACTTGAAATTAAATGAAAACTTGTGTGAAATTGTGTGCTAAAAATCAAATCTGAAAAGACAACAAGAAATGACTAATACAGTTAATTTTAACCCTTTTGATTCCTAACCATTCAATACCATCTCTGGTTTTATACAAAACTGCTTGTTTTAAAGTATTTATATTAAAATCTTCCACCACAATTTTAACAAAAAACCTTTGTTAAGATATGTTGCAAACACCAACTTAATAATGAGAACGTTCATTATAAATCCCTTCAAATTCTTGATTATTTAAAAAAGGTATTTGAAAACCATAGGTAGTGTATTAAGTTAGAAATCTATTTATTAGTCTTGTATAAATCCATCTATTTACTAGTCACATATAAATCCATCTATTTATTAGTCACATTGTATAGATCCATCTATTTACTAGTCATATTGTATAGATCCATCTATTTATTAGTCACATTGTATAAATCCATCTATTTATTAGTCACATTGCATAGATCCATCTATTTACTAGTCACCTTGTATAAATCCATCTATTTACTAGTCACCTTGTATAAATCCATCTATTTACTAGTCACCTTGTATAGATCCTTCTATTTACTTGTCATCTAGTATAGATCCATTTGTTTAGTTGTCACATTGTATAAATCCATCTAGTTACTAGTCACATTGTATAGATCCATCTATTTACTAGTCACCTTGTATAAATCCTTCTATTTACTAGTCACCTTGTATAGATCCATCTATTTACTAGTCAGATAATTAATTTGCTGGTGATTTCACCTATTTTCAACATTGCTGGAAAATCTAATCATGCTTAACCAAACATTTTAAAGAGTAATGTGATTAATGCTCTATTTGTTTGAATTAAATTTTTGTAGTCACAACTTCTCTTAAAGTTACTATAAATTTGAATAAAACCAGTGGTAATGTATTAGACAAAGCAGCATATCTTTAGCTATATCATAATTATTTTATTTATCTAATGATCTATGTTCCCCTTTACATCTAACAACTCAATATCTATTTTACTTGTAGGTGCTTATATAATTCAACATTTAATCGAAAAGATGTATGTCTACCGCAAAAAGAAGGGAGGCAAAGAGCTGAATAATATAATTACGTTGTTGTGTTGTATGTATAATTTAAAGGTGGGTTTGGTTTTATTAAAACAATATAATTACTTTATGCTGTATGTATAATTTAAAGGTGGGTTCACCATCATCATCACTGTTTAAACTGGCCAGAATTTTCTCACCTCTTTCTGTTCAAACCAGCCATAACAGGCCACTCATACCAATGTTAAGGTATTGTTCTCAAAATAAATAATATCAAAATCTCATAGATTCGATATTATGTGAGGAAAAGCCTTTAACCACAAAAATACAATAGTAAATATAGAGTAATGTAAATGGTAAAGGGTTAACATATGGAGTGGACTTGATGGAGGTTGTTTTTTTCGTTTTACTAAATCAATATAATTTATGTTGTAAGAATAATTTAAAGGTTTATTCAGTTTTATTAACCCTCTAGCTTTTAAACCGGCCATATCCAGCCAGAATTCTCTCAGCTCTTTCTGTTCAAACCGGCCATAACTGGCCCCTCATACTGCATTTAAGGTATTGTTCTCAAAATAAATAATAACAAAATCTTATAGATTCAATATTGTGTGAGGTAAAGCCTTTACTGTGAAAATACAATAGTATATATAGAGTAATGTAAATGGTTACAGTATTTAAAGGGTTAATGTAGTATAAGTATTTGTTCTGTTATGGTTAATGTAAAGGTTGGTTCAATTATTTTAAAAAATGATATAATTATTTGTTGTATGTATAATTTAAAGGTGAGTTAAATTTTATTAAAACTCCTTCCATTTTTGTACCTAGTAAATTACATTTGTTTAGTGTTATATGTTTGTAATATTAATTGTATTATATAATGATATAACAGAGAAGTATGACAGAAAATAGGACAATAATATAAAGAAAGATGAGACATAAATGAGCCTTAAAGTACATAAAGTTGATATAGTGTATGAATAAGAGAGAGGGAGAGAAGTTCATCAACACAGACTATAATAGATGTTCATATGTCAGTCATGGAAGAAGACATTGCTGAGCTTCACTGTAACAACATTTCTTTTGTTAAAGTTTTCAAGGATAAAATATTCAGAGAGAAATAGTTTTACTTATAGACATGGATGGGCAATAAAGCAGCAAAACTACTGGGAGCGATGATGTGATGTGATGACAGCATGATTAACATCTATTGCAATGATGTGATGTGTTGACATCATTATTCAAAACTATTATACAGTGTCATATATTTCATCCTTATGGGGTCGATAAAATAAAGTACCACTAATGTACTGGGTAATTGCTAGCCTTGTGCTAATAGTAGAAACAATTATATATTTTATTCTGTAAGTAAGACCTATAAAGTGGTTGGTGTTAGAAAGGGCAATCTCAAAGCTGAAGTATATGTAAGAGAAATGTGTCTCCCTCCCCTAGTGTCCGTCTAGGAAGATATTAGCTCTGATTAGGTACTGACTTGGTCCGTATCAACCCATCTAACCCATGCCAGCATGAAAAACATCTTAATTGATGATGATAATGTATTCAGTGAATTGGCAGTATCGGTAGAGGGTCTGACGCCATGCTTTGCAGCAAAGAGTTACGTCCCTTTATGGTCTGAGTTGAAATCCTGCTGAGGTTAATTTTGCCTTTCATCCTTATGCGGTCGATAAAATAAAGTACCAGTAATGCACTGGGATAATTGCTGGCCTTGTGCCAAAAAGTAGAAACAATTATATTAACTATATAAATGTGTAATATTCATTATTTTAGCTACTTAATCATGAAATATTTTATGTCCTTAATTTTCATTTACTATTTCTCGATTACAAGTTTTCATTGTTCCGTAATATATATATATATATATTTTTTTACTTTAACCCCTTTGATACCAAACTACCTGAAACTGACCCTTTGTTCTATGATACAAAACTATTTATTTTAAAGTATTTGGATTTAATGAAAAACCTTCCATCATAATTTTGTGTAAAAGCCTTTGTTAAGTTATGCTCCAAACATCAGCTTGATATCATCATCATCATCAACGTTTAACGTCCGTGTTCCACGCTTGCATGGGTTTGGACGGGGGTTTTCCCACTTGAGGCAAGAGTGATTGTCTTGCTCGCATAGGACTGTCTGGCAGGTTTTCTACAGTTGGATGCCCTTCCTAACACCAACCACATTTACAGTGTGGGTCTGGGAGGTTTTTACCGTGTTGCCTACACGGCCACATTACAGCGTGGACTGTGTGTTTTTTTGTTGTGACACCTACACGATCTCATTTGTTTCGGCCTGGATGGTGTGGCACCAACATAACTTTACATAGAAGGGGGCGGTGTGGATGGGGTGGGGGTGGTGGGACGGGGGTGTATTTTGTTAGAGATGCCTACTGACTGTAGTAGGTTTTACTTTGTATTTAGGTAAGGCGGGTCTTCTCTATTACTGAGTACCGCCAAAGGTCTCGGTCCAGTGACATTGTCTTGGTGAGGTGTAAGTGTGTGAGGTCGGAGTTTATCAGCTCGTCCCAGGTTTTTCTGGGTCTGCCTATTCCGTGGCTACCGTCTATCTTTATTGCCCTGCACTTTGTTATACAGCTATCGTCCTTCATGCGCATCACGTGACCATACCAACGTAGCCTTCTCTCTAGTAAACAACATCTGATCCCTCTTATTTCTAATTTTTTCCTTAGTTCGTTTATGCTTTGTCGTTCACGTATATTACTATTACACATCCAGCGGAGCATGCAAGCTTCGTTTCTCTCTAGTCTGCGTATATCCTCTGCACACAATGCCCAGGTCTCACTGCCATGCAACATTGCTGTTCGTATGCAGGCATCGTACAACCTGCCTTTCATTTTTAGGGAGAACCCTTTAGCGGCTAATAGTGGTATAAGCTCTCTGAACTTTTTCCACCCAGTTCTGACTCTAGCTACTGTACTTTCAGAGCACCCTCCCCCACTGCTGATTTTGTCACCCAGGTAACGGAAGCTGTCCACTATTTCTATAGAACCCTCTGCGCAGTTGAAAGAGCTAGTATTTTGTGGGCACTTGCTGCTACTTATTGCCCCAGAACACCGGCCACATGTAAAATCTCTGTTCTTAGTTAGCTTACCTGTGATCCCACTACATCTTTTATGAACCCAAACTTTGCATTTGGGACACAAAATGGAATTTCTACCTACGCCTTTCCTACACTCTGCGCATGGCCACTTCCCAGAGGGGACCGCCGCCTTATTTTCTTTCTTACAAACTAGAACTTTAGTCTTAGCCAGGTTAATTTTAAGGCCTTTTGATTCTAGGCCGTGCTTCCATGTTTGGAATTTCTTCTCTAGCTCGGCCATTGATTCAGCTATGAGCGTTAGATCATCTGCGTATAGGAGTTCCCATGGGCAGCCGGTCTTGAACTCCACTGTTATAGCCTGGAGGGCAATAATAAATAGTAGGGGGCTAAGAACAGAGCCCTGATGAACACCAACTTTTACACTAAACTCTTCACTATATTCGTTGTTAATTCTAACCTTGCTGACTGTTTCTTTATACATGGCTTGTATAGCTCTCACAAGCCATTCATCAGCACCTAGTTTTCTAAGAGCCCACCAGATAATGGAACGGGGGACTCTGTCGAAGGCCTTCTCCAAGTCGACGAAAGCTAAGTATAGGGGTTTACTTTTAGCTAGGTACTTCTCCTGTAGTTGTCGTACAATGAAAAGAGCGTCTGTGGTACTTTTTCCTGACACAAACCCGAACTGCATTTCATCTAGATCAATTCGCTCTCTGATTAGTTGCGCTATTACTTTTTCCGTGACCTTCATGACCTGGTCGATTAATTTAATGCCTCTATAGTTACTCCTATCTAGGGCATCTCCTTTACCCTTATAACAGTTAACGATAATGCTGCTACGCCAGTCCTTCGGAACAACCCCATTCTGTATGACTTGGTTGACTATCCGGGTGACCATGGTGTGTCCCACCGTACCAGATGCCTTCAGCATCTCGGCAACTATTTCCGAAGGCCCAGCCGCCTTGCCTGTCTTCATATCTTTGATTGCCTTACTTATTATACTACCCTCGACTAACACTGCTGGTCCCTCTATTGGGTCGATGTGGGGGAGACTGTCTTTCTCCCATTTATTCTCCTCATTTAGTAGCCTTTCATAGTGACACTTCCAAGCTACCTTCTTATCGGCGTCGGTGATGGCAAGTACGCCGTCATCGTTAAGTACACACTTCTCCCCGACAATATCACTGTTTTCCTTGACAAATTGCCTAGCAATCCTGAACACCTCACGTTTTTGGTCCTCACGTTGTAGAACATGCTTGAACTTTCTTTCCTCTGCTTCCCTTCTTGCGAAGTACACTTGTCTCCTAGCTTCCCTCCTGGCCACTTGATAGTCTTCTCTGCTTCCCCCATCCCGCCATACTTTCCAAGCCTGCTTTTTGGCCTTAATTGACCCCTCCACCTTACTGTTCCACCACCATGTTACTCTCCTCCTGCCTACAGGCCTGCTCCAGCCACAGACTTCGTCTGTCGCCGTCAGCAGGTTTGCTTTCAGGAATTCCCACTGTTCCTCTACCTTGTACGACTCTATTTGCTCTTCCTTACTGTCGAAAGCATCAAGTAATATGCTTTGGAATTTATTTTTGGCTGTGGGGTCCTTTAGCTTCCATATTTTTCTCAATGAAAACATTTATATTACCAAGTCCCTCTAAATTCTTGATTATTTTCAAAATGATTTGAAAACTACAGGCAATATCTTTCATCATTGTGTAGTGTGCATATTGATATTATACACAGTATGCATACATGTAGATATGATACATCAAATAAAATCGTAATTGACAATATACACAGAAATTGAACGAAGACTGTTTCACTCTCTTATGTAATCAGTAACGTAATCCATGATACATTAAAAAAAGACGATATTATATATAAACTGCATTAGGAGAACATTAGTGATGGAAATATATGTTTATTTAAACGATCGCTAACCGGAAGTGTTGACATTTGAAAATTTTAAAGAAGTGAATCTTTAAATAAGCTATAAAATATATTTAATCAACAGCTACGAAATGTAGTAGATTAATTATGTAATATTCATTATTTATTGAAAGAAATCCAACTTATTTTACTAACTGGATTAAAAGAAATAAACCGTATGCAGTCCCGCACTCCTTACTTTATTTTAGTTTAGATGGTAATGGAAGGGTTAAAAACTTATAATGAAAAGATTAAGGATATAAGTAGTGTTGTCTTTGATTAGAGATAAGGTAACATCATCATCATCATCGTTTAATGTCTATCTTCCACGCTAGCATGGGTTTAGACGGGGATTGTCCCACTTGAGGCAAGATTGGTTGTCTTGTTCATATAGGACTATCTGGCAGGTTTTCTACGGCTGGATAAGGTTAAAGACATAAGCAGTGTCTTTCATTAGAAATATAGTAACAAAAGGATTACACAGGCAGTGTCTTTGATTTGAAATATGGTAATGGAAAGGGTTAAAGACAAACTGTATTGTAACATTACTCATTCTAAATATATTTTAGCATAATATTATACTTATATTTCCAGATATTCCATTCCACTCTGTTGTTTGACCTCACCAGGCTGTTTATGGATTCATTCCAAGAAAAGGATGTGGAAATTCTTTCGATAATATTCAAAAGTAAAGATTTATTTATATTTTATACATAGCTACTGATATATTCACTACCGATATAGCTTTACATTTTGTACATAGTCACTAATATCTTTACTAGTGATATAGCTTTACATTTTGTACATAGGTACTGATAGTTATGCTCCAGGTAGAGCCGCTACTTCTTTGAATTGAGAGATCACAGCAAGATGGTTGGATAATATCCATGAGCTTGGTTGGTCATGCTTGGAGGGATCCAGCCGGATCAGTTGGAGACAGTTGCTTCTGACAGGACCCGCTGGAAGGACTGTTTGAGGACTCTGCCCCCACAACGCTCTCAGGTATAAGTGGGCGAAGAAGACGACGACTACTGAAATATTTATCACAGATTTATATTTACAATGAATGTTGATTAATTAGTAGTTTTAACAACTAGAAAACTAGATGAAGTCTACCTAATTTGCTCATCATATCATAAACATTTTACATTACAAATACTATCTTAATGAAATTATAATTTCAGTAAATTCTTCATTAATTAATTAAAATATAAAGTATTTGATTAGAAATATGGTAACAAAATGGTAAATATTGTTGCATTATAAGGTGGTGTGTTGGCAGAGATTGAAACATAAGGTTCTAGTTTTTACTTCTGTTAGCTCTAAATTTTGTGTTTAGGCATACAGCAAGGGTTGGCTTTAGCTGTCAACTTGTGAAGTTGATAAAATAAGCATTAATGTGCTTGAATTACTTTGTTCTTTGGAAAACTGGTCTTGTACCTTGGTAAACTAATCAATATTACTGTAAACTCTTGCTAGCTGGGAAAGGGGATGTTAAATGATATGTTGTATTATTATATTGTGTTATCTTGTGTTCATACATGTCCAACACCTGATATATGTTTATATATAGTGAAGAATTCAGTGTGCAAGTGGGGGTCCACCAGGGCTCTGTTCTTAGTTCCCTCATGTTCATTATTGTGCTACAGCCTATAACAGAGGAATTATGGCTGGTTGCCAATGGGAACTCCTATACGCTGACAACCTGACTCTCATAGTTAAATCTATGACAGGATTAGAGAAGAAATTTCAGACATGGAGGCAGAGTTTGGAAATAAAGTCAACCTGGCAAAGACCAAAATCCTAGTGAGCAGAAAAGAAAATGGCTCTGATCCCCTCAGGGAAATTGCCCTGCTCTGTATGCAGGAAAGGAGTAGGTAGAAACCCAATCCTGTGTCACAAATGCAAATCATGGGTACACAAGAGGTGTGATGGCAATGAGGCAGGCTAGCAAAGAACATCATATGTGGACATTGCACAGGAGCAGTAAGAAAAAACCCTCAGGAAATAAGATGCACTGAGGACCACATAGAAATAGTCAATAGCTTCTGTTACTTGGGCGATGGTGGCTGTGCAGAAGCTACAGTTGCCAAAGTAAGGACGGGATAGAAATATTTCATGGAGCTGCTGTCGTTACTAGCTACAAAAGGTTTCTCACTCAAGATAAAAAGCAAGCTGTATGATGCTTGTGTGTGAACAGCAATATTACATGGAGGTGAAACCTGGGCACTGTGTGCTGAGGAACTACATAGATTAGAAAGAAATGAAGCCTGCATGCTCTGATGGATGTGTAACAGTAGTGTGCATAAATGAATTGAGAGCAAAACTGGACTTACCAGGGATCAAATACTGGTATGGGTATGTGCATGAAGGATGACAGCTGTTTAAAAAGGTGCAGGACACTCGATGTTGTAGAGAAGACCTTAGAAGACATGGGATGAAATGATAAAGGCTGACCTGGCAGAGCTGAACCTCTTGGAGATAACACAGGACCAAGATCTCTGCCTCTACAATGTACGACAGAAGACCTGAATCAGCAACCCAGTCTAGTACACACCGTAAACATGGCTTGCGCTTAAGAAGGGGATCCAGCAGTCATGAAATCTCTTCCAAAACACGGTCCTAGAGCAGCCAACAGGCCAGACCTCCCTCAAAATATGCCCACCCATCTCCCATAATATGATTCCACTATGAGCAGGGTATGGCGTGGCCAACTGGCCAGATTAGCCTCATAAGTGGGACCACTCAGTCCCACACTGTAAACATGGTTGGTGTTGGGAAGGGCATTCTAGCAGCTGTAAAACCCCAGCCAAAACATGGTCCCGTATGAGCAAGGTATACTACAGCCAACTGGCAAGACCTGCCCCATAATGGGAACACGAAATTCTACACTGTAAACGTGATTGCTGTAAGACATCCAGCAGCTGTAAAAAGCCAGGCAAGACACAGTCCCATATGAACAAGATACGGTATGCCAACTGGCCAGACTTGCCGCCTAAGTCACACTCTGTAAATGAGGTTGGTGTTAGCAAAGGCATCTAGCAAACAAAAATCCCAGCCAAATTACAGGTCCCACTATAAGCAGAATACGGCATAGCCCACTGGCCAGACCTACTTCATAATGGGACCACCTAGTTGCATGGTTCCGTTATGAGCAAGGTATGGCGTGACCAACCTGCTATGCCCTCCCCATAATGGGATCACCCAGTTCTACACTGAACGTAGTTGGTGTTAGGAAGGACATCGAGCAGCTGAAACGCGATCCAGTATAAGCAAGGTACGGTGCAGCCAACTGGCCAGACTAGCCTCATATATGGGACCACCCAGTCCTACACAGTAAACATGTTTGGTATTAGGAAGGGCATCCCACAGCTCTAAAAACCTAGCCAAGGTACGGTGTGGCCATCTGGCCAGACTTGCCTCATTATGACGACCACCTATTCCCACACTGTAAATGTGGTTGGTATTAGGAAAGGCATCCAGCAGCTGTAAAAATCCTCAGCAAAACACAGGCCCTGCTATGAGCAAGGTTCAATACAGCCAACTAGCCAGAGTCTTACCTCATTAGGAGTCCACCCAGCTCCCAATTATGGATTTATGAACAGGAATTGGTCAGACCCCTCTCATAACAAGACTACCCAGTTTCACACTGTCAGCATGGTTGGTGTTAGAAGAGCATCCATCTGTAAAAAAAACCCAGCCGAAGTAGTCCTGTTTGAGTAAGGTAAGATGTGGCCAAATGGATGACTCGTCTAACCCATGCAAGCATGGAAAATAAGGTGATGATATATGTATAGGGTATCATCATCACCATTGTTTAACATCTATCTTCCACGCTAGCATGGGTTAGACAGGAGTTGTCCCACTTGAGGCAAGATTGGTCGGGTGACCGTGTCTCACTCGTATAGGATTATCTGGCAGGTTTTCTAGGGCTGGATGCCCTTCCTAACACCAACCACATTTACAGTGTGGACTGGGAACTGTTTTCCGTGTTCCCCACACGGCCACATTACAGCATGGACTGTGTTTTTTTTGTTGTGACACCTACACCATCTCGATCTCGGTAGAGAGTCAGACGCTATGCTTTCCAGCACAGTTACGTCCCTTTACGGTCTAAGTTCAAATCCCGTCGAGGTTAACTTTGCCTTTCATCCTTACGGGGTCGATAAAATAAAGTACCAGTAATGTACTTGGGTAATTGCTGGCCTTGTGCCAAAGTAGAAACAATTATCTCATTAGTTTGGACTGGATGTTGTGGTACCAACTTTACAGAGAAAGGGTGGTGTTGGTGGGAGAATGGAGTAGGGGTAGTGGGTTGGGGTGTATATTTGGCGAATATAAGCCAAGAAATATGTGACCAAAAACTCAATGGTAAAATGGCAGGGGCTTGACTTATATATGCTATCTAAACAATGGGCTGATTAGCTGCCTCGGCTTATTAATTGGGTTTGGATTTTTACCCATTTCTCAGACATAAAATAAGAGGTGGTCGGCTTATATTTGAGTATATATGGTATATATATATATATCATATTTTAGATTTTGTGGACAATCTAGCTTTTGTTGTGTTGTTGGTGTTACTGTTGTGTTACTGTTGTTCTTGTTATTACTGTTGTTCTTATTGTTGCTGTTGTTGTTATTACTGTTGTGTTATTATTTTTGCTGCTACTGTTGTTGTTGTTATGTTATCAAGATTTTATCAAAGGCGATTTGTGTTTTTAATTGACCTGATCAAGCTACTACATACATGCTGACTCATTGATTTAAGATATTGTGATAGTTTAGTTGATAGAGCAGAGGATAGTTGTGTTCTAGAAACAGCTGATGATGATAATGATCATCATCATCATCGTTATCATAAAATTAAATTTTCCTAATTATTGTTGCAGCAAGTTCTCTGCCAATCATGTTTCTGGCCATGTTTTCATCATTATGTCCTTCACAATGATATCAACATAATTAGTATTTATCATTATAACTGTATCTAGGGTGATGGATTGACAGTATCGGTAGAGCATCAGACACCATGTAGCATAGTTATCATCCTTTACATTCTGAGTTCAAATCCTGCCAACATTAATTTTGCCTTATGGAGTTGGTAAAATAAAGCACCAGTAATGCACTTGGGTTGATTTTATTGATTTCCCCCGCCCCCAAATTGTTGGCCTTGTGCCTATAGTAGAAATCATTCTTATAACTGTATCTCAGTTTCCGAATATCTACACAATATCCCTACATGTTATAACTGTATCTCAGTTTCAGAATATCTACACAATATCCCTACATGTTATGACTGTATCTCAGTTTCAGAATATCTACACAATATCCCTACATGTTATAACTATCTCAGTTTCAGGATATCTACACAATATCCCTACATGGTATAACTGTATCTCAGTTTCAGAATATCTACACAATATCCCTACATGTTATAACTGTATCTCAGTTTCAGAATATCTACACAATATCCCTACATGTTATAAATGTATCAGTTTCAGAATATCTACACAATATCCCTATATGTTATAACTGTATCTCAGTTTCAGAATATCTACACAATATCCCTACATGGTATAACTATCTCAGTTTCAGAATATCTACACAATATCCCTACATGTTATAACTGTATCTCAGTTTCAGAATATCTACACAATATCCCTACATGTTATAACTATCTCAGTTTCAGGATATCTACACAATATCCCTACATGGTATAACTGTATCTCAGTTTCAGAATATCTACACAATATCCCTACATGTTATGACTGTATCTCAGTTTCAGAATATCTACACAATATCCCTACATGTTATAACTGTATCTCAGTTTCAGAATATCTACACAATATCCCGACATGTAACTATCTCAGTTTCAGAATATCTACACAATATCCCTACATGTTATAACTGTATCTCAGTTTCAGAATATCTACACAATATCCCTACATGTTATAACTGTATCTTAGTTTCAGAATATCTACACAATATCCCTACATGTTATAACTGTATCTCAGTTTCAGAATATCTACACAATATCCCTACATGTTATAACTTTATCTCAGTTTCAGAATATCTACACAATATCCCTACATGTTATAACTATCAGTTTCAGAATATCTACACAATATCCCTACATGTTATAACTTTATCCCAGTTTCAGAATATCTACACAATATCCCTACATGTTATGACTGTATCTCAGTTTCAGAATATCTACACAATATCCCTACATCTTATAACTGTATCTCAGTTTCAGAATATCTACACAACATCCCTACATGTTATAACTATCTCAGTTTCAGAATATTTACACAATATCCCTAAATCTTATAACTGTATCTCAGTTTCAGAATATCTACACAATATCCCTACATGTTATAACTGTATCCCAGTTTCAGAATATCTACACAATATCCCTACATGTTATAACTATCTCAGTTTCAGAATATCTACACAATATCCTTACTTATTATTTTATAACTGTATCTATCCCTACATGTTATATTATAGCTGTGTGTTCTTACATGTTATAGTATAACTGTATCTCTGTTATATTATGGCTGTGTATCCCTATATGTTATAGTATGGCTATGTATCCCTACATGTTATTTTATTGTGGTGTATCCCCACATGTTATATGGCTGTGTATCTCTACATGTTATTTTATTGTGGTATATCCCCACATGGTCTATTATAACTATATCCCTACACGTTAGATTATAACTATCCCTACATGTTATATTATGGCTGTGTATCCCTACATGTTATATTATAACTATTACTACATGTTATATTATGGATGTGTATTCCTACATGTTATATTATACGAGCTGATAAACTCCGACATCACACACTTACACCTCTCCAAGACAATGTCACTGGACCGAGACCTTTGGCGGTACTCAGTAACAGAGAAGACCCGCCTTACCTAAATATATAGTAAAACCTACTCCAGCCAGTAGGCATCTCTAACAAAATACACCCCGTCCCACCACCACCACCCCCACCCGATCCACACCACCCCGTTCTATGTAAAGTTATGTTGGTGCCGCGCCATCGAGGCCGAAACAAATGAGATCGTGTAGGTGTCACGACAAAAAAACACACAGTCCACGCTGTAATGTGGCCGTGTAGGCAACACGGTAAAAACCTCCCAGACCCACACTGTAAATGTGGTTGGTGTTAGGAAGGGCATCCAACTGTAGAAAACCTGCCAGACAGTCCTATGCGAGCAAGACAATCACTCTTGCCTCAAGTGGGACTACCCCCGTCCAAACCCATGCAAGCGTGGAACACGGACGTTAAACGTTGATGATGATGATGATGATGATCCCTACATATTATATTATAGCTGTCTATCCCTACATGTTATATTATTGCTGTGTATCCCTACATATTGTATTATAACTGTATCTCTACTTGTTATATTATGGTTGTGTATCCCTACATGTTCTATTATTACTGTCTATACCCCAGTTTCAGATTATGTATATCTTATTCGTGCATGTTATCCCTAAGGCAACTAAAAGGGTTAGTATCAGGAAAGATATCAGGCTGCAGAAACTCTGCTTCAAAAAGAGAACTGTGATGAGTACAGTTAAAACTGTCATGGAGTCTGCAAGGTTAACCTCTGCTTTAGAAAGGAAAAAGTTTTTAAAATGTTTATTAGTATTTTTTCTTTATTAAGAATTTGTGATTTGGTTTAACTTTCAGCACGCTCTAGCCCCTCATGTTGCCAGTAGTAGTACATAATGCAGTGTCGAGGGAAGCAAATATTTAGAGTGCTAAAGGTTAATATCATCATTTGATGTCTCTTTTTCCTGCTTGCAAGGGTTGGATGGCACCATCACTATGGAGGTTGTCATGTCTTTGACACAGCTGATGTGTCTACTCAGCCCTTTGTTTGGATGCTCTTCCTATCATCAACTTGTGTTTATCTTTTTGATTTTGTAATTTATTTGTAGATTGTGGTTTTGGATTACGCAAAGATGACCCGACCCAGCTGAGGGATGTAATTTCCAATATTCAACAGAAATCTAGCACAGTTAATACAGAAGAGTTTGAAGAACCAGGGAGGATGAGGTTTATTCTTGATACTCTCCTGGCTGTGAAAAACAATAATGTCTGTAAAGGGGATCACCAAGAAAGACTTGAACTGCTGCAACGGTTTATCAAGTTAGCTAAACATTTAACACGAAGTAATCAACTATTTTATTATTTGAATACATAACTAATTAGTAACTTCTTACTTCATAACATTAGAAGGTAGGGTTTATTGCCAGTGTTTTTAGATGTTTGTGCATGAAAAAATATGAGAATCAAAGTAAGCTACATTTTGTTTGAATTTTGTGCATTTATGAGGTAAAATTATGTCTAATATGTATAGTATGATTATAAATATAAAGAACTAAGTAGATATATTTGATATTTTAAATAATTAAACAAATATGGTTGCCATTGAGTGTAATATACTTCTTACACATAATTCTAGTGTTTATAGAGTGAAATATTTAAAAATGAAGCTGTAGTTATGTGTTCAATCTCTGTATTTAGTCAGGAAATCACCAACAATACTTTGAAACTCAGAAAATTATAGTGGTAACAATCTATATATTTAGACAGGTGATCACCAATTGTGAAACCAGGAAAATAATTGTGGTAAATTTCTAGATCACCAACTTTGAAACACAGAAAATTATTGTGGTAACAATCTATATATTTAGACAGGAGATCACCAACTGTGAAACCAGGAAAATCATTGTGGTAACAATTTATATATTTAGACAGGAGATCACCAACTTTGAAACCAGGAAAATCATTGTGGTAACAATCTATATATTTAGACAGGAGATCACCAACTTTGAAACCAGGAAAATCATTGTGGTAACAATCTATATATTTAGACAGGAGATCACCAACTTTGAAACCAGGAAAATCATTGTGGTAACAATCTATATATTTAGACAGGAGATCACCAACTGTGAAACCAGGAAATCATTGTGGTAACAATCTATATATTTAGACAGGAGATCACCAACTGTGAAACCAGGAAATCATTGTGGTAACAATCTATATATTTAGGCAGGGGATCAGCAACTGTGAAACCAGGAAATCATTGTGGTAACAATCTACTCTGAATTGCAGATAACTAAAAGAAAAATATTCAATAATGGTTTCTAACTTTGGTAAAAGGCACCACATTTAAAGAGAAGATATTGATTATTGAATCAACCTTAGTATATATTTATTTTATTGACATCAACTAGCAGAATTTCAACTTAGGCATAAAGGAAGATAACTAAACTTCTTAAGACACCATATCAAGTGAAGTTTTGATAAAATTAGAAAAGTGGGCTAAAAATTCAGCTAACTTCTAAATTTTATCAGAAACAGCGAATCATTATTTTTTAATGATTTAGTTTCAGAGCTGGCAATGTCAATAAATTGTTTAGTCAGACAGTTGGCAATGTCAATAACTTGTTTAGTCTGACAGTTGGCAATGTCAATAAATTGTTTAGTCAGACAGTTGGCAATGTCAATAACTTGTTTAGTCTGACAGTTGGCAATGTCAATAACTTGTTTAGTCAGACAGTTGGCAATGTCAATAACTTGTTTAGTCAGACAGTTGGCAATGTCAATAACTGGTTTAGTCAGACAGTTGGCAATGTCAATAACTGGTTTAGTCAGACAGTTGGCAATGTCAATAACTTGTTTAGTCTGACAGTTGGCAAGGTCAATAACTTGTTTAGTCTGACAGTTGGCAATGTCAATAACTTGTTTAGTCTTACAGTTGGCAATGTCAATAACTGGTTTAGTCAGACAGTTGGCAATGTCAATAACTTGTTTAGTCTTACAGTTGGCAATGTCAATAACTTGTTTAGTCAGACAGTTGGCAATGTCAATAACTTGTTTAGTCTTACAGTTGGCAATGTCAATAACTTGTTTAGTCAGACAGTTGGCAATGTCAATAACTGGTTTAGTCAGACAGTTGGCAATGTCAATAACTGGTTTAGTCAGACAGTTGGCAATGTCAATAACTTGTTTAGTCAGACAGTTAGCAATGTCAATAACTTGTTTAGTCTGAGAGTTGGCAATGTCAATAACTTGTTTAGTCAGACAGTTGGCAATGTCAATAACTGGTTTAGTCAGACAGTTGGCAATGTCAATAACTTGTTTAGTCTGACAGTTGGCAATGTCAATAACTTGTTTAGTCAGACAGTTGGCAATGTCAATAACTGGTTTAGTCAGACAGTTGGCAATGTCAATAACTGGTTTAGTCAGACAGTTGGCAATGTCAATAACTGGTTTAGTCAGACAGTTGGCAATGTCAATAACTTGTTTAGTCTGACAGTTGGCAAGGTCAATAACTTGTTTAGTCTGACAGTTGGCAAGGTCAATAACTTGTTTAGTCTGAGAGTTGGCAATGTCAATAACTGGTTTAGTCAGACAGTTGGCAATGTCAATAACTTGTTTAGTCTGACAGTTGGCAAGGTCAATAACTTGTTTAGTCAGACAGTTGGCAATGTCAATAACTTGTTTAGTCAGACAGTTAGCAATGTCAATAACTTGTTTAGTCAGACAGTTGGCAATGTCAATGGCTGGTTTAGTCAGACAGTTGGCAATGTCAATAACTTGTTTAGTCAGACAGTTGGCAATGTCAATGGCTGGTTTAGTCAGACAGTTGGCAATGTCAATAACTTGTTTAGTCAGACAGTTGGCAATGTCAATAACTTGTTTAGTCAGACAGTTGGCAATGTCAATAACTGGTTTAGTCAGACAGTTGGCAATGTCAATAACTTGTTTAGTCTGACAGTTGGCAATGTCAATAACTGGTTTAGTCAGACAGTTGGCAATGTCAATAACTGGTTTAGTCAGACAGTTGGCAAGGTCAATAACTTGTTTAGTCTGACAGTTGGCAAGGTCAATAACTTGTTTAGTCTGACAGTTGGCAATGTCAATAACTTGTTTAGTCAGACAGTTGGCAATGTCAATAACTGGTTTAGTCAGACAGTTGGCAATGTCAATAACTTGTTTAGTCTTACAGTTGGCAATGTCAATAACTGGTTTAGTCAGACAGTTGGCAATGTCAATAACTTGTTTAGTCTGACATTTGGCAAGGTCAATAACTTGTTTAGTCTGACAGTTGGCAAGGTCAATAACTTGTTTAGTCTGAGAGTTGGCAATGTCAATAACTGGTTTAGTCAGACAGTTGGCAATGTCAATAACTTGTTTAGTCTGACAGTTGGCAAGGTCAATAACTTGTTTAGTCAGACAGTTGGCAATGTCAATAACTTGTTTAGTCAGACAGTTGGCAATGTCAATAACTTGTTTAGTCTGACAGTTGGCAATGTCAATGGCTGGTTTAGTCAGACAGTTGGCAATGTCAATAACTTGTTTAGTCAGACAGTTGGCAATGTCAATGGCTGGTTTAGTCAGACAGTTGGCAATGTCAATAACTTGTTTAGTCAGACAGTTGGCAATGTCAATAACTGGTTTAGTCAGACAGTTGGCAATGTCAATAACTTGTTTAGTCTGACAGTTGGCAATGTCAATAACTGGTTTAGTCAGACAGTTGGCAATGTCAATAACTTGTTTAGTCAGACAGTTGCCAATGTCAATGGCTGGTTTAGTCAGACAATTGGCAATGTCAATAACTTGTTTTGTCAGACAGTTGGCAATGTCAATAACTGGTTTAGTCAGACAGTTGGCAATGTCAATAACTGGTTTAGTCAGACAGTTGGCAATGTCAATGGCTGGTTTAGTCGGACAGTTGTCAATAACTTGTTTAGTCAGACAGTTGGCAATGTCAATGATGTTGACGGGCTTATTGAGACTAGTAAGAGAGATATGTTTAAATATCTATAAGTTGAGATCTGCAAGAAAAAGTTGGGTGGAAAGGGAATCCCTTAAAATGACATTTTGTGGAGGGTGGATTAGTAATTGAGGTTAGTCTGGGTTGAAGTTAGATGGAAAAAGTATAAATCTAGCTAGTTCCATCCCTACAAATATTCTCTCCATATCATCATCATCATCATTGTTTAACGTCTATCTTCCATGCTAGCATGGGTATTAGATTAGCTGAATCAAGTGAGGAATTGAAAACTACTTCTAAAACTTAACTTTTGTTTACTTTAATAGATTATTTATCATCTATTAACCCTTTAGCATTTAAACTGGTCATAACTGGCATGTCATACTGATGTTAAGGTATTGTTCTCAAAATAAATAATATCAAAATCTCATTACTTCAATATTATGTGTGATAAAGCCTTTACCGCAAAAATATAATAAATATAGAGTAATGTAAATGCTAAAGAGTTAAATCATATTTTTTATCTTACAAAAACAAATGTTCAAAATCAAATTATTAAAGCAATATATTTTGGAATATATGGATTTTATTACATATTTTAAACTACATGTATTTATTTTTCATCAGACAAATCTATTGGTGATAACCAGCTGCGAGTGAGTTTGAGTGATTTACAAAATGCAGACACAAAAGGACGATGGTGGATAGTTGGTTCTGCTTGGTCAGGAGAAAAAGAAACTTCCCAAAGTGAGTAAATGTTGCTATTTTCTGGTCCCTAAATCAACAGGCTGAATACAAGGGTTATATATAAAGTACAAATAATGGGGAGAGTAGTGAACAGACAAATAATTGTTTCTCCTTTTGGCACAAGGCCAGCAATTACCCCAGTGTATTACTGGTTCTTTAATTTGTCGACCTTGTAAGGATGAAAGGCAAAGTTAACCTCAGCGGGATTTGAACTCAAACCATAAAGGGTCATAAAGGGCCGTAACTATGCTGCCAATCCAAGAGGTCAACCAGAATAAAAAAAGTTGTTTCTGGGAAAAACTCTAAATTTTGCATTAATGTAGTTTACCAACTAATATTAGGAGAGGGTCAGAGAGAGGATGAGCTCTGTCAGGTTTAAAGTGCTCAAGATGGTGCCCCCATGACTCCATTAGGAATTACAGAGACTAGGTATCAGGATTTTCTGGGGATTCTTGCAACAGACAAATGTTCTCTTCTAGATGAGATTTGTTTCTTCCTTACTTAATATTAATGAAGCCAAAGTGAAACACTGATATCAAAGGTTAATAGTTTAATCCATATTTACAGGCTTTTATGGGAAGTTCCAACTAACACAAACAACAACACACTTCACTATTTAAACCATTTTATTTCATTTAATGTTATTGATACTCTCTGGAAAAGTATCTTCTTCTTGTGTATGAAACAGCAGTCACGTGACCCAGGCGCTGCAACAAGCTCATTGTAGTGGCATTAGGATGTGTGAGGTCCACACTTTCAGGTGGGCAGGTATTTGGGCACTCACTTAGTATGTTCAGCAGTCTGCTTTAATGAACCACACTAGCAAGCTGCTGGAGGCGCAGTCCCCAGTGTTGTATGGCAGCATTGAATTGGCCCCCAAGAGAGGTTAGTGCCTGCAGTGAGGGCTGTATTGGGGCTGACATTCAGTTGGGCAGTTTGAGATGTCTGTTAGCTTTCCACATCTGAAGCATGTTGAAATCTAAGTTTCACAGCTTGCTATGTGACGAGAAAGGGTGACATCACATCAAACTAATCATTTAAAGTCTTTTCATTTTGTTTTAAAGAATACAAAATCATTTGAAGGATGATAATTTAAGATATTAAAACATTTTTTCCCATTTTCATATTTCTAAAGATGATAAAGAGTTAATTCCATCAGTGAATGAAGACGTGAAGAATTTCCTAGAATTGTCAAGAAAGCAACGAATGAATACAGATATCCGAAGAAATATATTCTGTACTCTTATGGCTAGCGAGGTTTGGCACTGATTAATCATAATTCTCTTATTCTTGGTATGCAGCATGCTTGGGCACCACCTTCATGTCATATTGATCCCTATATATTCTGTTACTAGCTTCACACTTTGGTATGCAGTATGCTTAGGCATCACCTCATATTGATCTCAGTATCATTTTATCGATCTCTGTTTGTCAAACTTCTTAGTTACAGGATATAAAGAAATACAACATAAGCAATAGCACCAGTAATACTGATATAAACAGAAATGCATATACATACACATACCGGTCATTCCAGTGAAATTCAACAGTGGTCCATCTTAGATGTCTTTAGATTTTCTTCAAAATTTCACCATTTATTTATCCATCGGAGATGTAATTTTTTCTAATTTTCAGTTAATATTTTTTTATTAAGTGGCTAGCTTAAAACAATTGGTTTCAGTGTCTGAGGTCTTCAGATGGCAGAGATTAAGGAAATCAAGTTCCAAAGGCATGGGATAAAAGCCACTTGGATCTCTGAAAATCAAATAAATTCAATATTTTCAAAATTTCGAAAATCGTCCAAATATTTAAATGGCCATAAAATCTGATTGGAAGGAGATATGGAGCAAATATTTTTAGGAATTATTTCTCTGATAGATACTAATAAATGGTAAAAATTTGAAGAAAATATGAAGACCTCTAGAATGAATCCCTGTTGAATTTCATTGGAATGACCCATACACCATGCACACATACATACACACCATATTCACACATCATACACAGACAGACACAGTCAAAGCTAATCTTGCTATCATGGACTAGGTAGGTCATCACAAAGTCAGTATTTAGTCAGAAATACTGACCCCTCAGCCAGGCCGGGGACCTGCATCATGCTTACACATGTTTCCACACTCAACAGAGTACCCCCAACACATTTGTTGTGGCACTCTCTCAGACAGGTCAGGGGCCACATCTCACTGACATACATCCCCACACTATACAGAATGTACTGTGCATTTTATTGGAGCGCCAGTAGTAGGGAGCTTGTCATGTCATTGATACAACTGAAAAGTCCTCCTGACCCTTTGCTTGGCAAGTTTCCTACAGCTGGATATTCTTCGAAAATACTTGGCCCCAAAAGATTTGTAGACTCCTTAACAAAAGTAAAATTCTTTCCATAGTCAAGATGATGTTGATTGTAATAACAAATAAATAAGCTGTTGAAATAGTTTTATGAAGAAACAATTGCTTTGTGAGATGAAATACGACAAAGGAAAATATAAGATTAAAATACTTAGTGAGAAAGGCTACCATTTCTAACTGAATGTGGATGATGATGATCCACAAATGTTTTATACATTAATCTAATTTTGTCTTGCAATAGTTCATTATATAATTGTACCATGCTATCTTTTTAATTATCTAGACAACATGTTTGTTTTATCTGACTTTAGGATTTTGTGGATGCCTTTCAACGACTGCTTCAACTAAAACTAAAGTCAGTACAAGAAAGAGATATTGTTCATGTTATTGTTGATTGTTGTATCCAAGAAAAAGAGTATAATCCTTACTATGCACACCTTCTTCAGAAGTTCTGTGAATTTCACAGACGTTTTCAGGTAACTATCTTTCCTCTATGATATAATGATTTCATTGACAAAACAATACACTCTTTTTTCTCTGCAATTCAGTATATTATTGTAAACAAATAAATACAGTGTGGTATGTTATATATTAACAGGATTACTTGTTTTGAATTGTATATTAAACAAGTGTTTAAAGTATTTATTCAATTTCTTCAAGTTAAGACTATCAGGTGTATAGTTCAACTATTTGATGTGTTGTTTTTATATCTTCTTAAATGGCAATTTAATTCATGTCTATTTTAAAATTCAACTTATAATGTTTAGCTATGAATTCTTTCTGTCCTTCATTTACTGTTATGGAAACTGAAGAATTAGCTACTCCTTTCATAGGAATTTGTAAACATCCATTTAACCCTTTCGTTACCATATTTCTAACCAAAATACACCCCTTATGTGTTTCAATTAATTTCTAACATAATCATAAATTTAGTCTGGTTTCATTAAACAACTTTTTTATTTATCAACATATTAATGTGATTTTTGGAAGAAAATTTAACGAAAGGTTCTCAACTAATTCTATTCCATAATTTTTGTCTCAAAGTGACTCTAATTACAGGTAAATACAGGTAAATTCAACAAAATATGAAATTATTTAAATTTTGTTCAAACATCGCTATAGAAAATGGGTTATTAGCTAATATTCAATTGGGTATACAAAAAAATTTTACTATAGAAGAGTTGTGCACATTACTGGATTTATCAGGTGAATTTAAACACACAAAGGACAGGTGTACCATAAAGGTATAAATAAAACGAAAGACTGGAATTTGTCTGTGAAGAAAACTAGAAAACAAAATACACACACCATCAACTAGATTAAATAAGCTCTCCCACATACATAGATATGCAGAAATATACAATAATGATTTACAAAAGAAATTAATCAAAATTCGTCATTCACCTTACAGGTAAATTAAAATAACAGGTAAATTAAAATTACACATAAATAAAAATAAAAATGAAGTAAATTTGAAAATATTAATAAAATAAAATCACATATATATACAAATCAAACCTTATTCCTATCATGAAAACTTGTGAAGCACCCTGCTCTACATAATGCAACCTTGCAGAATGCACATTGGAAAGTTGTTTCAACAGACCTTCCACTAGGAGCTTTCCTTTTTTGATGAAGGCATTCACGACACTGCCTTTTGCGACCCTCGATTTTTTCTAATTTATGGAGATCGGCTGAATTCAGAGGGATATCTCTCTGGCAGGCTTTGGTTTTCTACCTAGTTTTTTTTTTTAAGGAATAACCAGCTCTTAATTGTGTTGCTACATCTGCTCTAAACTGCAGATGGTCGCATTGCTTTCGAGCCGGTCCCGATTTGGTATATAGTATAAACGCATTAGTAATACTCATATTTACTATATACCAAACCAGGTATCGCCACCATTTATTTCCCGATCTGCCAACTGAATAAGACATCATCTGATTCATCCAATCTACACCACCCATGTACCTGTTATAATCGAGATTCACAAATGGGGTGCCATTTTCATCCACATGTGGCCGTGCACAGGTAGACAGAAAATTGATCTGCCTCTTATCTCTGTATGCGGTCACTAGCAAATTTCCTTTCTGCCGTTGAATTATTTCACCTTTTTTTTTAAATTTTGCTTTTTTTATATCCAACGGCAGTCCTTTTCTATTAGCGATCACTGTAGCACATGTATGTGTTGCCACAGTATCTAAATTCTCCGCAAGTTTGATCGAACTGAAAAACCGGTCAAAAAATAATATACGGCCCTGGTTATGGTATGGAAGTGATAAATTCCAGACCACATCATACCCTAGGCCATGCTGACTTACATAACTGTCTCTTTTGCCAGTATAAAATTCAAATCCAGAGCAGTACCCAGTATTCGATTTGCAAATCTTCCGAACTTTCATCCCCCATTTTGTGGGCTTTCCTGGCATATATTGTCGAAAACGCACTCGGCCTTTATAGCCCACCATACCCTCATCGATAGATAAATATCTCCCTGGTTTGTAAACTGTTTTATATGTGTTTTGAACACAATCAATGAGGGGTCTTATTTTAAATAAGGGATCATAGTTTGGTTCTCCACGTACTGGTGTAGTGGTCGTGTCTCTTACATGTAAATACTGCGTCAATTTTAAAAACTGTGTCCTCGTCATTATACTTGAGACATATTCGTCTCCAAAGGGTTCATCGGTACTCCAGTAATTTGTAATTCTGGGTAGCTTTCTAATGCCCATAATAATATTTATGGCAAAATAAGCCCTAATTTCATTTAAGCTTGTGGGAAACCACAAACTATCCTTTTTTTCGCCTTGTTTACTTTCAGCGTAACGGTTTGTTTCTGCTGTAATAATTTCAAACAAGCTCATAGGAAAAAGTAAAAGGAAATAGTCTAAAGCTTTGCTCTCCTGGGATAGACTGTGACTTGGTCCAGTTTCTTCATAAAAATCACTGAAAGAAACAGTTTTTAAATTTTTACTCCATTCAGGTGCCATTTTCTTTATCGCTGTCATCGGAGCTTTTGGATTCACTGCTTTCACTTTCTGAAAATGAAACATCGGATTCATTATCAAATACCACGTGCTTTTTTATTTTCAGTTATAGAGTTAGATTTTTCAAGGTCTTCAGTAGAAAATCCTTCGAATTCTGACTCGCTGCTTGACTGAATGAAATTGGTATCCATTTTTTGTCAGAGTTAAAAATTTTCAAAATACAACAGGAACAAATTTGGAAAAAAATCTCCCAAAATTCACAGAATTAAAATAACACGTTGATATTTGTCCGAAATTGTAGCTCAATTGTTTACGTAATATAATCATGTGTTTTCATGAATGTACTAACGAGATTTGCTCTGATATTCTCATTTAAATATGAATGTGTGAGTTTGGGCAGCTTGGTCACATGAACCAAAATTTTTTTCGGGCGGCTTTGGGTGGTTTGGTAACGAAAGGGTTAAAGTACTAAAATAGAATAATTTATAGTGTAATTTTTGTGTAGAGTTAACAATTACAGTGCTTAATCTAATCTAAGTAGATTGTGAAAACAGCTTATGGTAAACATTAGTTTTCATGATGGCATATATAAAGTAAATAAAGAAATATTATTTTGTTTGAAATAGAGATAATGATATATTATATTAAGACTCCTGACATGACTGACTACAAGCATGAGTTTGCCTCTCAGGTGCATAAGCCTGGGTAGAGAGTTTTATGGAAGACCACTAGTCACCCGTGCAGGCAAGTCTCCCCTCCCCACAGCACCAATGTCATCACAATCCATTTTTTTTCTAGCTGAGTGGACTGAGCAACATGAAATATGGTGTCTTGCTGAAGGACACAACACAGCACCTAGTCAAAGAATTGAACTCAACCTTTAGATCATAAGCCCAACACCCTAACCACTAAGCCACATGCCTTCACTGTTCTATATTATATGTAATATAACATTTTAAATTGAATGTATTCTATAACATTATAATTGATTTTTATTATTTATGCAGATGACATTTCAGTTTAATTTGTGGGATAAATTGAAGGATATGTCCAGTTTAAAAGAAGCAATGATGTCAAATTTAGCCAAATTGGTATCTCACTTGATCGTAAGCAAGGCTCAGTCTCTGGCTTTATTTAAGGTAAGTTATGGCTAGCTAATAACGAAATTGATATTTCTGTTTATATATAATTGTTTCTACTTTTGGTACAAGGCCAGCAATTACCCAGTACATTACTGGTACTTTATTTTATCGACCCCGTAAGGATGAAAGGCAAAGTTAACCTTGGCGGGATTTGAACTCAAATCATTAATTTCTATCTATAGCAGTTTCCAATCAATCACTCTCTCAGTCTCCCCATGTCTCCACATTTACAATAATTTCACCTCTGGCTTTGTGTTGTGTTCTTCAGCAAGACACTTTATTTCACTCAGTTGTAGAAATGAGTTGCAATGTCACCAACGCCAAGCTGTATCGGCATTTGCTTTTCCCTTGGATAATATTGGTGGAGTGGAGAGGGGAGACTGGTATACATGGGTGACTGCTGGTCTTCCACAAACAACCTTGCCTGGACTTGTGCCTTGGGGAGAAAATTTTGGGGTGCAAATCCCATGGTCATTCATGACTGAAGTGGGTCTTTACATCCATTGTATCTCTGCCAGTTTATGATCACACCCTTTCATTTTCCTGAGACCTCAGACTAATAAATCTATGATGAATAGAAATACTGATCAGATCACTGATTCATTGATTATTTTATTGATTTACTTTGATTGTTGAAGGTAAAATCATGACAAATTAATATAAAAATATAGATTTTAATGCTATCACATACAAATGTTTAAATGATTTTATTTGAGTTTTGAATTGAAGCATGTCTCTCTTTTTAAATTGTAGGTTTTGGAATTTGGTACATTGGACAAACAAACTGTTTTTTTCTTGAAAGCTGTTTTGTTGGACTTATTTGAAAATAACCAAAGCCATGTTGTAAAAATGGTTTTTGAACGTGTTTCAATACAAACTAATCTATATAAGTTTAGGGAAGGACTGCGCTTGTTCATAATGCATTTCTTAATTGGTCGTAAGAAGAAAGTGAAATCTATAAGTGTTATAAAGCAATTAGAAGAAGCTGTACAAATACTTTCAGTATCCCATTCCTCTACTTTATTATAAATAATGTAAATCTACTGGAGTAGAGTTGTGTGGGATTATACAACAATCAATCCATTTCTCTACTTTGTAAATAACAGATCTGCTGGAGTAGAGTTGTGTGGGATTATACAACAATCAATCCATTTCTCTACTTTGTAAATAACAGATCTGCTGGAGTAGAGTTGTGTGGGATTATACAACAATCAATCCATTTCTCTACTTTGTAAATAACAGATCTGCTGGAGTAGAGTTGTGTGGGATTATACAACAATCAATCCATTTCTCTACTTTGTAAATAACAGATCTGCTGGAGTAGAGTTGTGTGGGATTATACAACAATCAATCCATTTCTCTACTTTGTAAATAACAGATCTGCTGGAGTAGAGTTGTGTGGGATTATACAACAATCAATCCATTTCTCTACTTTGTAAATAACAGATCTGCTGGAGTAGAGTTGTGTGGGATTATACAACAATCAATCCATTTCTCTACTTTGTAAATAACAGATCTGCTGGAGTAGAGTTGTGTGGGATTATACAACAACCAATCCATTTCTCTACTTTGTAAATAACAGATCTGCTGGAGTAGAGTTGTGTGGGATTATACAACAATAAAAACTGATTAGAAAACAGAAAAATGTGTCTGTGTTTATGTATGGTTGTCTGGTGCAACCTTGGTTGCAAACTTACCTAATCATCATCATCATCATTTAATGTCTACTTTCCACGCTAGCATGGGTTGGACGGGTTTGTCCCATTTGATGCAAGTTGGGTCGGATAACTGGTTCTTGCGCATATAAGACTGTTTCTGGCTGGTTTTCTACGGCTAGATGCTCTTCCTAATGCCAACCACATTTACAGTATATGCTGGGTGCTTTTTGTTGTGTCTCCTACACAACCATTTTACAATGTGGGCCGGGTGCTTTTTGTCGTGACACCTACACAACCACTTTGCAGTTAGGGCTGGATGTTTTGTGGTACCAACATAACTTTATAGAGTAAGGGTGGTGTAGACAGAAGTGGGAGGGGTGTGGGGGTGTATATGGGATTAAGAGGTCCCTACTGAGTGTAAGTTTAAGTCCGTGCGTAAGGGATGGTGGGTCTTCTGTATTACTGCATAGCGCCAAAGATCTCGATCCTGTGTCATTGTCTTAGAAAGGTGCAAGTGTGCAAGGTCAGCTTTTATCCCCTTGTCCCAGGACTTTCTGGGTCTACCCATTCCGTAGCTTCCAGCAATTTTCATAGCCCTACACTTTTTTATACAGCTGTCATCCTTCATATGCATCACATGACCAATCAATCTCCTCTCTAGTATACTGCATCTGATCCCTCTTATTCCTAATTTCTCTCTCAAGTTCATTTACGTTTTGCCGTTCGTGTATATTACTATTACACATCCATCAGACCATCCAGGCTTCATTTGTTTCCAATCTGCACAGATTCTCTGCACACAATGCCCAGGTCCCACTACCATGTAAAATTGCTGTTCGTATGCACGCATCATACAATCTGCCTTTCATTTTTAGAGAGAAACCTTTTGTGGCCAACAGCGGTATAAGCTCTGAAGTTTTTCCATCCCATTCTGACTCTGGCTACTATACTTTCAGAGCACCCTCCTCCACTGCTGATTTTGTCACCCAGGTAACGGAAGGTGTCTACTATTTCTATAGAACCATCTGGGCAGTTGAAGGAGCTTGTATTCTGTGGGCACTTGCTACTTACTGCACCTGATCATCAGCCACATATAAAACCTACATTCTTTGATAGCTTATCTGTGATCCCACTACATCTTTTATGTAGCTTGCATTTGGGATATAGAATGGAATTTCTACCTACTCCTTTCCTACACACTGAGCAAGACCATTTCCCAGAGGGAACCTGTGCTCTATTTTCCTTTCTACATACTTGAACTTGAGTCTTAGACAAGTTAACTTTAAGGCCTTTTGATTCTAGGCCATGCTTCCAGGTTTGGAATTTCTTCTCTAGTTCTGCCATAGATTCAGCTATGAGAGTTAGATCATCTGCATATAGAAGTTCTCCCTGACAATATCACGGTTTTCCTTGACACATTGCCTAGCAATCCTGAACACCTCGCGTTTTTGGTCCTCGCATTGTAGAACATGCTTGAACTTTCTTTCCTCTGCTTCCCTTCTTGCGAAGTACACTTGTCTCCTAGCTTCCCTCCTGGCCACTTGATAGTCTTCTCTACTTCCCCCATCCCGCCATGCTTTCCAATATATATATGTATATATATATATATATGTGTGTATATATATATATGTGTAGGCAAATGATAATATATATAATGATAATATGTATAATTACATAGGTGCCTCTTTATCTAAATTTAAGGAACGTTGGTATAATCACAGACATACTTTTAATAAACCGGATAAAAAAAAAATTTTCAACTTCACTTTAACAATTAGTATGGTCTTTAAAGGACAATAACATTAAACACTCCTCTCTTGGAGGAAATTACGAAATGCTACCCCTTACCTGAACTCAGCAATCTCAGAATTTTGCCATCTTTGCAATGAAGAGATTCTTCACATAATCACAAACTATGACTATTTAATCAACAAAAAAAAATAAATGAATTATTTAGTAGTTGTCATCATAAAATTGGTAAAACTTTCCAGGCAATGTACCAGTTCCAAAAATATAAGGACAAATAAGGAAGGGCACCCAGCTGTAGAAAACCCGCCAGACAGTCCTATGCGAGCAAGACAATCACTCTTGCCTCAAGTGGGAAAACCCCCGTCCAAACCCATGCAAGCGTGGAACACGGACGTTAAACGATGATGATGAAATAACAACTTAAATATATGTAAATTTTGCCTAATTGAAGTAATCATTTATAGATATTTATATGTAATAGAATAACCTCATTGAGAGTTTTTTTATCCTATGATTTGATTACGATGGTTCAATATTTAATTAGACATCAATTAAGATATATACAATAGATAGTTTAAGGTTCTTAAAATATCGTTGGACGTGAGAGAAGTGATTCCCTCTAAGTTAAAAAATGCTTTTGCATTGTAAATGAGTTATCTTCCTTTTGTTTACATTGTCCGAATATTTTTTTGATTAGCTTGAAAAAACATATAAAATATAAAATATGAATTAATAAATAATAATTAATAGTTTAATAATACATAGACTATCATTAAAAGTAAACTATATATATCAGAATAATTAAATATAGAAGTAAATATAACCATTCATTAAATGAAATAAAATTTATGGAGAGTAAATATAACCACAGTTAGATTTTAAAAAATAACGAAGTTTCTAAAAAAGTGAATTTTAAATTTTAAATTAATTTAGATAATAAATGAACAAAATATATTATATATATTGATGGGGATATATGCATTTTAATATTAATACATATTTAATAGTTATTTAATTAGGCATTAAATATAAATTGTTTTAAAGTTGTAGTATAATATTAATAGAATATCTTACCTTATAATTAAAAAAATTGTAATAATCTAGAATGAGCTAAATTAAATTAAATTAATTTAAGCATATAAATTTTAATTAACTTAAATATTTGATTGCTATAGAAAGTAATCTATGCCTAATAATCTGGATATAACATAAACTTATAATTAACCAAAGCGTAATCTAATACAAGCGCTATTCACTGATAAATATTAGGAAAAAATTTTTAATTTTGTCTAGCATTTGAATACAACGGTTTTTTATTCTCCCCTCTATTTTATCCTTTTCCTCTTCGTTTTTCTTTTTCTCCCCGCATCTTCCCTTCTGTTTTTATTCCCCTTCTTCTCTCTCTGCATCTTCTCTTTTTCTTCTTTTCTTCATTTATTTGTTTATTTCCCTTCTTTTTCTTCGCATCTTCCATCTCAACTCCCTTTCTATATTTCTACCTTGATCTACGTCCTCTTCTTCTCTAAGTTTATCGTATTATTTGTGGTATAAAAACGTTGAGGGTTGGTGAAATAAATCACTGACACTATTGGAATTGAATAATCAAAACCGTAGTGGTATGTCGCATATCCAATCTCTTATCTGTTAGAACACGAAAAGTGTGAAACAACAGAATGTTCACTTTTCGTGTTCTAACATATATGCCTAGCTTCTTCATAAATTTTCTGGGGATAGCCGTGGTGGTGGTGATCGTATGTCATTGGCTAATTTTCAACCAATCAGAGTAAGTGTTGATATATATATATATATACTATTCCCCCTCTCTCTATATATATCTTACGCTTTCGCTTTACACTCCTCCCCTTCAATAACACATTTCCCCCTCTCTATATATCTCTTCCACTGTTACTTACGCCTGTTTCTCTCTATCTGTTCCGTCTCTATATATATCTCTCTTACTCTTTCGCTTTGCACTCCTCCCCTTCAATACCATCTCTCCCCCTCTCTATATATTTGTTACTCTATCGCTGCACGCTCCTCTCCTTCAATATATCAATTACACACGCTTTACACTCCTTTATCCCCAGCGCCCCTATATATACACCCCCCTCCCGCATCTATATTTTAATGTTCAGTTGCACCGTGAATATATGTGTCTATATATATATACATATATATTGTATATACACATTCATGTATGTGTATACACACTCATGTATGTATATACACTGGTTTTATGTGTGTATTGTAAATTTGTACTGTTAAAACACGAAACTAACATTCGATTGACACTTTGATTACCTGTACAGGCAATAGTTATTAGAATGCTGTTGAAGTGTGTATATATTTTTGGGGGACATCCTGTATATACACACATTATATATAATACAATAAACAGATAAATACACACATATATATATGAGCTTATTTAATTATAAATATTGTGAATTTTTAACTCAGTTCAATTATATATATAAATGGCTTCTACAGGACTAGAACTGTTTCATTCGAAAGAAATCATCATAATATTGAGAGGGGGGACTAGATAAAATATTTCAAATCAAATGTGTATAAGTTATAAGTTAAAATGTATAAATAGAGACGATAGTGGAGGTATATCTGTTTAGTGGAACAGTAGACGATAGAATTAAATACAGACGAGAATCTCCCTTTAATGAAACAGCAGACGATAGAATTAAGGCAATTTAAATTTTAAGCATTTGTATTTTTGCCTTTCATCGTTACGGGGTCGATAAAATAAAGTACCAGTAATACACTGTCACTATAAGTAGACGACTTTCAAATTGAATTGTTGGTTCCATTTCTTTAGTATTTTCAATTGTAGTTATCTACTTAAAAAGCGTTACACGGTTAGAGACATAATTGGTAAGTTATATCTTCCCTATTAAACCATTGCATTATTTCGCCTACAATAGAACAAAAATGAAATGTTCTTTAAAGAAACAGGAATATAACTTTATAAAAAAAAAAGTTGCATCCGCTTCTTTTATCATTGATAATTTTTTCGTTTTAATATTAATTGTTTTTTGTAGTTGTTTATATTAAAAATCTTACTGTAATATTTACTTAAACGAAGGCAGACATCTAAACTTATAGATTAATCTTGAGCGAAGGACTAGATAAATCTCTCTCTCTCTCTCTCTCTCCCTCTCTCTCCCTCTCTCTCTCTCTCAACGAAGAATGATAACATTTCAAGCAAAGAGTTTAATTAGGTAATGACTTACAAATTTGTTTCAGTATATATTTAATATAATATTAATATATTTTGTAATATTATTAACTAATTATTATAATTAGCGCTTCAGGCTTTGTCTATATACTGAAACAAATTTGTAAGTCATTACCTAATTAAACTCTTTGCTTGAAATTTTATCACTCTTCGTTTTGAATTTCTCCTAAGTATTCAATACTCTGTTGAGAAATACATTTTACATAAACAGTCTTTGTACCATTTATACGGTATTAATTACTTATATTTATATATATATATATATATAGCGTATGATTAAAACTGTTTATTATTAATATTTTAATGGATTTAATGAAAAATTTTAGGTGTTCATATATATATTCTAAAAATGCGCGAAATCGTGAATCCGCGATAGTTGAACCGCCAAGTAGCGAGGTATCACTGTATATATGTTTAAATATATAGTGTAGCTGTGATGTATCTCGCGAGTGAATCGAGACCTGTCACTGGTTTTGGTGTCCCCACTGCCGATGTGAATGAGCAACGCTGCACTTGTGAATTGGGTCTTGATGTTGCAGGCAGTTCATATACTTACAATGATGCGGTCCCACAAGCTTGTTCACATTCCTGTGCTAATAATCTAGATGGGCGTATTAAATTGGATGTGAAAGCAGCTTACCGGATGCGGAATCGGGAGAAGTTGAGACAAAAACAGGCCGATTATAGAGCTGTGAATTTTGCTAAATTAACACAAAAACAGGCCAAGTATAGATGTTCAAAACGGTATGAGTTGGCAAACAAGCAGGCCAAGTATAGATCTGCAAATTCAGCTATTATATCTCAAAAGCAAGCCGAGCGTAGAGCTTCTAAACGTACCGAGTTGGCTAAAGAGCAGACCAAGTACAGATCTGCAAATATCTTATTGCACAAACAATAATTCTGCACAAATGTTGCTCCATTATTAGATCTAATGTTGCAACGATACAGTTGAATGTTGTCTGTGCATTTTAAAAAAGATTTGCTTATAATCTTTTCAAATTTCATTACGCCAATGATTCAAGCTCAAATTGACATTATCTAAAAAATTGTACAAACAGCGGTGGATTAGCAGTAGTGAACAGATAAATCAGTCAATTTATTAAGATTGACTTGGCATCAATCAGCAAGACCTTCATTAGCTGCTCTCCAGCCATCTATTTAAAGCTGTATACATCTATGGTACGTATACACTTGGAGTTCGCGTCATCAGTCTGGAACCCCTATCTTGCTCAGAACATTGACCTCCTGGAAACTGTTCAGAGACATGCAACCAAGCGCATACCCTCCATCAGACACCTACCATACCCTGAATATTTTGCTTCCCTCTGGCAATGGACTTGGTAAACACCCACAAAGTTATTAACCATCCGACCAACAACAACCCCGAACACCTTTTTGATCTCCATGTGTCTAACACGTGGACATGCCTACAAAGTCAGAAAACAACACAGCTCCCATGACTTTAGGAAATATTTCTTCATGCTCAGAGTTGCTGAAGGATGGAACAAACTTCCTGCATCAGTTGTTAGCTGATGACACACTGCATCCTTTAAAACCATCATACATTCCGAAATACACCAAAACTACACCTGATGTCCCCCTTCCATACACATGCACATATGTGTATATCATGACTCATGCACTGTTCTTTTTTCCTGACGTTTTTATATTACCCTATGTATTATATATGCACTTTTGATGAGTTGTAGTGCACCTCAGCATTGTACACAATATTTTCATTATTATTATCATTATTATTATTACACTCATTGATCCATTTTGCACTAACTCTGCATCAAGCACCCTCACCTAAATATTAACCAATCAAGGATCCAATACAGCTATCTGTTGGATGAGTATTGTATAGTGCCAAAAACGAAACCAATCAGTTTAGCAGAAAGTTTCCAGACAAGAAACACGCATATTTTGCTATCCTCAAACACGTTTACACATGGCATGAAATATAACTAATCCGAGATGGCTAGGTTTCATCTTCTAACTGGATATACGAAATCCATTATGTCTTGACAACAACATGAGGTAACATTATGTTATTCACAGACACACTTTGTACACTGTTCCATATCAGAATGTATTTCCTTCGTCACATTCACAAACAGTATTGAAAATATGTTCTTCGGCAAATAAAAATGTTTTGTTCATAATATTTCAACTAGCGATTGCTCTACTCCACGCACGACCACCATAAATTAATGACCAGCTCAACACAAATATTGGTAGAGCGTCAGACACCATGCTTTGCAGTATTGTTATGGTCCTTTGCATTCTAAGTTCAAATCCTGCCGAAGTTAACTTCGACTTTCATACTTACTAATTCGATAAAATAAAGTACCAGTAATGGACTGCCGTAATGGATTTGTGCCGAAAAATAGAAACACTATTAATGTGCAATAAGAGCAAAATATAACGACATTGCTCAATTATTTTATCTAATGTTGTAATAACACAAGGAAATGTTGTTTGTGTATTTTTTTTTATATTTGCTCATAGGCTTTTACAATTTCGCTCAGCCAACAACTATTAAAAAGTGAGTTGCTTAAGATAACAATTTAATCACAAATTGTTGCTATCTTTTAATACACTCCAACAAGTCATCAAATTATGTACAATAAAAACAAATCTTATTAATTTGCTCAGGGAATATAAAGAAAATGTATATACACTGATAATTGCAATTGTATGTAAATATTTTGTTTTTGTATTGTTTATTTTATGTTTTCTATTATGTATAATATATTGATTTAATATTGATTGTTTTTTGTAGTTGTTTATATTAAAAGTCTGAAAATATTTTTATACATCTTACACTAATATTTATAAGATAATTTATAATAACAATTACATAATCTAATTACATTACAACGATAATTTATTATTAATATATATCCTGTTTAACTAGAGTTATTACAAGCGTTGCCTTAAAAAAATATTAAACTAGACATGAAAAATGCGCAAGCTCAAAAGTGCCACAGAATGTTATAATAAACCTTCAAAAGTGTGGGACTAGAGTTGTTGCTAAAAAATATTGTAATCATTATATATCGTACATTCTGTGGCATCCTTTATAAAAATAGCTTAAACCAACGAAGCCTTTATTTTTACGCTATTTCACTTAGTTAATTCTTAGAGTGTAACATATAAAAATAAATACATCTATGTTTAATGTAATAACAGCTATAAATAATTACGTAATATTATTATCATATACTCATAGTAACAAAATAATTGTGTTGAAAATTAATATGATGCTTATATGAACGATCAAATCTATAATGATAATTTCTTAAATATACTAATAGTAAAATAATTTAGTTATCTATTGTTACATTTTCATAGAACTATAATATTAACAATCGTATTGCATTATCAAATTTTTATCACTACAAACTTTCATATTGGAATTACCTTAAGCCACTTATTATTACTTCGCTTTCGTACTTTTACAGCTGTAGATATTGCGCTGTATCTTATATCTAATATCAATATCTCATGGTAATTTGCATGCAGTGTAAAATAGGTTTATTAATAACTTTAATATGAAATGTATTATACAGGGCTGCGGAGTCGGCCAAAAATTGACTGGCTCCAACTCAGGATCCGATACTCCATTATTTCCTAAATTTCAGCTCCGCAGCTCTGTTATTATATTAATTAATTTATTTTATAGTTGTAAATCATATTTTTATATGTTACACTCTAAGAATTAACTAAGTGAAATAGCGTAAAAATAAAGGCTTCGTTGGTTTAAGCTATTTTTATAAAGGATGCCACAGAATGTACGATATATAATGATTACAATATTTTTTAGCAACAACTCTAGTCCCACACTTTTGAAGGTTTATTATAACATTCTGTGGCACTTTTGAGCTTGCGCATTTTTCATGTCTAGTATATTTTATCTGATGAAAACGTACTTAAACACCATTGTACCTTTGAAATATGTATAATAAAATATATATTTTGATTATGAGAAGATTTTTCATTCATTAATATTTTGAATAATATATATATGTATATATATATATGTGTGTGTGTGTATAGTTAAAACTTGGACGGGAACAAAAACAGAGGCAGTACAAATAAGAGTTTATTAGGTTCACGCTTTTGAGAGTGGGGGGGGGACGTTTCGGGCATAAGCCCTTCATCAGGAGAAAAGTGGGTAGGAAGAGAGTTCCAAGGGTGTGTGGGGAACTGGTGGAAAGACATTTAGAAAAAAGGGGGGAGAGAAAAGGGAGGAAAAACGATTAAAAATAAACATAAAATACATATAAAAATAAACAAGTGGTGGAAGAGTGAGGTGTGTAGGGGTGGTGGGGGGGGTCCGAGCGGGGAGGATTGAAGGTGGTGTTTGTGTATGTGTGTTGGTGTACGTGTGTGTGTGTATGTGAATGTGAGAGTTGGGGGAAGAACGAGGTTCCATGTTCAGGAAAAGGTGTGGGGTGGGGTGTAAGTCGGTGTGTGGGTGGGTGGGGGGGGGGGGCGTTAATTCCGAAGGCTGAGTGTGTATATGTGGGGGTACGCACATGTGTGTTTGTGTTTATACGTGGTGTGGATGTAGGTGGCGTGGTTAAAAAAAAAATGGGAGTGTTTGTTCGTGGGTAAGTTCCTAAGGTAGTTCCGTGGAGTGTGCGATAAGATGTTGGATATATTTCATGTTATAGAGTGGATAGCTGGAACGATGACCGGTGGTGTGGAATCAATTGGTTGTGGTGGTCGGAAGTGGAGAGATGTGGGGTGCGCGCACAACAGGAAGTGGTCAGAGGGTCAAGGCAGGGTGAAGAGATAGCAGTAGAGGAGGATGACAGGTGGAGAAAGGTCTGTATGTGGTGAGGACTGTGTGTCTGTGTGTGCGGAGATGCAATGGACAGGGGAGAGGATGGCTAGGTGTGAAGGGTGGAGGAGGAATGTGGGGAGATGGGGTGTATATTAGTAGAGGTGTTAGTGGGATGTGTGTGTGTGAAGGGGTGTAGGTGGAGCGAGGAGAGGGAGAGAAAAGGTCTTGGGGACAGAGGAGGGAGTGAAGTGTACTGGTGTGTGTGTGGTAGAGGGGGTGTTAGTATTACTGGTGGTGGGGAAAGGGTTGAATGCGGGTGTATAAGTGGGGGTTAGTGGTCTCTTTTTCTCCACCCAACTCTTTTTATCCCAATAACTTAATTTAGTTATTGTATTGCCCTAGCCGGAGGTATATGGTCTGTAATGCAAAGAAATACCTATGATGGCTAGTAGACCACTGATGATGGATAGTCCTGGCTTCTATTTCTAATTCTTTATTATATATATATCATATTTGCAACAACACAGCTCGCCATTTTTCATTCATATATATATATGTGTGTGTGTTTGACACAATTGAGGGTTCTCTCAACACTTTGTTTGGCAAGCTTTCTACAGCTGGATGACATTGCTCTCACCAATTATTTTACAGTGTGTACTGAGTGCTTTTATCATGTAGATCAACACTAGGGTGGTTTTCATGTTCTTGACACAACTGAAGGGTCCTCCTGACCCATTGTTTGGCAAGCATTCTTTGGTTGGATGCCCTTCCTATCACCAACCACTTCACAGCATGAACTGGGTGTGTTTATCATATAGATCACCAAACACTAGGGAGACTGTCATGTCCTTGACACGACTGGACAGTCCTCATAACCATTTGTTTTGCAGTCCCTACCTGCCATCACCAATCACTTCACAAAGGGACAACTAGGAGCGTCTGTGGGGAGGTTATGGGTTGTAGTGGTGTTGGTGATAGCTGTTGATGAACTGTGGTAGAAGAGAGGGAGGGGTCAGGCCAAATTGTATGTTGCAGGTAAGGTTTTCTTTAGCACCACATAGCGCCAGCCCTCACAATCTTTAGTCATTTCTGTTGTGAGGTTTAGTTTCTTAAGGTTAGTCTTACCTCATCCCATGTCTTCCTGGGTCTGCCTCTTCCACGGGTCTCAGCAACTGGGATTTCTCTGCATTTCTTTATGCAGCTGTTATCTTTGATGCATATCACATGCCCATACCAACGCAGTCTTTTCTCTTGCATACTACTTCCAATAACTCTTATGGCAAGTTTTTCTCTCAGTTTGCTTATGCTATGTCACTCATGTACACTAACATTGCACATCCATTGGAGCATACTTGACTCATTTCTTTCTAGTCTCTGCAGGTCTTCTGCAGTCAAGGCCCATGTTTCACTGCTATGTAACATTGCAGTTCTCACACAGGCATCATACTGTCTACAGCACTTTACATTCTGAGTTCAAGTCCTGCCAAAGTTAGATTTGCATTTCATCCTTATGAGGTCAATAAAGTACTTGTATTGCTTTCTCCTGCCCTTCAAATTGCTGGCCTTGTGCTAAAAGTAAAAGGATTGGCAGTATTGGTAGAGTGTTGGGCAACATGCTTTGTGGCATTTAGTTATGGCCCATTGCCTTCTGAGTTCAAATCCTACAAAAGTTAGCTTTGCTTTTCATCCTTACAGGGCTGCTAAAATAAAATACCAGTAACACACTGGTCAATTTAATCAATTTTTTCTCTTCCCTTCAAATTGCTGACCTTGTGCCAAATGTAGAAACAATTATTTGTAGTAATGGTAGTAGTAGTATTGATGGTGGTGATGGTAATAGCAAAATATCACCCACTTCTAAATAAAGCTATTACTATTACTACTTGCTGGTGTTGCTGTTGTCAATATATGAAGTGGTTTCTTTGCAAAGAAAGTGCTTTTTGTGAGCTTGTATGTATAAATAAATGTATGTGGTGTTTAGGAAACTAGGAGTAGACGCATGGGTTGTGATGGCATTACAAGTCACGTATAGAAGATCAGTTAGCAAGGTTAAAATTAATAATGACTATTGTGAGGAGTTTAGCATGCAAGTGGGGGGAGGGGACACCAGGACTTCGTTCTTTTGTTTATTATTGTCCTTCAAGCTGCCCATGGGAACTCCTATATGCTGATGATCTAACTCTCATCGCTGAATTTATAGCAGAATTAGTAAGGAAATTCCAGACCTAGAAGCATAACTTGGAATCAAAACGTCTTAAAGACAGCTTGGCAAAAGTCTTAGTAAGTAGAAAGGAAAGAAGGCCTTGATCCCTTCAAGTGGGTTTTAAATCCTTTGTCCCAAATGCAAACTATGGGTACACGAGATGTAGTGGGATCTCAAGTAGGCTAGCAAAGGCCGTAGGTTTTACATGTGGTTGATGCACAGGAACAGTAAGCAACTCACAGAAACAAGCTCTATCAAATTTTTCATAGAAGTAGTTGACAACTTCTTTTACCTGAGTGATCAAATTAGCAGTGGAGGTGGATGTTCCAAAAGTTCAGCAGTCAGAGGGAGATGGCAGGATCAAGATCTCTGGCAATATGCAGTATTGCAGAAGACCCAGCTTCCTATGTGCACAGGATAAAGCAAACATTGAGAGAACACTAATATGCACCAAATCTTCTCTCCCTTCCCCATCCATACACCAATACTGGGCAGGTGGCATCAGCCTTTGGAGATTGATGAGGAGTTTCTTGAGTCAATACCATACAGACCTGTCAAAGATACTCTAGCAGAGGTTGCTTCAATAGAAGAAATTGAAACCACTGTTCAGAAACTTAGCAGTGGCAAGTCTCTTGGTATGGGGGGCTTGCTGGCAGAATTCTTTAAATGCTGATGTGACAACTTAATACATTGCGTTGCTTCCTTGATACAAAACGTTTGGGGAGAAGAAATAGTACCCCAAGACTGGAAAGACACTCTCAATGGTTGTTCTGTATAAGAGAAAGGGTGGAAAGAATGACTATAGTAACTATAGAGGAATAGTGCTGCTGTCAGTGGCTGGAAAGACTTATGATACACATTGCTGATGATGTTCTATTAGAATCCCAATGTGGTTTTAAACAAGGCAGAGGCATAGTGGACATGATATTTTTGGCTAGACAGCTTCAGGAAAAGTGTATAAAACAAGAATAGATCTGTTTCAAATTTTCATTGACACAGTTAATGAAGTTCTTTGGAAAATACTTGGAAATATTGACAAATTCTTGGCAATCCTGCATCAGTTTCATGATGACATGAAAGGCTGAGTGAATATTGGTGGAAATGTGTCAGAACCTATCGTAAGGAATGGCATCAAACAAGGTGACATAACAGCACTTACTTTGTTCTTGGCAGTGGTATTTTTAATAGCATTTTAAGACCGTCGTACATATGGGAAGCTTTTCAGCATAAGATGCTTTGGTGCCAATATGAAGGTCATGTATGCACTGTTGAGAGAATTTCTGTATGCAGATGATTTTGCCCATGTGCAGGAAGATATGCAGCACCTAATGGAATCCTTCAGCAGTGCATGTTCTCTTCATGGTTTAACAATCAACTTGAGGAAGACTGTGGCCTTGTATCAGCCGGAACCAGGAAAACTATATGTAGAACCAGACATAAGAGTGTATGATCCAGGTGCTGGAGGGGTTTGTTATCTTAGCATTGCCTTAAATGTATCATGCAGCCTTGACAATGAAATATCATCAAGAATTAGCAAAGCTAATGATGCCTTTGGAAAGTTGGAAAAGAGATTATGGTCTCAGCAGGGTATCTCTATTGATACTAAAATTAAGGTCTATGTGACTAGTGTATTGTCATCTCTACTGTAGACTTATGAGACATTGGTTATTTACCAGATATATCTAAACTAGCTGAGCACTTTTACTAGCAGTGCCTTCATTGAATCTTGGGTCTATACTGGAGGATGTATGTAAGTGACGTTGAGGTCTTTGAAAAAAGTCACTGTCAGAGTATCAAGTGGATTATCTTGCAACACCATCTCCAATGGGTGGAACCTATGGTGAGAATGGAAGACTAGATTATCCAAACAATTCCTTTATTGTGAGCTGAGTGATGGCAAACGTCCCCCCTCATAAATCTATGATGAGGTTCAAGGAGCCATGTCAATAGATCTGATGCAGATTATGCTTGTGCATATAGCATAACAATCTGCCTCCAATGCAGTAAAGTTTGCCAATCAGCAGGAGGCCTGAGGTGGCACCTATAAGTAGATGACAATCAACCATTGATTCTTGTTGCCAAAGAACATGTCTGTACCAGATAATGTAGGACTTGCTGGCATAAAGAGTCACATCTGTGCTACACACATGCAGAAGCATGTTTGAAAATTCAAGTGATGACTATACTTGAATGCCATCACATATATACATATCGCATTGAGTGCTCATACGGCCTACCACATACGGACGCTTTAAGCATCCAACACCAATTATATATATATATATATATATATATATATAGTTATAGGAGTAACCAAAGAGTGCTTAGAAATACATTGTTTTATTAGCTAATGGTGTTTCATCCATACACCATGGCAGGAATCATCAGAGCCTGTAAACATGAGTATATCAGTAGTTGCATGTTTCATCGAGTTGCGTCACCAGAACAAGGTTTCTTATTATTTTCTTATTGTTTCTGATCATGCTGTATAATACCCTCACTCATCCCTTGCTACCCTCTCCCAACCTCTTTATCATCTATTTCACCATTTAAGTGATACATTTTTGGTGTAATTTTTAATTTTAAATTTTTAAGACATTTTATGACATTATGTGCATCATGTATTCTGTCTTTTTCCATATAGCGCTGGCCTCGGGACCCCCCTGCTGGTCCTTTAATCTTGTTCTGGTGACGCAGCTCGATGGAGCATGCAACTACTGATATACTCATGTTTATAGGCTCTGATGATTCCTGCCATGGTGTATGGATGAAACACTGTTAGCTAATAAAACAATGTATTTCTAAGCACTCTTTGGTTACTCCTATAACTATAACGGCTCTGTAGTATACTAGTTATCCTACATTGAGCTAAAACCACACTGTCATACCAAGGGCAATATATCTGCATGTCTGGGCATATTGATATATTTGTCAACGAAATATATATATATATATATGTGTATGTGGGTGTATATAGTTATCTCTACCTAAGTTAATTTTATATAATTCTAAAGCCATAGATCAATATATTGGCTGTTAAATCAAATGTGTCTACACATGTTATTTGATTTTAGATCATCACTTATTCACAACTAGCTGAGTAGGCCATCGTGTTGAGCAATTTTCACCATAGAATGTCTTTCTTTCAAATTTTTTTATTATGCCAGACCATCTCTCATTATTTATTTCCCGTGAATTGTCATCAAATTCACAACCATACAATCGTTAGCCGAATACCCTAACCACTAAGTCGTGCTGTGACAGAAAGCTATACATCATCATCATCGTTTAATGTCCATCTTCCACGCGAGCATGGTTAGACGGTTTTGTTCCATTTGATGCGGGAATGGTCGGGAGACCGTCTCTCACTCGCACGGAAGTGTCTCTGGCAGGTTTTTTACAGCTGGATGCCCTTCCTAACACCAACCACATTTACAGTGTGGACCGAGAGCCTTTTCACTGTGTCTCCTACACGGCCACCTTACAGTGTGTCTCCTACACGGCCACCTTACAGTGTGGACTGTTGTGTCATCGACACAGTGGACGGAACAGGAGAGGGAGGATGGGGTATGTGTGTGGGGTGGGGTGTACATTGGGTTAAGAGGTGTGTATGTAATGGTAGTTGGGTCATCTGTACAACTGCAGGGTGCCAAAGATCTCGATCCAGTGTCATTGTCTTAGATATATATATATAGAGAGAGAGGAAATGTTCATATGGCTTTGCACCTAAAACATATATAGATCAAATAAATAATGTATTAACTGTTGAACTTGGTGATCTATTTCTTAAGTTAATATATGCTCTGTGATTGTAAATCTCAGATGACCGGAAGTATACCAACTGGATTTACCTCTGGAATACCTTTTGCTAATCTGGATATAGAATAAACCACATCTCAGTTTTTATCAACTGAATGCCTAACTGTTGTATAATCAACTTATAGAATTTACTACATATATATGATGGTTGTGTTGTAGTGTGGTGTAGTGTAATGGTTTGGTGGTGGTGTAGTAGTCATGTTATATTATATATATTTTATCCTCAGCCGACTGGACTATTGCCCTCAGCTGTGGTCACCCCACAGTGTCAAATTAACTGCAAAACTTGAGGCAATCCAACGAAGTTACACCAACATTATTTCCTCAATGAAAGGCGGTGGATTGGCAGTATTGGTAGAGGGTCGGACGCCATGCTTTCCAGCATAGTTACGTCCCTTTACGATCTGAGTTCAAATCCCGCCGAGGTTGACTTTGCCTTTCATCCTTACGGGGTCGATAAAAGAAAGTACCAGTAATGCACTGGGTAATTGCTGGCCTTGTGCCTAAAGTAGAAACAATTATTTCCTCAATGAAAGAGATGAGCTACTGGGAGAGGCTAAAGAAATTAAAGCTTTACTCCCTGGAGCGGAAGATCCTGGAAGGGTTAGCACCAAACTTCAGCATTGAAGGCAGGACCAGCCCATGAACCGGATGTCACTGTGTGGTGCCATTGGTCTCATCCGTTGCATCGAGAATACGGACCACATACTGCAATAGCCTGGGGTTCAAGGGACCCCGGCTTTTTAATAAGTTTCTAAAAAATCTGAGTGATCTACATGGTGTGCATGTAGATGTTTTCAAGAGACATCTTGACATTCTACGGACCAAGATACCGGATGAACCCACAACAAGAGGCAAACCACAAATAAGAACAGCAGCAACAAACTCCCTCTTTTCACCAATGGCCAAACCAGAGAAGGCTGGCTATAGAAAATTTGGCATTAGAGATGATGAATTTATTTGCTTTGACATATGTTGTTTCTGTGTCTGGCAAGCAGCTTTCTTGTTTAAACATTCATTCCTGATATACATAAACAATACCATAGTGAATGGAGGCAGAGTCAGATACAGCGGGAGCCAGATAAAGCGATCATATAGTGGAACTCCATGTATCCATCACAGTATGGCAACAAGTGTTATAGGTGGCGTTCAAATGCAATTTATCTGTGTGGTTCACAGAACATACAGGTCGCTAAAGCAAAGTGTAGTGGAAGCAGGTGAAAGCAATCATCATATATATCAGTAGAACATGACGTTTGCGTGTGTGTGTGTAAGTCTACATAGACCTGGGCACACACGCACCCACACATTTATATATATATATATATACATACATACATACATGTATCTACGTGTTCCACTCGTCCGTGTTATCCCTTACGATTACAATACCATCTACTCCAGTCTCATGCCATGATCAATACCTCCACAGCATAGCTGTGGGGCTGTGAATCCATGCAATCCTAAGTTTCCTAGCATACCACGTGGTGTAACGAATGACTTAAATTATCCAAGTCATACAAGTATAGATGTAACTATACATATCAAGCTGTAAGGTACATTCAGCGCATCCACAGTATCGCTTACTATATTCCAACCTGGTACAATGGTAATCCAATATGTTCTAATTTAATTAATTAAATCAAATCAATTGACCGTTTAATTCCAGTGTTTACAGCGTTCCAGTGCTTCTGTGTTCTTCACTTTGCCCACATTCAAAGATCAACACTCAGAATATCATGACGTAGTAAACATTTCGAGTCTACATCATAACGCTCCTAGCAGGCCGGCCATTCCCTTGGGGGAAGTGTAAGGGAGGTCAATCTGGCCGTCTATTTACGAAGATACAGATTAAATCATTCCGTGTAAAGGGGGACAACTCTAGATTGTACCCATTTTGACCAAACTCGCCAGAGACAATCAACGCAATATCAAATACCCCCCCCCCTCCGGTATGAGTTGTTTACCCACACTGAGGCCGGTTATGGCATCAATGTCGGGTTCACTCATAGCACGAGACAGTAATAATCACTACAGTCTGTTATGGGAGCAATCCTTTGGGACCCATATATATAGCACTGTTGTTAGCAGTATTTCTATATTAATTGATCTCTATGAACGCAGGGTGATCTTACCACACTAAAATGTAGCATTCCTCAAATTCAGGTCAAATCCAGCGAGATCGAAGTTGGGGTGCCCCTCATACTAATCGGGTGCGGGAACATTAAGGGGTATGCAAGTTGAAGAGATAAATGAGTGCTAAAGAAAAAGATAAATGAGTGCTAAAGAAAAGAAAAAGAAAAATAACTTAAGTTAAGAACGGATTATCTAGATACTTGGCTTAAAATAGAAGAAAGAGCTTAGGATTCTGTGCTGACAGGAGGAAAATATCTCAGATTTCCTATTGAGCAGGTTTTGTCTGGAGTAAACTATGGCGTGAGTTTCCAAAAGGCACAGGTTACACATTTTGCTCGGTGGGCGGTAAGGTGCAGACTTAACCGCCTGTCCCCAATTAAGAGTATAGGAGGTGCCGGCTTTTTTTAAAACAAATATAGCCTGCCAACGAGGTTGTATTCTTAAGCCTATCATGTCTAAAGGTGCCTCTATGTGAGTTATATCTCGTTTTAAACGAGGTGGATGTTGAGCCAATGTAGGTTTTGGTAGAGGTAGGTGTTGTCACGTCACAAGCGTAGACTATATTTTTCATGAGGCAGTAACCTCTGATAGGGCAACTATCTCTCCGCCTACAATTACAGTTGCGGATTGTGTCATTCAACATGCGTCGGGACGAGTGGCTGTTTGCACTATCTCGAGGCATTACTTGTGCATTCGGTGGGTCACTACCTCCACCAGGCAACCCATTTCCCAGTGGGTTAGGTGGTTGGTGGTTATTTGCAGATCTGATGGTCTCAAAACCTCCCCTAATTTTCCTATTATTTGTGCGTGCTAAGTGTGAGGCTAGATTAAGTGTAGTAGAATAGGATAATTTAATTGTATTTTTATTAATAATCCTGTGATATCTACTGCTTGGCGGGAAGTTCTTTTCTAGTATCGCGAAGAATGTTCTAGGAAGGTGGTAAGGACTTCGGAGTTATAAGGTGGGTTGAAATAAGTGTTTTGCCTTCTTCTATTTTTACTATTTCTCCTATTTAGGGGGTTATTACTGTTAGGGTATACTTGATGCGGCTGTGCTGCATTATTTAGGTTACTACCAGTGCCATTGTCGTTTCCATTTCCTTGGTTTTTATCTTTAACTCCAATCATGCCGTTATTAGTATTACTGCCATTGGTATTGGGCAGGTTGTTGGTGTGCCTATATGGCTTTGGCCGGGCTGGATTATTTACGGTGTGATTCTTACTCCTATTCCTATTTCTATTACGGTTATTATTTATAGAGATATTATGTGTGATTATGGTATTTAGCCTAGTATGGGTGGTTTGGGAGTTGCTGGGTATATAAAATAGCTTATTTTTATAACCGGATTTTGCTAAGGCTTCATTATAGTATCCATCATTGGAGTTGAATGCATTCTCACTACACGATAGCCTGCTAATTCTATTTGAAACTCCTTTAATAATAGCGTTTAGGACCGATTTAGGATGGTTGGAGCTGGCATTTACATAGGTTAGTTTTTCATTAGGTTTATGGTACGGTGTGAATGTTTTATTTTCTAAGTCTAGGGTTGCATCTAAGAAGTTAACTGTTTTACTATTCTTATCTATAGTAATACTAACGTTGAAACTTTTAAAGAATCTATGCAGGTCTTTCTTGGTTCGTTCAATATTGTGCCTTTTATGTTCAAGAGTAAATAAAGCGTTGTCTCGATACAGCCCACCGCGGAGGTTTGGGAATGTTTCGTGTAACTCATTTAGGAGGTACAGTCCGACGAGATCCGTAACCTATGCTGAGTCACAAGACCCCATAGTGATATCAAAGTTATTGGGTGTGTTCTTCCGAGTCCATAATTCGTCCTCAAACATGATTATCGTTTTACGTGCGGCAAGAACAATATCAATCTGGGATCTAGTGAGGTAACTCTTCTGCATGGCCATGATAAGAGCCTTATTTAAGAGGATCGGGGAGATAGAGGTATAGTATGCATCAATATGAAACTGTATAAACCTAAGAGACTTATGGTTACTAATGCTTGAGAACCATTTTAATACCTCATCAGTGTTCCCTCACAGGTCTAGGTGAATTTTATTTCTGATAACTGGTATAATTCCATCTAAAATCTTCTTGCTTATTATCCCTATATCTGATTTAGATGGGCTTATTAGCCTAACAGATGGCTTACTAATGAAATCAACCTTATGGTCCTTAAGTGTAAATCTAGGTTGTCTAGGGGCATAGGGTTGGGTATATTTCTCAAGCCCTAATTTCTCAACAATCACACTTCCCTCCTTATTAATCTCACCCAGGTTGGTATAGGTAGTTTTTTTAATAGTTTCTATAGAGCTCGTTATAGATAAATTTACGATACGTATCATAGTCTAAGCTATAGATATTCTTAGTCTTATCCGAAGGGACAAGGATAGATTCTTTATCACTAAAGCCTTTAACTAAAGATTTAAGCTTATCACGGAATTTATTACTGTTCTTATGAAAATTTCTATATTTAATGTTCCTTACAAGGGACAAAAGATCACTCTCAAAGCCATCCAGCATAGTGTTGTGTGGTGGGCTCCTATAAGTTTTAAATTCATACTTATTATTAGGGGTTACCTGCTGGGGTTCTCACGTCTCCTGTCAAAATGGAAAGTGCGCCACCTAATACGCTTAACGAAGGAGTTTACACTGGCGATAAGTAGTTTTTCATAGGTGTTCCTAGATGGGGTGGGTACGTTCTTGAGTGATAAAGGCAGGTAGTCTTTTGTTAGCATACTGTCAGGTATTTATAATTGTACACGGTCAGTGTACAGGTTATAGTTATTAACTCTACCGGGGGGGGGGGGGGGGAGCCGTGTATTATCTTTAGACAACAGAACGTGTGTATAAGATACAGGCGTCCTGTCGAATATATGACAGTATTTAATTAACTCAATGCTTGAAAGCAGAGCCGTTATATGCAACAAAGACAAAGAGCACTTACATCATCAATTAATCTTTATTTGCTGACAGTGTTGCGTCCTTGCATAATTGAAGGACTCATCAGAGTGTTATAAAGAGGAATTAGATCAATAGTATAAACTCTACCGACCTATATCACAAGAACGATCCATTCACTTTGGTTGATACTAAACTGTCACCTCTGAAATCCTCTACTGTCTACAACCATATTTACTTGCATTTATTTGCATTGCTTATATAATGTGTTATCTTTTATGTTTCATTTTTATTCTAATGTTTATTTTTATTTTTATTATTTGTTATTATTTTTTTATATTTCCTTATATTATCATCACTTTATTGTTATCTTTATTTTATCCTTACTTCTAGACTCTACCCTTTACGTTTTATCTCTTATCTTTAATTTCCTTATCTTTTATTTTTCCTTATCTTTAATTATTTTTCCTTATTTTTCCTTATTTTTCCTTATCTTTAATTATTGTAACTGATTTTGGTCCTATATGTATCGGCTTCTAGCGGTGACGCGTCGTCCAAGCCCCCCACTCTTCTTAGTCCTCTGTGCTACATATGGATCGTTCTTGTGATATAGGTCGGTAGAGTTTATACTATTGATCTAATTCCTCTTTATAACGCTCTGATGAGTCCTGCAATTATGCAAGGACGAAACACTGTCAGCAAATAAAGATAAATTGATGATGTAAGCACTCTTTAATTTTGTTGCATATAACGGCTCTGCTTTCAAGCATTGAGTTAATTAAATACTGTCATATATTCGACAGGACGCCTGTATCTTATACACACGTTCTGTTGTCTAAAGATAATATAAATATATATACATAAATATGTGTATATATATATATATATATATACATAAATATGTGTATATATATATATATATATATATACATAAATATGTGTGTGTATATATATCTATATATCATCATCATCATTTTACGTCCGCTTTTCCTTGCTTGCAAGGGTGGGATGGGTCTTATTAAGCACGTCATCTCTCCATTCGTCACGGGCCCTTGTCATCTCTCCTGTGAGATCTGCTCTCACCACCTCTGCCCATGTTTTTTGTGGTCTTCCTCGACTGCGTCTTATTTATATATATATATATATATACATAAATATGTGTATAATATATATATATCATATATATATATTTATATATACGTACACACATAAAGGTATGTATATACATTATATATATATATATATGTAATAATAATAATATAAAGGACGAGTTGTTATGTCTTCATTATGTTTAACAATCTGAAATAGAAAGCTGGACAGTAGAAATGAGTTTGTCGACAAAAGAAGAAACATTTTCATGTCAGTAAGTTTCATTCACTAATCTTCTGAGGAGTTTTGTCACCTTTTCATGCTGCGCATTAATGGATATTTTTGGTGATAGAAACAACATAAGCTTATGTTTATGTGATTGTTTATCTTTTATTGTTTTCAGAATTAAGAAAGTCAATGTGGCCCAAAACATTCTTGAGATGCAGATTTGGAAAATCTGTTTTTTTCTAGAATGCAATTTTGGAGACTTTCAGTGGCATACACATTTACAGGCAAACATACAGTAGATATAATCAAGTGTCTTTAATAGGGGTCACTGAGTTCTATATATTCTGTAACATGTCTACCTTAAAGAGGGGTCACTGTGTTCTATATATTCTGTCACATGTCTACCTTTAACAGGGGTCACTGTGTTCTATATATTCTGTCCTATGTCTACCTTTAACAGGGGTCACTGTGTTCTATATATTCTGTCCTATGTCTACCTATAACAGGGGTCACTGTGTTCTATATATTCTGTCGTATGTCTACCTATAACAGGGGTCACTGTGTTCTATATATTCTGTCACATGTCTACCTTTAACAGGGGTCACTGTGTTCTATATATTCTGTCCTATGTCTACATTTAACAGGGGTCACTGTGTTCTATATATTCTGTCACATGTCTACCTTAAACAGGGGTCACTGTGTTCTATATATTCTGTCCTATGTCTACCTTAAACAAGCGTCACTGTGTTCTATATATTCTGTCCTATGCCTACCTTAAACAGGGGTCACTGTGTTCTATATATTCTGTCACATGTCTACCTTTAACAGGGGTCACTGTGTTCTATATATTCTGTCCTATGTCTACCTTTAACAGGGGTCACTGTGTTCTATATATTCTGTCCTATGTCTACCTATAACAGGGGTCACTGTGTTCTATATATTCTGTCACATGTCTACCTTTAACAGGGGTCACTGTGTTCTATATATTCTGTCCTATGCCTACCTTTAACAGGGGTCACTGTGTTCTATATATTCTGTCACATGTCTACCTTTAACAGGGGTCACTGTGTTTTATATATTCTGTCCTATGTCTACCTTTAACAGGGGTCACTGTGTTCTATATATTCTGTCACATGTCTACATTTAACAGGGGTCACTGTGTTCTATATATTCTGTCACATGTCTACCTTTAACAGGGGTCACTGTGTTCTATATATTCAGTCACATGTCTACCTTTAACAGGGGTCACTGTGTTCTATATATTCTGTCAGATGTCTACCTTTAACAGGGGTCACTGTGTTCTATATATTCTGTCACATGTCTACCTTTAATAGGGGTCACTGTGTTCTATATATTCTGTCCTATGTCTACCTTTAACAGGGGTCACTGGGTTCTATATATTCTGTCACATGTCTACCTTTAACAGGGGTCTCTGTGTTCTATTTATTCTGTCACATGTCTACCTTAAACAGGGGTCACTGTGTTCTATATATTCTGTCCTATGTCTACCTTTAACAGGGGTCTCTGTGTTCTATTTATTCTGTCACATGTCTACCTTAAACAGGGGTCACTGTGTTCTATTTATTCTGTCTTATGTCTACCTTAAACAGGGGTCACTGTGTTCTATATATTCTGTCACATGTCTACCTTTAACAGGGGTCACTCTGTTCTATATATTCTGTCCTATGTCTACCTTTAACAGGGGTCACTGTGTTCTATATATTCTGTCACATGTCTACCTATAACAGGGGTCACTGTGTTCTATATATTCTGTCCTATGTCTACCTTAAACAGGGGTCACTGTGTTCTATATATTCTGTCCTATGTCTACTTTTAACAGGGGTCACTGTCTTCTATATATTCTGTCACATGGCTACATTTAACAGGGGTCACTGTGTTCTATATATTCTGTCACATGGCTACATTTAACAGGGGTCACTGTGTTCTATATATTCTGTCACATGGCTACATTTAACAGGGGTCACTGTGTTCTATATATTCTGTCCTATGCCTACCTTAAACAGGGGTCACTGTGTTCTATATTTTCTGTCACATGTCTACCTTAAACAGGGGTCACTGTGTTCTATATATTCTGTCACATGTCTACCTTAAACAGGGGTCACTGTGTTCTATATATTCTGTCACATGTCTAACTTTAACAGGGGTCACTGTGTTCTATATATTCTGTCACATGTTTACATTTAACAGGGGTCACTGTGTTCTATATATTCTGTCACATGTCTACCTTTAACAGGGGTCACTGTGTTCTATATATTCTGTCACATGTCTACATTTAACAGGGGTCACTGTGTTCTATATATTCTGTCACATGTCTACCTTTAACAGGGGTCACTGTGTTCTATATATTCTGTCACATGTCTACCTTTAACAGGGGTCACTGTGTTCTATATATTCTGTCCTATGTCTACCTATAACAGGGGTCACTGTGTTCTATATATTCTGTCCTATGTCTACCTTTAAAAGGGGTCACTGTGTATTATATATTCTGTCCTATGCCTACCTTTAACAGGGGTCAGTGAGTTTTATATATTCTGTGACATGTCTACCTTAAACAGGGGTCACTGTGTTCTATATATTCTGTCACATGTCTACCTTTAACAGGGGTCACTGTGTTCTATATATTCTGTCACATGTCTACCTTAAACAGGGGTCACTGTGTTCTATATAATCTGTCCTATGTCTACCTTTAACAGGGGTCACTGTGTTCTATATATTCTGTCACATGTCTACCTTTAACAGGGGTCACTGTGTTCTATATCTTTTGTCCTGTGTCTACCTCTAACATGGGTCACTGTGTTCTATATATTCTGTCACATGTCTACCTTAAACAGGGGTCACTGTGTTCTATATATTCTGTCACATGTCTACCTTAAACAGGGGTCACTGTGTTCTATATATTCTGTCCTATGTCTACCTTAAACAGGGGTCACTGTGTTCTATATATTCTGTGCTATGTCTACCTTAAACAGGGTTCACTGTGTTCTATATATTCTGTCACATGTCTACCTTTAACAGGGGTCACTCTGTACCATATATTCTGTCACATGTCTACCTTTAACAGGGGTCACTGTATTCTATATATTCTGTCACATGTCTACCTTAAACAGGGTTCACAGTGTTCTATATATTCTGTCCGATGTCTACCTTTAACAGGGGTCACTGTGTTCTATATATTCTGTCATATGTCCAGCTTAAACAGGGGTCACTGTGTTCTATATATTCTGTCACATGTCTACCTTTAACAGGGGTCTCTGTTTTCTATATATTCTGTCACATGTCTACCTTTAACAGGGGTCACTGTGTTCTATATATTCTGTCACATGTCTACCTTAAACAGGGGTCACTGTGTTCTATATATTCTGTCACATGTCTACCTTTAACAGGGGTCACTGTGTTCTATATATTCTGTCACATGTCTACCTTTAACAGGGGTCACTGTGTTCTATATAATCTGTCCTATGTCTACCTTTAACAGGGGTCACTGTGTTCTATATATTCTGTCACATGTCTACCTTTAACAGGGGTCACTGTGTTCTATATATTCTGTCACATGTCTACCTTTAACAGGGGTCACTGTGTTCTATATAATCTGTCCTATGTCTACCTTTAACAGGGGTCACTGTGTTCTATATATTCTGTCACATGTCTACCTTTAACAGGAGTCACTGTGTTCTATATATTCTGTCCTATGTCTACCTTAAACAGGGGTCACTGTGTTCTATAAATTCTGTCCTATGTCTACCTTAAACAGGGGTCACTGTGTTCTATATATTCTGTCACATGTCTACCTTTAACAGGGGTCACTCTGTACCATATATTCTGTCACATGTCTACCTTTAACAGGGGTCACTGTATTCTTTATATTCTGTCACATGTCTACCTTAAACAGGGTTCACAGTGTTCTATATATTCTGTCCTACGTCTACCTTAAACAGGGGTCACTGTGTTCTATATATTCTGTCCTATGTCTACCTTTAACAGGGGTCACTCTGTATCATATATTCTGTCACATGTCTACCTTTAACAGGGGTCACTGTATTCTATATATTCTGTCACATGTCTACCTTAAACAGGGTTCACAGTGTTCTATATATTCTGTCACCTGTCTACCTTAAACAGGGGTCACTGTGTTCTATATATTCTGTCTCATGTCTACCTTTAACAGGGGTCACTGTGTTCTATATATTCTTTCACATGTCTACCTTTAACAGGGGTCACTGTGTTCTATATATTCTGTCGTATCTCTAACTTAAACAGGGGTCACTGTGTTCTATATATTCTGTCCTATGTCTACCTTTAACAGGGGTCACTGCGTTCTATATATTCTGTCACATGTCTACCTTTAACAGGGGTCTCTGTGTTCTATATATTCTGTCTTATGTCTACCTTAAACAGGGGTCACTGTGTTCTATATATTCTGTCCTATGTCTACCTTTAACAGGGGTCACTGTGTTCTATATATTCTGTCACATGTCTACCTTTAACAGGGGTCTCTGAGTTCTATATATTCTGTCACATGTCTACCTTTAACAGGGGTCATTGTGTTCTATATATTCTGTCACATGTTTACATTTAGCAGGGGTCACTGTGTTCTATGTATTCTGTCCTATGTCTACCTTTAACAGGGGTCACTGTGTTCTATATATTCTTTCACATGTCTACCTTTAACAGGGGTCACTGTGTTCTATATATTCTGTCCTATCTCTAACTTAAACAGGGGTCACTGTGTTCTATATATTCTGTCCTATGTCTACCTTTAACAGGGGTCACTGCGTTCTATATATTCTGTCACATGTCTACCTTTAACAGGGGTCACTGTATTCTATATATTCTGTCACATGTCTACCTTAAACAGGCTTCACTGTGTTCTATATATTCTGTCATATGTCTAGCTTAAACAGGGGTCACTGTGTTCTATATATTCTGTCTCATGTCTACCTTTAACAGGGGTCACTGTGTTCTATATATTCTGTCACATGGCTACCTTAAACAGGGGTCACTGTGTTCTATATTTTCTGTCACATGTCTACCTTTAACAGGGGTCACTGTGTTCTATATATTCTGTCACATGTCTAGCTTTAACAGGGGTCACTGTATTCTATATATTCTGTCACATGTCTACCTTAAACAGGGTTCACAGTGTTCTATATATTCTGTCCGATGTCTACCTTAAACAGGGGTCACTGTGTTCTATATATTCTGTCACATGTCTACCTTAAACAGGGGTCACTGTGTTCTATATATTCTGTCACATGTCTACCTTTAACAGGGGTCACTGTGTTCTATATATTCTGTCACATGTCTACCTTTAACAGGGGTCACTGTGTTCTATATAATCTGTCCTATGTCTACCTTTAACAGGGGTCACTGTGTTCTATATATTCTGTCACATGTCTACCTTTAACAGGGGTCACTGTGTTCTATATATTCTGTCACATGTCTACCTTTAACAGGGGTCACTGTGTTCTATATAATCTGTCCTATGTCTACCTTTAACAGGGGTCACTGTGTTCTATATATTCTGTCACATGTCTACCTTTAACAGGAGTCACTGTGTTCTATATATTCTGTCCTATGTCTACCTTAAACAGGGGTCACTGTGTTCTATAAATTCTGTCCTATGTCTACCTTAAACAGGGGTCACTGTGTTCTATATATTCTGTCACATGTCTACCTTTAACAGGGGTCACTCTGTACCATATATTCTGTCACATGTCTACCTTTAACAGGGGTCACTGTATTCTTTATATTCTGTCACATGTCTACCTTAAACAGGGTTCACAGTGTTCTATATATTCTGTCCTACGTCTACCTTAAACAGGGGTCACTGTGTTCTATATATTCTGTCCTATGTCTACCTTTAACAGGGGTCACTCTGTATCATATATTCTGTCACATGTCTACCTTTAACAGGGGTCACTGTATTCTATATATTCTGTCACATGTCTACCTTAAACAGGGTTCACAGTGTTCTATATATTCTGTCACCTGTCTACCTTAAACAGGGGTCACTGTGTTCTATATATTCTGTCTCATGTCTACCTTTAACAGGGGTCACTGTGTTCTATATATTCTTTCACATGTCTACCTTTAACAGGGGTCACTGTGTTCTATATATTCTGTCGTATCTCTAACTTAAACAGGGGTCACTGTGTTCTATATATTCTGTCCTATGTCTACCTTTAACAGGGGTCACTGCGTTCTATATATTCTGTCACATGTCTACCTTTAACAGGGGTCTCTGTGTTCTATATATTCTGTCTTATGTCTACCTTAAACAGGGGTCACTGTGTTCTATATATTCTGTCCTATGTCTACCTTTAACAGGGGTCACTGTGTTCTATATATTCTGTCACATGTCTACCTTTAACAGGGGTCTCTGAGTTCTATATATTCTGTCACATGTCTACCTTTAACAGGGGTCATTGTGTTCTATATATTCTGTCACATGTTTACATTTAGCAGGGGTCACTGTGTTCTATGTATTCTGTCCTATGTCTACCTTTAACAGGGGTCACTGTGTTCTATATATTCTTTCACATGTCTACCTTTAACAGGGGTCACTGTGTTCTATATATTCTGTCCTATCTCTAACTTAAACAGGGGTCACTGTGTTCTATATATTCTGTCCTATGTCTACCTTTAACAGGGGTCACTGCGTTCTATATATTCTGTCACATGTCTACCTTTAACAGGGGTCACTGTATTCTATATATTCTGTCACATGTCTACCTTAAACAGGCTTCACTGTGTTCTATATATTCTGTCATATGTCTAGCTTAAACAGGGGTCACTGTGTTCTATATATTCTGTCTCATGTCTACCTTTAACAGGGGTCACTGTGTTCTATATATTCTGTCACATGGCTACCTTAAACAGGGGTCACTGTGTTCTATATTTTCTGTCACATGTCTACCTTTAACAGGGGTCACTGTGTTCTATATATTCTGTCACATGTCTAGCTTTAACAGGGGTCACTGTATTCTATATATTCTGTCACATGTCTACCTTAAACAGGGTTCACAGTGTTCTATATATTCTGTCCGATGTCTACCTTAAACAGGGGTCACTGTGTTCTATATATTCTGTCACATGTCTACCTTAAACAGGGGTCACTGTGTTCTATATATTCTGTCACATGTCTACCTTAAACAGGGGTCACTGTGTTCTATATATTCTGTCTCATGTCTACCTTTAACAGGGGTCACTGTGTTCTATATATTCTGTCACATGTCTACCTTAAACAGGGGTCACTGTGTTCTATATTTTCTGTCACATGTCTATCTTTAAAAGGGGTCACTGTGTTCTATATATTCTGTCACATGTCTACCTTAAACAGGGGTCACTGTGTTCTATATATTCTGTCACATGTCTACCTTTAACAGGGGTCACTGTGTTCTATATATTCTGTAACATGTCTACCTCTAACAGGGGTCTCTGTGTTCTATATATTCTGTCACATGTCTACCTTTAACAGGGGTCACTGTGTTCTATATATTCTGTCACATGTCTACCTTTAACAGGGGTCACTGTGTTCTATATATTCTGTCACATGTTTACATTTAGCAGGGTTCACTGTGTTCTATGTATTCTGTCCTATGTCTACCTTTAACAGGGGTCACTGTGTTCTAAATATTCTGTCACATGTCTACATTTAACAGGGGTCACTGTGTTCTATATATTCTGTCACATGTCTACCTTTAACAGGGGTCACTGTGTTCTATATATTCTGTCACATGTCTTCCTTTAACAGGGGTCTCTGAGTTCTATATATTCTGTCACATGTCTACCTTAAACAGGGGTCACTGTGTTCTATATATTCTGTCACATGTCTACCTTAAACAGGGGTCACTGTGTTCTATATAATCTGTCCTATGTCTACCTTTAACAGGAGTCACTGTGTTCTATATATTCTGTCCTATGTCTACCTTAAACAGGGGTCACTGTGTTCTATATATTCTGTCACATGTCTACCTTAAACAGGGGTCACTGTGTTCTATATATTCTGTCACATGTCTACCTTAAACAGGGGTCACTGTGTTATATATAATCTGTCCTATGTCTACCTTTAACAGGAGTCACTGTGTTCTATATATTCTGTCCTATGTCTACCTTAAACAGGGGTCATTGTGTTCTATATATTCTGTCCTATGTCTACCTTAAACAGGGGTCACTGTGTTCTATATATTCTGTCCTATGTCTACCTTAAACAGGGGTCACTGTGTTCTATATATTCTGTCACATGTCTACCTTTAACAGGGGTCACTCTGTACCATATATTCTGTCAAATGTCTACCTTTAACAGGGGTCACTGTATTCTATATATTCTGTCACATGTCTACCTTAAACAGGGGTCACTGTGTTCTATATATTCTGTCTCATGTCTATATTTAACAGGGATCACTGTATTCTATATATTCTGTCACCTGTCTACCTTAAACAGGGGTCACTGTGTTCTATATATTCTGTCTCATGTCTACCTTTAACAGGGGTCACTGTGTTCTATATATTCTGTCACATGTCTACCTTAAACAGGGGTCACTGTGTTCTATATATTCTGTCACATGTCTACCTTTAACAGGGGTCACTGTGTTCTATATATTCTGTCCTATGTCTACTTTTAACAGGGGTCACTGTGTTCTATATATTCTGTCACATGGCTACATTTAACAGGGGTCACTGTGTTCTATATATTCTGTCACATGTCTACCTTTAACAGGGGTCACTGTGTTCTATGTATTCTGTCACATGTCTACCTTTAACAGGGGTCACTGTGTTCTATATAATCTGTCCTATGTCTACCTTTAACAGGGGTCACTGTGTTCTATATATTCTGTCACATGTCTACCTTTAACAGGAGTCACTGTGTTCTATATATTCTGTCCTATGTCTACCTTAAACAGGGGTCACTGTGTTCTATAAATTCTGTCCTATGTCTACCTTAAACAGGGGTCACTGTGTTCTATATATTCTGTCACATGTCTACCTTTAACAGGGGTCACTCTGTACCATATATTCTGTCACATGTCTACCTTTAACAGGGGTCACTGTATTCTTTATATTCTGTCACATGTCTACCTTAAACAGGGTTCACAGTGTTCTATATATTCTGTCCTACGTCTACCTTAAACAGGGGTCACTGTGTTCTATATATTCTGTCCTATGTCTACCTTTAACAGGGGTCACTCTGTATCATATATTCTGTCACATGTCTACCTTTAACAGGGGTCACTGTATTCTATATATTCTGTCACATGTCTACCTTAAACAGGGTTCACAGTGTTCTATATATTCTGTCACCTGTCTACCTTAAACAGGGGTCACTGTGTTCTATATATTCTGTCTCATGTCTACCTTTAACAGGGGTCACTGTGTTCTATATATTCTTTCACATGTCTACCTTTAACAGGGGTCACTGTGTTCTATATATTCTGTCGTATCTCTAACTTAAACAGGGGTCACTGTGTTCTATATATTCTGTCACATGTCTACCTTTAACAGGGGTCACTGTGTTCTATATATTCTGTCACATGTCTACCTTTAACAGGGGTCACTGTGTTCTATATAATCTGTCCTATGTCTACCTTTAACAGGGGTCACTGTGTTCTATATATTCTGTCACATGTCTACCTTTAACAGGAGTCACTGTGTTCTATATATTCTGTCCTATGTCTACCTTAAACAGGGGTCACTGTGTTCTATAAATTCTGTCCTATGTCTACCTTAAACAGGGGTCACTGTGTTCTATATATTCTGTCACATGTCTACCTTTAACAGGGGTCACTCTGTACCATATATTCTGTCACATGTCTACCTTTAACAGGGGTCACTGTATTCTTTATATTCTGTCACATGTCTACCTTAAACAGGGTTCACAGTGTTCTATATATTCTGTCCTACGTCTACCTTAAACAGGGGTCACTGTGTTCTATATATTCTGTCCTATGTCTACCTTTAACAGGGGTCACTCTGTATCATATATTCTGTCACATGTCTACCTTTAACAGGGGTCACTGTATTCTATATATTCTGTCACATGTCTACCTTAAACAGGGTTCACAGTGTTCTATATATTCTGTCACCTGTCTACCTTAAACAGGGGTCACTGTGTTCTATATATTCTGTCTCATGTCTACCTTTAACAGGGGTCACTGTGTTCTATATATTCTTTCACATGTCTACCTTTAACAGGGGTCACTGTGTTCTATATATTCTGTCGTATCTCTAACTTAAACAGGGGTCACTGTGTTCTATATATTCTGTCCTATGTCTACCTTTAACAGGGGTCACTGTGTTCTATATATTCTTTCACATGTCTACCTTTAACAGGGGTCACTGTGTTCTATATATTCTGTCCTATCTCTAACTTAAACAGGGGTCACTGTGTTCTATATATTCTGTCCTATGTCTACCTTTAACAGGGGTCACTGCGTTCTATATATTCTGTCACATGTCTACCTTTAACAGGGGTCTCTGTGTTCTATATATTCTGTCTTATGTCTACCTTAAACAGGGGTCACTGTGTTCTATATATTCTGTCCTATGTCTACCTTTAACAGGGGTCACTGTGTTCTATATATTCTGTCACATGTCTACCTTTAACAGGGGTCTCTGAGTTCTATATATTCTGTCACATGTCTACCTTTAACAGGGGTCATTGTGTTCTATATATTCTGTCACATGTTTACATTTAGCAGGGGTCACTGTGTTCTATGTATTCTGTCCTATGTCTACCTTTAACAGGGGTCACTGTGTTCTATATATTCTTTCACATGTCTACCTTTAACAGGGGTCACTGTGTTCTATATATTCTGTCCTATCTCTAACTTAAACAGGGGTCACTGTGTTCTATATATTCTGTCCTATGTCTACCTTTAACAGGGGTCACTGCGTTCTATATATTCTGTCACATGTCTACCTTTAACAGGGGTCACTCTGTACTATATATTCTGTCACATGTCTACCTTTAACAGGGGTCACTGTATTCTATATATTCTGTCACATGTCTACCTTAAACAGGCTTCACTGTGTTCTATATATTCTGTCATGTGTCTAGCTTAAACAGGGGTCACTGTGTTCTATATATTCTGTCTCATGTCTACCTTTAACAGGGGTCACTGTGTTCTATATATTCTGTCACATGGCTACCTTAAACAGGGGTCACTGTGTTCTATATTTTCTGTCACATGTCTACCTTTAACAGGGGTTACTGTGTTCTATATATTCTGTCACATGTCTAGCTTTAACAGGGGTCACTGTATTCTATATATTCTGTCACATGTCTACCTTAAACAGGGTTCACAGTGTTCTATATATTCTGTCCGATGTCTACCTTAAACAGGGGTCACTGTGTTCTATATATTCTGTCACATGTCTACCTTAAACAGGGGTCACTGTGTTCTATATATTCTGTCACATGTCTACCTTAAACAGGGGTCACTGTGTTCTATATATTCTGTCTCATGTCTACCTTTAACAGGGGTCACTGTGTTCTATATATTCTGTCACATGTCTACCTTAAACAGGGGTCACTGTGTTCTATATTTTCTGTCACATGTCTATCTTTAAAAGGGGTCACTGTGTTCTATATATTCTGTCACATGTCTACCTTTAACAGGGGACTCTGTGTTCTATATATTCTGTCTCATGTCTACCTTTAACAGGGGTCACTGTGTTCTATATATTCTGTCACATGTCTACCTTAAACAGGGGTCACTGTGTTCTATATTTTCTGTCACATGTCTATCTTTAAAAGGGGTCACTGTGTTCTATATATTCTGTCACATGTCTACCTTTAACAGGGGACTCTGTGTTCTATATATTCTGTCACATGTCTACCTTTAACAGGGGTCACTGTGTTCTATATATTCTGTCACATGTCTACCTTAAACAGGGGTCACTGTGTTCTATATATTCTGTCACATGTCTACCTTTAACAGGGGTCACTGTGTTCTATATATTCTGTAACATGTCTACCTCTAACAGGGGTCTCTGTGTTCTATATATTCTGTCACATGTCTACCTTTAACAGGGGTCACTGTGTTCTATATATTCTGTCACATGTCTACCTTTAACAGGGGTCACTGTGTTCTATATATTCTGTCACATGTTTACATTTAGCAGGGTTCACTGTGTTCTATGTATTCTGTCCTATGTCTACCTTTAACAGGGGTCACTGTGTTCTAAATATTCTGTCACATGCCTACATTTAACAGGGGTCACTGTGTTCTATATATTCTGTCACATGTCTTCCTTTAACAGGGGTCTCTGAGTTCTATATATTCTGTCACATGTCTACCTTAAACAGGGGTCACTGTGTTCTATATATTCTGTCACATGTCTACCTTAAACAGGGGTCACTGTGTTCTATATAATCTGTCCTATGTCTACCTTTAACAGGAGTCACTGTGTTCTATATATTCTGTCCTATGTCTACCTTAAACAGGGGTCACTGTGTTCTATATATTCTGTCACATGTCTACCTTAAACAGGGGTCACTGTGTTCTATATATTCTGTCACATGTCTACCTTAAACAGGGGTCACTGTGTTATATATAATCTGTCCTATGTCTACCTTTAACAGGAGTCACTGTGTTCTATATATTCTGTCCTATGTCTACCTTAAACAGGGGTCATTGTGTTCTATATATTCTGTCCTATGTCTACCTTAAACAGGGGTCACTGTGTTCTATATATTCTGTCCTATGTCTACCTTAAACAGGGGTCACTGTGTTCTATATATTCTGTCACATGTCTACCTTTAACAGGGGTCACTCTGTACCATATATTCTGTCAAATGTCTACCTTTAACAGGGGTCACTGTATTCTATATATTCTGTGACATGTCTACCTTAAACAGGGGTCACTGTGTTCTATATATTCTGTCTCATGTCTATATTTAACAGGGATCACTGTGTTCTATATATTCTGTCACCTGTCTACCTTAAACAGGGGTCACTGTGTTCTATATATTCTGTCTCATGTCTACCTTTAACAGGGGTCACTGTGTTCTATATATTCTGTCACATGTCTACCTTAAACAGGGGTCACTGTGTTCTATATATTCTGTCACATGTCTACCTTTAACAGGGGTCACTGTGTTCTATATTTTCTGTCACATGTCTATCTTTAAAAGGGGTCTCTGTGTTCTATATATTCTGTCACATGTCTACCTTTAACAGGGGTCACTGTGTTCTATATATTCTGTCTTATGTCTACCTTAAACAGGGGTCTCTGTGTTCTATATATTCTGTCACATGTCTACCTTAAACAGGGGTCACTGTGTTCTATATATTCTGTCACATGTCTACCTTTAACAGGGGTCACTGTGTTCTATATATTCTGTCACATGTCTATCTTTAAAAGGGGTCACTGTGTTCTATATATTCTGTCACATGTCTACCTTTAACAGGGGTCTCTGTGTTCTATATATTCTGTCACATGTCTACCTTTTACAGGGGTCACTGTGTTCTATATATTCTGTCACATGTCTACCTTTTACAGGGGTCACTGTGTTCTATATATTCTGTCACATGTCTAGCTTAAACAGGGGTCACTGTGTTCTATATATTCTGTCCTATCTCTAACTTAAACAGGGGTCACTGTGTTCTATATATTCTGTCCTATGTCTACCTTTAACAGGGGTCACTGCGTTCTATATATTCTGTCACATGTCTACATTTAACAGGGGTCTCTGTGTTCTATATATTCTGTCACATGTCTACCTTAAACAGGGGTCACTGTGTTCTATATATTCTGTCACATGTCTATCTTTAACAGGGGTCTCTGTGTTCTATATATTCTGTCACATGTCTACCTTTAACAGGGGTCTCTGTGTTCTATATATTCTGTCTTATGTCTACCTTAAACAGGGGTCACTGTGTTCTATATATTCTGTCCTATGTCTACCTTTAACAGGGGTCACTGTGTTCTATATATTCTGTCACATGTCTACCTTTAACAGGGGTCACTGCGTTCTATATATTCTGTCACATGTCTACCTTTGACAGGGGTCTCTGTGTTCTATATATTCTGTCTTATGTCTACCTTAAACAGGGGTCACTGTGTTCTATATATTCTGTCCTATGTCTACCTTTAACAGGGGTCACTGCGTTCTATATATTCTGTCACATGTCTACCTTTAACAGGGGTCTCTGTGTTCTATATATTCTGTCTTATGTCTACCTTAAACAGGGGTCACTGTGTTCTATATATTCTGTCCTATGTCTACCTTTAACAGGGGTCACTGTGTTCTATATATTCTGTCACATGTCTACCTTTAACAGGGGTCACTGCGTTCTATATATTCTGTCACATGTCTACCTTTAACAGGGGTCTCTGTGTTCTATATATTCTGTCTTATGTCTACCTTAAACAGGGGTCACTGTGTTCTAGATATTCTGTCCTATGTCTACCTTTAACAGGGGTCACTGTGTTCTATATATTCTGTCACATGTCTACCTTTAACAGGGGTCTCTGAGTTCTATATATTCTGTCACATGTCTACCTTAAACAGGGGTCACTGTGTTCTATATATTCTGTCCTATGTCTACCTTAAACAGGGGTCACTGTGTTCTAGATATTCTGTCCTATGTCTACCTTTAACAGGGGTCACTGTGTTCTATATATTCTGTCACATGTCTACCTTTAACAGGGGTCTCTGAGTTCTATATATTCTGTCACATGTCTACCTTTAACAGGGGTCTCTGAGTTCTATATATTCTGTCACATGTCTACCTTAAACAGGGGTCACTGTGTTCTATATATTCTGTCACATGTCTACCTTTAACAGGGGTCACTGTGTTCTATATATTCTGTCACATGTCTACCTTTAACAGGGGTCACTGTGTTCTATATATTCTGTCCTATGTCTACCTTTAACAGGAGTCACTGTGTTCTATATATTCTGTCCTATGTCTACCTTAAACAGGGGTCACTGTGTTCTATATATTCTGTCCTATGTCTACCTTAAACAGGGGTCACTGTGTTCTATATATTCTGTCACATGTCTACCTTTAACAGGGGTCACTCTGTACCATATATTCTGTCACATGTCTACCTTTAACAGGGGTCACTGTATTCTATATATTCTGTCACATGTCTACCTTAAACAGGGGTCACTGTGTTCTATATATTCTGTCACATGTCTACCTTAAACAGGGTTCACAGTGTTCTATATATTCTGTCACATGTCTACCTTTAACAGGGATCACTGTGTTCTATATATTCTGTCACATGTCTACCTTAAACAGGGGTCACTGTGTTCTATATATTCTGTCACATGTCTACCTTAAACAGGGGTCACTGTGTTCTATATATTCTGTCCTATGTCTACATTTAACAGGGGTCACTGTGTTCTATATATTCTGTCACATGGCTACCTTAAACAGGGGTCACTGTGTTCTATATATTCTGTCACATGTATAGCTTTAACAGGGGTCACTGTGTTCTATATATTCTGTCACATGTCTACCTTTAACAGGGGTCACTGTGTTCTATATATTCTTTCACATGTCTACCTTTAACAGGGGTCACTGTGTTCTATATATTCTGTCACATGTCTACCTTTAACAGGGGTCACTGTGTTCTATATATTCTCTCCTACGTCCACCTTTAACAGGGGACTCTGTGTTCTATATATTCTGTCACATGTCTACCTTTAACAGGGGTCACTGTGTTCTATATATTCTATCCTATGTCTACCTTTAACAGGGGTCACTGTGTTCTATATATTCTGTCACATGTCTACCTTAAACAGGGGTCACTGTGTTCTATATAATCTGTCCTATGTCGACCTTTAACAGGGGTCACTGTGTTCTATATATTCTGTCCTATGTCTACCTTAAACAGGGTCACTGTGTTCTATATAATCTGTCCTATGTCTACCCTTAACAGGGGTCACTGTGTTCTATATATTCTGTCCTATGTCTACCTTTAACAGGGGTCACTGTGTTCTATATATTCTGTCACATATCTACCTTAAACAGGGGTCACTGTGTTCTATATATTCTGTCACATGTCTACCTTTAACAGGGGTCACTGTGTTCTATATATTCTGTCCTATGTCTACATTTAACAGGGGTCACTGTGTTCTATATATTCTGTCACATGTCTACCTTAAACAGGGGTCACTGTGTTCTATATAATCTGTCCTATGTCGACCTTTAACAGGGGTCACTGTGTTCTATATATTCTGTCACATATCTACCTTAAACAGGGATCACTGTGTTCTATATATTCTGTCACATGTCTACCTTAAACAGGGGTCACTGTGTTCTATATATTCTGTCACATGTCTACCTTTAACAGGGGTCACTGTGTTCTATATATTCTGTCACATGTCTACCTTAAACAGGGGTCACTGTGTTCTATATAATCTGTCCTATGTCGACCTTTAACAGGGGTCACTGTGTTCTATATGTTCTGTCCTATCTCTAACTTAAACAGGGGTCACTGTGTTCTATATATTATGTCCTATGTCTACATTTAACAGGGGTCACTGTGTTCTATATATTCTGTCACATGTCTACCTTAAACAGGGGTCACTGTGTTCTATATATTCTGTCACATGTCTACCTTTATCAGGGGTCACTGTGTTCTATATATTCTGTCACATGTTTACATTTAGCAGGGGTCACTGTGTTCTATGTATTCTGTCCTATGTCTACCTTTAACAGGGGTCTCTGTGTTCTATATATTCTGTCACATGTCTACCTTTAACAGGGGTCACTGTGTTCTATATATTCTGTCACATGTCTACCTTTAACAGGGGTCTCTGTGTTCTATATATTCTGTCATTGTCTACCTTTAACAGGGGTCACTGTGTTCTATATATTCTTTCACATGTCTACCTTTAACAGGGGTCATTGTGTTCTATATATTCTGTCACATGTTTACATTTAGCAGGGGTCACTGTGTTCTATGTATTCTGTCCTATGTCTACCTTTAACAGGGGTCACTGTGTTCTATATATTCTTTCACATGTCTACCTTTAACAGGGGTCACTGTGTTCTATATATTCTGTCCTATCTCTAACTTAAACAGGGGTCACTGTGTTCTATATATTCTGTCCTATGTCTACCTTTAACAGGGGTCACTGTGTTCTATATATTCTGTCACATGTCTACATTTAACAGGGGTCACTGTGTACTATATATTCTGTCACATGTCTACCTTTAACAGGGGTCTCTGAGTTCTATATATTCTGTCATATGTCTACCTTTAACAGGGGTCTCTGAGTTCTATATATTCTGTCCTATGTCTACCTTTAACAGGGGTCACTGTGTTCTATATATTCTGTCACATGTCTACCTTAAACAGGGGTCACTGTGTTCTATATATACTGTCACATGTCTACCTTTAACAGGGGTCACTGTGTTCTATATATTCTGTCACATGTCTACCTTAAACAGGGGTCACTGTGTTCTATATTTTCTGTCACATGTCTACCTTTAACAGGGGTCACTGTGTTCTATATATTCTGTCACATGTATACCTTTAACAGGGGTCACTGTATTCTATATATTCTGTCACATGTCTACCTGAAACAGGGTTCACAGTGTTCTATATATTCTGTCCGATGTCTACCTTAAACAGGGGTCACTGTGTTCTATATATTCTGTCACATGTCTACCTCTAACAGGGGTCTCTGTGTTCTATATATTCTGTCACATGTCTACCTTTAACAGGGGTCACTGTGTTCTATATATTCTGTCACATGTCTACCTTTTACAGGGGTCACTGTGTTCTATATATTCTGTCACATGTCTACCTTTTACAGGGGTCACTGTGTTCTATATATTCTGTCACATGTCTAGCTTAAACAGGGGTCACTGTGTTCTATATATTCTGTCCTATCTCTAACTTAAACAGGGGTCACTGTGTTCTATATATTCTGTCCTATGTCTACCTTTAACAGGGGTCACTGCGTTCTATATATTCTGTCACATGTCTACATTTAACAGGGGTCTCTGTGTTCTATATATTCTGTCACATGTCTACCTTTAACAGGGGTCTCTGTGTTCTATATATTCTGTCTTATGTCTACCTTAAACAGGGGTCACTGTGTTCTATATATTCTGTCCTATGTCTACCTTTAACAGGGGTCACTGTGTTCTATATATTCTGTCACATGTCTACCTTTAACAGGGGTCACTGCGTTCTATATATTCTGTCACATGTCTACCTTTAACAGGGGTCTCTGTGTTCTATATATTCTGTCACATGTCTAGCTTAAACAGGGGTCACTGTGTTCTATATATTCTGTCCTATCTCTAACTTAAACAGGGGTCACTGTGTTCTATATATTCTGTCCTATGTCTACCTTTAACAGGGGTCACTGCGTTCTATATATTCTGTCACATGTCTACATTTAACAGGGGTCTCTGTGTTCTATATATTCTGTCCTATGTCTACCTTTAACAGGGGTCACTGCGTTCTATATATTCTGTCACATGTCTACCTTTAACAGGGGTCTCTGTGTTCTATATATTCTGTCTTATGTCTACCTTAAACAGGGGTCACTGTGTTCTATATATTCTGTCCTATGTCTACCTTTAACAGGGGTCACTGTGTTCTATATATTCTGTCACATGTCTACCTTTAACAGGGGTCACTGCGTTCTATATATTCTGTCACATGTCTACCTTTAACAGGGGTCTCTGTGTTCTATATATTCTGTCTTATGTCTACCTTAAACAGGGGTCACTGTGTTCTAGATATTCTGTCCTATGTCTACCTTTAACAGGGGTCACTGTGTTCTATATATTCTGTCACATGTCTACCTTTAACAGGGGTCTCTGAGTTCTATATATTCTGTCACATGTCTACCTTAAACAGGGGTCACTGTGTTCTATATATTCTGTCCTATGTCTACCTTAAACAGGGGTCACTGTGTTCTAGATATTCTGTGCTATGTCTACCTTTAACAGGGGTCACTGTGTTCTATATATTCTGTCACATGTCTACCTTTAACAGGGGTCTCTGAGTTCTATATATTCTGTCACATGTCTACCTTTAACAGGGGTCTCTGAGTTCTATATATTCTGTCACATGTCTACCTTAAACAGGGGTCACTGTGTTCTATATATTCTGTCACATGTCTACCTTTAACAGGGGTCACTGTGTTCTATATATTCTGTCACATGTCTACCTTTAACAGGGGTCACTGTGTTCTATATATTCTGTCACATGTCTACCTTAAACAGGGTTCACAGTGTTCTATATATTCTGTCACATGTCTACCTTTAACAGGGATCACTGTGTTCTATATATTCTGTCACATGTCTACCTTAAACAGGGGTCACTGTGCTCTATATATTCTGTCACATGTCTACCTTAAACAGGGGTCACTGTGTTCTATATATTCTGTCCTATGTCTACATTTAACAGGGGTCACTGTGTTCTATATATTCTGTCACATGGCTACCTTAAACAGGGGTCACTGTGTTCTATATATTCTGTCACATGTATAGCTTTAACAGGGGTCACTGTGTTCTATATATTCTGTCACATGTCTACCTTTAACAGGGGTCACTGTGTTCTAGATATTCTTTCACATGTCTACCTTTAACAGGGGTCACTGTGTTCTATATATTCTGTCACATGTCTACCTTTAACAGGGGTCACTGTGTTCTATATATTCTCTCCTACGTCCACCTTTAACAGGGGACTCTGTGTTCTATATATTCTGTCACATGTCTACCTTTAACAGGGGTCACTGTGTTCTATATATTCTATCCTATGTCTACCTTTAACAGGGGTCACTGTGTTCTATATATTCTGTCACATGTCTACCTTAAACAGGGGTCACTGTGTTCTATATAATCTGTCCTATGTCGACCTTTAACAGGGGTCACTGTGTTCTATATATTCTGTCCTATGTCTACCTTAAACAGGGTCACTGTGTTCTATATAATCTGTCCTATGTCTACCCTTAACAGGGGTCACTGTGTTCTATATATTCTGTCCTATGTCTACCTTTAACAGGGGTCACTGTGTTCTATATATTCTGTCACATATCTACCTTAAACAGGGGTCACTGTGTTCTATATATTCTGTCACATGTCTACCTTTAACAGGGGTCACTGTGTTCTATATATTCTGTCCTATGTCTACATTTAACAGGGGTCACTGTGTTCTATATATTCTGTCACATGTCTACCTTAAACAGGGGTCACTGTGTTCTATATAATCTGTCCTATGTCGACCTTTAACAGGGGTCACTGTGTTCTATATATTCTGTCACATATCTACCTTAAACAGGGATCACTGTGTTCTATATATTCTGTCACATGTCTACCTTAAACAGGGGTCACTGTGTTCTATATATTCTGTCACATGTCTACCTTTAACAGGGGTCACTGTGTTCTATATATTCTGTCACATGTCTACCTTAAACAGGGGTCACTGTGTTCTATATAATCTGTCCTATGTCGACCTTTAACAGGGGTCACTGTGTTCTATATGTTCTGTCCTATCTCTAACTTAAACAGGGGTCACTGTGTTCTATATGTTATGTCCTATGTCTACATTTAACAGGGGTCACTGTGTTCTATATATTCTGTCACATGTCTACCTTAAACAGGGGTCACTGTGTTCTATATATTCTGTCACATGTCTACCTTTATCAGGGGTCACTGTGTTCTATATATTCTGTCACATGTTTACATTTAGCAGGGGTCACTGTGTTCTATGTATTCTGTCCTATGTCTACCTTTAACAGGGGTCTCTGTGTTCTATATATTCTGTCACATGTCTACCTTTAACAGGGGTCACTGTGTTCTATATATTCTGTCACATGTCTACCTTTAACAGGGGTCTCTGTGTTCTATATATTCTGTCATTGTCTACCTTTAACAGGGGTCACTGTGTTCTATATATTCTGTCACATGTCTACCTTTAACAGGGGTCATTGTGTTCTATATATTCTGTCACATGTTTACATTTAGCAGGGGTCACTGTGTTCTATGTATTCTGTCCTATGTCTACCTTTAACAGGGGTCACTGTGTTCTATATATTCTTTCACATGTCTACCTTTAACAGGGGTCACTGTGTTCTATATATTCTGTCCTATCTCTAACTTAAACAGGGGTCACTGTGTTCTATATATTCTGTCCTATGTCTACCTTTAACAGGGGTCACTGTGTTCTATATATTCTGTCACATGTCTACATTTAACAGGGGTCACTGTGTACTATATATTCTGTCACATGTCTACCTTTAACAGGGGTCTCTGAGTTCTATATATTCTGTCATATGTCTACCTTTAACAGGGGTCTCTGAGTTCTATATATTCTGTCCTATGTCTACCTTTAACAGGGGTCACTGTGTTCTATATATTCTGTCACATGTCTACCTTTAACAGGGGTCTCTGAGTTCTATATATTCTGTCCTATGTCTACCTTTAACAGGGGTCACTGTGTTCTATATACTCTGTCACATGTCTACATTTAACAGGGGTCACTCTGTACCATATATTCTGTCACATGTCTACCTTTAACAGGGGTCTCTGAGTTCTATATATTCTGTCATATGTCTACCTTTAACAGGGGTCACTGCGTTCTATATATTCTGTCACATGTCTACCTTTAACAGGGGTCACTGTGTTCTATATATTCTGTCACATGTCTACCTTAAACAGGGGTCACTGTGTTCTATATATACTGTCACATGTCTACCTTTAACAGGGGTCACTGTGTTCTATATATTCTGTCACATGTCTACCTTAAACAGGGGTCACTGTGTTCTATATTTTCTGTCACATGTCTACCTTTAACAGGGGTCACTGTGTTCTATATATTCTGTCACATGTATACCTTTAACAGGGGTCACTGTATTCTATATATTCTGTCACATGTCTACCTGAAACAGGGTTCACAGTGTTCTATATATTCTGTCCGATGTCTACCTTAAACAGGGGTCACTGTGTTCTATATATTCTGTCACATGTCTACCTCTAACAGGGGTCTCTGTGTTCTATATATTCTGTCACATGTCTACCTTTAACAGGGGTCACTGTGTTCTATATATTCTGTCACATGTCTACGTTTATCAGGGGTCACTGTGTTCTATATATTCTGTCACATGTTTACATTTAGCAGGGGTCACTGTGTTCTATGTATTCTGTCCTATGTCTACCTTTAACAGGGGTCTCTGTGTTCTATATATTCTGTCACATGTCTACCTTTAACAGGGGTCACTGTGTTCTATATATTCTGTCACATGTCTATCTTTAAAAGGGGTCACTGTGTTCTATATATTCTGTCACATGTCTACCTTTAACAGGGGTCTCTGTGTTCTATATATTCTGTCACATGTCTACCTTTAACAGGGGTCACTGTGTTCTATATATTCTGTCACATGTCTACCTTTAACAGGGGTCATTGTGTTCTATATATTCTGTCACATGTTTACATTTAGCAGGGGTCACTGTGTTCTATGTATTCTGTCCTATGTCTACCTTTAACAGGGGTCACTGTGTTCTATATATTCTTTCACATGTCTACCTTTAACAGGGGTCACTGTGTTCTATATATTCTGTCCTATCTCTAACTTAAACAGGGGTCACTGTGTTCTATATATTCTGTCCTATGTCTACCTTAAACAGGGGTCACTGTGTTCTATATATTCTGTCACATGTCTACCTTTAACAGGGGTCTCTGTGTTCTATATATTCTGTCTCATGTCTACCTTAAACAGGGGTCACTGTGTTCTATATATTCTGTCACATGTCTACCTTTAACAGGGGTCACTGTGTTCTATATATTCTGTCACATGTCTACCTTTAACAGGGGTCACTGTGTTCTATATATTCCGTCTTATGTCTACCTTAAACAGGGGTCACTGTGTTCTATATGTTCTGTCACATGTCTACCTTTAACAAGGGTCTCTGAGTTCTATATATTCTGTCACATGTCTTCCTTTAACAGGGGTCAATGTGTTCTATATATTCTGTCCTATGTCTACCTTTAACAGGGGTCACTGTGTTCTATATATTCTGTCACATGTCTACCTTTAACAGGGGTCACTGTGTTCTATATATTCTGTCACATGTCTACATTTAACAGGGGTCTCTGAGTTCTATATATTCTGTCACATGTCTACCTTTAACAGGGGTCACTGTGTTCTATATCTTCTGTCACATGTCTACCTTTAACAGTGATCAATCTGTTCTATATATTCTGTCCTATGTCTACCTTAAACAGGGATCACTGTGTTCTATATATTCTGTCACATGTCTACCTTAAACAGGGGTCACTGTGTTCTATATTTTCTGTCACATGTCTACCTTTAACAGGGGTCACTGTGTTCTATATATTCTGTCACATGTCTACATTTAACAGGGGTCTCTGAGTTCTATATATTCTGTCACATGTCTACCTTTAACAGGGGTCACTGTGTTCTATATATTCTGTCACATGTATACCTTTAACAGGGGTCACTGTGTTCTATATATTCTGTCACATGTCTACCTTTAACAGGGGTCACTGTGTTCTATATATTCTGTCACATGTCTACCTGAAACAGGGTTCACAGTGTTCTATATATTCTGTCCGATGTCTACCTTAAACAGGGGTCACTGTGTTCTATATATTCTGTCTTATGTCTACCTTAAACAGGGGTCACTGTGTTCTATATATTCTGTCCTATGTCTACCTTTAACAGGGGTCACTGTGTTCTATATATTCTGTCACATGTCTACCTTTAACAGGGGTCACTGTGTTCTATATATTCTGTCACATGTCTACCTTAAACAGGGGTCACTGTGTTCTATATAATCTGTCCTATGACGACCTTTAACAGGGGTCACTGTGTTCTATATATTCTGTCCTATGTCTACCTTAAACAGGGGTCACTGTGTTCTATATATTCTGTCTCATGTCTACCTTTAACAGGGGTCACTGTGTTCTATATATTCTGTCACATGTCTACCTTAAACAGGGGTCACTGTGTTCTATATAATCTGTCCTATGACGACCTTTAACAGGGGTCACTGTGTTCTATATATTCTGTCCTATGTCTACCTTAAACAGGGGTCACTGTGTTCTATATATTCTGTCACATGTCTACCTTTAACAGGGGTCACTGTGTTCTATATATTCTGTCACATGTCTACCTTTAACAGGGGTCACTGTGTTCTATATATTCTGTCCTATGTCTACCTTTAACAGGGGTCACTGTGTTCTATATATTCTGTCACATGTCTACCTTTAACAGGGGTCACTGTGTTCTATATATTCTGTCACATGTCTACCTTTAACAGCGGTCACTGTGTTCTATATATTCTGTCACATGTCTACCTTAAACAGGGGTCACTGTGTTCTATATATTCTGTCTCATGTCTACCTTAAACAGGGGTCACTGTGTTCTATATATTCTGTCACATGTCTACCTTTAACAGCGGTCACTGTGTTCTATATATTCTGTCACATGTCTACCTTAAACAGGGGTCACTGTGTTCTATATATTCTGTCACATGTCTACCTCTAACAGGGGTCACTGTGTTCTATATATTCTGTCCTATCTCTAACTTAAACAGGGGTCACTGTGTTCTATATATTCTGTCCTATGTCTACATTTAACAGGGGTCACTGTGTTCTATATATTCTGTCACATGTCTACCTTAAACAGGGGTCACTGTGTTCTATATATTCTGTAACATGTCTACCTCTAACAGGGGTCACTGTGTTCTATATATTCTTTCACATGTCTACCTTTAACAGGGGTCACTGTGTTCTATATATTCTGTCCTATCTCTAACTTAAACAGGGGTCACTGTGTTCTATATATTCTGTCCTATGTCTACCTTTAACAGGGGTCACTGCGTTCTATATATTCTGTCACATGTCTACCTTTAACAGGGGTCACTCTGTACTATATATTTTGTCACATGTCTACCTTTAACAGGGGTCACTGTATTCTATATATTCTGTCACATGTCTACCTTAAACAGGCTTCACTGTGTTCTATATAATCTGTCACATGTCTACCTTTCACAGGGGTCACTGTGTTCTATATATTCTGTCCTATGTCTACCTTAAACAGGGGTCACTGTGTTCTATATATTCTGTCTCATGTCTACCTTTAACAGGGGTCACTGTGTTCTATATATTCTGTCCTATGTCTACCTTAAACAGGGGTCACTGTGTTCTATATATTCTGTCCTATGTCTACATTTAACAGGGGTCACTGTGTTCTATATATTCTGTCACATATCTACCTTAAACAGGGGTCACTGTGTTCTATATATTCTGTCACATGTCTACCTTTAACAGGGGTCACTGTGTTCTATATATTCTGTCACATGTCTACCTTAAACAGCGGTCACTGTGTTCTATATAATCTGTCCTATGTCGACCTTTAACAGGGGTCACTGTGTTCTCTATATTCTGTCCTATCTATAACTTAAACAGGGGTCACTGTGTTCTATATATTCTGTAACATGTCTACCTCTAACAGGGGTCTCTGTGTTCTATATATTCTGTCACATGTCTACCTTAAACAGGGGTCACTGTGTTCTATATATTCTGTCACATGTCTACCTTTAACAGGGGTCACTGTGTTCTATATATTCTGTAACATGTCTACCTCTAACAGGGGTCTCTGTGTTCTATATATTCTGTCACATGTCTACCTTAAACAGGGGTCACTGTGTTCTATATATTCTGTCACATGTCTACCTTTAACAGGGGTCACTGTGTTCTATATGTTCTGTCACATGTCTACCTTTAACAGGGGTCACTGTGTTCTATATATTCTGTCACATGTCGACCTTTAACAGGGGTCACTGTGTTCTATATATTCTGTCACATGTCTTCCTTTAACAGGGGTCTCTGAGTTCTATATATTCTGTCACATGTCTACCTTAAACAGGGGTCACTGTGTTCTATATATTCTGTCACATGTCTACCTTAAACAGGGGTCACTGTGTTCTATATAATCTGTCCTATGTCTACCTTTAACAGGAGTCACTGTGTTCTATATATTCTGTCCTATGTCTACCTTAAACAGGGGTCACTGTGTTCTATATATTCTGTCATATGTCTACCTTAAACAGGGGTCACTGTGTTCTATATATTCTGTCACATGTCTACCTTAAACAGGGGTCACTGTGTTCTATATAATCTGTCCTATGTCTACCTTTAACAGGAGTCACTGTGTTCTATATATTCTGTCCTATGTCTACCTTAAACAGGGGTCACTGTGTTCTATATATTCTGTCCTATGTCTACCTTAAAAAGGGGTCACTGTGTTCTATATATTCTGTCACATGTCTACCTTTAACAGGGGTCACTCTGTACCATATATTCTGTCACATGTCTACCTTTAACAGGGGTCACTGTATTCTATATATTCTGTCACATGTCTACCTTAAACAGGGGTCACTGTGTTTTATATAATCTGTCCTATGTCTACCTTTAACAGGGGTCACTGTGTTCTATATATTCTGTCCGATGTCTACCTTAAACAGGGATCACTGTGTTCTATATATTCTGTCACCTGTCTACCTTAAACAGGGGTCACTGTGTTCTATATATTCTGTCTCATGTCTACCTTTAACAGGGGTCACTGTGTTCTATATATTCTGTCACATGTCTACCTTAAACAGGGGTCACTGTGTTCTATATTTTCTGTCACATGTCTATCTTTAAAAGTGGTCTCTGTGTTCTATATATTCTGTCACATGTCTACCTTTAACAGGGGTCACTGTGTTCTATATATTCTGTCACATGTCTACCTTTAACAGGGGTCACTGTGTTCTATATATTCTGTCACATGTCTACCTTTAACAGGGGTCACTGTGTTCTATATATTCTGTCACATGTCTACCTTTAACAGGGGTCATTATGTTCTATATATTCTGTCACATGTTTACATTTAGCAGGGGTCACTGTGTTCTATGTATTCTGTCCTATGTCTACCTTTAACAGGGGTCACTGTGTTCTATATATTCTTTCACATGTCTACCTTTAACAGGGGTCACTGTGTTCTATATATTCTGTCCTATCTCTAACTTAAACAGGGGTCACTGTGTTCTATATATTCTGTCCTATGTCTACCTTTAACAGGGGTCACTGCGTTCTATATATTCTGTCACATGTCTACCTTTAACAGGGGTCACTCTGTACTATATATTCTGTCACATGTCTACCTTTAACAGGGGTCACTGTATTCTATATATTCTGTCACATGTCTACCTTAAACAGGCTTCACTGTGTTCTATATATTCTGTCACATGTCTAGCTTAAACAGGGGTCACTGTGTTCTATATATTCTGTCACATGGCTACCTTAAACAGGGGTCACTGTGTTCTATATTTTCTGTCACATGTCTACCTTTAACAGGGGTCACTGTGTTCTATATATTCTGTCACATGTCTAGCTTTAACAGGGGTCACTGTATTCTATATATTCTGTCACATGTCTACCTTAAACAGGGTTCACAGTGTTCTATATATTCTGTCCGATGTCTACCTTAAACAGGGATCACTGTGTTCTATATATTCTGTCACATGTCTACCTTAAACAGGGGTCACTGTGTTCTATATATTCTGTCTCATGTCTACCTTTAACAGGGGTCACTGTGTTCTATATATTCTGTCACATGTCTACCTTAAACAGGGGTCACTGTGTTCTATATTTTCTGTCACATGTCTATCTTTAAAAGGGGTCACTGTGTTCTATATATTCTGTCACATGTCAACCTTTAACAGGGGACTCTGTGTTCTATATATTCTGTCACATGTCTACCTTTAACAGGGGTCACTGTGTTCTATATATTCTGTCACATGTCTACCTTAAACAGGGGTCACTGTGTTCTATATATTCTGTCACATGTCTACCTTTAACAGGGGTCACTGTGTTCTATATATTCTGTAACATGTCTACCTCTAACAGGGGTCTCTGTGTTCTATATATTCTGTCACATGTCTACCTTTAACAGGGGTCACTGTGTTCTATATATTCTGTCACATGTCTACCTTTAACAGGGGTCACTGTGTTCTATATATTCTGTCACATGTTTACATTTAGCAGGGTTAACTGTGTTCTATGTATTCTGTCCTATGTCTACCTTTAACAGGGGTCACTGTGTTCTATATATTCTGTCACATGTCTACCTTAAACAGGGGTCACTGTGTTCTATATAATCTGTCCTATGTCTACCTTTAACAGGAGTCACTGTGTTCTATATATTCTGTCCTATGTCTACCTTAAACAGGGGTCACTGTGTTCTATATATTCTGTCATATGTCTACCTTAAACAGGGGTCACTGTGTTCTATATATTCTGTCACATGACTACCTTAAACAGGGGTCACTGTGTTCTATATAATCTGTCCTATGTCTACCTTTAACAGGAGTCACTGTGTTCTATATATTCTGTCCTATGTCTACCTTAAACAGGGGTCACTGTGTTCTATATATTCTGTCACATGTCTACCTTTAACAGGGGTCACTCTGTACCATATATTCTGTCACATGTCTACCTTTAACAGGGGTCACTGTATTCTATATATTCTGTCACATGTCTACCTTAAACAGGGTTCACAGTGTTCTATATATTCTGTCCGATGTCTACCTTAAACAGGGATCACTGTGTTCTATATATTCTGTCACCTGTCTACCTTAAACAGGGGTCACTGTGTTCTATATATTCTGTCTCATGTCTACCTTTAACAGGGGTCACTGTGTTCTATATATTCTGTCCTATGTCTACCTTTAACAGGGGTCTCTGTGTTCTATATATTCTGTCACATGTCTACCTTTAACAGGGGTCTCTGTGTTCTATATATTCTGTCACATGTCTACCTTTAACAGGGGTCACTGTGTTCTATATATTCTGTCACATGTCTATCTTTAAAAGGGGTCACTGTGTTCTATATATTCTGTCACATGTCTACCTTTAACAGGGGTCACTGTGTTCTATATATTCTGTCACATGTCTACCTTTAACAGGGGTCTCTGTGTTCTATATATTCTGTCACATGTCTACCTTTAACAGGGGTCACTGTGTTCTATATATTCTGTCACATGTCTACCTTTAACAGGGGTCACTGTGTTCTATATATTCTGTCACATGTCTACCTTTAACAGGGGTCACTGTGTTCTATATATTCTGTCACATGTCTACCTTTAACAGGGGTCACTGTGTTCTACATATTCTTTCACATGTCTACCTTTAACAGGGGTCACTGTGTTCTATATATTCTGTCCTATCTCTAACTTAAACAGGGGTCACTGTGTTCTATATATTCTGTCCTATGTCTACCTTAAACAGGGGTCACTGTGTTCTATATATTCTGTCACATGTCTACCTTTAACAGGGGTCTCTGTGTTCTATATATTCTGTCTCATGTCTACCTTAAACAGGGGTCACTGTGTTCTATATATTCTGTCACATGTCTACCTTTAACAGGGGTCACTGTGTTCTATATATTCTGTCACATGTCTACCTTAAACAGGGGTCACTGTGTTCTATATATTCTGTCTCATGTCTACCTTTAACAGGGGTCACTGTGTTCTATATATTCTGTCACATGTCTACCTTTAACAGGGGTCTCTGTGTTCTATATATTCTGTCTCATGTCTACCTTAAACAGGGGTCACTGTGTTCTATATATTCTGTCACATGTCTACCTTTAACAGGGGTCACTGTGTTCTATATATTCTGTCACATGTCTACCTTTAACAGGGGTCAGTGTGTTCTATATATTCTGTCTTATGTCTACCTTAAACAGGGGTCACTGTGTTCTATATGTTCTGTCACATGTCTACCTTTAACAAGGGTCTCTGAATTCTATATATTCTGTCACATGTCTTCCTTTAACAGGGGTCAATGTGTTCTATATATTCTGTCCTATGTCTACCTTTAACAGGGGTCACTGTGTTCTATATATTCTGTCACATGTCTACATTTAACAGGGGTCTCTGAGTTCTATATATTCTGTCACATGTCTACCTTTAACAGGGGTCACTGTGTTCTATATCTTCTGTCACATGTCTACCTTTAACAGTGATCAATCTGTTCTATATATTCTGTCCTATGTCTACCTTAAACAGGGATCACTGTGTTCTATATATTCTGTCACATGTCTACCTTAAACAGGGGTCACTGTGTTCTATATTTTCTGTCACATGTCTACCTTTAACAGGGGTCACTGTGTTCTATATATTCTGTCACATGTCTACATTTAACAGGGGTCTCTGAGTTCTATATATTCTGTCACATGTCTACCTTTAACAGGGGTCACTGTGTTCTATATATTCTGTCACATGTATACCTTTAACAGGGGTCACTGTGTTCTATATATTCTGTCACATGTCTACCTTTAACAGGGGTCACTGTGTTCTATATATTCTGTCACATGTCTACCTGAAACAGGGTTCACAGTGTTCTATATATTCTGTCCGATGTCTACCTTAAACAGGGGTCACTGTGTTCTATATATTCTGTCTTATGTCTACCTTAAACAGGGGTCACTGTGTTCTATATATTCTGTCCTATGTCTACCTTTAACAGGGGTCACTGTGTTCTATATATTCTGTCACATGTCTACCTTTAACAGGGGTCACTGTGTTCTATATATTCTGTCACATGTCTACCTTAAACAGGGGTCACTGTGTTCTATATAATCTGTCCTATGACGACCTTTAACAGGGGTCACTGTGTTCTATATATTCTGTCCTATGTCTACCTTAAACAGGGGTCACTGTGTTCTATATATTCTGTCTCATGTCTACCTTTAACAGGGGTCACTGTGTTCTATATATTCTGTCACATGTCTACCTTAAACAGGGGTCACTGTGTTCTATATAATCTGTCCTATGACGACCTTTAACAGGGGTCACTGTGTTCTATATATTCTGTCCTATGTCTACCTTAAACAGGGGTCACTGTGTTCTATATATTCTGTCACATGTCTACCTTTAACAGGGGTCACTGTGTTCTATATATTCTGTCACATGTCTACCTTTAACAGGGGTCACTGTGTTCTATATATTCTGTCCTATGTCTACCTTTAACAGGGGTCACTGTGTTCTATATATTCTGTCACATGTCTACCTTTAACAGGGGTCACTGTGTTCTATATATTCTGTCACATGTCTACCTTTAACAGCGGTCACTGTGTTCTATATATTCTGTCACATGTCTACCTTAAACAGGGGTCACTGTGTTCTATATATTCTGTCTCATGTCTACCTTAAACAGGGGTCACTGTGTTCTATATATTCTGTCACATGTCTACCTTTAACAGCGGTCACTGTGTTCTATATATTCTGTCACATGTCTACCTTAAACAGGGGTCACTGTGTTCTATATATTCTGTCACATGTCTACCTCTAACAGGGGTCACTGTGTTCTATATATTCTGTCCTATCTCTAACTTAAACAGGGGTCACTGTGTTCTATATATTCTGTCCTATGTCTACATTTAACAGGGGTCACTGTGTTCTATATATTCTGTCACATGTCTACCTTAAACAGGGGTCACTGTGTTCTATATATTCTGTAACATGTCTACCTCTAACAGGGGTCACTGTGTTCTATATATTCTTTCACATGTCTACCTTTAACAGGGGTCACTGTGTTCTATATATTCTGTCCTATCTCTAACTTAAACAGGGGTCACTGTGTTCTATATATTCTGTCCTATGTCTACCTTTAACAGGGGTCACTGCGTTCTATATATTCTGTCACATGTCTACCTTTAACAGGGGTCACTCTGTACTATATATTCTGTCACATGTCTACCTTTAACAGGGGTCACTGTATTCTATATATTCTGTCACATGTCTACCTTAAACAGGCTTCACTGTGTTCTATATAATCTGTCACATGTCTACCTTTCACAGGGGTCACTGTGTTCTATATATTCTGTCCTATGTCTACCTTAAACAGGGGTCACTGTGTTCTATATATTCTGTCTCATGTCTACCTTTAACAGGGGTCACTGTGTTCTATATATTCTGTCCTATGTCTACCTTAAACAGGGGTCACTGTGTTCTATATATTCTGTCCTATGTCTACATTTAACAGGGGTCACTGTGTTCTATATATTCTGTCACATATCTACCTTAAACAGGGGTCACTGTGTTCTATATATTCTGTCACATGTCTACCTTTAACAGGGGTCACTGTGTTCTATATATTCTGTCACATGTCTACCTTAAACAGCGGTCACTGTGTTCTATATAATCTGTCCTATGTCGACCTTTAACAGGGGTCACTGTGTTCTCTATATTCTGTCCTATCTATAACTTAAACAGGGGTCACTGTGTTCTATATATTCTGTAACATGTCTACCTCTAACAGGGGTCTCTGTGTTCTATATATTCTGTCACATGTCTACCTTAAACAGGGGTCACTGTGTTCTATATATTCTGTCACATGTCTACCTTTAACAGGGGTCACTGTGTTCTATATATTCTGTAACATGTCTACCTCTAACAGGGGTCTCTGTGTTCTATATATTCTGTCACATGTCTACCTTAAACAGGGGTCACTGTGTTCTATATATTCTGTCACATGTCTACCTTTAACAGGGGTCACTGTGTTCTATATATTCTGTCACATGTCTACCTTTAACAGGGGTCACTGTGTTCTATATATTCTGTCACATGTCGACCTTTAACAGGGGTCACTGTGTTCTATATATTCTGTCACATGTCTTCCTTTAACAGGGGTCTCTGAGTTCTATATATTCTGTCACATGTCTACCTTAAACAGGGGTCACTGTGTTCTATATATTCTGTCACATGTCTACCTTAAACAGGGGTCACTGTGTTCTATATAATCTGTCCTATGTCTACCTTTAACAGGAGTCACTGTGTTCTATATATTCTGTCCTATGTCTACCTTAAACAGGGGTCACTGTGTTCTATATATTCTGTCATATGTCTACCTTAAACAAGGGTCACTGTGTTCTATATATTCTGTCACATGTCTACCTTAAACAGGGGTCACTGTGTTCTATATAATCTGTCCTATGTCTACCTTTAACAGGAGTCACTGTGTTCTATATATTCTGTCCTATGTCTACCTTAAACAGGGGTCACTGTGTTCTATATATTCTGTCCTATGTCTACCTTAAAAAGGGGTCACTGTGTTCTATATATTCTGTCACATGTCTACCTTTAACAGGGGTCACTCTGTACCATATATTCTGTCACATGTCTACCTTTAATAGGGGTCACTGTATTCTATATATTCTGTCACATGTCTACCTTAAACAGGGGTCACTGTGTTCTATATAATCTGTCCTATGTCTACCTTTAACAGGGGTCACTGTGTTCTATATATTCTGTCCGATGTCTACCTTAAACAGGGATCACTGTGTTCTATATATTCTGTCACCTGTCTACCTTAAACAGGGGTCACTGTGTTCTATATATTCTGTCTCATGTCTACCTTTAACAGGGGTCACTGTGTTCTATATATTCTGTCACATGTCTACCTTAAACAGGGGTCACTGTGTTCTATATTTTCTGTCACATGTCTATCTTTAAAAGTGGTCTCTGTGTTCTATATATTCTGTCACATGTCTACCTTTAACAGGGGTCACTGTGTTCTATATATTCTGTCACATGTCTACCTTTAACAGGGGTCACTGTGTTCTATATATTCTGTCACATGTCTACCTTTAACAGGGGTCACTGTGTTCTATATATTCTGTCACATGTCTACCTTTAACAGGAGTCACTGTGTTCTATATATTCTGTCACATGTCTACCTTTAACAGGGGTCACTGTATTCTATATATTCTGTCACATGTCTACCTTTAACAGGGGTCATTATGTTCTATATATTCTGTCACATGTTTACATTTAGCAGGGGTCACTGTGTTCTATGTATTCTGTCCTATGTCTACCTTTAACAGGGGTCACTGTGTTCTATATATTCTTTCACATGTCTACCTTTAACAGGGGTCACTGTGTTCTATATATTCTGTCCTATCTCTAACTTAAACAGGGGTCACTGTGTTCTATATATTCTGTCCTATGTCTACCTTTAACAGGGGTCACTGCGTTCTATATATTCTGTCACATGTCTACCTTTAACAGGGGTCACTCTGTACTATATATTCTGTCACATGTCTACCTTTAACAGGGGTCACTGTATTCTATATATTCTGTCACATGTCTACCTTAAACAGGCTTCACTGTGTTCTATATATTCTGTCACATGTCTAGCTTAAACAGGGGTCACTGTGTTCTATATATTCTGTCACATGGCTACCTTAAACAGGGTTCACAGTGTTCTATATATTCTGTCACATGTCTACCTTAAACAGGGATCACTGTGTTCTATATATTCTGTCACATGTCTACCTTAAACAGGGGTCACTGTGTTCTATATATTCTGTCTCATGTCTACCTTTAACAGGGGTCACTGTGTTCTATATATTCTGTCACATGTCTACCTTAAACAGGGGTCACTGTGTTCTATATTTTCTGTCACATGTCTATCTTTAAAAGGGGTCACTGTGTTCTATATATTCTGTCACGTGTCAACCTTTAACAGGGGACTCTGTGTTCTATATATTCTGTCACATGTCTACCTTTAACAGGGGTCACTGTGTTCTATATATTCTGTCACATGTCTACCTTAAACAGGGGTCACTGTGTTCTATATATTCTGTCACATGTCTACCTTTAACAGGGGTCACTGTGTTCTATATATTCTGTAACATGTCTACCTCTAACAGGGGTCTCTGTGTTCTATATATTCTGTCACATGTCTACCTTTAACAGGGGTCACTGTGTTCTATATATTCTGTCACATGTCTACCTTTAACAGGGGTCACTGTGTTCTATATAATCTGTCCTATGTCTACCTTAAACAGGGGTCACTGTGTTCTATATATTCTGTCATATGTCTACCTTAAACAGGGGTCACTGTGTTCTATATATTCTGTCACATGTCTACCTTAAACAGGGGTCACTGTGTTCTATATAATCTGTCCTATGTCTACCTTTAACAGGAGTCACTGTGTTCTATATATTCTGTCCTATGTCTACCTTAAACAGGGGTCACTGTGTTCTATATATTCTGTCACATGTCTACCTTTAACAGGGGTCACTGTGTTCTATATATTCTGTCACATGTCGACCTTTAACAGGGGTCACTGTGTTCTATATATTCTGTCACATGTCTTCCTTTAACAGGGGTCTCTGAGTTCTATATATTCTGTCACATGTCTACCTTAAACAGGGGTCACTGTGTTCTATATATTCTGTCACATGTCTACCTTAAACAGGGGTCACTGTGTTCTATATAATCTGTCCTATGTCTACCTTTAACAGGAGTCACTGTGTTCTATATATTCTGTCCTATGTCTACCTTAAACAGGGGTCACTGTGTTCTATATATTCTGTCATATGTCTACCTTAAACAGGGGTCACTGTGTTCTATATATTCTGTCACATGTCTACCTTAAACAGGGGTCACTGTGTTCTATATAATCTGTCCTATGTCTACCTTTAACAGGAGTCACTGTGTTCTATATATTCTGTCCTATGTCTACCTTAAACAGGGGTCACTGTGTTCTATATATTCTGTCCTATGTCTACCTTAAAAAGGGGTCACTGTGTTCTATATATTCCGTCACATGTCTACCTTTAACAGGGGTCACTCTGTACCATATATTCTGTCACATGTCTACCTTTAACAGGGGTCACTGTATTCTATATATTCTGTCACATGTCTACCTTAAACAGGGGTCACTGTGTTCTATATAATCTGTCCTATGTCTACCTTTAACAGGGGTCACTGTGTTCTATATATTCTGTCCGATGTCTACCTTAAACAGGGATCACTGTGTTCTATATATTCTGTCACCTGTCTACCTTAAACAGGGGTCACTGTGTTCTATATATTCTGTCTCATGTCTACCTTTAACAGGGGTCACTGTGTTCTATATATTCTGTCACATGTCTACCTTAAACAGGGGTCACTGTGTTCTATATTTTCTGTCACATGTCTATCTTTAAAAGTGGTCTCTGTGTTCTATATATTCTGTCACATGTCTACCTTTAACAGGGGTCACTGTGTTCTATATATTCTGTCACATGTCTACCTTTAACAGGGGTCACTGTGTTCTATATATTCTGTCACATGTCTACCTTTAACAGGGGTCACTGTGTTCTATATATTCTGTCACATGTCTACCTTTAACAGGAGTCACTGTGTTCTATATATTCTGTCACATGTCTACCTTTAACAGGGGTCACTGTATTCTATATATTCTGTCACATGTCTACCTTTAACAGGGGTCATTATGTTCTATATATTCTGTCACATGTTTACATTTAGCAGGGGTCACTGTGTTCTATGTATTCTGTCCTATGTCTACCTTTAACAGGGGTCACTGTGTTCTATATATTCTTTCACATGTCTACCTTTAACAGGGGTCACTGTGTTCTATATATTCTGTCCTATCTCTAACTTAAACAGGGGTCACTGTGTTCTATATATTCTGTCCTATGTCTACCTTTAACAGGGGTCACTGCGTTCTATATATTCTGTCACATGTCTACCTTTAACAGGGGTCACTCTGTACTATATATTCTGTCACATGTCTACCTTTAACAGGGGTCACTGTATTCTATATATTCTGTCACATGTCTACCTTAAACAGGCTTCACTGTGTTCTATATATTCTGTCACATGTCTAGCTTAAACAGGGGTCACTGTGTTCTATATATTCTGTCACATGGCTACCTTAAACAGGGGTCACTGTGTTCTATATTTTCTGTCACATGTCTACCTTTAACAGGGGTCACTGTGTTCTATATATTCTGTCACATGTCTAGCTTTAACAGGGGTCACTGTATTCTATATATTCTGTCACATGTCTACCTTAAACAGGGTTCACAGTGTTCTATATATTCTGTCCGATGTCTACCTTAAACAGGGATCACTGTGTTCTATATATTCTGTCACATGTCTACCTTAAACAGGGGTCACTGTGTTCTATATATTCTGTCTCATGTCTACCTTTAACAGGGGTCACTGTGTTCTATATATTCTGTCACATATCTACCTTAAACAGGGGTCACTGTGTTCTATATTTTCTGTCACATGTCTATCTTTAAAAGGGGTCACTGTGTTCTATATATTCTGTCACATGTCAACCTTTAACAGGGGACTCTGTGTTCTATATATTCTGTCACATGTCTACCTTTAACAGGGGTCACTGTGTTCTATATATTCTGTCACATGTCTACCTTAAACAGGGGTCACTGTGTTCTATATATTCTGTCACATGTCTACCTTTAACAGGGGTCACTGTGTTCTATATATTCTGTAACATGTCTACCTCTAACAGGGGTCTCTGTGTTCTATATATTCTGTCACATGTCTACCTTTAACAGGGGTCACTGTGTTCTATATATTCTGTCACATGTCTACCTTTAACAGGGGTCACTGTGTTCTATATAATCTGTCCTATGTCTACCTTAAACAGGGGTCACTGTGTTCTATATATTCTGTCATATGTCTACCTTAAACAGGGGTCACTGTGTTCTATATATTCTGTCACATGTCTACCTTAAACAGGGGTCACTGTGTTCTATATAATCTGTCCTATGTCTACCTTTAACAGGAGTCACTGTGTTCTATATATTCTGTCCTATGTCTACCTTAAACAGGGGTCACTGTGTTCTATATATTCTGTCACATGTCTACCTTTAACAGGGGTCACTCTGTACCATATATTCTGTCACATGTCTACCTTTAACAGGGGTCACTGTATTCTATATATTCTGTCACATGTCTACCTTAAACAGGGTTCACAGTGTTCTATATATTCTGTCCGATGTCTACCTTAAACAGGGATCACTGTGTTCTATATATTCTGTCACCTGTCTACCTTTAACAGGGGTCACTGTGTTCTATATATTCTGTCTCATGTCTACCTTTAACAGGGGTCACTGTGTTGTATATATTCTGTCCTATGTCTACCTTTAACAGGGGTCTCTGTGTTCTATATATTCTGTCACATGTCTACCTTTAACAGGGGTCTCTGTGTTCTATATATTCTGTCACATGTCTACCTTTAACAGGGGTCACTGTGTTCTATATATTCTGTCACATGTCTATCTTTAAAAGGGGTCACTGTGTTCTATATATTCTGTCACATGTCTACCTTTAACAGGGGTCACTGTGTTCTATATATTCTGTCACATGTCTACCTTTAACAGGGGTCTCTGTGTTCTATATATTCTGTCACATGTCTACCTTTAACAGGGGTCACTGTGTTCTATATATTCTGTCACATGTCTACCTTTAACAGGGGTCACTGTGTTCTATATATTCTGTCACATGTCTACCTTTAACAGGGGTCACTGTGTTCTATATATTCTGTCACATGTCTACCTTTAACAGGGGTCACTGTGTTCTACATATTCTTTCACATGTCTACCTTTAACAGGGGTCACTGTGTTCTATATATTCTGTCCTATCTCTAACTTAAACAGGGGTCACTGTGTTCTATATATTCTGTCCTATGTCTACCTTTAACAGGGGTCACTGTGTTCTATATATTCTGTCCTACGTCTACCTTAAACAGGGGTCACTGTGTTCTATATATTCTGTCACATGTCTACCTTTAACAGGGGTCTCTGTGTTCTATATATTCTGTCTTATGTCTACCTTAAACAGGGGTCACTGTGTTCTATATATTCTGTCCTATGTCTACCTTTAACAGGGGTCACTGTGTTCTATATATTCTGTCACATGTCTACCTTTAACAGGGGTCACTGCGTTCTATATATTCTGTCACATGTCTACCTTTAACAGGGGTCTCTGTGTTCTATATATTCTGTCTTATGTCTACCTTAAACAGGGGTCACTGTGTTCTATATATTCTGTCCTATGTCTACCTTTAACAGGGGTCACTGTGTTCTATATATTCTGTCACATGTCTACCTTTAACAGGGGTCTCTGAGTTCTATATATTCTGTCAGATGTCTACCTTTAACAGGGGTCTCTGTGTTCTATATATTCTGTCTTATGTCTACCTTAAACAGGGGTCACTGTGTTCTATATATTCTGTCCTATGTCTACCTTTAACAGGGGTCACTGTGTTCTATATATTCTGTCACATGTCTACCTTTAACAGGGGTCTCTGTGTTCTATATATTCTGTCTTATGTCTACCTTAAACAGGGGTCACTGTGTTCTATATATTCTGTCCTATGTCTACCTTTAACAGGGGTCACTGTGTTCTATATATTCTGTCACATGTCTACCTTTAACAGGGGTCACTGCTTTCTATATATTCTGTCACATGTCTACCTTTAACAGGGGTCTCTGTGTTCTATATATTCTGTCTTATGTCTACCTTAAACAGGGGTCACTGTGTTCTATATATTCTGTCCTATGTCTACCTTTAACAGGGGTCACTGTGTTCTATATATTCTGTCACATGTCTACCTTTAACAGGGGTCTCTGAGTTCTATATATTCTGTCAGATGTCTACCTTTAACAGGGGTCTCTGTGTTCTATATATTCTGTCTTATGTCTACCTTAAACAGGGGTCACTGTGTTCTATATATTCTGTCCTATGTCTACCTTTAACAGGGGTCACTGTGTTCTATATATTCTGTCACATGTCTACCTTTAACAGGGGTCTCTGTGTTCTATATATTCTGTCTTATGTCTACCTTAAACAGGGGTCACTGTGTTCTATATATTCTGTCCTATGTCTACCTTTAACAGGGGTCACTGTGTTCTATATATTCTGTCACATGTCTACCTTTAACAGGGGTCTCTGAGTTCTATATATTCTGTCAGATGTCTACCTTTAACAGGGGTCTCTGTGTTCTATATATTCTGTCTTATGTCTACCTTAAACAGGGGTCACTGTGTTCTATATATTCTGTCCTATGTCTACTTTTAACAGGGGTCACTGTGTTCTATATATTCTGTCACATGTCTACCTTTAACAGGGGTCACTGCGTTCTATATATTCTGTCACATGTCTACCTTTAACAGGGGTCTCTGTGTTCTATATATTCTGTCTTATGTCTACCTTAAACAGGGGTCACTGTGTTCTAGATATTCTGTCCTATGTCTACCTTTAACAGGGGTCACTGTGTTCTATATATTCTGTCACATGTCTACCTTTAACAGGGGTCTCTGAGTTCTATATATTCTGTCACATGTCTACCTTAAACAGGGGTCACTGTGTTCTATATATTCTGTCACATGTCTACCTTTAACAGGGGTCACTGTATTCTATATATTCTGTCACATGTCTACCTTTAACAGGGGTCACTGTGTTCTATATATTCTGTCTTATGTCTACCTTAAACAGTGGTCACTGTGTTCTATATATTCTGTCCTATGTCTACCTTTAACAGGGGTCACTGTGTTCTATATATTCTGTCACATGTCTACCTTTAACAGGGGTCTCTGTGTTCTATATATTCTGTCCTATGTCTACCTTAAACAGGGTCACTGTGTTCTGTATATTCTGTCACATGTCTACCTTAAACAGGGGTCACTGTGTTCTATATATTCTGTCACATGTCTACCTTTAACAGGGGTCACTGTGTTCTATATATTCTGTCCTATGTCTACCTTTAACAGGGGTCACTGTGTTCTATATATTCTGTCCTATGTCTACCTTTAACAGGGGTCACTGTGTTCTATATATTCTGTCCTATGTCTACCTTTAACAGGGGTCACTGTGTTCTATATATTCTGTCACATGTCTACCTTTAACAGGGGTCAATGTGTTCTATATATTCTGTCACATGTCTACCTTAAACAGGGGTCACTGTGTTCTATATATTCTGTCACATGTCTACCTTTAACAGGGGTCACTGTGTTCTATATATTCTGTCACATGTCTACCTTTAACAGGAGTCAATCTGTTCTATATATTCTGTCCTATGTCTACCTTTAACAGGGGTCACTGTGTTCTATATATTCTGTCACATGTCTACCTTTAACAGGAGTCACTGTGTTCTATATAATCTGTCCTATGTCTACCTTTAACAGGGGTCACTGTGTTCTATATATTCTGTCACATGTCTACCTCTAACAGGGGTCACTGTGTTCTATATATTCTGTCACATGTCTACCTTTAACAGGGGTCACTGTGTTCTATATATTCTGTCACATGTCTACCTTTAACAGGAGTCACTGTGTTCTATATATTCTGTCCTATGTCTACCTTTAACAGGGGTCACTGTGTTCTATATATTCTGTCACATGTCTACCTTTAACAGGGGTCACTGTGTTCTATATATTCTGTCCTATCTCTATCTTAAACAGGGGTCACTGTGTTCTATATATTCTGTCCTATGTCTACCTTAAACAGGGGTCACTGTGTTCTATATATTCTGTCACATGTCTACCTTTAACAGGGGTCACTGTGTTCTATATATTCTGTCCTATGTCTACCTCTAACAGGGGTCACTGTGTTCTATATATTCTGTCACATGTCTACCTTTAACAGGGGTCACTGTGTTCTATATATTCTGTCACATGTCTACCTTTAACAGGAGTCACTGTGTTCTATATATTCTGTCCTATGTCTACCTTTAACAGGGGTCACTGTGTTCTATATATTCTGTCACATGTCTACCTTTAACAGGGGTCACTGTGTTCTATATATTCTGTCCTATGTCTACCTCTAACAGGGGTCACTGTGTTCTATATATTCTGTCACATGTCTACCTTTAACAGGGGTCACTGTGTTCTATATATTCTGTCACATGTCTACCTTTAACAGGAGTCACTGTGTTCTATATATTCTGTCCTATGTCTAACTTTAACAGGGGTCACTGTGTTCTATATATTCTGTCCTATGTCTACCTTTAACAGGGGTCACTGTGTTCTATATATTCTGTCACATGTCTACCTTTAACAGGGGTCACTGTGTTCTATATATTCTGTCACATGTCTACCTTAAACAGGGGTCACTGTGTTCTATATATTCTGTCACATGTCTACCTTTAACAGGGGTCACTGTGTTCTATATATTCTGTCCTATGTCTACCTCTAACAGGGGTCACTGTGTTCTATATATTCTGTCACATGTCTACCTTTAACAGGGGTCACTGTATTCTATATATTCTGTCACATGTCTACCTTTAACAGGGGTCACTGTGTTCTATATATTCTGTCACATGTCTACCTTTAACAGGGGTCTCTGTGTTCTATATATTCTGTCACATGTCTACCTTTAACAGGAGTCACTGTGTTCTATATATTCTGTCACATGTCTACCTTTAACAGGGGTCACTGTGTTCTATATATTCTGTCACATGTCTACCTCTAACAGGGGTCACTGTGTTCTATATATTCTGTCCTATGTCTACCTTAAACAGGGGTCACTGTGTTCTATATATTCTGTCGTATGTCTACCTTAAACAGGGGTCACTGTGTTCTATATATTCTGTCGTATGTCTACCTTAAACAGGCGTCACTGTGTTCTATATATTCTGTCACATGTCTACCTTAAACAGGGGTCACTGTGTTCTATATATTCTGTCACCTGTCTACCTTAAACAGGGGTCACTGTGTTCTATATATTCTGTCACATGTCTACCTTTAACAGGGGTCACTGTGTTCTATATATTCTGTCTCATGTCTACCTTTAACAGGGGTCACTGTGTTCTATATATTCTGTCTCATGTCTACCTTTAACAGGGGTCACTGTGTTCTATATATTCTGTCTCATGTCTACCTTTAACAGGGGTCACTGTGTTCTATATATTCTGTCACCTGTCTACCTTAAACAGGGGTCACTGTGTTCTATATATTCTGTCTCATGTCTACCTTTAACAGGGGTCACAGTGTTCTATATATTCTGTCACCTGTCTACCTTTAACAGGGGTCACTGTGTTCTATATATTCTGTCACATGTCTACCTTTAACAGGGGTCACTGTGTTCTATATATTCTGTCTCATGTCTACCTTTAACAGGGGTCACTGTGTTCTATATATTCTGTCACATGTCTACCTTAAACAGGGGTCACTGTGTTCTATATTTTCTGTCACATGTCTATCTTTAAAAGGGGTCTCTGTGTTCTATATATTCTGTCACATGTCTACCTTTAACAGGGGTCACTGTGTTCTATATATTCTGTCACATGTCTATCTTTAAAAGGGGTCACTGTGTTCTATATATTCTGTCACATGTCTACCTTTAACAGGGGTCTCTGTGTTCTATATATTCTGTCACATGTCTACCTTTAACAGTGGTCACTGTGTTCTATATATTCTGTCACATGTCTACCTTTAACAGGGGTCACTGTGTTCTATATATTCTGTCACATGTTTACATTTAGCAGGGGTCACTGTGTTCTATATATTCTTTCACATGTCTACCTTTAACAGGGGTCACTGTGTTCTATATATTCTGTCCTATCTCTAACTTAAACAGGGGTCACTGTGTTCTATATATTCTGTCCTATGTCTACCTTTAACAGGGGTCACTGCGTTCTATATATTCTGTCACATGTCTACCTTTAACAGGGGTCTCTGTGTTCTATATATTCTGTCTTATGTCTACCTTAAACAGGGGTCACTGTGTTCTATATATTCTGTCCTATGTCTACCTTTAACAGGGGTCACTGTGTTCTATATATTCTGTCACATGTCTACCTTTAACAGGGGTCTCTGAGTTCTATATATTCTGTCACATGTCTACCTTTAACAGGGGTCTCTGTGTTCTATATATTCTGTCTTATGTCTACCTTAAACAGGGGTCACTGTGTTCTATATATTCTGTCCTATGTCTACCTTTAACAGGGGTCACTGTGTTCTATATATTCTTTCACATGTCTACCTTTAACAGGGGTCTCTGAGTTCTATATATTCTGTCACATGTCTACCTTTAACAGGGGTCTCTGTGTTCTATATATTCTGTCTTATGTCTACCTTAAACAGGGGTCACTCTGTTCTATATATTCTGTCACATGTCTACCTTAAACAGGGGTCACTGTGTTCTATATATTCTTTCACATGTCTACCTTAAACAGGGGTCACTGTGTTCTATATATTCTTTCACATGTCTACCTTTAACAGGGGTCACTGTGTTCTATATATTCTGTCACATGTCTACCTTTAACAGGGGTCACTGTGTTCTATATATTCTCTCCTACGTCCACCTTTAACAGGGGTCACTGTGTTCTATATATTCTTTCACATGTCTACCTTAAACAGGGGTCACTGTGTTCTATATATTCTTTCACATGTCTACCTTTAACAGGGGTCACTGTGTTCTATATATTCTGTCACATGTCTACCTTTAACAGGGGTCACTGTGTTCTATATATTCTGTCCTATGTCTACCTTTAACAGGGGTCACTGTGTTCTATATATTCTGTCACATGTCTACCTTAAACAGGGGTCACTGTGTTCTATATAATCTGTCCTATGTCGACCTTTAACAGGGGTCACTGTGTTCTATATATTCTGTCCTATGTCTACCTTAAACAGGGGTCACTGTGTTCTATATATTCTGTCCTATGTCTACCTTTAACAGGGGTCACTGTGTTCTATATATTCTGTCACATATCTACCTTAAACAGGGGTCACTGTGTTCTATATATTCTGTCACATGTCTACCTTTAACAGGGGTCACTGTGTTCTATATATTCTGTCCTATGTCTACATTTAACAGGGGTCACTGTGTTCTATATATTCTGTCACATATCTACCTTAAACAGGGGTCACTGTGTTCTATATATTCTGTCACATGTCTACCTTTAACAGGGGTCACTGTGTTCTATATATTCTGTCACATGTCTACCTTAAACAGGGGTCACTGTGTTCTATATAATCTGTCCTATGTCGACCTTTAATAGGGGTCACTGTGTTCTATATGTTCTGTCCTATCTCTGACTTAAACAGGGGTCACTGTGTTCTATATATTCTGTCTCATGTCTACCTTTAACAGGGGTCACTGTGTTTTATATATTCTGTCACATGTCTACCTTTAACAGGGGTCACTGTGTTCTATATTTTCTGTCACATGTCTATCTTTAAAAGGGGTCACTGTGTTCTATATATTCTGTCACATGTCTACCTTTAACAGGGGACTCCGTGTTCTATATATTCTGTCACATGTCTACCTTTAACAGGGGTCACTGTGTTCTATATATTCTGTCACATGTCTACCTTTAACAGGGGTCACTGTGTTCTATATATTCTGTCACATGTTTACATTTAGCAGGGTTCACTGTGTTCTATATATTCTGTCCTATGTCTACCTTTAACAGGGGTCACTGTGTTCTATATATTCTGTCACATGTCTACCTTTAACAGGGGTCACTGTGTTCTATATATTCTGTCACATGTCTATCTTTAAAAGGGGTCACTGTGTTCTATATATTCTGTCACATGTCTACCTGTAACAGGGGTCTCTGTGTTCTATATATTCTGTCATTGTCTACCTTTAACAGGGGTCACTGTGTTCTATATATTCTGTCACATGTCTACCTTTAACAGGGGTCACTGTGTTCTATATATACTGTCACATGTCTACCTTAAACAGGAATCACTGTGTTCTATATATTCTGTCACATGTCTACCTTTAACAGGGGTCACTGTGTTCTATATATTCTGTCACATGTCTACCTTAAACAGGGGTCACTGTGTTCTATATAATCTGTCCTATGACGACCTTTAACAGGGGTCACTGTGTTCTATATATTCTGTCCTATGTCTACTTTAAACAGGGGTCACTGTGTTCTATATATTCTGTCACATGTGTACCTTTAACAGGGGTCATTGTGTTCTATATATTCTGTCACATGTTTACATTTAGCAGGGGTCACTGTGTTCTATGTATTCTGTCCTATGTCTACCTTTAACAGGGGTCACTGTGTTCTATATATTCTTTCACATGTCTACCTTAAACAGGGGTCACTGTGTTCTATATATTCTGTCCTATCTCAAACTTAAACAGGGGTCACTGTGTTCTATATATTCTGTCCTATGTCTACCTTTAACAGGGGTCACTGTGTTCTATATATTCTGTCACATGTCTACCTTTAACAGGGGTCTCTGTGTTCTATATATTCTGTCTTATGTCTACCTTAAACAGGGGTCACTGTGTTCTATATATTCTGTCCTATGTCTACCTTTAACAGGGGTCACTGTGTTCTATATATTCTGTCACATGTCTACCTTTAAAAGGGGTCTCTGTGTTCTATATATTCTGTCACATGTCTACCTTTAACAGGGGTCACTGTGTTCTATATATTCTGTCACATGTCTATCTTTAAAAGGGGTCACTGTGTTCTATATATTCTGTCACATGTCTACCTTTAACAGGGGTCTCTGTGGTCTATATATTCTGTCACATGTCTACCTTTAACAGGGGTCACTGTGTTCTATATATTCTGTCACATGTCTACCTTTAACAGGGGTCACTGTGTTCTATATATTCTGTCACATGTTTACATTTAGCAGGGGTCACTGTGTTCTATATATTCTGTCCTATCTCTAACTTAAACAGGGGTCACTGTGTTCTATATATTCTGTCCTATGTCTACCTTTAACAGGGGTCACTGCGTTCTATATATTCTGTCACATGTCTACCTTTAACAGGGGTCTCTGTGTTCTATATATTCTGTCTTATGTCTACCTTAAACAGGGGTCACTGTTTTCTATATATTCTGTCCTATGTCTACCTTTAACAGGGGTCACTGTGTTCTATATATTCTGTCACATGTCTACCTTTAACAGGGGTCTCTGAGTTCTATATATTCTGTCACATGTCTACCTTTAACAGGGGTCTCTGTGTTCTATATATTCTGTCTTATGTCTACCTTAAACAGGGGTCACTGTGTTCTATATATTCTGTCCTATGTCTACCTTTAACAGGGGTCACTGTGTTCTATATATTCTTTCACATGTCTACCTTTAACAGGGGTCTCTGAGTTCTATATATTCTGTCACATGTCTACCTTTAACAGGGGTCACTGTGTTCTATATATTCTGTCACATGTCTACCTTTAACAGGGGTCACTGTGTTCTATATATTCTGTCCTATGTCTACCTTTAACAGGGGTCACTGTGTTCTATATATTCTGTCACATGTCTACCTTAAACAGGGGTCACTGTGTTCTATATAATCTGTCCTATGTCGACCTTTAACAGGGGTCACTGTGTTCTATATATTCTGTCCTATGTCTACCTTAAACAGGGGTCACTGTGTTCTATATATTCTGTCCTATGTCTACCTTTAACAGGGGTCACTGTGTTCTATATATTCTGTCACATATCTACCTTAAACAGGGGTGACTGTGTTCTATATATTCTGTCACATGTCTACCTTTAACAGGGGTCTCTGTGTTCTATATATTCTGTCTTATGTCTACCTTAAACAGGGGTCACTGTGTTCTATATATTCTGTCCTATGTCTAACTTTAACAGGGGTCACTGTGTTCTATATATTCTGTCACATGTCTACCTTTAACAGGGGTCTCTGAGTTCTATATATTCTGTCACATGTCTACCTTTAACAGGGGTCATTGTGTTCTATATATTCTGTCACATGTTTACATTTAGCAGGGGTCACTGTGTTCTATGTATTCTGTCCTATGTCTACCTTTAACAGGGGTCACTGTGTTCTATATATTCTTTCACATGTCTACCTTTAACAGGGGTCACTGTGTTCTATATATTCTGTCCTATCTCTAACTTAAACAGGGGTCACTGTGTTCTATATATTCTGTCCTATGTCTACCTTTAACAGGGGTCACTGCGTTCTATATATTCTGTCACATGTCTACCTTTAACAGGGGTCACTGTATTCTATATATTCTGTCACATGTCTACCTTAAACAGGCTTCACTGTGTTCTATATATTCTGTCATATGTCTAGCTTAAACAGGGGTCACTGTGTTCTATATATTCTGTCTCATGTCTACCTTTAACAGGGGTCACTGTGTTCTATATATTCTGTCACATGGCTACCTTAAACAGGGGTCACTGTGTTCTATATTTTCTGTCACATGTCTACCTTTAACAGGGGTCACTGTGTTCTATATATTCTGTCACATGTCTAGCTTTAACAGGGGTCACTGTATTCTATATATTCTGTCACATGTCTACCTTAAACAGGGTTCACAGTGTTCTATATATTCTGTCCGATGTCTACCTTAAACAGGGGTCACTGTGTTCTATATATTCTGTCACATGTCTACCTTAAACAGGGGTCACTGTGTTCTATATATTCTGTCACATGTCTACCTTAAACAGGGGTCACTGTGTTCTATATATTCTGTCTCATGTCTACCTTTAACAGGGGTCACTGTGTTCTATATATTCTGTCACATGTCTACCTTAAACAGGGGTCACTGTGTTCTATATTTTCTGTCACATGTCTATCTTTAAAAGGGGTCACTGTGTTCTATATATTCTGTCACATGTCTACCTTTAACAGGGGACTCTGTGTTCTATATATTCTGTCTCATGTCTACCTTTAACAGGGGTCACTGTGTTCTATATATTCTGTCACATGTCTACCATAAACAGGGGTCACTGTGTTCTATATTTTCTGTCACATGTCTATCTTTAAAAGGGGTCACTGTGTTCTATATATTCTGTCACATGTCTACCTTTAACAGGGGACTCTGTGTTCTATATATTCTGTCACATGTCTACCTTTAACAGGGGTCACTGTGTTCTATATATTCTGTCACATGTCTACCTTAAACAGGGGTCACTGTGTTCTATATATTCTGTCACATGTCTACCTTTAACAGGGGTCACTGTGTTCTATATATTCTGTAACATGTCTACCTCTAACAGGGGTCTCTGTGTTCTATATATTCTGTCACATGTCTACCTTTAACAGGGGTCACTGTGTTCTATATATTCTGTCACATGTCTACCTTTAACAGGGGTCACTGTGTTCTATATATTCTGTCACATGTTTACATTTAGCAGGGTTCACTGTGTTCTATGTATTCTGTCCTATGTCTACCTTTAACAGGGGTCACTGTGTTCTAAATATTCTGTCACATGTCTACATTTAACAGGGGTCACTGTGTTCTATATATTCTGTCACATGTCTACCTTTAACAGGGGTCACTGTGTTCTATATATTCTGTCACATGTCTTCCTTTAACAGGGGTCTCTGAGTTCTATATATTCTGTCACATGTCTACCTTAAACAGGGGTCACTGTGTTCTATATATTCTGTCACATGTCTACCTTAAACAGGGGTCACTGTGTTCTATATAATCTGTCCTATGTCTACCTTTAACAGGAGTCACTGTGTTCTATATATTCTGTCCTATGTCTACCTTAAACAGGGGTCACTGTGTTCTATATATTCTGTCACATGTCTACCTTAAACAGGGGTCACTGTGTTCTATATATTCTGTCACATGTCTACCTTAAACAGGGGTCACTGTGTTATATATAATCTGTCCTATGTCTACCTTTAACAGGAGTCACTGTGTTCTATATATTCTGTCCTATGTCTACCTTAAACAGGGGTCATTGTGTTCTATATATTCTGTCCTATGTCTACCTTAAACAGGGGTCACTGTGTTCTATATATTCTGTCCTATGTCTACCTTAAACAGGGGTCACTGTGTTCTATATATTCTGTCACATGTCTACCTTTAACAGGGGTCACTCTGTACCATATATTCTGTCAAATGTCTACCTTTAACAGGGGTCACTGTATTCTATATATTCTGTCACATGTCTACCTTAAACAGGGGTCACTGTGTTCTATATATTCTGTCTCATGTCTATATTTAACAGGGATCACTGTGTTCTATATATTCTGTCACCTGTCTACCTTAAACAGGGGTCACTGTGTTCTATATATTCTGTCTCATGTCTACCTTTAACAGGGGTCACTGTGTTCTATATATTCTGTCACATGTCTACCTTAAACAGGGGTCACTGTGTTCTATATATTCTGTCACATGTCTACCTTTAACAGGGGTCACTGTGTTCTATATATTCTGTCCTATGTCTACTTTTAACAGGGGTCACTGTGTTCTATATATTCTGTCACATGGCTACATTTAACAGGGGTCACTGTGTTCTATATATTCTGTCACATGTCTACCTTTAACAGGGGTCACTGTGTTCTATATATTCTGTCACATGTCTACCTTTAACAGGGGTCACTGTGTTCTATATAATCTGTCCTATGTCTACCTTTAACAGGGGTCACTGTGTTCTATATATTCTGTCACATGTCTACCTTTAACAGGAGTCACTGTGTTCTATATATTCTGTCCTATGTCTACCTTAAACAGGGGTCACTGTGTTCTATAAATTCTGTCCTATGTCTACCTTAAACAGGGGTCACTGTGTTCTATATATTCTGTCACATGTCTACCTTTAACAGGGGTCACTCTGTACCATATATTCTGTCACATGTCTACCTTTAACAGGGGTCACTGTATTCTTTATATTCTGTCACATGTCTACCTTAAACAGGGTTCACAGTGTTCTATATATTCTGTCCTACGTCTACCTTAAACAGGGGTCACTGTGTTCTATATATTCTGTCCTATGTCTACCTTTAACAGGGGTCACTCTGTATCATATATTCTGTCACATGTCTACCTTTAACAGGGGTCACTGTATTCTATATATTCTGTCACATGTCTACCTTAAACAGGGTTCACAGTGTTCTATATATTCTGTCACCTGTCTACCTTAAACAGGGGTCACTGTGTTCTATATATTCTGTCTCATGTCTACCTTTAACAGGGGTCACTGTGTTCTATATATTCTTTCACATGTCTACCTTTAACAGGGGTCACTGTGTTCTATATATTCTGTCGTATCTCTAACTTAAACAGGGGTCACTGTGTTCTATATATTCTGTCACATGTCTACCTTTAACAGGGGTCACTGTGTTCTATATATTCTGTCACATGTCTACCTTTAACAGGGGTCACTGTGTTCTATATAATCTGTCCTATGTCTACCTTTAACAGGGGTCACTGTGTTCTATATATTCTGTCACATGTCTACCTTTAACAGGAGTCACTGTGTTCTATATATTCTGTCCTATGTCTACCTTAAACAGGGGTCACTGTGTTCTATAAATTCTGTCCTATGTCTACCTTAAACAGGGGTCACTGTGTTCTATATATTCTGTCACATGTCTACCTTTAACAGGGGTCACTCTGTACCATATATTCTGTCACATGTCTACCTTTAACAGGGGTCACTGTATTCTTTATATTCTGTCACATGTCTACCTTAAACAGGGTTCACAGTGTTCTATATATTCTGTCCTACGTCTACCTTAAACAGGGGTCACTGTGTTCTATATATTCTGTCCTATGTCTACCTTTAACAGGGGTCACTCTGTATCATATATTCTGTCACATGTCTACCTTTAACAGGGGTCACTGTATTCTATATATTCTGTCACATGTCTACCTTAAACAGGGTTCACAGTGTTCTATATATTCTGTCACCTGTCTACCTTAAACAGGGGTCACTGTGTTCTATATATTCTGTCTCATGTCTACCTTTAACAGGGGTCACTGTGTTCTATATATTCTTTCACATGTCTACCTTTAACAGGGGTCACTGTGTTCTATATATTCTGTCGTATCTCTAACTTAAACAGGGGTCACTGTGTTCTATATATTCTGTCCTATGTCTACCTTTAACAGGGGTCACTGTGTTCTATATATTCTTTCACATGTCTACCTTTAACAGGGGTCACTGTGTTCTATATATTCTGTCCTATCTCTAACTTAAACAGGGGTCACTGTGTTCTATATATTCTGTCCTATGTCTACCTTTAACAGGGGTCACTGCGTTCTATATATTCTGTCACATGTCTACCTTTAACAGGGGTCTCTGTGTTCTATATATTCTGTCTTATGTCTACCTTAAACAGGGGTCACTGTGTTCTATATATTCTGTCCTATGTCTACCTTTAACAGGGGTCACTGTGTTCTATATATTCTGTCACATGTCTACCTTTAACAGGGGTCTCTGAGTTCTATATATTCTGTCACATGTCTACCTTTAACAGGGGTCATTGTGTTCTATATATTCTGTCACATGTTTACATTTAGCAGGGGTCACTGTGTTCTATGTATTCTGTCCTATGTCTACCTTTAACAGGGGTCACTGTGTTCTATATATTCTTTCACATGTCTACCTTTAACAGGGGTCACTGTGTTCTATATATTCTGTCCTATCTCTAACTTAAACAGGGGTCACTGTGTTCTATATATTCTGTCCTATGTCTACCTTTAACAGGGGTCACTGCGTTCTATATATTCTGTCACATGTCTACCTTTAACAGGGGTCACTCTGTACTATATATTCTGTCACATGTCTACCTTTAACAGGGGTCACTGTATTCTATATATTCTGTCACATGTCTACCTTAAACAGGCTTCACTGTGTTCTATATATTCTGTCATGTGTCTAGCTTAAACAGGGGTCACTGTGTTCTATATATTCTGTCTCATGTCTACCTTTAACAGGGGTCACTGTGTTCTATATATTCTGTCACATGGCTACCTTAAACAGGGGTCACTGTGTTCTATATTTTCTGTCACATGTCTACCTTTAACAGGGGTTACTGTGTTCTATATATTCTGTCACATGTCTAGCTTTAACAGGGGTCACTGTATTCTATATATTCTGTCACATGTCTACCTTAAACAGGGTTCACAGTGTTCTATATATTCTGTCCGATGTCTACCTTAAACAGGGGTCACTGTGTTCTATATATTCTGTCACATGTCTACCTTAAACAGGGGTCACTGTGTTCTATATATTCTGTCACATGTCTACCTTAAACAGGGGTCACTGTGTTCTATATATTCTGTCTCATGTCTACCTTTAACAGGGGTCACTGTGTTCTATATATTCTGTCACATGTCTACCTTAAACAGGGGTCACTGTGTTCTATATTTTCTGTCACATGTCTATCTTTAAAAGGGGTCACTGTGTTCTATATATTCTGTCACATGTCTACCTTTAACAGGGGACTCTGTGTTCTATATATTCTGTCTCATGTCTACCTTTAACAGGGGTCACTGTGTTCTATATATTCTGTCACATGTCTACCTTAAACAGGGGTCACTGTGTTCTATATTTTCTGTCACATGTCTATCTTTAAAAGGGGTCACTGTGTTCTATATATTCTGTCACATGTCTACCTTTAACAGGGGACTCTGTGTTCTATATATTCTGTCACATGTCTACCTTTAACAGGGGTCACTGTGTTCTATATATTCTGTCACATGTCTACCTTAAACAGGGGTCACTGTGTTCTATATATTCTGTCACATGTCTACCTTTAACAGGGGTCACTGTGTTCTATATATTCTGTAACATGTCTACCTCTAACAGGGGTCTCTGTGTTCTATATATTCTGTCACATGTCTACCTTTAACAGGGGTCACTGTGTTCTATATATTCTGTCACATGTCTACCTTTAACAGGGGTCACTGTGTTCTATATATTCTGTCACATGTTTACATTTAGCAGGGTTCACTGTGTTCTATGTATTCTGTCCTATGTCTACCTTTAACAGGGGTCACTGTGTTCTAAATATTCTGTCACATGCCTACATTTAACAGGGGTCACTGTGTTCTATATATTCTGTCACATGTCTTCCTTTAACAGGGGTCTCTGAGTTCTATATATTCTGTCACATGTCTACCTTAAACAGGGGTCACTGTGTTCTATATATTCTGTCACATGTCTACCTTAAACAGGGGTCACTGTGTTCTATATAATCTGTCCTATGTCTACCTTTAACAGGAGTCACTGTGTTCTATATATTCTGTCCTATGTCTACCTTAAACAGGGGTCACTGTGTTCTATATATTCTGTCACATGTCTACCTTAAACAGGGGTCACTGTGTTCTATATATTCTGTCACATGTCTACCTTAAACAGGGGTCACTGTGTTATATATAATCTGTCCTATGTCTACCTTTAACAGGAGTCACTGTGTTCTATATATTCTGTCCTATGTCTACCTTAAACAGGGGTCATTGTGTTCTATATATTCTGTCCTATGTCTACCTTAAACAGGGGTCACTGTGTTCTATATATTCTGTCCTATGTCTACCTTAAACAGGGGTCACTGTGTTCTATATATTCTGTCACATGTCTACCTTTAACAGGGGTCACTCTGTACCATATATTCTGTCAAATGTCTACCTTTAACAGGGGTCACTGTATTCTATATATTCTGTGACATGTCTACCTTAAACAGGGGTCACTGTGTTCTATATATTCTGTCTCATGTCTATATTTAACAGGGATCACTGTGTTCTATATATTCTGTCACCTGTCTACCTTAAACAGGGGTCACTGTGTTCTATATATTCTGTCTCATGTCTACCTTTAACAGGGGTCACTGTGTTCTATATATTCTGTCACATGTCTACCTTAAACAGGGGTCACTGTGTTCTATATATTCTGTCACATGTCTACCTTTAACAGGGGTCACTGTGTTCTATATTTTCTGTCACATGTCTATCTTTAAAAGGGGTCTCTGTGTTCTATATATTCTGTCACATGTCTACCTTTAACAGGGGTCACTGTGTTCTATATATTCTGTCTTATGTCTACCTTAAACAGGGGTCTCTGTGTTCTATATATTCTGTCACATGTCTACCTTAAACAGGGGTCACTGTGTTCTATATATTCTGTCACATGTCTACCTTTAACAGGGGTCACTGTGTTCTATATATTCTGTCACATGTCTATCTTTAAAAGGGGTCACTGTGTTCTATATATTCTGTCACATGTCTACCTTTAACAGGGGTCTCTGTGTTCTATATATTCTGTCACATGTCTACCTTTTACAGGGGTCACTGTGTTCTATATATTCTGTCACATGTCTACCTTTTACAGGGGTCACTGTGTTCTATATATTCTGTCACATGTCTAGCTTAAACAGGGGTCACTGTGTTCTATATATTCTGTCCTATCTCTAACTTAAACAGGGGTCACTGTGTTCTATATATTCTGTCCTATGTCTACCTTTAACAGGGGTCACTGCGTTCTATATATTCTGTCACATGTCTACATTTAACAGGGGTCTCTGTGTTCTATATATTCTGTCACATGTCTACCTTAAACAGGGGTCACTGTGTTCTATATATTCTGTCACATGTCTATCTTTAACAGGGGTCTCTGTGTTCTATATATTCTGTCACATGTCTACCTTTAACAGGGGTCTCTGTGTTCTATATATTCTGTCTTATGTCTACCTTAAACAGGGGTCACTGTGTTCTATATATTCTGTCCTATGTCTACCTTTAACAGGGGTCACTGTGTTCTATATATTCTGTCACATGTCTACCTTTAACAGGGGTCACTGCGTTCTATATATTCTGTCACATGTCTACCTTTGACAGGGGTCTCTGTGTTCTATATATTCTGTCTTATGTCTACCTTAAACAGGGGTCACTGTGTTCTATATATTCTGTCCTATGTCTACCTTTAACAGGGGTCACTGCGTTCTATATATTCTGTCACATGTCTACCTTTAACAGGGGTCTCTGTGTTCTATATATTCTGTCTTATGTCTACCTTAAACAGGGGTCACTGTGTTCTATATATTCTGTCCTATGTCTACCTTTAACAGGGGTCACTGTGTTCTATATATTCTGTCACATGTCTACCTTTAACAGGGGTCACTGCGTTCTATATATTCTGTCACATGTCTACCTTTAACAGGGGTCTCTGTGTTCTATATATTCTGTCTTATGTCTACCTTAAACAGGGGTCACTGTGTTCTAGATATTCTGTCCTATGTCTACCTTTAACAGGGGTCACTGTGTTCTATATATTCTGTCACATGTCTACCTTTAACAGGGGTCTCTGAGTTCTATATATTCTGTCACATGTCTACCTTAAACAGGGGTCACTGTGTTCTATATATTCTGTCCTATGTCTACCTTAAACAGGGGTCACTGTGTTCTAGATATTCTGTCCTATGTCTACCTTTAACAGGGGTCACTGTGTTCTATATATTCTGTCACATGTCTACCTTTAACAGGGGTCTCTGAGTTCTATATATTCTGTCACATGTCTACCTTTAACAGGGGTCTCTGAGTTCTATATATTCTGTCACATGTCTACCTTAAACAGGGGTCACTGTGTTCTATATATTCTGTCACATGTCTACCTTTAACAGGGGTCACTGTGTTCTATATATTCTGTCACATGTCTACCTTTAACAGGGGTCACTGTGTTCTATATATTCTGTCCTATGTCTACCTTTAACAGGAGTCACTGTGTTCTATATATTCTGTCCTATGTCTACCTTAAACAGGGGTCACTGTGTTCTATATATTCTGTCCTATGTCTACCTTAAACAGGGGTCACTGTGTTCTATATATTCTGTCACATGTCTACCTTTAACAGGGGTCACTCTGTACCATATATTCTGTCACATGTCTACCTTTAACAGGGGTCACTGTATTCTATATATTCTGTCACATGTCTACCTTAAACAGGGGTCACTGTGTTCTATATATTCTGTCACATGTCTACCTTAAACAGGGTTCACAGTGTTCTATATATTCTGTCACATGTCTACCTTTAACAGGGATCACTGTGTTCTATATATTCTGTCACATGTCTACCTTAAACAGGGGTCACTGTGTTCTATATATTCTGTCACATGTCTACCTTAAACAGGGGTCACTGTGTTCTATATATTCTGTCCTATGTCTACATTTAACAGGGGTCACTGTGTTCTATATATTCTGTCACATGGCTACCTTAAACAGGGGTCACTGTGTTCTATATATTCTGTCACATGTATAGCTTTAACAGGGGTCACTGTGTTCTATATATTCTGTCACATGTCTACCTTTAACAGGGGTCACTGTGTTCTATATATTCTTTCACATGTCTACCTTTAACAGGGGTCACTGTGTTCTATATATTCTGTCACATGTCTACCTTTAACAGGGGTCACTGTGTTCTATATATTCTCTCCTACGTCCACCTTTAACAGGGGACTCTGTGTTCTATATATTCTGTCACATGTCTACCTTTAACAGGGGTCACTGTGTTCTATATATTCTATCCTATGTCTACCTTTAACAGGGGTCACTGTGTTCTATATATTCTGTCACATGTCTACCTTAAACAGGGGTCACTGTGTTCTATATAATCTGTCCTATGTCGACCTTTAACAGGGGTCACTGTGTTCTATATATTCTGTCCTATGTCTACCTTAAACAGGGTCACTGTGTTCTATATAATCTGTCCTATGTCTACCCTTAACAGGGGTCACTGTGTTCTATATATTCTGTCCTATGTCTACCTTTAACAGGGGTCACTGTGTTCTATATATTCTGTCACATATCTACCTTAAACAGGGGTCACTGTGTTCTATATATTCTGTCACATGTCTACCTTTAACAGGGGTCACTGTGTTCTATATATTCTGTCCTATGTCTACATTTAACAGGGGTCACTGTGTTCTATATATTCTGTCACATGTCTACCTTAAACAGGGGTCACTGTGTTCTATATAATCTGTCCTATGTCGACCTTTAACAGGGGTCACTGTGTTCTATATATTCTGTCACATATCTACCTTAAACAGGGATCACTGTGTTCTATATATTCTGTCACATGTCTACCTTAAACAGGGGTCACTGTGTTCTATATATTCTGTCACATGTCTACCTTTAACAGGGGTCACTGTGTTCTATATATTCTGTCACATGTCTACCTTAAACAGGGGTCACTGTGTTCTATATAATCTGTCCTATGTCGACCTTTAACAGGGGTCACTGTGTTCTATATGTTCTGTCCTATCTCTAACTTAAACAGGGGTCACTGTGTTCTATATATTATGTCCTATGTCTACATTTAACAGGGGTCACTGTGTTCTATATATTCTGTCACATGTCTACCTTAAACAGGGGTCACTGTGTTCTATATATTCTGTCACATGTCTACCTTTATCAGGGGTCACTGTGTTCTATATATTCTGTCACATGTTTACATTTAGCAGGGGTCACTGTGTTCTATGTATTCTGTCCTATGTCTACCTTTAACAGGGGTCTCTGTGTTCTATATATTCTGTCACATGTCTACCTTTAACAGGGGTCACTGTGTTCTATATATTCTGTCACATGTCTACCTTTAACAGGGGTCTCTGTGTTCTATATATTCTGTCATTGTCTACCTTTAACAGGGGTCACTGTGTTCTATATATTCTGTCACATGTCTACCTTTAACAGGGGTCATTGTGTTCTATATATTCTGTCACATGTTTACATTTAGCAGGGGTCACTGTGTTCTATGTATTCTGTCCTATGTCTACCTTTAACAGGGGTCACTGTGTTCTATATATTCTTTCACATGTCTACCTTTAACAGGGGTCACTGTGTTCTATATATTCTGTCCTATCTCTAACTTAAACAGGGGTCACTGTGTTCTATATATTCTGTCCTATGTCTACCTTTAACAGGGGTCACTGTGTTCTATATATTCTGTCACATGTCTACATTTAACAGGGGTCACTGTGTACTATATATTCTGTCACATGTCTACCTTTAACAGGGGTCTCTGAGTTCTATATATTCTGTCATATGTCTACCTTTAACAGGGGTCTCTGAGTTCTATATATTCTGTCCTATGTCTACCTTTAACAGGGGTCACTGTGTTCTATATATTCTGTCACATGTCTACCTTAAACAGGGGTCACTGTGTTCTATATATACTGTCACATGTCTACCTTTAACAGGGGTCACTGTGTTCTATATATTCTGTCACATGTCTACCTTAAACAGGGGTCACTGTGTTCTATATTTTCTGTCACATGTCTACCTTTAACAGGGGTCACTGTGTTCTATATATTCTGTCACATGTATACCTTTAACAGGGGTCACTGTATTCTATATATTCTGTCACATGTCTACCTGAAACAGGGTTCACAGTGTTCTATATATTCTGTCCGATGTCTACCTTAAACAGGGGTCACTGTGTTCTATATATTCTGTCACATGTCTACCTCTAACAGGGGTCTCTGTGTTCTATATATTCTGTCACATGTCTACCTTTAACAGGGGTCACTGTGTTCTATATATTCTGTCACATGTCTACCTTTTACAGGGGTCACTGTGTTCTATATATTCTGTCACATGTCTACCTTTTACAGGGGTCACTGTGTTCTATATATTCTGTCACATGTCTAGCTTAAACAGGGGTCACTGTGTTCTATATATTCTGTCCTATCTCTAACTTAAACAGGGGTCACTGTGTTCTATATATTCTGTCCTATGTCTAACTTTAACAGGGGTCACTGCGTTCTATATATTCTGTCACATGTCTACATTTAACAGGGGTCTCTGTGTTCTATATATTCTGTCACATGTCTACCTTTAACAGGGGTCTCTGTGTTCTATATATTCTGTCTTATGTCTACCTTAAACAGGGGTCACTGTGTTCTATATATTCTGTCCTATGTCTACCTTTAACAGGGGTCACTGTGTTCTATATATTCTGTCACATGTCTACCTTTAACAGGGGTCACTGCGTTCTATATATTCTGTCACATGTCTACCTTTAACAGGGGTCTCTGTGTTCTATATATTCTGTCACATGTCTAGCTTAAACAGGGGTCACTGTGTTCTATATATTCTGTCCTATCTCTAACTTAAACAGGGGTCACTGTGTTCTATATATTCTGTCCTATGTCTACCTTTAACAGGGGTCACTGCGTTCTATATATTCTGTCACATGTCTACATTTAACAGGGGTCTCTGTGTTCTATATATTCTGTCCTATGTCTACCTTTAACAGGGGTCACTGCGTTCTATATATTCTGTCACATGTCTACCTTTAACAGGGGTCTCTGTGTTCTATATATTCTGTCTTATGTCTACCTTAAACAGGGGTCACTGTGTTCTATATATTCTGTCCTATGTCTACCTTTAACAGGGGTCACTGTGTTCTATATATTCTGTCACATGTCTACCTTTAACAGGGGTCACTGCGTTCTATATATTCTGTCACATGTCTACCTTTAACAGGGGTCTCTGTGTTCTATATATTCTGTCTTATGTCTACCTTAAACAGGGGTCACTGTGTTCTAGATATTCTGTCCTATGTCTACCTTTAACAGGGGTCACTGTGTTCTATATATTCTGTCACATGTCTACCTTTAACAGGGGTCTCTGAGTTCTATATATTCTGTCACATGTCTACCTTAAACAGGGGTCACTGTGTTCTATATATTCTGTCCTATGTCTACCTTAAACAGGGGTCACTGTGTTCTAGATATTCTGTGCTATGTCTACCTTTAACAGGGGTCACTGTGTTCTATATATTCTGTCACATGTCTACCTTTAACAGGGGTCTCTGAGTTCTATATATTCTGTCACATGTCTACCTTTAACAGGGGTCTCTGAGTTCTATATATTCTGTCACATGTCTACCTTAAACAGGGGTCACTGTGTTCTATATATTCTGTCACATGTCTACCTTTAACAGGGGTCACTGTGTTCTATATATTCTGTCACATGTCTACCTTTAACAGGGGTCACTGTGTTCTATATATTCTGTCACATGTCTACCTTAAACAGGGTTCACAGTGTTCTATATATTCTGTCACATGTCTACCTTTAACAGGGATCACTGTGTTCTATATATTCTGTCACATGTCTACCTTAAACAGGGGTCACTGTGCTCTATATATTCTGTCACATGTCTACCTTAAACAGGGGTCACTGTGTTCTATATATTCTGTCCTATGTCTACATTTAACAGGGGTCACTGTGTTCTATATATTCTGTCACATGGCTACCTTAAACAGGGGTCACTGTGTTCTATATATTCTGTCACATGTATAGCTTTAACAGGGGTCACTGTGTTCTATATATTCTGTCACATGTCTACCTTTAACAGGGGTCACTGTGTTCTAGATATTCTTTCACATGTCTACCTTTAACAGGGGTCACTGTGTTCTATATATTCTGTCACATGTCTACCTTTAACAGGGGTCACTGTGTTCTATATATTCTCTCCTACGTCCACCTTTAACAGGGGACTCTGTGTTCTATATATTCTGTCACATGTCTACCTTTAACAGGGGTCACTGTGTTCTATATATTCTATCCTATGTCTACCTTTAACAGGGGTCACTGTGTTCTATATATTCTGTCACATGTCTACCTTAAACAGGGGTCACTGTGTTCTATATAATCTGTCCTATGTCGACCTTTAACAGGGGTCACTGTGTTCTATATATTCTGTCCTATGTCTACCTTAAACAGGGTCACTGTGTTCTATATAATCTGTCCTATGTCTACCCTTAACAGGGGTCACTGTGTTCTATATATTCTGTCCTATGTCTACCTTTAACAGGGGTCACTGTGTTCTATATATTCTGTCACATATCTACCTTAAACAGGGGTCACTGTGTTCTATATATTCTGTCACATGTCTACCTTTAACAGGGGTCACTGTGTTCTATATATTCTGTCCTATGTCTACATTTAACAGGGGTCACTGTGTTCTATATATTCTGTCACATGTCTACCTTAAACAGGGGTCACTGTGTTCTATATAATCTGTCCTATGTCGACCTTTAACAGGGGTCACTGTGTTCTATATATTCTGTCACATATCTACCTTAAACAGGGATCACTGTGTTCTATATATTCTGTCACATGTCTACCTTAAACAGGGGTCACTGTGTTCTATATATTCTGTCACATGTCTACCTTTAACAGGGGTCACTGTGTTCTATATATTCTGTCACATGTCTACCTTAAACAGGGGTCACTGTGTTCTATATAATCTGTCCTATGTCGACCTTTAACAGGGGTCACTGTGTTCTATATGTTCTGTCCTATCTCTAACTTAAACAGGGGTCACTGTGTTCTATATGTTATGTCCTATGTCTACATTTAACAGGGGTCACTGTGTTCTATATATTCTGTCACATGTCTACCTTAAACAGGGGTCACTGTGTTCTATATATTCTGTCACATGTCTACCTTTATCAGGGGTCACTGTGTTCTATATATTCTGTCACATGTTTACATTTAGCAGGGGTCACTGTGTTCTATGTATTCTGTCCTATGTCTACCTTTAACAGGGGTCTCTGTGTTCTATATATTCTGTCACATGTCTACCTTTAACAGGGGTCACTGTGTTCTATATATTCTGTCACATGTCTACCTTTAACAGGGGTCTCTGTGTTCTATATATTCTGTCATTGTCTACCTTTAACAGGGGTCACTGTGTTCTATATATTCTGTCACATGTCTACCTTTAACAGGGGTCATTGTGTTCTATATATTCTGTCACATGTTTACATTTAGCAGGGGTCACTGTGTTCTATGTATTCTGTCCTATGTCTACCTTTAACAGGGGTCACTGTGTTCTATATATTCTTTCACATGTCTACCTTTAACAGGGGTCACTGTGTTCTATATATTCTGTCCTATCTCTAACTTAAACAGGGGTCACTGTGTTCTATATATTCTGTCCTATGTCTACCTTTAACAGGGGTCACTGTGTTCTATATATTCTGTCACATGTCTACATTTAACAGGGGTCACTGTGTACTATATATTCTGTCACATGTCTACCTTTAACAGGGGTCTCTGAGTTCTATATATTCTGTCATATGTCTACCTTTAACAGGGGTCTCTGAGTTCTATATATTCTGTCCTATGTCTACCTTTAACAGGGGTCACTGTGTTCTATATATTCTGTCACATGTCTACCTTTAACAGGGGTCTCTGAGTTCTATATATTCTGTCCTATGTCTACCTTTAACAGGGGTCACTGTGTTCTATATACTCTGTCACATGTCTACATTTAACAGGGGTCACTCTGTACCATATATTCTGTCACATGTCTACCTTTAACAGGGGTCTCTGAGTTCTATATATTCTGTCATATGTCTACCTTTAACAGGGGTCACTGCGTTCTATATATTCTGTCACATGTCTACCTTTAACAGGGGTCACTGTGTTCTATATATTCTGTCACATGTCTACCTTAAACAGGGGTCACTGTGTTCTATATATACTGTCACATGTCTACCTTTAACAGGGGTCACTGTGTTCTATATATTCTGTCACATGTCTACCTTAAACAGGGGTCACTGTGTTCTATATTTTCTGTCACATGTCTACCTTTAACAGGGGTCACTGTGTTCTATATATTCTGTCACATGTATACCTTTAACAGGGGTCACTGTATTCTATATATTCTGTCACATGTCTACCTGAAACAGGGTTCACAGTGTTCTATATATTCTGTCCGATGTCTACCTTAAACAGGGGTCACTGTGCTCTATATATTCTGTCACATGTCTACCTCTAACAGGGGTCTCTGTGTTCTATATATTCTGTCACATGTCTACCTTTAACAGGGGTCACTGTGTTCTATATATTCTGTCACATGTCTACGTTTATCAGGGGTCACTGTGTTCTATATATTCTGTCACATGTTTACATTTAGCAGGGGTCACTGTGTTCTATGTATTCTGTCCTATGTCTACCTTTAACAGGGGTCTCTGTGTTCTATATATTCTGTCACATGTCTACCTTTAACAGGGGTCACTGTGTTCTATATATTCTGTCACATGTCTATCTTTAAAAGGGGTCACTGTGTTCTATATATTCTGTCACATGTCTACCTTTAACAGGGGTCTCTGTGTTCTATATATTCTGTCACATGTCTACCTTTAACAGGGGTCACTGTGTTCTATATATTCTGTCACATGTCTACCTTTAACAGGGGTCATTGTGTTCTATATATTCTGTCACATGTTTACATTTAGCAGGGGTCACTGTGTTCTATGTATTCTGTCCTATGTCTACCTTTAACAGGGGTCACTGTGTTCTATATATTCTTTCACATGTCTACCTTTAACAGGGGTCACTGTGTTCTATATATTCTGTCCTATCTCTAACTTAAACAGGGGTCACTGTGTTCTATATATTCTGTCCTATGTCTACCTTAAACAGGGGTCACTGTGTTCTATATATTCTGTCACATGTCTACCTTTAACAGGGGTCTCTGTGTTCTATATATTCTGTCTCATGTCTACCTTAAACAGGGGTCACTGTGTTCTATATATTCTGTCACATGTCTACCTTTAACAGGGGTCACTGTGTTCTATATATTCTGTCACATGTCTACCTTTAACAGGGGTCACTGTGTTCTATATATTCCGTCTTATGTCTACCTTAAACAGGGGTCACTGTGTTCTATATGTTCTGTCACATGTCTACCTTTAACAAGGGTCTCTGAGTTCTATATATTCTGTCACATGTCTTCCTTTAACAGGGGTCAATGTGTTCTATATATTCTGTCCTATGTCTACCTTTAACAGGGGTCACTGTGTTCTATATATTCTGTCACATGTCTACCTTTAACAGGGGTCACTGTGTTCTATATATTCTGTCACATGTCTACATTTAACAGGGGTCTCTGAGTTCTATATATTCTGTCACATGTCTACCTTTAACAGGGGTCACTGTGTTCTATATCTTCTGTCACATGTCTACCTTTAACAGTGATCAATCTGTTCTATATATTCTGTCCTATGTCTACCTTAAACAGGGATCACTGTGTTCTATATATTCTGTCACATGTCTACCTTAAACAGGGGTCACTGTGTTCTATATTTTCTGTCACATGTCTACCTTTAACAGGGGTCACTGTGTTCTATATATTCTGTCACATGTCTACATTTAACAGGGGTCTCTGAGTTCTATATATTCTGTCACATGTCTACCTTTAACAGGGGTCACTGTGTTCTATATATTCTGTCACATGTATACCTTTAACAGGGGTCACTGTGTTCTATATATTCTGTCACATGTCTACCTTTAACAGGGGTCACTGTGTTCTATATATTCTGTCACATGTCTACCTGAAACAGGGTTCACAGTGTTCTATATATTCTGTCCGATGTCTACCTTAAACAGGGGTCACTGTGTTCTATATATTCTGTCTTATGTCTACCTTAAACAGGGGTCACTGTGTTCTATATATTCTGTCCTATGTCTACCTTTAACAGGGGTCACTGTGTTCTATATATTCTGTCACATGTCTACCTTTAACAGGGGTCACTGTGTTCTATATATTCTGTCACATGTCTACCTTAAACAGGGGTCACTGTGTTCTATATAATCTGTCCTATGACGACCTTTAACAGGGGTCACTGTGTTCTATATATTCTGTCCTATGTCTACCTTAAACAGGGGTCACTGTGTTCTATATATTCTGTCTCATGTCTACCTTTAACAGGGGTCACTGTGTTCTATATATTCTGTCACATGTCTACCTTAAACAGGGGTCACTGTGTTCTATATAATCTGTCCTATGACGACCTTTAACAGGGGTCACTGTGTTCTATATATTCTGTCCTATGTCTACCTTAAACAGGGGTCACTGTGTTCTATATATTCTGTCACATGTCTACCTTTAACAGGGGTCACTGTGTTCTATATATTCTGTCACATGTCTACCTTTAACAGGGGTCACTGTGTTCTATATATTCTGTCCTATGTCTACCTTTAACAGGGGTCACTGTGTTCTATATATTCTGTCACATGTCTACCTTTAACAGGGGTCACTGTGTTCTATATATTCTGTCACATGTCTACCTTTAACAGCGGTCACTGTGTTCTATATATTCTGTCACATGTCTACCTTAAACAGGGGTCACTGTGTTCTATATATTCTGTCTCATGTCTACCTTAAACAGGGGTCACTGTGTTCTATATATTCTGTCACATGTCTACCTTTAACAGCGGTCACTGTGTTCTATATATTCTGTCACATGTCTACCTTAAACAGGGGTCACTGTGTTCTATATATTCTGTCACATGTCTACCTCTAACAGGGGTCACTGTGTTCTATATATTCTGTCCTATCTCTAACTTAAACAGGGGTCACTGTGTTCTATATATTCTGTCCTATGTCTACATTTAACAGGGGTCACTGTGTTCTATATATTCTGTCACATGTCTACCTTAAACAGGGGTCACTGTGTTCTATATATTCTGTAACATGTCTACCTCTAACAGGGGTCACTGTGTTCTATATATTCTTTCACATGTCTACCTTTAACAGGGGTCACTGTGTTCTATATATTCTGTCCTATCTCTAACTTAAACAGGGGTCACTGTGTTCTATATATTCTGTCCTATGTCTACCTTTAACAGGGGTCACTGCGTTCTATATATTCTGTCACATGTCTACCTTTAACAGGGGTCACTCTGTACTATATATTTTGTCACATGTCTACCTTTAACAGGGGTCACTGTATTCTATATATTCTGTCACATGTCTACCTTAAACAGGCTTCACTGTGTTCTATATAATCTGTCACATGTCTACCTTTCACAGGGGTCACTGTGTTCTATATATTCTGTCCTATGTCTACCTTAAACAGGGGTCACTGTGTTCTATATATTCTGTCTCATGTCTACCTTTAACAGGGGTCACTGTGTTCTATATATTCTGTCCTATGTCTACCTTAAACAGGGGTCACTGTGTTCTATATATTCTGTCCTATGTCTACATTTAACAGGGGTCACTGTGTTCTATATATTCTGTCACATATCTACCTTAAACAGGGGTCACTGTGTTCTATATATTCTGTCACATGTCTACCTTTAACAGGGGTCACTGTGTTCTATATATTCTGTCACATGTCTACCTTAAACAGCGGTCACTGTGTTCTATATAATCTGTCCTATGTCGACCTTTAACAGGGGTCACTGTGTTCTCTATATTCTGTCCTATCTATAACTTAAACAGGGGTCACTGTGTTCTATATATTCTGTAACATGTCTACCTCTAACAGGGGTCTCTGTGTTCTATATATTCTGTCACATGTCTACCTTAAACAGGGGTCACTGTGTTCTATATATTCTGTCACATGTCTACCTTTAACAGGGGTCACTGTGTTCTATATATTCTGTAACATGTCTACCTCTAACAGGGGTCTCTGTGTTCTATATATTCTGTCACATGTCTACCTTAAACAGGGGTCACTGTGTTCTATATATTCTGTCACATGTCTACCTTTAACAGGGGTCACTGTGTTCTATATGTTCTGTCACATGTCTACCTTTAACAGGGGTCACTGTGTTCTATATATTCTGTCACATGTCGACCTTTAACAGGGGTCACTGTGTTCTATATATTCTGTCACATGTCTTCCTTTAACAGGGGTCTCTGAGTTCTATATATTCTGTCACATGTCTACCTTAAACAGGGGTCACTGTGTTCTATATATTCTGTCACATGTCTACCTTAAACAGGGGTCACTGTGTTCTATATAATCTGTCCTATGTCTACCTTTAACAGGAGTCACTGTGTTCTATATATTCTGTCCTATGTCTACCTTAAACAGGGGTCACTGTGTTCTATATATTCTGTCATATGTCTACCTTAAACAGGGGTCACTGTGTTCTATATATTCTGTCACATGTCTACCTTAAACAGGGGTCACTGTGTTCTATATAATCTGTCCTATGTCTACCTTTAACAGGAGTCACTGTGTTCTATATATTCTGTCCTATGTCTACCTTAAACAGGGGTCACTGTGTTCTATATATTCTGTCCTATGTCTACCTTAAAAAGGGGTCACTGTGTTCTATATATTCTGTCACATGTCTACCTTTAACAGGGGTCACTCTGTACCATATATTCTGTCACATGTCTACCTTTAACAGGGGTCACTGTATTCTATATATTCTGTCACATGTCTACCTTAAACAGGGGTCACTGTGTTTTATATAATCTGTCCTATGTCTACCTTTAACAGGGGTCACTGTGTTCTATATATTCTGTCCGATGTCTACCTTAAACAGGGATCACTGTGTTCTATATATTCTGTCACCTGTCTACCTTAAACAGGGGTCACTGTGTTCTATATATTCTGTCTCATGTCTACCTTTAACAGGGGTCACTGTGTTCTATATATTCTGTCACATGTCTACCTTAAACAGGGGTCACTGTGTTCTATATTTTCTGTCACATGTCTATCTTTAAAAGTGGTCTCTGTGTTCTATATATTCTGTCACATGTCTACCTTTAACAGGGGTCACTGTGTTCTATATATTCTGTCACATGTCTACCTTTAACAGGGGTCACTGTGTTCTATATATTCTGTCACATGTCTACCTTTAACAGGGGTCACTGTGTTCTATATATTCTGTCACATGTCTACCTTTAACAGGGGTCATTATGTTCTATATATTCTGTCACATGTTTACATTTAGCAGGGGTCACTGTGTTCTATGTATTCTGTCCTATGTCTACCTTTAACAGGGGTCACTGTGTTCTATATATTCTTTCACATGTCTACCTTTAACAGGGGTCACTGTGTTCTATATATTCTGTCCTATCTCTAACTTAAACAGGGGTCACTGTGTTCTATATATTCTGTCCTATGTCTACCTTTAACAGGGGTCACTGCGTTCTATATATTCTGTCACATGTCTACCTTTAACAGGGGTCACTCTGTACTATATATTCTGTCACATGTCTACCTTTAACAGGGGTCACTGTATTCTATATATTCTGTCACATGTCTACCTTAAACAGGCTTCACTGTGTTCTATATATTCTGTCACATGTCTAGCTTAAACAGGGGTCACTGTGTTCTATATATTCTGTCACATGGCTACCTTAAACAGGGGTCACTGTGTTCTATATTTTCTGTCACATGTCTACCTTTAACAGGGGTCACTGTGTTCTATATATTCTGTCACATGTCTAGCTTTAACAGGGGTCACTGTATTCTATATATTCTGTCACATGTCTACCTTAAACAGGGTTCACAGTGTTCTATATATTCTGTCCGATGTCTACCTTAAACAGGGATCACTGTGTTCTATATATTCTGTCACATGTCTACCTTAAACAGGGGTCACTGTGTTCTATATATTCTGTCTCATGTCTACCTTTAACAGGGGTCACTGTGTTCTATATATTCTGTCACATGTCTACCTTAAACAGGGGTCACTGTGTTCTATATTTTCTGTCACATGTCTATCTTTAAAAGGGGTCACTGTGTTCTATATATTCTGTCACATGTCAACCTTTAACAGGGGACTCTGTGTTCTATATATTCTGTCACATGTCTACCTTTAACAGGGGTCACTGTGTTCTATATATTCTGTCACATGTCTACCTTAAACAGGGGTCACTGTGTTCTATATATTCTGTCACATGTCTACCTTTAACAGGGGTCACTGTGTTCTATATATTCTGTAACATGTCTACCTCTAACAGGGGTCTCTGTGTTCTATATATTCTGTCACATGTCTACCTTTAACAGGGGTCACTGTGTTCTATATATTCTGTCACATGTCTACCTTTAACAGGGGTCACTGTGTTCTATATATTCTGTCACATGTTTACATTTAGCAGGGTTAACTGTGTTCTATGTATTCTGTCCTATGTCTACCTTTAACAGGGGTCACTGTGTTCTATATATTCTGTCACATGTCTACCTTAAACAGGGGTCACTGTGTTCTATATAATCTGTCCTATGTCTACCTTTAACAGGAGTCACTGTGTTCTATATATTCTGTCCTATGTCTACCTTAAACAGGGGTCACTGTGTTCTATATATTCTGTCATATGTCTACCTTAAACAGGGGTCACTGTGTTCTATATATTCTGTCATATGACTACCTTAAACAGGGGTCACTGTGTTCTATATAATCTGTCCTATGTCTACCTTTAACAGGAGTCACTGTGTTCTATATATTCTGTCCTATGTCTACCTTAAACAGGGGTCACTGTGTTCTATATATTCTGTCACATGTCTACCTTTAACAGGGGTCACTCTGTACCATATATTCTGTCACATGTCTACCTTTAACAGGGGTCACTGTATTCTATATATTCTGTCACATGTCTACCTTAAACAGGGTTCACAGTGTTCTATATATTCTGTCCGATGTCTACCTTAAACAGGGATCACTGTGTTCTATATATTCTGTCACCTGTCTACCTTAAACAGGGGTCACTGTGTTCTATATATTCTGTCTCATGTCTACCTTTAACAGGGGTCACTGTGTTCTATATATTCTGTCCTATGTCTACCTTTAACAGGGGTCTCTGTGTTCTATATATTCTGTCACATGTCTACCTTTAACAGGGGTCTCTGTGTTCTATATATTCTGTCACATGTCTACCTTTAACAGGGGTCACTGTGTTCTATATATTCTGTCACATGTCTATCTTTAAAAGGGGTCACTGTGTTCTATATATTCTGTCACATGTCTACCTTTAACAGGGGTCACTGTGTTCTATATATTCTGTCACATGTCTACCTTTAACAGGGGTCTCTGTGTTCTATATATTCTGTCACATGTCTACCTTTAACAGGGGTCACTGTGTTCTATATATTCTGTCACATGTCTACCTTTAACAGGGGTCACTGTGTTCTATATATTCTGTCACATGTCTACCTTTAACAGGGGTCACTGTGTTCTATATATTCTGTCACATGTCTACCTTTAACAGGGGTCACTGTGTTCTACATATTCTTTCACATGTCTACCTTTAACAGGGGTCACTGTGTTCTATATATTCTGTCCTATCTCTAACTTAAACAGGGGTCACTGTGTTCTATATATTCTGTCCTATGTCTACCTTAAACAGGGGTCACTGTGTTCTATATATTCTGTCACATGTCTACCTTTAACAGGGGTCTCTGTGTTCTATATATTCTGTCTCATGTCTACCTTAAACAGGGGTCACTGTGTTCTATATATTCTGTCACATGTCTACCTTTAACAGGGGTCACTGTGTTCTATATATTCTGTCACATGTCTACCTTAAACAGGGGTCACTGTGTTCTATATATTCTGTCTCATGTCTACCTTTAACAGGGGTCACTGTGTTCTATATATTCTGTCACATGTCTACCTTTAACAGGGGTCTCTGTGTTCTATATATTCTGTCTCATGTCTACCTTAAACAGGGGTCACTGTGTTCTATATATTCTGTCACATGTCTACCTTTAACAGGGGTCACTGTGTTCTATATATTCTGTCACATGTCTACCTTTAACAGGGGTCAGTGTGTTCTATATATTCTGTCTTATGTCTACCTTAAACAGGGGTCACTGTGTTCTATATGTTCTGTCACATGTCTACCTTTAACAAGGGTCTCTGAATTCTATATATTCTGTCACATGTCTTCCTTTAACAGGGGTCAATGTGTTCTATATATTCTGTCCTATGTCTACCTTTAACAGGGGTCACTGTGTTCTATATATTCTGTCACATGTCTACATTTAACAGGGGTCTCTGAGTTCTATATATTCTGTCACATGTCTACCTTTAACAGGGGTCACTGTGTTCTATATCTTCTGTCACATGTCTACCTTTAACAGTGATCAATCTGTTCTATATATTCTGTCCTATGTCTACCTTAAACAGGGATCACTGTGTTCTATATATTCTGTCACATGTCTACCTTAAACAGGGGTCACTGTGTTCTATATTTTCTGTCACATGTCTACCTTTAACAGGGGTCACTGTGTTCTATATATTCTGTCACATGTCTACATTTAACAGGGGTCTCTGAGTTCTATATATTCTGTCACATGTCTACCTTTAACAGGGGTCACTGTGTTCTATATATTCTGTCACATGTATACCTTTAACAGGGGTCACTGTGTTCTATATATTCTGTCACATGTCTACCTTTAACAGGGGTCACTGTGTTCTATATATTCTGTCACATGTCTACCTGAAACAGGGTTCACAGTGTTCTATATATTCTGTCCGATGTCTACCTTAAACAGGGGTCACTGTGTTCTATATATTCTGTCTTATGTCTACCTTAAACAGGGGTCACTGTGTTCTATATATTCTGTCCTATGTCTACCTTTAACAGGGGTCACTGTGTTCTATATATTCTGTCACATGTCTACCTTTAACAGGGGTCACTGTGTTCTATATATTCTGTCACATGTCTACCTTAAACAGGGGTCACTGTGTTCTATATAATCTGTCCTATGACGACCTTTAACAGGGGTCACTGTGTTCTATATATTCTGTCCTATGTCTACCTTAAACAGGGGTCACTGTGTTCTATATATTCTGTCTCATGTCTACCTTTAACAGGGGTCACTGTGTTCTATATATTCTGTCACATGTCTACCTTAAACAGGGGTCACTGTGTTCTATATAATCTGTCCTATGACGACCTTTAACAGGGGTCACTGTGTTCTATATATTCTGTCCTATGTCTACCTTAAACAGGGGTCACTGTGTTCTATATATTCTGTCACATGTCTACCTTTAACAGGGGTCACTGTGTTCTATATATTCTGTCACATGTCTACCTTTAACAGGGGTCACTGTGTTCTATATATTCTGTCCTATGTCTACCTTTAACAGGGGTCACTGTGTTCTATATATTCTGTCACATGTCTACCTTTAACAGGGGTCACTGTGTTCTATATATTCTGTCACATGTCTACCTTTAACAGCGGTCACTGTGTTCTATATATTCTGTCACATGTCTACCTTAAACAGGGGTCACTGTGTTCTATATATTCTGTCTCATGTCTACCTTAAACAGGGGTCACTGTGTTCTATATATTCTGTCACATGTCTACCTTTAACAGCGGTCACTGTGTTCTATATATTCTGTCACATGTCTACCTTAAACAGGGGTCACTGTGTTCTATATATTCTGTCACATGTCTACCTCTAACAGGGGTCACTGTGTTCTATATATTCTGTCCTATCTCTAACTTAAACAGGGGTCACTGTGTTCTATATATTCTGTCCTATGTCTACATTTAACAGGGGTCACTGTGTTCTATATATTCTGTCACATGTCTACCTTAAACAGGGGTCACTGTGTTCTATATATTCTGTAACATGTCTACCTCTAACAGGGGTCACTGTGTTCTATATATTCTTTCACATGTCTACCTTTAACAGGGGTCACTGTGTTCTATATATTCTGTCCTATCTCTAACTTAAACAGGGGTCACTGTGTTCTATATATTCTGTCCTATGTCTACCTTTAACAGGGGTCACTGCGTTCTATATATTCTGTCACATGTCTACCTTTAACAGGGGTCACTCTGTACTATATATTCTGTCACATGTCTACCTTTAACAGGGGTCACTGTATTCTATATATTCTGTCACATGTCTACCTTAAACAGGCTTCACTGTGTTCTATATAATCTGTCACATGTCTACCTTTCACAGGGGTCACTGTGTTCTATATATTCTGTCCTATGTCTACCTTAAACAGGGGTCACTGTGTTCTATATATTCTGTCTCATGTCTACCTTTAACAGGGGTCACTGTGTTCTATATATTCTGTCCTATGTCTACCTTAAACAGGGGTCACTGTGTTCTATATATTCTGTCCTATGTCTACATTTAACAGGGGTCACTGTGTTCTATATATTCTGTCACATATCTACCTTAAACAGGGGTCACTGTGTTCTATATATTCTGTCACATGTCTACCTTTAACAGGGGTCACTGTGTTCTATATATTCTGTCACATGTCTACCTTAAACAGCGGTCACTGTGTTCTATATAATCTGTCCTATGTCGACCTTTAACAGGGGTCACTGTGTTCTCTATATTCTGTCCTATCTATAACTTAAACAGGGGTCACTGTGTTCTATATATTCTGTAACATGTCTACCTCTAACAGGGGTCTCTGTGTTCTATATATTCTGTCACATGTCTACCTTAAACAGGGGTCACTGTGTTCTATATATTCTGTCACATGTCTACCTTTAACAGGGGTCACTGTGTTCTATATATTCTGTAACATGTCTACCTCTAACAGGGGTCTCTGTGTTCTATATATTCTGTCACATGTCTACCTTAAACAGGGGTCACTGTGTTCTATATATTCTGTCACATGTCTACCTTTAACAGGGGTCACTGTGTTCTATATATTCTGTCACATGTCTACCTTTAACAGGGGTCACTGTGTTCTATATATTCTGTCACATGTCGACCTTTAACAGGGGTCACTGTGTTCTATATATTCTGTCACATGTCTTCCTTTAACAGGGGTCTCTGAGTTCTATATATTCTGTCACATGTCTACCTTAAACAGGGGTCACTGTGTTCTATATATTCTGTCACATGTCTACCTTAAACAGGGGTCACTGTGTTCTATATAATCTGTCCTATGTCTACCTTTAACAGGAGTCACTGTGTTCTATATATTCTGTCCTATGTCTACCTTAAACAGGGGTCACTGTGTTCTATATATTCTGTCATATGTCTACCTTAAACAAGGGTCACTGTGTTCTATATATTCTGTCACATGTCTACCTTAAACAGGGGTCACTGTGTTCTATATAATCTGTCCTATGTCTACCTTTAACAGGAGTCACTGTGTTCTATATATTCTGTCCTATGTCTACCTTAAACAGGGGTCACTGTGTTCTATATATTCTGTCCTATGTCTACCTTAAAAAGGGGTCACTGTGTTCTATATATTCTGTCACATGTCTACCTTTAACAGGGGTCACTCTGTACCATATATTCTGTCACATGTCTACCTTTAATAGGGGTCACTGTATTCTATATATTCTGTCACATGTCTACCTTAAACAGGGGTCACTGTGTTCTATATAATCTGTCCTATGTCTACCTTTAACAGGGGTCACTGTGTTCTATATATTCTGTCCGATGTCTACCTTAAACAGGGATCACTGTGTTCTATATATTCTGTCACCTGTCTACCTTAAACAGGGGTCACTGTGTTCTATATATTCTGTCTCATGTCTACCTTTAACAGGGGTCACTGTGTTCTATATATTCTGTCACATGTCTACCTTAAACAGGGGTCACTGTGTTCTATATTTTCTGTCACATGTCTATCTTTAAAAGTGGTCTCTGTGTTCTATATATTCTGTCACATGTCTACCTTTAACAGGGGTCACTGTGTTCTATATATTCTGTCACATGTCTACCTTTAACAGGGGTCACTGTGTTCTATATATTCTGTCACATGTCTACCTTTAACAGGGGTCACTGTGTTCTATATATTCTGTCACATGTCTACCTTTAACAGGAGTCACTGTGTTCTATATATTCTGTCACATGTCTACCTTTAACAGGGGTCACTGTATTCTATATATTCTGTCACATGTCTACCTTTAACAGGGGTCATTATGTTCTATATATTCTGTCACATGTTTACATTTAGCAGGGGTCACTGTGTTCTATGTATTCTGTCCTATGTCTACCTTTAACAGGGGTCACTGTGTTCTATATATTCTTTCACATGTCTACCTTTAACAGGGGTCACTGTGTTCTATATATTCTGTCCTATCTCTAACTTAAACAGGGGTCACTGTGTTCTATATATTCTGTCCTATGTCTACCTTTAACAGGGGTCACTGCGTTCTATATATTCTGTCACATGTCTACCTTTAACAGGGGTCACTCTGTACTATATATTCTGTCACATGTCTACCTTTAACAGGGGTCACTGTATTCTATATATTCTGTCACATGTCTACCTTAAACAGGCTTCACTGTGTTCTATATATTCTGTCACATGTCTAGCTTAAACAGGGGTCACTGTGTTCTATATATTCTGTCACATGGCTACCTTAAACAGGGTTCACAGTGTTCTATATATTCTGTCACATGTCTACCTTAAACAGGGATCACTGTGTTCTATATATTCTGTCACATGTCTACCTTAAACAGGGGTCACTGTGTTCTATATATTCTGTCTCATGTCTACCTTTAACAGGGGTCACTGTGTTCTATATATTCTGTCACATGTCTACCTTAAACAGGGGTCACTGTGTTCTATATTTTCTGTCACATGTCTATCTTTAAAAGGGGTCACTGTGTTCTATATATTCTGTCACGTGTCAACCTTTAACAGGGGACTCTGTGTTCTATATATTCTGTCACATGTCTACCTTTAACAGGGGTCACTGTGTTCTATATATTCTGTCACATGTCTACCTTAAACAGGGGTCACTGTGTTCTATATATTCTGTCACATGTCTACCTTTAACAGGGGTCACTGTGTTCTATATATTCTGTAACATGTCTACCTCTAACAGGGGTCTCTGTGTTCTATATATTCTGTCACATGTCTACCTTTAACAGGGGTCACTGTGTTCTATATATTCTGTCACATGTCTACCTTTAACAGGGGTCACTGTGTTCTATATAATCTGTCCTATGTCTACCTTAAACAGGGGTCACTGTGTTCTATATATTCTGTCATATGTCTACCTTAAACAGGGGTCACTGTGTTCTATATATTCTGTCACATGTCTACCTTAAACAGGGGTCACTGTGTTCTATATAATCTGTCCTATGTCTACCTTTAACAGGAGTCACTGTGTTCTATATATTCTGTCCTATGTCTACCTTAAACAGGGGTCACTGTGTTCTATATATTCTGTCACATGTCTACCTTTAACAGGGGTCACTGTGTTCTATATATTCTGTCACATGTCGACCTTTAACAGGGGTCACTGTGTTCTATATATTCTGTCACATGTCTTCCTTTAACAGGGGTCTCTGAGTTCTATATATTCTGTCACATGTCTACCTTAAACAGGGGTCACTGTGTTCTATATATTCTGTCACATGTCTACCTTAAACAGGGGTCACTGTGTTCTATATAATCTGTCCTATGTCTACCTTTAACAGGAGTCACTGTGTTCTATATATTCTGTCCTATGTCTACCTTAAACAGGGGTCACTGTGTTCTATATATTCTGTCATATGTCTACCTTAAACAGGGGTCACTGTGTTCTATATATTCTGTCACATGTCTACCTTAAACAGGGGTCACTGTGTTCTATATAATCTGTCCTATGTCTACCTTTAACAGGAGTCACTGTGTTCTATATATTCTGTCCTATGTCTACCTTAAACAGGGGTCACTGTGTTCTATATATTCTGTCCTATGTCTACCTTAAAAAGGGGTCACTGTGTTCTATATATTCCGTCACATGTCTACCTTTAACAGGGGTCACTCTGTACCATATATTCTGTCACATGTCTACCTTTAACAGGGGTCACTGTATTCTATATATTCTGTCACATGTCTACCTTAAACAGGGGTCACTGTGTTCTATATAATCTGTCCTATGTCTACCTTTAACAGGGGTCACTGTGTTCTATATATTCTGTCCGATGTCTACCTTAAACAGGGATCACTGTGTTCTATATATTCTGTCACCTGTCTACCTTAAACAGGGGTCACTGTGTTCTATATATTCTGTCTCATGTCTACCTTTAACAGGGGTCACTGTGTTCTATATATTCTGTCACATGTCTACCTTAAACAGGGGTCACTGTGTTCTATATTTTCTGTCACATGTCTATCTTTAAAAGTGGTCTCTGTGTTCTATATATTCTGTCACATGTCTACCTTTAACAGGGGTCACTGTGTTCTATATATTCTGTCACATGTCTACCTTTAACAGGGGTCACTGTGTTCTATATATTCTGTCACATGTCTACCTTTAACAGGGGTCACTGTGTTCTATATATTCTGTCACATGTCTACCTTTAACAGGAGTCACTGTGTTCTATATATTCTGTCACATGTCTACCTTTAACAGGGGTCACTGTATTCTATATATTCTGTCACATGTCTACCTTTAACAGGGGTCATTATGTTCTATATATTCTGTCACATGTTTACATTTAGCAGGGGTCACTGTGTTCTATGTATTCTGTCCTATGTCTACCTTTAACAGGGGTCACTGTGTTCTATATATTCTTTCACATGTCTACCTTTAACAGGGGTCACTGTGTTCTATATATTCTGTCCTATCTCTAACTTAAACAGGGGTCACTGTGTTCTATATATTCTGTCCTATGTCTACCTTTAACAGGGGTCACTGCGTTCTATATATTCTGTCACATGTCTACCTTTAACAGGGGTCACTCTGTACTATATATTCTGTCACATGTCTACCTTTAACAGGGGTCACTGTATTCTATATATTCTGTCACATGTCTACCTTAAACAGGCTTCACTGTGTTCTATATATTCTGTCACATGTCTAGCTTAAACAGGGGTCACTGTGTTCTATATATTCTGTCACATGGCTACCTTAAACAGGGGTCACTGTGTTCTATATTTTCTGTCACATGTCTACCTTTAACAGGGGTCACTGTGTTCTATATATTCTGTCACATGTCTAGCTTTAACAGGGGTCACTGTATTCTATATATTCTGTCACATGTCTACCTTAAACAGGGTTCACAGTGTTCTATATATTCTGTCCGATGTCTACCTTAAACAGGGATCACTGTGTTCTATATATTCTGTCACATGTCTACCTTAAACAGGGGTCACTGTGTTCTATATATTCTGTCTCATGTCTACCTTTAACAGGGGTCACTGTGTTCTATATATTCTGTCACATATCTACCTTAAACAGGGGTCACTGTGTTCTATATTTTCTGTCACATGTCTATCTTTAAAAGGGGTCACTGTGTTCTATATATTCTGTCACATGTCAACCTTTAACAGGGGACTCTGTGTTCTATATATTCTGTCACATGTCTACCTTTAACAGGGGTCACTGTGTTCTATATATTCTGTCACATGTCTACCTTAAACAGGGGTCACTGTGTTCTATATATTCTGTCACATGTCTACCTTTAACAGGGGTCACTGTGTTCTATATATTCTGTAACATGTCTACCTCTAACAGGGGTCTCTGTGTTCTATATATTCTGTCACATGTCTACCTTTAACAGGGGTCACTGTGTTCTATATATTCTGTCACATGTCTACCTTTAACAGGGGTCACTGTGTTCTATATAATCTGTCCTATGTCTACCTTAAACAGGGGTCACTGTGTTCTATATATTCTGTCATATGTCTACCTTAAACAGGGGTCACTGTGTTCTATATATTCTGTCACATGTCTACCTTAAACAGGGGTCACTGTGTTCTATATAATCTGTCCTATGTCTACCTTTAACAGGAGTCACTGTGTTCTATATATTCTGTCCTATGTCTACCTTAAACAGGGGTCACTGTGTTCTATATATTCTGTCACATGTCTACCTTTAACAGGGGTCACTCTGTACCATATATTCTGTCACATGTCTACCTTTAACAGGGGTCACTGTATTCTATATATTCTGTCACATGTCTACCTTAAACAGGGTTCACAGTGTTCTATATATTCTGTCCGATGTCTACCTTAAACAGGGATCACTGTGTTCTATATATTCTGTCACCTGTCTACCTTTAACAGGGGTCACTGTGTTCTATATATTCTGTCTCATGTCTACCTTTAACAGGGGTCACTGTGTTGTATATATTCTGTCCTATGTCTACCTTTAACAGGGGTCTCTGTGTTCTATATATTCTGTCACATGTCTACCTTTAACAGGGGTCTCTGTGTTCTATATATTCTGTCACATGTCTACCTTTAACAGGGGTCACTGTGTTCTATATATTCTGTCACATGTCTATCTTTAAAAGGGGTCACTGTGTTCTATATATTCTGTCACATGTCTACCTTTAACAGGGGTCACTGTGTTCTATATATTCTGTCACATGTCTACCTTTAACAGGGGTCTCTGTGTTCTATATATTCTGTCACATGTCTACCTTTAACAGGGGTCACTGTGTTCTATATATTCTGTCACATGTCTACCTTTAACAGGGGTCACTGTGTTCTATATATTCTGTCACATGTCTACCTTTAACAGGGGTCACTGTGTTCTATATATTCTGTCACATGTCTACCTTTAACAGGGGTCACTGTGTTCTACATATTCTTTCACATGTCTACCTTTAACAGGGGTCACTGTGTTCTATATATTCTGTCCTATCTCTAACTTAAACAGGGGTCACTGTGTTCTATATATTCTGTCCTATGTCTACCTTTAACAGGGGTCACTGTGTTCTATATATTCTGTCCTACGTCTACCTTAAACAGGGGTCACTGTGTTCTATATATTCTGTCACATGTCTACCTTTAACAGGGGTCTCTGTGTTCTATATATTCTGTCTTATGTCTACCTTAAACAGGGGTCACTGTGTTCTATATATTCTGTCCTATGTCTACCTTTAACAGGGGTCACTGTGTTCTATATATTCTGTCACATGTCTACCTTTAACAGGGGTCACTGCGTTCTATATATTCTGTCACATGTCTACCTTTAACAGGGGTCTCTGTGTTCTATATATTCTGTCTTATGTCTACCTTAAACAGGGGTCACTGTGTTCTATATATTCTGTCCTATGTCTACCTTTAACAGGGGTCACTGTGTTCTATATATTCTGTCACATGTCTACCTTTAACAGGGGTCTCTGAGTTCTATATATTCTGTCAGATGTCTACCTTTAACAGGGGTCTCTGTGTTCTATATATTCTGTCTTATGTCTACCTTAAACAGGGGTCACTGTGTTCTATATATTCTGTCCTATGTCTACCTTTAACAGGGGTCACTGTGTTCTATATATTCTGTCACATGTCTACCTTTAACAGGGGTCTCTGTGTTCTATATATTCTGTCTTATGTCTACCTTAAACAGGGGTCACTGTGTTCTATATATTCTGTCCTATGTCTACCTTTAACAGGGGTCACTGTGTTCTATATATTCTGTCACATGTCTACCTTTAACAGGGGTCACTGCTTTCTATATATTCTGTCACATGTCTACCTTTAACAGGGGTCTCTGTGTTCTATATATTCTGTCTTATGTCTACCTTAAACAGGGGTCACTGTGTTCTATATATTCTGTCCTATGTCTACCTTTAACAGGGGTCACTGTGTTCTATATATTCTGTCACATGTCTACCTTTAACAGGGGTCTCTGAGTTCTATATATTCTGTCAGATGTCTACCTTTAACAGGGGTCTCTGTGTTCTATATATTCTGTCTTATGTCTACCTTAAACAGGGGTCACTGTGTTCTATATATTCTGTCCTATGTCTACCTTTAACAGGGGTCACTGTGTTCTATATATTCTGTCACATGTCTACCTTTAACAGGGGTCTCTGTGTTCTATATATTCTGTCTTATGTCTACCTTAAACAGGGGTCACTGTGTTCTATATATTCTGTCCTATGTCTACCTTTAACAGGGGTCACTGTGTTCTATATATTCTGTCACATGTCTACCTTTAACAGGGGTCTCTGAGTTCTATATATTCTGTCAGATGTCTACCTTTAACAGGGGTCTCTGTGTTCTATATATTCTGTCTTATGTCTACCTTAAACAGGGGTCACTGTGTTCTATATATTCTGTCCTATGTCTACTTTTAACAGGGGTCACTGTGTTCTATATATTCTGTCACATGTCTACCTTTAACAGGGGTCACTGCGTTCTATATATTCTGTCACATGTCTACCTTTAACAGGGGTCTCTGTGTTCTATATATTCTGTCTTATGTCTACCTTAAACAGGGGTCACTGTGTTCTAGATATTCTGTCCTATGTCTACCTTTAACAGGGGTCACTGTGTTCTATATATTCTGTCACATGTCTACCTTTAACAGGGGTCTCTGAGTTCTATATATTCTGTCACATGTCTACCTTAAACAGGGGTCACTGTGTTCTATATATTCTGTCACATGTCTACCTTTAACAGGGGTCACTGTATTCTATATATTCTGTCACATGTCTACCTTTAACAGGGGTCACTGTGTTCTATATATTCTGTCTTATGTCTACCTTAAACAGTGGTCACTGTGTTCTATATATTCTGTCCTATGTCTACCTTTAACAGGGGTCACTGTGTTCTATATATTCTGTCACATGTCTACCTTTAACAGGGGTCTCTGTGTTCTATATATTCTGTCCTATGTCTACCTTAAACAGGGTCACTGTGTTCTGTATATTCTGTCACATGTCTACCTTAAACAGGGGTCACTGTGTTCTATATATTCTGTCACATGTCTACCTTTAACAGGGGTCACTGTGTTCTATATATTCTGTCCTATGTCTACCTTTAACAGGGGTCACTGTGTTCTATATATTCTGTCCTATGTCTACCTTTAACAGGGGTCACTGTGTTCTATATATTCTGTCCTATGTCTACCTTTAACAGGGGTCACTGTGTTCTATATATTCTGTCACATGTCTACCTTTAACAGGGGTCAATGTGTTCTATATATTCTGTCACATGTCTACCTTAAACAGGGGTCACTGTGTTCTATATATTCTGTCACATGTCTACCTTTAACAGGGGTCACTGTGTTCTATATATTCTGTCACATGTCTACCTTTAACAGGGGTCACTGTGTTCTATATATTCTGTCACATGTCGACCTTTAACAGGGGTCACTGTGTTCTATATATTCTGTCACATGTCTTCCTTTAACAGGGGTCTCTGAGTTCTATATATTCTGTCACATGTCTACCTTAAACAGGGGTCACTGTGTTCTATATATTCTGTCACATGTCTACCTTAAACAGGGGTCACTGTGTTCTATATAATCTGTCCTATGTCTACCTTTAACAGGAGTCACTGTGTTCTATATATTCTGTCCTATGTCTACCTTAAACAGGGGTCACTGTGTTCTATATATTCTGTCATATGTCTACCTTAAACAAGGGTCACTGTGTTCTATATATTCTGTCACATGTCTACCTTAAACAGGGGTCACTGTGTTCTATATAATCTGTCCTATGTCTACCTTTAACAGGAGTCACTGTGTTCTATATATTCTGTCCTATGTCTACCTTAAACAGGGGTCACTGTGTTCTATATATTCTGTCCTATGTCTACCTTAAAAAGGGGTCACTGTGTTCTATATATTCTGTCACATGTCTACCTTTAACAGGGGTCACTCTGTACCATATATTCTGTCACATGTCTACCTTTAATAGGGGTCACTGTATTCTATATATTCTGTCACATGTCTACCTTAAACAGGGGTCACTGTGTTCTATATAATCTGTCCTATGTCTACCTTTAACAGGGGTCACTGTGTTCTATATATTCTGTCCGATGTCTACCTTAAACAGGGATCACTGTGTTCTATATATTCTGTCACCTGTCTACCTTAAACAGGGGTCACTGTGTTCTATATATTCTGTCTCATGTCTACCTTTAACAGGGGTCACTGTGTTCTATATATTCTGTCACATGTCTACCTTAAACAGGGGTCACTGTGTTCTATATTTTCTGTCACATGTCTATCTTTAAAAGTGGTCTCTGTGTTCTATATATTCTGTCACATGTCTACCTTTAACAGGGGTCACTGTGTTCTATATATTCTGTCACATGTCTACCTTTAACAGGGGTCACTGTGTTCTATATATTCTGTCACATGTCTACCTTTAACAGGGGTCACTGTGTTCTATATATTCTGTCACATGTCTACCTTTAACAGGAGTCACTGTGTTCTATATATTCTGTCACATGTCTACCTTTAACAGGGGTCACTGTATTCTATATATTCTGTCACATGTCTACCTTTAACAGGGGTCATTATGTTCTATATATTCTGTCACATGTTTACATTTAGCAGGGGTCACTGTGTTCTATGTATTCTGTCCTATGTCTACCTTTAACAGGGGTCACTGTGTTCTATATATTCTTTCACATGTCTACCTTTAACAGGGGTCACTGTGTTCTATATATTCTGTCCTATCTCTAACTTAAACAGGGGTCACTGTGTTCTATATATTCTGTCCTATGTCTACCTTTAACAGGGGTCACTGCGTTCTATATATTCTGTCACATGTCTACCTTTAACAGGGGTCACTCTGTACTATATATTCTGTCACATGTCTACCTTTAACAGGGGTCACTGTATTCTATATATTCTGTCACATGTCTACCTTAAACAGGCTTCACTGTGTTCTATATATTCTGTCACATGTCTAGCTTAAACAGGGGTCACTGTGTTCTATATATTCTGTCACATGGCTACCTTAAACAGGGTTCACAGTGTTCTATATATTCTGTCACATGTCTACCTTAAACAGGGATCACTGTGTTCTATATATTCTGTCACATGTCTACCTTAAACAGGGGTCACTGTGTTCTATATATTCTGTCTCATGTCTACCTTTAACAGGGGTCACTGTGTTCTATATATTCTGTCACATGTCTACCTTAAACAGGGGTCACTGTGTTCTATATTTTCTGTCACATGTCTATCTTTAAAAGGGGTCACTGTGTTCTATATATTCTGTCACGTGTCAACCTTTAACAGGGGACTCTGTGTTCTATATATTCTGTCACATGTCTACCTTTAACAGGGGTCACTGTGTTCTATATATTCTGTCACATGTCTACCTTAAACAGGGGTCACTGTGTTCTATATATTCTGTCACATGTCTACCTTTAACAGGGGTCACTGTGTTCTATATATTCTGTAACATGTCTACCTCTAACAGGGGTCTCTGTGTTCTATATATTCTGTCACATGTCTACCTTTAACAGGGGTCACTGTGTTCTATATATTCTGTCACATGTCTACCTTTAACAGGGGTCACTGTGTTCTATATAATCTGTCCTATGTCTACCTTAAACAGGGGTCACTGTGTTCTATATATTCTGTCATATGTCTACCTTAAACAGGGGTCACTGTGTTCTATATATTCTGTCACATGTCTACCTTAAACAGGGGTCACTGTGTTCTATATAATCTGTCCTATGTCTACCTTTAACAGGAGTCACTGTGTTCTATATATTCTGTCCTATGTCTACCTTAAACAGGGGTCACTGTGTTCTATATATTCTGTCACATGTCTACCTTTAACAGGGGTCACTGTGTTCTATATATTCTGTCACATGTCGACCTTTAACAGGGGTCACTGTGTTCTATATATTCTGTCACATGTCTTCCTTTAACAGGGGTCTCTGAGTTCTATATATTCTGTCACATGTCTACCTTAAACAGGGGTCACTGTGTTCTATATATTCTGTCACATGTCTACCTTAAACAGGGGTCACTGTGTTCTATATAATCTGTCCTATGTCTACCTTTAACAGGAGTCACTGTGTTCTATATATTCTGTCCTATGTCTACCTTAAACAGGGGTCACTGTGTTCTATATATTCTGTCATATGTCTACCTTAAACAGGGGTCACTGTGTTCTATATATTCTGTCACATGTCTACCTTAAACAGGGGTCACTGTGTTCTATATAATCTGTCCTATGTCTACCTTTAACAGGAGTCACTGTGTTCTATATATTCTGTCCTATGTCTACCTTAAACAGGGGTCACTGTGTTCTATATATTCTGTCCTATGTCTACCTTAAAAAGGGGTCACTGTGTTCTATATATTCCGTCACATGTCTACCTTTAACAGGGGTCACTCTGTACCATATATTCTGTCACATGTCTACCTTTAACAGGGGTCACTGTATTCTATATATTCTGTCACATGTCTACCTTAAACAGGGGTCACTGTGTTCTATATAATCTGTCCTATGTCTACCTTTAACAGGGGTCACTGTGTTCTATATATTCTGTCCGATGTCTACCTTAAACAGGGATCACTGTGTTCTATATATTCTGTCACCTGTCTACCTTAAACAGGGGTCACTGTGTTCTATATATTCTGTCTCATGTCTACCTTTAACAGGGGTCACTGTGTTCTATATATTCTGTCACATGTCTACCTTAAACAGGGGTCACTGTGTTCTATATTTTCTGTCACATGTCTATCTTTAAAAGTGGTCTCTGTGTTCTATATATTCTGTCACATGTCTACCTTTAACAGGGGTCACTGTGTTCTATATATTCTGTCACATGTCTACCTTTAACAGGGGTCACTGTGTTCTATATATTCTGTCACATGTCTACCTTTAACAGGGGTCACTGTGTTCTATATATTCTGTCACATGTCTACATTTAACAGGAGTCACTGTGTTCTATATATTCTGTCACATGTCTACCTTTAACAGGGGTCACTGTATTCTATATATTCTGTCACATGTCTACCTTTAACAGGGGTCATTATGTTCTATATATTCTGTCACATGTTTACATTTAGCAGGGGTCACTGTGTTCTATGTATTCTGTCCTATGTCTACCTTTAACAGGGGTCACTGTGTTCTATATATTCTTTCACATGTCTACCTTTAACAGGGGTCACTGTGTTCTATATATTCTGTCCTATCTCTAACTTAAACAGGGGTCACTGTGTTCTATATATTCTGTCCTATGTCTACCTTTAACAGGGGTCACTGCGTTCTATATATTCTGTCACATGTCTACCTTTAACAGGGGTCACTCTGTACTATATATTCTGTCACATGTCTACCTTTAACAGGGGTCACTGTATTCTATATATTCTGTCACATGTCTACCTTAAACAGGCTTCACTGTGTTCTATATATTCTGTCACATGTCTAGCTTAAACAGGGGTCACTGTGTTCTATATATTCTGTCACATGGCTACCTTAAACAGGGGTCACTGTGTTCTATATTTTCTGTCACATGTCTACCTTTAACAGGGGTCACTGTGTTCTATATATTCTGTCACATGTCTAGCTTTAACAGGGGTCACTGTATTCTATATATTCTGTCACATGTCTACCTTAAACAGGGTTCACAGTGTTCTATATATTCTGTCCGATGTCTACCTTAAACAGGGATCACTGTGTTCTATATATTCTGTCACATGTCTACCTTAAACAGGGGTCACTGTGTTCTATATATTCTGTCTCATGTCTACCTTTAACAGGGGTCACTGTGTTCTATATATTCTGTCACATATCTACCTTAAACAGGGGTCACTGTGTTCTATATTTTCTGTCACATGTCTATCTTTAAAAGGGGTCACTGTGTTCTATATATTCTGTCACATGTCAACCTTTAACAGGGGACTCTGTGTTCTATATATTCTGTCACATGTCTACCTTTAACAGGGGTCACTGTGTTCTATATATTCTGTCACATGTCTACCTTAAACAGGGGTCACTGTGTTCTATATATTCTGTCACATGTCTACCTTTAACAGGGGTCACTGTGTTCTATATATTCTGTAACATGTCTACCTCTAACAGGGGTCTCTGTGTTCTATATATTCTGTCACATGTCTACCTTTAACAGGGGTCACTGTGTTCTATATATTCTGTCACATGTCTACCTTTAACAGGGGTCACTGTGTTCTATATAATCTGTCCTATGTCTACCTTAAACAGGGGTCACTGTGTTCTATATATTCTGTCATATGTCTACCTTAAACAGGGGTCACTGTGTTCTATATATTCTGTCACATGTCTACCTTAAACAGGGGTCACTGTGTTCTATATAATCTGTCCTATGTCTACCTTTAACAGGAGTCACTGTGTTCTATATATTCTGTCCTATGTCTACCTTAAACAGGGGTCACTGTGTTCTATATATTCTGTCACATGTCTACCTTTAACAGGGGTCACTCTGTACCATATATTCTGTCACATGTCTACCTTTAACAGGGGTCACTGTATTCTATATATTCTGTCACATGTCTACCTTAAACAGGGTTCACAGTGTTCTATATATTCTGTCCGATGTCTACCTTAAACAGGGATCACTGTGTTCTATATATTCTGTCACCTGTCTACCTTTAACAGGGGTCACTGTGTTCTATATATTCTGTCTCATGTCTACCTTTAACAGGGGTCACTGTGTTGTATATATTCTGTCCTATGTCTACCTTTAACAGGGGTCTCTGTGTTCTATATATTCTGTCACATGTCTACCTTTAACAGGGGTCTCTGTGTTCTATATATTCTGTCACATGTCTACCTTTAACAGGGGTCACTGTGTTCTATATATTCTGTCACATGTCTATCTTTAAAAGGGGTCACTGTGTTCTATATATTCTGTCACATGTCTACCTTTAACAGGGGTCACTGTGTTCTATATATTCTGTCACATGTCTACCTTTAACAGGGGTCTCTGTGTTCTATATATTCTGTCACATGTCTACCTTTAACAGGGGTCACTGTGTTCTATATATTCTGTCACATGTCTACCTTTAACAGGGGTCACTGTGTTCTATATATTCTGTCACATGTCTACCTTTAACAGGGGTCACTGTGTTCTATATATTCTGTCACATGTCTACCTTTAACAGGGGTCACTGTGTTCTACATATTCTTTCACATGTCTACCTTTAACAGGGGTCACTGTGTTCTATATATTCTGTCCTATCTCTAACTTAAACAGGGGTCACTGTGTTCTATATATTCTGTCCTATGTCTACCTTTAACAGGGGTCACTGTGTTCTATATATTCTGTCCTACGTCTACCTTAAACAGGGGTCACTGTGTTCTATATATTCTGTCACATGTCTACCTTTAACAGGGGTCTCTGTGTTCTATATATTCTGTCTTATGTCTACCTTAAACAGGGGTCACTGTGTTCTATATATTCTGTCCTATGTCTACCTTTAACAGGGGTCACTGTGTTCTATATATTCTGTCACATGTCTACCTTTAACAGGGGTCACTGCGTTCTATATATTCTGTCACATGTCTACCTTTAACAGGGGTCTCTGTGTTCTATATATTCTGTCTTATGTCTACCTTAAACAGGGGTCACTGTGTTCTATATATTCTGTCCTATGTCTACCTTTAACAGGGGTCACTGTGTTCTATATATTCTGTCACATGTCTACCTTTAACAGGGGTCTCTGAGTTCTATATATTCTGTCAGATGTCTACCTTTAACAGGGGTCTCTGTGTTCTATATATTCTGTCTTATGTCTACCTTAAACAGGGGTCACTGTGTTCTATATATTCTGTCCTATGTCTACCTTTAACAGGGGTCACTGTGTTCTATATATTCTGTCACATGTCTACCTTTAACAGGGGTCTCTGTGTTCTATATATTCTGTCTTATGTCTACCTTAAACAGGGGTCACTGTGTTCTATATATTCTGTCCTATGTCTACCTTTAACAGGGGTCACTGTGTTCTATATATTCTGTCACATGTCTACCTTTAACAGGGGTCACTGCTTTCTATATATTCTGTCACATGTCTACCTTTAACAGGGGTCTCTGTGTTCTATATATTCTGTCTTATGTCTACCTTAAACAGGGGTCACTGTGTTCTATATATTCTGTCCTATGTCTACCTTTAACAGGGGTCACTGTGTTCTATATATTCTGTCACATGTCTACCTTTAACAGGGGTCTCTGAGTTCTATATATTCTGTCAGATGTCTACCTTTAACAGGGGTCTCTGTGTTCTATATATTCTGTCTTATGTCTACCTTAAACAGGGGTCACTGTGTTCTATATATTCTGTCCTATGTCTACCTTTAACAGGGGTCACTGTGTTCTATATATTCTGTCACATGTCTACCTTTAACAGGGGTCTCTGTGTTCTATATATTCTGTCTTATGTCTACCTTAAACAGGGGTCACTGTGTTCTATATATTCTGTCCTATGTCTACCTTTAACAGGGGTCACTGTGTTCTATATATTCTGTCACATGTCTACCTTTAACAGGGGTCTCTGAGTTCTATATATTCTGTCAGATGTCTACCTTTAACAGGGGTCTCTGTGTTCTATATATTCTGTCTTATGTCTACCTTAAACAGGGGTCACTGTGTTCTATATATTCTGTCCTATGTCTACTTTTAACAGGGGTCACTGTGTTCTATATATTCTGTCACATGTCTACCTTTAACAGGGGTCACTGCGTTCTATATATTCTGTCACATGTCTACCTTTAACAGGGGTCTCTGTGTTCTATATATTCTGTCTTATGTCTACCTTAAACAGGGGTCACTGTGTTCTAGATATTCTGTCCTATGTCTACCTTTAACAGGGGTCACTGTGTTCTATATATTCTGTCACATGTCTACCTTTAACAGGGGTCTCTGAGTTCTATATATTCTGTCACATGTCTACCTTAAACAGGGGTCACTGTGTTCTATATATTCTGTCACATGTCTACCTTTAACAGGGGTCACTGTATTCTATATATTCTGTCACATGTCTACCTTTAACAGGGGTCACTGTGTTCTATATATTCTGTCTTATGTCTACCTTAAACAGTGGTCACTGTGTTCTATATATTCTGTCCTATGTCTACCTTTAACAGGGGTCACTGTGTTCTATATATTCTGTCACATGTCTACCTTTAACAGGGGTCTCTGTGTTCTATATATTCTGTCCTATGTCTACCTTAAACAGGGTCACTGTGTTCTGTATATTCTGTCACATGTCTACCTTAAACAGGGGTCACTGTGTTCTATATATTCTGTCACATGTCTACCTTTAACAGGGGTCACTGTGTTCTATATATTCTGTCCTATGTCTACCTTTAACAGGGGTCACTGTGTTCTATATATTCTGTCCTATGTCTACCTTTAACAGGGGTCACTGTGTTCTATATATTCTGTCCTATGTCTACCTTTAACAGGGGTCACTGTGTTCTATATATTCTGTCACATGTCTACCTTTAACAGGGGTCAATGTGTTCTATATATTCTGTCACATGTCTACCTTAAACAGGGGTCACTGTGTTCTATATATTCTGTCACATGTCTACCTTTAACAGGGGTCACTGTGTTCTATATATTCTGTCACATGTCTACCTTTAACAGGAGTCAATCTGTTCTATATATTCTGTCCTATGTCTACCTTTAACAGGGGTCACTGTGTTCTATATATTCTGTCACATGTCTACCTTTAACAGGAGTCACTGTGTTCTATATAATCTGTCCTATGTCTACCTTTAACAGGGGTCACTGTGTTCTATATATTCTGTCACATGTCTACCTCTAACAGGGGTCACTGTGTTCTATATATTCTGTCACATGTCTACCTTTAACAGGGGTCACTGTGTTCTATATATTCTGTCACATGTCTACCTTTAACAGGAGTCACTGTGTTCTATATATTCTGTCCTATGTCTACCTTTAACAGGGGTCACTGTGTTCTATATATTCTGTCACATGTCTACCTTTAACAGGGGTCACTGTGTTCTATATATTCTGTCCTATCTCTATCTTAAACAGGGGTCACTGTGTTCTATATATTCTGTCCTATGTCTACCTTAAACAGGGGTCACTGTGTTCTATATATTCTGTCACATGTCTACCTTTAACAGGGGTCACTGTGTTCTATATATTCTGTCCTATGTCTACCTCTAACAGGGGTCACTGTGTTCTATATATTCTGTCACATGTCTACCTTTAACAGGGGTCACTGTGTTCTATATATTCTGTCACATGTCTACCTTTAACAGGAGTCACTGTGTTCTATATATTCTGTCCTATGTCTACCTTTAACAGGGGTCACTGTGTTCTATATATTCTGTCACATGTCTACCTTTAACAGGGGTCACTGTGTTCTATATATTCTGTCCTATGTCTACCTCTAACAGGGGTCACTGTGTTCTATATATTCTGTCACATGTCTACCTTTAACAGGGGTCACTGTGTTCTATATATTCTGTCACATGTCTACCTTTAACAGGAGTCACTGTGTTCTATATATTCTGTCCTATGTCTAACTTTAACAGGGGTCACTGTGTTCTATATATTCTGTCCTATGTCTACCTTTAACAGGGGTCACTGTGTTCTATATATTCTGTCACATGTCTACCTTTAACAGGGGTCACTGTGTTCTATATATTCTGTCACATGTCTACCTTAAACAGGGGTCACTGTGTTCTATATATTCTGTCACATGTCTACCTTTAACAGGGGTCACTGTGTTCTATATATTCTGTCCTATGTCTACCTCTAACAGGGGTCACTGTGTTCTATATATTCTGTCACATGTCTACCTTTAACAGGGGTCACTGTATTCTATATATTCTGTCACATGTCTACCTTTAACAGGGGTCACTGTGTTCTATATATTCTGTCACATGTCTACCTTTAACAGGGGTCTCTGTGTTCTATATATTCTGTCACATGTCTACCTTTAACAGGAGTCACTGTGTTCTATATATTCTGTCACATGTCTACCTTTAACAGGGGTCACTGTGTTCTATATATTCTGTCACATGTCTACCTCTAACAGGGGTCACTGTGTTCTATATATTCTGTCCTATGTCTACCTTAAACAGGGGTCACTGTGTTCTATATATTCTGTCGTATGTCTACCTTAAACAGGGGTCACTGTGTTCTATATATTCTGTCGTATGTCTACCTTAAACAGGCGTCACTGTGTTCTATATATTCTGTCACATGTCTACCTTAAACAGGGGTCACTGTGTTCTATATATTCTGTCACCTGTCTACCTTAAACAGGGGTCACTGTGTTCTATATATTCTGTCACATGTCTACCTTTAACAGGGGTCACTGTGTTCTATATATTCTGTCTCATGTCTACCTTTAACAGGGGTCACTGTGTTCTATATATTCTGTCTCATGTCTACCTTTAACAGGGGTCACTGTGTTCTATATATTCTGTCTCATGTCTACCTTTAACAGGGGTCACTGTGTTCTATATATTCTGTCACCTGTCTACCTTAAACAGGGGTCACTGTGTTCTATATATTCTGTCTCATGTCTACCTTTAACAGGGGTCACAGTGTTCTATATATTCTGTCACCTGTCTACCTTTAACAGGGGTCACTGTGTTCTATATATTCTGTCACATGTCTACCTTTAACAGGGGTCACTGTGTTCTATATATTCTGTCTCATGTCTACCTTTAACAGGGGTCACTGTGTTCTATATATTCTGTCACATGTCTACCTTAAACAGGGGTCACTGTGTTCTATATTTTCTGTCACATGTCTATCTTTAAAAGGGGTCTCTGTGTTCTATATATTCTGTCACATGTCTACCTTTAACAGGGGTCACTGTGTTCTATATATTCTGTCACATGTCTATCTTTAAAAGGGGTCACTGTGTTCTATATATTCTGTCACATGTCTACCTTTAACAGGGGTCTCTGTGTTCTATATATTCTGTCACATGTCTACCTTTAACAGTGGTCACTGTGTTCTATATATTCTGTCACATGTCTACCTTTAACAGGGGTCACTGTGTTCTATATATTCTGTCACATGTTTACATTTAGCAGGGGTCACTGTGTTCTATATATTCTTTCACATGTCTACCTTTAACAGGGGTCACTGTGTTCTATATATTCTGTCCTATCTCTAACTTAAACAGGGGTCACTGTGTTCTATATATTCTGTCCTATGTCTACCTTTAACAGGGGTCACTGCGTTCTATATATTCTGTCACATGTCTACCTTTAACAGGGGTCTCTGTGTTCTATATATTCTGTCTTATGTCTACCTTAAACAGGGGTCACTGTGTTCTATATATTCTGTCCTATGTCTACCTTTAACAGGGGTCACTGTGTTCTATATATTCTGTCACATGTCTACCTTTAACAGGGGTCTCTGAGTTCTATATATTCTGTCACATGTCTACCTTTAACAGGGGTCTCTGTGTTCTATATATTCTGTCTTATGTCTACCTTAAACAGGGGTCACTGTGTTCTATATATTCTGTCCTATGTCTACCTTTAACAGGGGTCACTGTGTTCTATATATTCTTTCACATGTCTACCTTTAACAGGGGTCTCTGAGTTCTATATATTCTGTCACATGTCTACCTTTAACAGGGGTCTCTGTGTTCTATATATTCTGTCTTATGTCTACCTTAAACAGGGGTCACTCTGTTCTATATATTCTGTCACATGTCTACCTTAAACAGGGGTCACTGTGTTCTATATATTCTTTCACATGTCTACCTTAAACAGGGGTCACTGTGTTCTATATATTCTTTCACATGTCTACCTTTAACAGGGGTCACTGTGTTCTATATATTCTGTCACATGTCTACCTTTAACAGGGGTCACTGTGTTCTATATATTCTCTCCTACGTCCACCTTTAACAGGGGACTCTGTGTTCTATATATTCTGTCACATGTCTACCTTTAACAGGGGTCACTGTGTTCTATATATTCTTTCACATGTCTACCTTAAACAGGGGTCACTGTGTTCTATATATTCTTTCACATGTCTACCTTTAACAGGGGTCACTGTGTTCTATATATTCTGTCACATGTCTACCTTTAACAGGGGTCACTGTGTTCTATATATTCTGTCCTATGTCTACCTTTAACAGGGGTCACTGTGTTCTATATATTCTGTCACATGTCTACCTTAAACAGGGGTCACTGTGTTCTATATAATCTGTCCTATGTCGACCTTTAACAGGGGTCACTGTGTTCTATATATTCTGTCCTATGTCTACCTTAAACAGGGGTCACTGTGTTCTATATATTCTGTCCTATGTCTACCTTTAACAGGGGTCACTGTGTTCTATATATTCTGTCACATATCTACCTTAAACAGGGGTCACTGTGTTCTATATATTCTGTCACATGTCTACCTTTAACAGGGGTCACTGTGTTCTATATATTCTGTCCTATGTCTACATTTAACAGGGGTCACTGTGTTCTATATATTCTGTCACATATCTACCTTAAACAGGGGTCACTGTGTTCTATATATTCTGTCACATGTCTACCTTTAACAGGGGTCACTGTGTTCTATATATTCTGTCACATGTCTACCTTAAACAGGGGTCACTGTGTTCTATATAATCTGTCCTATGTCGACCTTTAATAGGGGTCACTGTGTTCTATATGTTCTGTCCTATCTCTGACTTAAACAGGGGTCACTGTGTTCTATATATTCTGTCTCATGTCTACCTTTAACAGGGGTCACTGTGTTTTATATATTCTGTCACATGTCTACCTTTAACAGGGGTCACTGTGTTCTATATTTTCTGTCACATGTCTATCTTTAAAAGGGGTCACTGTGTTCTATATATTCTGTCACATGTCTACCTTTAACAGGGGACTCCGTGTTCTATATATTCTGTCACATGTCTACCTTTAACAGGGGTCACTGTGTTCTATATATTCTGTCACATGTCTACCTTTAACAGGGGTCACTGTGTTCTATATATTCTGTCACATGTTTACATTTAGCAGGGTTCACTGTGTTCTATATATTCTGTCCTATGTCTACCTTTAACAGGGGTCACTGTGTTCTATATATTCTGTCACATGTCTACCTTTAACAGGGGTCACTGTGTTCTATATATTCTGTCACATGTCTATCTTTAAAAGGGGTCACTGTGTTCTATATATTCTGTCACATGTCTACCTGTAACAGGGGTCTCTGTGTTCTATATATTCTGTCATTGTCTACCTTTAACAGGGGTCACTGTGTTCTATATATTCTGTCACATGTCTACCTTTAACAGGGGTCACTGTGTTCTATATATACTGTCACATGTCTACCTTAAACAGGAATCACTGTGTTCTATATATTCTGTCACATGTCTACCTTTAACAGGGGTCACTGTGTTCTATATATTCTGTCACATGTCTACCTTAAACAGGGGTCACTGTGTTCTATATAATCTGTCCTATGACGACCTTTAACAGGGGTCACTGTGTTCTATATATTCTGTCCTATGTCTACTTTAAACAGGGGTCACTGTGTTCTATATATTCTGTCACATGTGTACCTTTAACAGGGGTCATTGTGTTCTATATATTCTGTCACATGTTTACATTTAGCAGGGGTCACTGTGTTCTATGTATTCTGTCCTATGTCTACCTTTAACAGGGGTCACTGTGTTCTATATATTCTTTCACATGTCTACCTTAAACAGGGGTCACTGTGTTCTATATATTCTGTCCTATCTCAAACTTAAACAGGGGTCACTGTGTTCTATATATTCTGTCCTATGTCTACCTTTAACAGGGGTCACTGTGTTCTATATATTCTGTCACATGTCTACCTTTAACAGGGGTCTCTGTGTTCTATATATTCTGTCTTATGTCTACCTTAAACAGGGGTCACTGTGTTCTATATATTCTGTCCTATGTCTACCTTTAACAGGGGTCACTGTGTTCTATATATTCTGTCACATGTCTACCTTTAAAAGGGGTCTCTGTGTTCTATATATTCTGTCACATGTCTACCTTTAACAGGGGTCACTGTGTTCTATATATTCTGTCACATGTCTATCTTTAAAAGGGGTCACTGTGTTCTATATATTCTGTCACATGTCTACCTTTAACAGGGGTCTCTGTGGTCTATATATTCTGTCACATGTCTACCTTTAACAGGGGTCACTGTGTTCTATATATTCTGTCACATGTCTACCTTTAACAGGGGTCACTGTGTTCTATATATTCTGTCACATGTTTACATTTAGCAGGGGTCACTGTGTTCTATATATTCTGTCCTATCTCTAACTTAAACAGGGGTCACTGTGTTCTATATATTCTGTCCTATGTCTACCTTTAACAGGGGTCACTGCGTTCTATATATTCTGTCACATGTCTACCTTTAACAGGGGTCTCTGTGTTCTATATATTCTGTCTTATGTCTACCTTAAACAGGGGTCACTGTTTTCTATATATTCTGTCCTATGTCTACCTTTAACAGGGGTCACTGTGTTCTATATATTCTGTCACATGTCTACCTTTAACAGGGGTCTCTGAGTTCTATATATTCTGTCACATGTCTACCTTTAACAGGGGTCTCTGTGTTCTATATATTCTGTCTTATGTCTACCTTAAACAGGGGTCACTGTGTTCTATATATTCTGTCCTATGTCTACCTTTAACAGGGGTCACTGTGTTCTATATATTCTTTCACATGTCTACCTTTAACAGGGGTCTCTGAGTTCTATATATTCTGTCACATGTCTACCTTTAACAGGGGTCACTGTGTTCTATATATTCTGTCACATGTCTACCTTTAACAGGGGTCACTGTGTTCTATATATTCTGTCCTATGTCTACCTTTAACAGGGGTCACTGTGTTCTATATATTCTGTCACATGTCTACCTTAAACAGGGGTCACTGTGTTCTATATAATCTGTCCTATGTCGACCTTTAACAGGGGTCACTGTGTTCTATATATTCTGTCCTATGTCTACCTTAAACAGGGGTCACTGTGTTCTATATATTCTGTCCTATGTCTACCTTTAACAGGGGTCACTGTGTTCTATATATTCTGTCACATATCTACCTTAAACAGGGGTCACTGTGTTCTATATATTCTGTCACATGTCTACCTTTAACAGGGGTCACTGTGTTCTATATATTCTGTCCTATGTCTACATTTAACAGGGGTCACTGTGTTCTATATATTCTGTCACATGTCTACCTTTAACAGGGGTCACTGTGTTCTATATATTCTGTCACATGTCTACCTTAAACAGGGGTCACTGTGTTCTATATAATCTGTCCTATGTCGACCTTTAATAGGGGTCACTGTGTTCTATATGTTCTGTCCTATCTCTGACTTAAACAGGGGTCACTGTGTTCTATATATTCTGTCCTATGTCTACATTTAACAGGGGTCACTGTGTTCTATATATTCTGTCACATGTCTACCTTAAACAGGGGTCACTGTGTTCTATATATTCTGTCACATGTCTACCTTTAACAGGGGTCACTGTGTTCTATATATTCTGTCACATGTCTACCTTAAGCAGGGGTCACTGTGTTCTATATATTCTGTCACATGTCTACCTTAAACAGGGGTCACTGTGTTCTATATATTCTGTCACATGTCTACCTTTAACAGGGGTCACTGTGTTCTATATATTCTGTCACATGTCTAACTTTCACAGGGGTCACTGTGTTCTATATATTCTGTCACACGTCTACCTTAAACAGGGGTCACTGTGTTCTATATATTCTGTCCTATGTCTACCTTTAACAGGAGTCACTGTGTTCTATATATTCTGTCCTATGTCTACCTTAAACAGGGGTCACTGTGTTCTATATATTCTGTCACATGTCTACCTTAAACAGGGGTCACTGTGTTTTATATATTCTGTCACATGTCTACCTTTAACAGGGGTCACTGTGTTCTATATTTTCTGTCACATGTCTATCTTTAAAAGGGGTCACTGTGTTCTATATATTCTGTCACATGTCTACCTTTAACAGGGGACTCCGTGTTCTATATATTCTGTCACATGTCTACCTTTAACAGGGGTCACTGTGTTCTATATATTCTGTCACATGTCTACCTTTAACAGGGGTCACTGTGTTCTATATATTCTGTCACATGTTTACATTTAGCAGGGGTCACTGTGTTCTATATATTCTGTCCTATGTCTACCTTTAACAGGGGTCACTGTGTTCTATATATTCTGTCACATGTCTACCTTTAACAGGGGTCACTGTGTTCTATATATTCTGTCCTATGTCTACCTTAAACAGGGGTCACTGTGTTCTATATATTCTGTCTCATGTCTACCTTTAACAGGGGTCACTGTGTTTTATATATTCTGTCACATGTCTACCTTTAACAGGGGTCACTGTGTTCTATATTTTCTGTCACATGTCTATCTTTAAAAGGGGTCACTGTGTTCTATATATTCTGTCACATGTCTACCTTTAACAGGGGACTCCGTGTTCTATATATTCTGTCACATGTCTACCTTTAACAGGGGTCACTGTGTTCTATATATTCTGTCACATGTCTACCTTTAACAGGGGTCACTGTGTTCTACATATTCTGTCACATGTTTACATTTAGCAGGGGTCACTGTGTTCTATATATTCTGTCCTATGTCTACCTTTAACAGGGGTCACTGTGTTCTATATATTCTGTCACATGTCTACCTTTAACAGGGGTCACTGTGTTCTATATATTCTGTCACATGTCTATCTTTAAAAGGGGTCACTGTGTTCTATATATTCTGTCACATGTCTACCTGTAACAGGGGTCTCTGTGTTCTATATATTCTGTCATTGTCTACCTTTAACAGGGGTCACTGTGTTCTATATATTCTGTCACATGTCTACCTTTAACAGGGGTCACTGTGTTCTATATATACTGTCACATGTCTACCTTAAACAGGAATCACTGTGTTCTATATATTCTGTCACATGTCTACCTTTAACAGGGGTCACTGTGTTCTATATATTCTGTCACATGTCTACCTTAAACAGGGGTCACTGTGTTCTATATAATCTGTCCTATGACGACCTTTAACAGGGGTCACTGTGTTCTATATATTCTGTCCTATGTCTACCTTAAACAGGGGTCACTGTGTTCTATATATTCTGTCACATGTGTACCTTTAACAGGGGTCATTGTGTTCTATATATTCTGTCACATGTTTACATTTAGCAGGGGTCACTGTGTTCTATGTATTCTGTCCTATGTCTACCTTTAACAGGGGTCACTGTGTTCTATATATTCTTTCACATGTCTACCTTAAACAGGGGTCACTGTGTTCTATATATTCTGTCCTATCTCAAACTTAAACAGGGGTCACTGTGTTCTATATATTCTGTCCTATGTCTACCTTTAACAGGGGTCACTGTGTTCTATATATTCTGTCACATGTCTACCTTTAACAGGGGTCTCTGTGTTCTATATATTCTGTCTTATGTCTACCTTAAACAGGGGTCACTGTGTTCTATATATTCTGTCCTATGTCTACCTTTAACAGGGGTCACTGTGTTCTATATATTCTGTCACATGTCTACCTTTAACAGGGGTCTCTGTGTTCTATATATTCTGTCTTATGTCTACCTTAAACAGGGGTCACTGTGTTCTATATATTCTGTCCTATGTCTACCTTTAACAGGGGTCACTGTGTTCTATATATTCTGTCACATGTCTACCTTTAACAGGGGTCTCTGTGTTCTATATATTCTGTCCTATGTCTACCTTTAACAGGAGTCACTGTGTTCTATATATTCTGTCCTATGTCTACCTATAACAGGGGTCACTGTGTTCTATATATTCTGTCCTATGTCTACCTATAACAGGGGTCACTGTGTTCTATATATTCTGTCACATGTCTACCTTTAACAGGGATCACTGTGTTCTATATATTCTGTCACATGTCTACCTTTAACAGGGGTCACTGTGTTCTATATCTTCTGTCACATGTCTACCTTTAACAGTGATCAATCTGTTCTATATATTCTGTCCTATGTCTACCTTAAACAGGGGTCACTGTGTTCTATATATTCTGTCCTATGTCTACCTTAAACAGGGGTCTCTGAGTTCTATATATTCTGTCACATGTCTACCTCTAACAGGGATCACTGTGTTCTATATATTCTGTCCTATGTCTACCTTAAACAGGGGTCACTGTGTTCTATATATTCTGTCCTATGTCTACCTTAAACAGGGGTCACTGTGTTCTATATATTCTGTCACATGTCTACCTCTAACAGGGATCACTGTGTTCTATATATTCTGTCACATGTCTACCTTAAACAGGGGTCACTGTGTTCTATATTTTCTGTCACATGTCTAACTTTCACAGGGGTCACTGTGTTCTATATATTCTGTCACATGTATACCTTTAACAGCGGTCACTGTATTCTATATATTCTGTCACATGTCTACCTGAAACAGGGTTCACAGTGTTCTATATATTCTGTCCGATGTCTACCTTAAACAGGGGTCACTGTGTTCTATATATTCTGTCACATGTCTACCTTTAACAGGGGTCACTGTGTTCTATATATTCTGTCACATGTCTACCTTAAACAGGGGTCACTGTGTTCTATATAATCTGTCCTATGACGACCTTTAACAGGGGTCACTGTGTTCTATATATTCTGTCACATGTCTACCTTTAACAGGGGTCACTGTGTTCTATATATTCTGTCACATGTCTACCTTTAACAGGGGTCACTGTGTTCTATATATACTGTCACATGTCTACCTTAAACAGGAATCACTGTGTTCTATATATTCTGTCACATGTCTACCTTTAACAGGGGTCACTGTGTTCTATATATTCTGTCACATGTCTACCTTAAACAGGGGTCACTGTGTTCTATATAATCTGTCCTATGACGACCTTTAACAGGGGTCACTGTGTTCTATATATTCTGTCCTATGTCTACCTTAAACATGGGTCACTGTGTTCTATATATTCTGTCTCATGTCTACCTTTAACAGGGGTCACTGTGTTCTATATATTCTGTCCTATGTCTACCTTAAACAGGGGTCACTGTGTTCTATATATACTGTCACATGTCTACCTTAAACAGGAATCACTGTGTTCTATATATTCTGTCACATGTCTACCTTTAACAGGGGTCATTGCGTTCTATATATTCTGTCTCATGTCTACCTTTAACAGGGGTCACTGTGTTCTATATATTCTGTCACATGTCTACCTTAAACAGGGGTCACTGTGTTCTATATAATCTGTCCTATGTCGACCTTTAACAGGGGTCACTGTGTTCTATATATTCTGTCACATGTCTACCTTTAACAGGGGTCACTGTGTTCTATATATTCTGTCACATGTCTACCTTTAACAGGGGTCACTGTGTTCTATATATTCTGTCTCATATCTACCTTTAACAGGGGTCAGTGTGTTCTATATATTCTGTCACATGTCTACCTTTAACAGGTGTCACTGTGTTCTATATATTCTGTCTCATGTCTACCTTTAACAGGGGTCACTGTGTTCTATATATTCTGTCACATGTCTACCTTTAACAGGGGTCATTGCGTTCTATATATTCTGTCTCATGTCTACCTTTAACAGGGGTCACTGTGTTCTATATATTCTGTCACCTGTCTACCTTAAACAGGGGTCACTGTGTTCTATATATTCTGTCCTATGTCTACATTTAACAGGGGTCACTGTGTTCTATATATTTTGTCACATGTCTACCTTTAACAGGGGTCACTGTGTTCTATATATTCTGTCACATGTCTACCTTAAACAGGGGTCACTGTGTTCTATATATTCTGTCACATGTCTACCTTTAACAGGGGTCACTGTGTTCTATATATTCTGTCACATGTCTACCTTAAACAGGGGTCACTGTGTTCTATATATTCTGTCACATGTCTACCTTAAACAGGGGTCACTGTGTTCTATATATTCTGTCACATGTCTACCTTTAACAGGGGTCACTGTGTTCTATATATTCTGTCACATGTCTAACTTTCACAGGGGTCACTGTGTTCTATATATTCTGTCACATGTCTACCTTAAACAGGGGTCACTGTGTTCTATATATTCTGTCCTATGTCTACCTTTAACAGGAGTCACTGTGTTCTATATATTCTGTCACATGTCTACCTTTAACAGGGGTCACTGTGTTCTATATATTCTGTCACATGTCTAGCTTTAACAGGGGTCACTGTATTCTATATATTCTGTCACATGTCTACCTTAAACAGGGTTCACTGTGTTCTATATATTCTGTCCTATGTCTACCTTAAACAGGGGTCTCTGTGTTCTATATATTCTGTCCTATGTCTACCTTAAACAGGGGTCACTGTGTTCTATATATTCTGTCACATGTCTACCTTTAACAGGGGTCACTGTGTTCTATATATTCTGTCACATGTCTAGCTTTAACAGGGGTCACTGTATTCTATATATTCTGTCACATGTCTACCTTAAACAGGGTTCACTGTGTTCTATATATTCTGTCCTATGTCTACCTTAAACAGGGGTCACTGTGTTCTATATATTCTGTCCTATGTCTACCTTTAACAGGGGTCACTGTATTCTATATATTCTGTCACATGTCTACCTTAAACAGGGGTCACTGTGTTCTATATATTCTGTCTCATGTCTACCTTTAACAGGGGTCACTGTGTTCTATATATTCTGTCACATGTCTACCTTAAACAGGGGTCACTGTGTTCTATATTTTCTGTCACATGTCTATCTTTAAAAGGGGTCACTGTGTTCTATATATTCTGTCACATGTCAACCTTTAACAGGGGACTCTGTGTTCTATATATTCTGTCACATGTCTACCTTTAACAGGGTTAACTGTGTTCTATATATTCTGTCACATGTCTACCTTAAACAGGGGTCACTGTGTTCTATATATTCTGTCACATGTCTACCTTTAACAGGGCTCACTGTGTTCTATATATTCTGTAACATGTCTACCTCTAACAGGGGTCTCTGTGTTCTATATATTCTGTCACATGTCTACCTTTAACAGGGGTCACTGTGTTCTATATATTCTGTCACATGTCTACCTTTAACAGGGGTCACTGTGTTCTATATATTCTGTCACATGTCTACCTTAAACAGGGGTCACTGTGTTCTATATATTCTGTCATATGTCTACCTTAAACAGGGGTCACTGTGTTCTATATATTCTGTCATATGTCTACCTTAAACAGGGGTCACTGTGTTCTATATATTCTGTCACATGTCTACCTTAAACAGGGGTCACTGTGTTCTATATAATCTGTCCTATGTCTACCTTAAACAGGGGTCACTGTGTTCTATATATTCTGTCACATGTCTACCTTTAACAGGGGTCACTCTGTACCATATATTCTGTCACATGTCTACCTTTAACAGGGGTCACTGTATTCTATATATTCTGTCACATGTCTACCTTAAACAGGGGTCACTGTGTTCTATATATTCTGTCACATGTCTACCTCTAACAGGGGTCACTGTGTTCTATATATTCTGTCACATGTATACCTTTAACAGGGGTCACTGTGTTCTATATATTCTGTCCTATGTCTACCTTTAACAGGGGTCACTGTGTTCTATATATTCTGTCACATGTCTACCTCTAACAGGGGTCACAGTGTTCTATATATTCTGTCCGATGTCTACCTTAAACAGGGATCACTGTGTTCTATATATTCTGTCACCTGTCTACCTTAAACAGGGGTCACTGTGTTCTATATATTCTGTCTCATGTCTACCTTTAACAGGGGTCACTGTGTTCTATATATTCTGTCACATGTCTACCTTAAACAGGGGTCACTGTGTTCTATATTTTCTGTCACATGTCTATCTTTAAAAGGGGTCTCTGTGTTCTATATATTCTGTCACATGTCTACCTTTAACAGGGGTCACTGTGTTCTATATATTCTGTCACATGTCTATCTTTAAAAGGGGTCACTGTGTTCTATATATTCTGTCACATGTCTACCTTTAACAGGGGTCACTGTGTTCTATATATTCTGTCCTATGTCTACCTTTAACAGGGGTCTCTGTGTTCTATATATTCTGTCACATGTCTACCTTTAACAGGGGTCATTGTGTTCTATATATTCTGTCACATGTTTACATTTAGCAGGGGTCACTGTGTTCTATGTATTCTGTCCTATGTCTACCTTTAACAGGGGTCACTGTGTTCTACATATTCTTTCACATGTCTACCTTTAACAGGGGTCACTGTGTTCTATATATTCTGTCCTATCTCTAACTTAAACAGGGGTCACTGTGTTCTATATATTCTGTCCTATGTCTACCTTTAACAGGGGTCACTGCGTTCTATATATTCTGTCACATGTCTACCTTTAACAGGGGTCTCTGTGTTCTATATATTCTGTCACGTGTTCACATTTAGCAGGGGTCACTGTGTTCTATATATTCTGTCCTATGTCTACCTTTAACAGGGGTCACTGTGTTCTATATATTCTGTCACATGTCTACCTTTAACAGGGGTCACTGCGTTCTATATATTCTGTCACATGTCTACCTTTAACAGGGGTCTCTGTGTTCTATATATTCTGTCTTATGTCTACCTTAAACAGGGGTCACTGTGTTCTATATATTCTGTCCTATGTCTACCTTTAACAGGGGTCACTGTGTTCTATATATTCTGTCACATGTCTACCTTTAACAGGGGTCACTGCGTTCTATATATTCTGTCACATGTCTACCTTTAACAGGGGTCTCTGTGTTCTATATATTCTGTCTTATGTCTACCTTAAACAGGGGTCTCTGTGTTCTATATATTCTGTCTTATGTCTACCTTAAACAGGGGTCTCTGTGTTCTATATATTCTGTCCTATGTCTACCTTTAACAGGGGTCACTGTGTTCTATATATTCTGTCACATGTCTACCTTTAACAGGGGTCTCTGAGTTCTATATATTCTGTCAGATGTCTACCTTTAACAGGGGTCTCTGTGTTCTATATATTCTGTCTTATGTCTACCTTAAACAGGGGTCACTGTGTTCTATATATTCTGTCCTATGTCTACCTTTAACAGGGGTCACTGTGTTCTATATATTCTGTCACATGTCTACCTTTAACAGGGGTCTCTGTGTTCTATATATTCTGTCTCATGTCTACCTTTAACAGGGGTCTCTGTGTTCTATATATTCTGTCTTATGTCTACCTTAAACAGGGGTCACTGTGTTCTATATATTCTGTCCTATGTCTACCTTTAACAGGGGTCACTGTGTTCTATATATTCTGTCACATGTCTACCTTTAACAGGGGTCACTGCTTTCTATATATTCTGTCACATGTCTACCTTTAACAGGGGTCTCTGTGTTCTATATATTCTGTCTTATGTCTACCTTAAACAGGGGTCACTGTGTTCTATATATTCTGTCCTATGTCTACCTTTAACAGGGGTCACTGTGTTCTATATATTCTGTCACATGTCTACCTTTAACAGGGGTCTCTGAGTTCTATATATTCTGTCAGATGTCTACCTTTAACAGGGGTCTCTGTGTTCTATATATTCTGTCTTATGTCTACCTTAAACAGGGGTCACTGTGTTCTATATATTCTGTCCTATGTCTACCTTTAACAGGGGTCACTGTGTTCTATATATTCTGTCACATGTCTACCTTTAACAGGGGTCTCTGTGTTCTATATATTCTGTCTTATGTCTACCTTAAACAGGGGTCACTGTGTTCTATATATTCTGTCCTATGTCTACTTTTAACAGGGGTCACTGTGTTCTATATATTCTGTCCTATGTCTACCTTTAACAGGGGTCTCTGAGTTCTATATATTCTGTCAGATGTCTACCTTTAACAGGGGTCTCTGTGTTCTATATATTCTGTCTTATGTCTACCTTAAACAGGGGTCACTGTGTTCTATATATTCTGTCACATGTCTACCTTAAACAGGGGTCACTGTGTTCTATATATGCTGTCCTATGTCTACCTTAAACAGGGGTCACTGTGTTCTATATATTCTGTCCTATGTCTACTTTTAACAGGGGTCACTGTGTTCTATATATTCTGTCACATGTCTACCTTTAACAGGGGTCACTGCGTTCTATATATTCTGTCACATGTCTACCTTTAACAGGGGTCTCTGTGTTCTATATATTCTGTCTTATGTCTACCTTAAACAGGGGTCACTGTGTTCTAGATATTCTGTCCTATGTCTACCTTTAACAGGGGTCACTGTGTTCTATATAATCTGTCCTATGTCTACCTTTAACAGGGGTCTCTGTGTTCTATATATTCTGTCTTATGTCTACCTTAAACAGGGGTCACTGTGTTCTAGATATTCTGTCCTATGTCTACCTTTAACAGGGATCACTGTGTTCTATATGTGCTGTCCTATGTCTACCTTAAACAGGGGTCACTGTGTTCTATATATTCTGTCACATGTCTACCTTTAACAGGGGTCACTGTATTCTATATATTCTGTCACATGTCTACCTTTAACAGGGGTCACTGCGTTCTATATATTCTGTCACATGTCTACCTTAAACAGGGGTCACTGTGTTCTATATATTCTGTCACATGTCTACCTTTAACAGGGGACTCCGTGTTCTATATATTCTGTCACATGTCTACCTTTAACAGGGGTCACTGTGTTCTATATATTCTGTTACATGTCTACCTTTAACAGGGGTCACTGTGTTCTATATATTCTGTCACATGTCTACCTTTAACAGGGGTCTCTGAGTTCTATATATTCTGTCCTATGTCTACCTTTAACAGGGGTCACTGTGTTCTATATATTCTGTCACATGTCTACCTTAAACAGGGGTCTCTGTGTTCTATATATTCTGTCTTATGTCTACCTTAAACAGGGGTCACTGTGTTCTATATATTCTGTCCTATGTCTACCTTTAACAGGGGTCACTATGTTCTATATATTCTGTCACATGTCTACCTTTAACAGGGGTCACTGTGTTCTATATATTCTGTCACATGTCTACCTTTAACAGGGGTCTCTGTGTTCTATATATTCTGTCACATGTCTACCTTAAACAGGGGTCTCTGTGTTCTATATATTCTGTCTTATGTCTACCTTAAACAGGGGTCACTGTGTTCTATATATTCTGTCCTATGTCTACCTTAAACAGGGGTCACTGTGTTCTATATATTCTGTCACATGTCTACCTTAAACAGGGGTCACTGTGTTCTATATTTTCTGTCACATGTCTACCTTTAACAGGGGTCACTGTGTTCTATATATTCTGTCACATGTATACCTTTAACAGGGGTCACTGTATTCTATATATTCTGTCACATGTCTACCTGAAACAGGGTTCACAGTGTTCTATATATTCTGTCCGATGTCTACCTTAAACAGGGGTCACTGTGTTCTATATATTCTTTCACATGTCTACCTTAAACAGGGGTCACTGTGTTCTATATATTCTTTCACATGTCTACCTTTAACAGGGGTCACTGTGTTCTATATATTCTGTCACATGTCTACCTTTAACAGGGGTCACTGTGTTCTATATATTCCGTCCTATGTCTACCTTAAACAGGGGTCACTGTGTTCTATATATTCTCTCCTACGTCCACCTTTAACAGGGGACTCTGTGTTCTATATATTCTGTCACATGTCTACCTTTAACAGGGGTCACTGTGTTCTATATATTCTCTCCTACGTCCACCTTTAACAGGGGACTCTGTGTTCTATATATTCTGTCACATGTCTACCTTTAACAGGGGTCACTGTGTTCTATATATTCTTTCACATGTCTACCTTAAACAGGGGTCACTGTGTTCTATATATTCTTTCACATGTCTACCTTTAACAGGGGTCACTGTGTTCTATATATTCTGTCACATGTCTACCTTTAACAGGGGTCACTGTGTTCTATATATTCTGTCCTATGTCTACCTTTAACAGGGGTCACTGTGTTCTATATATTCTGTCACATGTCTACCTTAAACAGGGGTCACTGTGTTCTATATAATCTGTCCTATGTCGACCTTTAACAGGGGTCACTGTGTTCTATATATTCTGTCCTATGTCTACCTTAAACAGGGGTCACTGTGTTCTATATATTCTGTCCTATGTCTACCTTTAACAGGGGTCACTGTGTTCTATATATTCTGTCACATATCTACCTTAAACAGGGGTCACTGTGTTCTATATATTCTGTCACATGTCTACCTTTAACAGGGGTCACTGTGTTCTATATATTCTGTCCTATGTCTACATTTAACAGGGGTCACTGTGTTCTATATATTCTGTCACATATCTACCTTAAACAGGGGTCACTGTGTTCTATATATTCTGTCACATGTCTACCTTTAACAGGGGTCACTGTGTTCTATATATTCTGTCACATGTCTACCTTAAACAGGGGTCACTGTGTTCTATATAATCTGTCCTATGTCGACCTTTAATAGGGGTCACTGTGTTCTATATGTTCTGTCCTATCTCTAACTTAAACAGGGGTCACTGTGTTCTATATATTCTGTCCTATGTCTACATTTAACAGGGGTCACTGTGTTCTATATATTCTGTCACATGTCTACCTTAAACAGGGGTCACTGTGTTCTATATATTCTGTCACATGTCTACCTTTAACAGGGGTCACTGTGTTCTATATATTCTGTCACATGTCTACCTTAAACAGGGGTCACTGTGTTCTATATATTCTGTCACATGTCTACCTTAAACAGGGGTCACTGTGTTCTATATATTCTGTCACATGTCTACCTTTAACAGGGGTCACTGTGTTCTATATATTCTGTCACATGTCTAACTTTCACAGGGGTCACTGTGTTCTATATATTCTGTCACATGTCTACCTTAAACAGGGGTCACTGTGTTCTATATATTCTGTCCTATGTCTACCTTTAACAGGAGTCACTGTGTTCTATATATTCTGTCACATGTCTACCTTAAACAGGGGTCACTGTGTTCTATATATTCTGTCACATGTCTACCTTAAACAGGGGTCACTGTGTTCTATATATTCTGTCACATGTCTACCTTTAACAGGTGTCACTCTGTTCTATATATTCTGTCACATGTCTACCTTTAACAGGGGTCACTGTGTTCTATATATTCTGTCCTATGTCTACCTTAAACAGGGGTCACTGTGTTCTATATATTCTGTCCTATGTCTACCTTTAACAGGGGTCTCTGAGTTCTATATATTCTGTCACATGTCTACCTTTAACAGGGGTCAATGTGTTCTATATATTCTGTCACATGTCTACCTTTAACAGGGGTCACTCTGTACTATATATTCTGTCCTATGTCTACCTTTAACAGGGGTCACTGTATTCTATATATTCTGTCACATGTCTACCTTTAACAGGGGTCACTGTGTTCTATATATTCTGTCACATGTCTAGCTTAAACAGGCTTCACTGTGTTCTATATATTCTGTCACATGTCTAGCTTAAACAGGCTTCACTGTGTTCTATATATTCTGTCACATGTCTACCTTTAACAGGGGTCACTGTGTTCTATATATTCTGTCACATGTCTAGCTTTAACAGGGGTCACTGTGTTTTATATATTCTGTCACATGTCTACCTTTAACAGGGGTCACTGTGTTCTATATTTTCTGTCACATGTCTATCTTTAAAAGGGGTCACTGTGTTCTATATATTCTGTCACATGTCTACCTTTAACAGGGGACTCCGTGTTCTATATATTCTGTCACATGTCTACCTTTAACAGGGGTCACTGTGTTCTATATATTCTGTCACATGTCTACCTTTAACAGGGGTCACTGTGTTCTATATATTCTGTCACATGTTTACCTCTAACAGGGGTCACTGTGTTCTATATATTCTGTCACATGTTTACATTTAGCAGGGGTCACTGTGTTCTATGTATTCTGTCCTATGTCTACCTTTAACAGGGGTCTCTGTGTTCTATATATTCTGTCATTGTCTACCTTTAACAGGGGTCACTGTGTTCTATATATTCTGTCACATGTCTACCTTTAACAGGGGTCATTGTGTTCTATATATTCTGTCACATGTTTACATTTAGCAGGGGTCACTGTGTTCTATATATTCTGTCCTATCTCTAACTTAAACAGGGGTCACTGTGTTCTATATATTCTGTCCTATGTCTACCTTTAACAGGGGTCACTGTTTTCTATATATTCTGTCTTATGTCTACCTTAAACAGGGGTCACTGTGTTCTATATATTCTGTCCTATGTCTACCTTAAACAGGGGTCACTGTGTTCTATATATTCTGTCACATGTCTACATTTAACAGGGGTCTCTGAGTTCTATATATTCTGTCACATGTCTACCTTTAACAGGGGTCACTGTGTTCTATATATTCTGTCACATGTCTACCTTTAACAGTGATCAATCTGTTCTATATATTCTGTCCTATGTCTACCTTAAACAGGGGTCACTGTGTTCTATATATTCTGTCACATGTCTACCTATAACATGGGTCACTGTGTTCTATATATTCTGTCCTATGTCTACCTTTAACAGGGGTCACTGTGTTCTATATATTCTGTCACATGTCTACCTATAACATGGGTCACTGTGTTCTATATATTCTGTCCTATGTCTACCTTTAACAGGGGTCACTGTGTTCTATATATTCTGTCACATGTCTACCTTTAACAGGGGTCACTGTGTTCTATATATTCTTTCACATGTCTACCTTAAACAGGGATCACTGTGTTCTATATATTCTGTCACATGCCTACCTTAAACAGGGGTCACTGTGTTCTATATTTTCTGTCACATGTCTACCTTTAACAGGGGTCACTGTGTTCTATATATTCTGTCACATGTATACCTTTAACAGGGGTCACTGTATTCTATATATTCTGTCACATGTCTACCTGAAACAGGGTTCACAGTGTTCTATATATTCTGTCCGATGTCTACCTTTAACAGGGGTCACTGTGTTCTATATATTCTGTCACATGTCTACCTTAAACAGGGGTCACTGCGTTCTATATAATCTGTCCTATGACGACCTTTAACAGGGGTCACTGTGTTCTATATATTCTGTCCTATGTCTACCTTAAACAGGGGTCACTGTGTTCTATATATTCTGTCTCATGTCTACCTTTAACAGGGGTCACTGTGTTCTATATATTCTGTCACATGTCTACCTTTAACAGGGGTCATTGTGTTCTATATATTCTGTCCTATGTCTACCTTTAACAGGGGTCACTGTATTCTATATATTCAGTCACATGTCTAACTTAAACAGGGTTCACTGTGTTCTATATATTCTGTCACATGTGTACCTTAAACAGGGGTCACTGTGTTCTATATATTCTGTCCTATGTCTACGTTAAACAGGGGTCACTGTGTTCTATATATTCTGTCCTATGTCTACCTTAAACAGGGGTCACTGTGTTCTATATATTCTGTCCTATGTCTACCTTAAACAGGGGTCACTGTGTTCTATATATTCTGTCACATGTTTACCTTTAACAGGGGTCACTGTATTCTATATATTCAGTCACATGTCTAACTTAAACAGGGTTCACAGTGTTCTATATATTCTGTCCGATGTCTACCTTTAACAGGGGTCACTGTGTTCTATATATTCTGTCACATGTCTACCTTTAACAGGGGTCACTGTGTTCTATATATTCAGTCACATGTCTAACTTAAACAGGGGTCACTGTGTTCTATATATTCTGTCTCATGTCTACCTTTAACAGGGGTCACTGTGTTCTATATATTCTGTCACATGTCTACCTTAAACAGGGGTCACTGTGTTCTATATAATCTGTCCTATGTCGACCTTTAACAGGGGTCACTGTGTTCTATATATTCTGTCCTATGTCTACCTTAAACAGGGGTCACTGTGTTCTATATATTCTGTCCTATGTCTACCTTAAACAGGGGTCACTGTGTTCTATATATTCTGTCCTATGTCTACCTTTAACAGGGGTCACTGTGTTCTATATATTCTGTCACATGTTTACATTTAACAGGGGTCACTGTGTTCTATATATTCTGTCCTATGTCTACATTTAACAGGGCTCACTGTGTTCTATATATTCTATCACATGTCTATCTTTAACAGGGGTCACTGTGTGCTATATATTCTGTCACATGTATACCTTAAACAGGGGTCACTGTGTTCTATATATTCTGTCACATGTCTACCTTAAACAGGGTTCACAGTGTTCTATATATTCTGTCACATGTCTACCTTAAACAGGGGTCACTGTGTTCTATATATTCTGGCACATGGCTACCTTAAACAGGGGTCACTGTGTTCTATATATTCTGTCACATGTCTACCTTTAACAGGGGTCACTGTGTTCTATATATTCTGTCCTATGTCTACCTTAAACAGGGGTCACTGTGTTCTATATATTCTGTCCTATGTCTACCTTAAACAGGGTTCACTGTGTTCTATATATTCTGTCACATGTCTACCTTTAACAGGGGTCACTGTGTTCTATATATTCTGTCCTATGTCTACCTTTAACAGGGGTCACTGTGTTCTATATATTCTGTCCTATGTCTACCTTAAACAGGGTTCACTGTGTTCTATATATTCTGTCTCATGTCTACCTTAAACAGGGGTCACTGTGTTCTATATATTCTGTCACATGTCTACCTTAAACAGGGGTCACTGTGTTTTATATATTCTGTCACATGTCTACCTTTAACAGGGGTCACTGTGTTCTATATTTTCTGTCACATGTCTATCTTTAAAAGGGGTCACTGTGTTCTATATATTCTGTCACATGTCTACCTTTAATAGGGGACTCCGTGTTCTATATATTCTGTCACATGTCTACCTTTAACAGGGGTCACTGTGTTCTATATATTCTGTCACATGTCTACCTTTAACAGGGGTCACTGTGTTCTATATATTCTGTCACATGTTTACATTTAGCAGGGGTCACTGTGTTCTATATATTCTGTCCTATGTCTACCTTAAACAGGGGTCACTGTGTTCTATATATTCTGTCTCATGTCTACCTTTAACAGGGGTCACTGTGTTTTATATATTCTGTCACATGTCTACCTTTAACAGGGGTCACTGTGTTCTATATTTTCTGTCACATGTCTATCTTTAAAAGGGGTCACTGTGTTCTATATATTCTGTCACATGTCTACCTTTAACAGGGGACTCCGTGTTCTATATATTCTGTCACATGTCTACCTTTAACAGGGGTCACTGTGTTCTATATATTCTGTCACATGTCTACCTTTAACAGGGGTCACTGTGTTCTACATATTCTGTCACATGTTTACATTTAGCAGGGGTCACTGTGTTCTATATATTCTGTCCTATGTCTACCTTTAACAGGGGTCACTGTGTTCTATATATTCTGTCACATGTCTACCTTTAACAGGGGTCACTGTGTTCTATATATTCTGTCACATGTCTATCTTTAAAAGGGGTCACTGTGTTCTATATATTCTGTCACATGTCTACCTGTAACAGGGGTCTCTGTGTTCTATATATTCTGTCATTGTCTACCTTTAACAGGGGTCACTGTGTTCTATATATTCTGTCACATGTCTACCTTTAACAGGGGTCACTGTGTTCTATATATACTGTCACATGTCTACCTTAAACAGGAATCACTGTGTTCTATATATTCTGTCACATGTCTACCTTTAACAGGGGTCACTGTGTTCTATATATTCTGTCACATGTCTACCTTAAACAGGGGTCACTGTGTTCTATATAATCTGTCCTATGACGACCTTTAACAGGGGTCACTGTGTTCTATATATTCTGTCCTATGTCTACCTTAAACAGGGGTCACTGTGTTCTATATATTCTGTCACATGTGTACCTTTAACAGGGGTCATTGTGTTCTATATATTCTGTCACATGTTTACATTTAGCAGGGGTCACTGTGTTCTATGTATTCTGTCCTATGTCTACCTTTAACAGGGGTCACTGTGTTCTATATATTCTTTCACATGTCTACCTTAAACAGGGGTCACTGTGTTCTATATATTCTGTCCTATCTCAAACTTAAACAGGGGTCACTGTGTTCTATATATTCTGTCCTATGTCTACCTTTAACAGGGGTCACTGTGTTCTATATATTCTGTCACATGTCTACCTTTAACAGGGGTCTCTGTGTTCTATATATTCTGTCTTATGTCTACCTTAAACAGGGGTCACTGTGTTCTATATATTCTGTCCTATGTCTACCTTTAACAGGGGTCACTGTGTTCTATATATTCTGTCACATGTCTACCTTTAACAGGGGTCTCTGTGTTCTATATATTCTGTCTTATGTCTACCTTAAACAGGGGTCACTGTGTTCTATATATTCTGTCCTATGTCTACCTTTAACAGGGGTCACTGTGTTCTATATATTCTGTCACATGTCTACCTTTAACAGGGGTCTCTGTGTTCTATATATTCTGTCCTATGTCTACCTTTAACAGGAGTCACTGTGTTCTATATATTCTGTCCTATGTCTACCTATAACAGGGGTCACTGTGTTCTATATATTCTGTCCTATGTCTACCTATAACAGGGGTCACTGTGTTCTATATATTCTGTCACATGTCTACCTTTAACAGGGATCACTGTGTTCTTTATATTCTGTCACATGTCTACCTTTAACAGGGGTCACTGTGTTCTATATCTTCTGTCACATGTCTACCTTTAACAGTGATCAATCTGTTCTATATATTCTGTCCTATGTCTACCTTAAACAGGGGTCACTGTGTTCTATATATTCTGTCCTATGTCTACCTTAAACAGGGGTCTCTGAGTTCTATATATTCTGTCACATGTCTACCTCTAACAGGGATCACTGTGTTCTATATATTCTGTCCTATGTCTACCTTAAACAGGGGTCACTGTGTTCTATATATTCTGTCCTATGTCTACCTTAAACAGGGGTCACTGTGTTCTATATATTCTGTCACATGTCTACCTCTAACAGGGATCACTGTGTTCTATATATTCTGTCACATGTCTACCTTAAACAGGGGTCACTGTGTTCTATATTTTCTGTCACATGTCTAACTTTCACAGGGGTCACTGTGTTCTATATATTCTGTCACATGTATACCTTTAACAGCGGTCACTGTATTCTATATATTCTGTCACATGTCTACCTGAAACAGGGTTCACAGTGTTCTATATATTCTGTCCGATGTCTACCTTAAACAGGGGTCACTGTGTTCTATATATTCTGTCACATGTCTACCTTTAACAGGGGTCACTGTGTTCTATATATTCTGTCACATGTCTACCTTAAACAGGGGTCACTGTGTTCTATATAATCTGTCCTATGACGACCTTTAACAGGGGTCACTGTGTTCTATATATTCTGTCACATGTCTACCTTTAACAGGGGTCACTGTGTTCTATATATTCTGTCACATGTCTACCTTTAACAGGGGTCACTGTGTTCTATATATACTGTCACATGTCTACCTTAAACAGGAATCACTGTGTTCTATATATTCTGTCACATGTCTACCTTTAACAGGGGTCACTGTGTTCTATATATTCTGTCACATGTCTACCTTAAACAGGGGTCACTGTGTTCTATATAATCTGTCCTATGACGACCTTTAACAGGGGTCACTGTGTTCTATATATTCTGTCCTATGTCTACCTTAAACATGGGTCACTGTGTTCTATATATTCTGTCTCATGTCTACCTTTAACAGGGGTCACTGTGTTCTATATATTCTGTCCTATGTCTACCTTAAACAGGGGTCACTGTGTTCTATATATACTGTCACATGTCTACCTTAAACAGGAATCACTGTGTTCTATATATTCTGTCACATGTCTACCTTTAACAGGGGTCATTGCGTTCTATATATTCTGTCTCATGTCTACCTTTAACAGGGGTCACTGTGTTCTATATATTCTGTCACATGTCTACCTTAAACAGGGGTCACTGTGTTCTATATAATCTGTCCTATGTCGACCTTTAACAGGGGTCACTGTGTTCTATATATTCTGTCACATGTCTACCTTTAACAGGGGTCACTGTGTTCTATATATTCTGTCACATGTCTACCTTTAACAGGGGTCACTGTGTTCTATATATTCTGTCTCATGTCTACCTTTAACAGGGGTCAGTGTGTTCTATATATTCTGTCACATGTCTACCTTTAACAGGTGTCACTGTGTTCTATATATTCTGTCTCATGTCTACCTTTAACAGGGGTCACTGTGTTCTATATATTCTGTCACATGTCTACCTTTAACAGGGGTCATTGCGTTCTATATATTCTGTCTCATGTCTACCTTTAACAGGGGTCACTGTGTTCTATATATTCTGTCACCTGTCTACCTTAAACAGGGGTCACTGTGTTCTATATATTCTGTCCTATGTCTACATTTAACAGGGGTCACTGTGTTCTATATATTTTGTCACATGTCTACCTTTAACAGGGGTCACTGTGTTCTATATATTCTGTCCTATGTCTACCTATAACAGGGGTCACTGTGTTCTATATATTCTGTCCTATGTCTACCTATAACAGGGGTCACTGTGTTCTATATATTCTGTCACATGTCTACCTTTAACAGGGATCACTGTGTTCTATATATTCTGTCACATGTCTACCTTTAACAGGGGTCACTGTGTTCTATATCTTCTGTCACATGTCTACCTTTAACAGTGATCAATCTGTTCTATATATTCTGTCCTATGTCTACCTTAAACAGGGGTCACTGTGTTCTATATATTCTGTCCTATGTCTACCTTAAACAGGGGTCTCTGAGTTCTATATATTCTGTCACATGTCTACCTCTAACAGGGATCACTGTGTTCTATATATTCTGTCCTATGTCTACCTTAAACAGGGGTCACTGTGTTCTATATATTCTGTCCTATGTCTACCTTAAACAGGGGTCACTGTGTTCTATATATTCTGTCACATGTCTACCTCTAACAGGGATCACTGTGTTCTATATATTCTGTCACATGTCTACCTTAAACAGGGGTCACTGTGTTCTATATTTTCTGTCACATGTCTAACTTTCACAGGGGTCACTGTGTTCTATATATTCTGTCACATGTATACCTTTAACAGCGGTCACTGTATTCTATATATTCTGTCACATGTCTACCTGAAACAGGGTTCACAGTGTTCTATATATTCTGTCCGATGTCTACCTTAAACAGGGGTCACTGTGTTCTATATATTCTGTCACATGTCTACCTTTAACAGGGGTCACTGTGTTCTATATATTCTGTCACATGTCTACCTTAAACAGGGGTCACTGTGTTCTATATAATCTGTCCTATGACGACCTTTAACAGGGGTCACTGTGTTCTATATATTCTGTCACATGTCTACCTTTAACAGGGGTCACTGTGTTCTATATATTCTGTCACATGTCTACCTTTAACAGGGGTCACTGTGTTCTATATATACTGTCACATGTCTACCTTAAACAGGAATCACTGTGTTCTATATATTCTGTCACATGTCTACCTTTAACAGGGGTCACTGTGTTCTATATATTCTGTCACATGTCTACCTTAAACAGGGGTCACTGTGTTCTATATAATCTGTCCTATGACGACCTTTAACAGGGGTCACTGTGTTCTATATATTCTGTCCTATGTCTACCTTAAACATGGGTCACTGTGTTCTATATATTCTGTCTCATGTCTACCTTTAACAGGGGTCACTGTGTTCTATATATTCTGTCCTATGTCTACCTTAAACAGGGGTCACTGTGTTCTATATATACTGTCACATGTCTACCTTAAACAGGAATCACTGTGTTCTATATATTCTGTCACATGTCTACCTTTAACAGGGGTCATTGCGTTCTATATATTCTGTCTCATGTCTACCTTTAACAGGGGTCACTGTGTTCTATATATTCTGTCACATGTCTACCTTAAACAGGGGTCACTGTGTTCTATATAATCTGTCCTATGTCGACCTTTAACAGGGGTCACTGTGTTCTATATATTCTGTCACATGTCTACCTTTAACAGGGGTCACTGTGTTCTATATATTCTGTCACATGTCTACCTTTAACAGGGGTCACTGTGTTCTATATATTCTGTCTCATGTCTACCTTTAACAGGGGTCAGTGTGTTCTATATATTCTGTCACATGTCTACCTTTAACAGGTGTCACTGTGTTCTATATATTCTGTCTCATGTCTACCTTTAACAGGGGTCACTGTGTTCTATATATTCTGTCACATGTCTACCTTTAACAGGGGTCATTGCGTTCTATATATTCTGTCTCATGTCTACCTTTAACAGGGGTCACTGTGTTCTATATATTCTGTCACCTGTCTACCTTAAACAGGGGTCACTGTGTTCTATATATTCTGTCCTATGTCTACATTTAACAGGGGTCACTGTGTTCTATATATTTTGTCACATGTCTACCTTTAACAGGGGTCACTGTGTTCTATATATTCTGTCACATGTCTACCTTAAACAGGGGTCACTGTGTTCTATATATTCTGTCACATGTCTACCTTTAACAGGGGTCACTGTGTTCTATATATTCTGTCACATGTCTACCTTAAACAGGGGTCACTGTGTTCTATATATTCTGTCACATGTCTACCTTAAACAGGGGTCACTGTGTTCTATATATTCTGTCACATGTCTACCTTTAACAGGGGTCACTGTGTTCTATATATTCTGTCACATGTCTAACTTTCACAGGGGTCACTGTGTTCTATATATTCTGTCACATGTCTACCTTAAACAGGGGTCACTGTGTTCTATATATTCTGTCCTATGTCTACCTTTAACAGGAGTCACTGTGTTCTATATATTCTGTCACATGTCTACCTTTAACAGGGGTCACTGTGTTCTATATATTCTGTCACATGTCTAGCTTTAACAGGGGTCACTGTATTCTATATATTCTGTCACATGTCTACCTTAAACAGGGTTCACTGTGTTCTATATATTCTGTCCTATGTCTACCTTAAACAGGGGTCTCTGTGTTCTATATATTCTGTCCTATGTCTACCTTAAACAGGGGTCACTGTGTTCTATATATTCTGTCACATGTCTACCTTTAACAGGGGTCACTGTGTTCTATATATTCTGTCACATGTCTAGCTTTAACAGGGGTCACTGTATTCTATATATTCTGTCACATGTCTACCTTAAACAGGGTTCACTGTGTTCTATATATTCTGTCCTATGTCTACCTTAAACAGGGGTCACTGTGTTCTATATATTCTGTCCTATGTCTACCTTTAACAGGGGTCACTGTATTCTATATATTCTGTCACATGTCTACCTTAAACAGGGGTCACTGTGTTCTATATATTCTGTCTCATGTCTACCTTTAACAGGGGTCACTGTGTTCTATATATTCTGTCACATGTCTACCTTAAACAGGGGTCACTGTGTTCTATATTTTCTGTCACATGTCTATCTTTAAAAGGGGTCACTGTGTTCTATATATTCTGTCACATGTCAACCTTTAACAGGGGACTCTGTGTTCTATATATTCTGTCACATGTCTACCTTTAACAGGGTTAACTGTGTTCTATATATTCTGTCACATGTCTACCTTAAACAGGGGTCACTGTGTTCTATATATTCTGTCACATGTCTACCTTTAACAGGGCTCACTGTGTTCTATATATTCTGTAACATGTCTACCTCTAACAGGGGTCTCTGTGTTCTATATATTCTGTCACATGTCTACCTTTAACAGGGGTCACTGTGTTCTATATATTCTGTCACATGTCTACCTTTAACAGGGGTCACTGTGTTCTATATATTCTGTCACATGTCTACCTTAAACAGGGGTCACTGTGTTCTATATATTCTGTCATATGTCTACCTTAAACAGGGGTCACTGTGTTCTATATATTCTGTCATATGTCTACCTTAAACAGGGGTCACTGTGTTCTATATATTCTGTCACATGTCTACCTTAAACAGGGGTCACTGTGTTCTATATAATCTGTCCTATGTCTACCTTAAACAGGGGTCACTGTGTTCTATATATTCTGTCACATGTCTACCTTTAACAGGGGTCACTCTGTACCATATATTCTGTCACATGTCTACCTTTAACAGGGGTCACTGTATTCTATATATTCTGTCACATGTCTACCTTAAACAGGGGTCACTGTGTTCTATATATTCTGTCACATGTCTACCTCTAACAGGGGTCACTGTGTTCTATATATTCTGTCACATGTATACCTTTAACAGGGGTCACTGTGTTCTATATATTCTGTCCTATGTCTACCTTTAACAGGGGTCACTGTGTTCTATATATTCTGTCACATGTCTACCTCTAACAGGGGTCACAGTGTTCTATATATTCTGTCCGATGTCTACCTTAAACAGGGATCACTGTGTTCTATATATTCTGTCACCTGTCTACCTTAAACAGGGGTCACTGTGTTCTATATATTCTGTCTCATGTCTACCTTTAACAGGGGTCACTGTGTTCTATATATTCTGTCACATGTCTACCTTAAACAGGGGTCACTGTGTTCTATATTTTCTGTCACATGTCTATCTTTAAAAGGGGTCTCTGTGTTCTATATATTCTGTCACATGTCTACCTTTAACAGGGGTCACTGTGTTCTATATATTCTGTCACATGTCTATCTTTAAAAGGGGTCACTGTGTTCTATATATTCTGTCACATGTCTACCTTTAACAGGGGTCACTGTGTTCTATATATTCTGTCCTATGTCTACCTTTAACAGGGGTCTCTGTGTTCTATATATTCTGTCACATGTCTACCTTTAACAGGGGTCATTGTGTTCTATATATTCTGTCACATGTTTACATTTAGCAGGGGTCACTGTGTTCTATGTATTCTGTCCTATGTCTACCTTTAACAGGGGTCACTGTGTTCTACATATTCTTTCACATGTCTACCTTTAACAGGGGTCACTGTGTTCTATATATTCTGTCCTATCTCTAACTTAAACAGGGGTCACTGTGTTCTATATATTCTGTCCTATGTCTACCTTTAACAGGGGTCACTGCGTTCTATATATTCTGTCACATGTCTACCTTTAACAGGGGTCTCTGTGTTCTATATATTCTGTCACGTGTTCACATTTAGCAGGGGTCACTGTGTTCTATATATTCTGTCCTATGTCTACCTTTAACAGGGGTCACTGTGTTCTATATATTCTGTCACATGTCTACCTTTAACAGGGGTCACTGCGTTCTATATATTCTGTCACATGTCTACCTTTAACAGGGGTCTCTGTGTTCTATATATTCTGTCTTATGTCTACCTTAAACAGGGGTCACTGTGTTCTATATATTCTGTCCTATGTCTACCTTTAACAGGGGTCACTGTGTTCTATATATTCTGTCACATGTCTACCTTTAACAGGGGTCACTGCGTTCTATATATTCTGTCACATGTCTACCTTTAACAGGGGTCTCTGTGTTCTATATATTCTGTCTTATGTCTACCTTAAACAGGGGTCTCTGTGTTCTATATATTCTGTCTTATGTCTACCTTAAACAGGGGTCTCTGTGTTCTATATATCCTGTCCTATGTCTACCTTTAACAGGGGTCACTGTGTTCTATATATTCTGTCACATGTCTACCTTTAACAGGGGTCTCTGAGTTCTATATATTCTGTCAGATGTCTACCTTTAACAGGGGTCTCTGTGTTCTATATATTCTGTCTTATGTCTACCTTAAACAGGGGTCACTGTGTTCTATATATTCTGTCCTATGTCTACCTTTAACAGGGGTCACTGTGTTCTATATATTCTGTCACATGTCTACCTTTAACAGGGGTCTCTGTGTTCTATATATTCTGTCTCATGTCTACCTTTAACAGGGGTCTCTGTGTTCTATATATTCTGTCTTATGTCTACCTTAAACAGGGGTCACTGTGTTCTATATATTCTGTCCTATGTCTACCTTTAACAGGGGTCACTGTGTTCTATATATTCTGTCACATGTCTACCTTTAACAGGGGTCACTGCTTTCTATATATTCTGTCACATGTCTACCTTTAACAGGGGTCTCTGTGTTCTATATATTCTGTCTTATGTCTACCTTAAACAGGGGTCACTGTGTTCTATATATTCTGTCCTATGTCTACCTTTAACAGGGGTCACTGTGTTCTATATATTCTGTCACATGTCTACCTTTAACAGGGGTCTCTGAGTTCTATATATTCTGTCAGATGTCTACCTTTAACAGGGGTCTCTGTGTTCTATATATTCTGTCTTATGTCTACCTTAAACAGGGGTCACTGTGTTCTATATATTCTGTCCTATGTCTACCTTTAACAGGGGTCACTGTGTTCTATATATTCTGTCACATGTCTACCTTTAACAGGGGTCTCTGTGTTCTATATATTCTGTCTTATGTCTACCTTAAACAGGGGTCACTGTGTTCTATATATTCTGTCCTATGTCTACTTTTAACAGGGGTCACTGTGTTCTATATATTCTGTCCTATGTCTACCTTTAACAGGGGTCTCTGAGTTCTATATATTCTGTCAGATGTCTACCTTTAACAGGGGTCTCTGTGTTCTATATATTCTGTCTTATGTCTACCTTAAACAGGGGTCACTGTGTTCTATATATTCTGTCACATGTCTACCTTAAACAGGGGTCACTGTGTTCTATATATGCTGTCCTATGTCTACCTTAAACAGGGGTCACTGTGTTCTATATATTCTGTCCTATGTCTACTTTTAACAGGGGTCACTGTGTTCTATATATTCTGTCACATGTCTACCTTTAACAGGGGTCACTGCGTTCTATATATTCTGTCACATGTCTACCTTTAACAGGGGTCTCTGTGTTCTATATATTCTGTCTTATGTCTACCTTAAACAGGGGTCACTGTGTTCTAGATATTCTGTCCTATGTCTACCTTTAACAGGGGTCACTGTGTTCTATATAATCTGTCCTATGTCTACCTTTAACAGGGGTCTCTGTGTTCTATATATTCTGTCTTATGTCTACCTTAAACAGGGGTCACTGTGTTCTAGATATTCTGTCCTATGTCTACCTTTAACAGGGATCACTGTGTTCTATATGTGCTGTCCTATGTCTACCTTAAACAGGGGTCACTGTGTTCTATATATTCTGTCACATGTCTACCTTTAACAGGGGTCACTGTATTCTATATATTCTGTCACATGTCTACCTTTAACAGGGGTCACTGCGTTCTATATATTCTGTCACATGTCTACCTTAAACAGGGGTCACTGTGTTCTATATATTCTGTCACATGTCTACCTTTAACAGGGGTCTCTGAGTTCTATATATTCTGTCACATGTCTACCTTTAACAGGGGTCACTGTGTTCTATATATTCTGTCACATGTCTACCTTTAACAGGGGTCTCTGAGTTCTATATATTCTGTCCTATGTCTACCTTTAACAGGGGTCACTGTGTTCTATATATTCTGTCACATGTCTACCTTAAACAGGGGTCTCTGTGTTCTATATATTCTGTCTTATGTCTACCTTAAACAGGGGTCACTGTGTTCTATATATTCTGTCCTATGTCTACCTTTAACAGGGGTCACTATGTTCTATATATTCTGTCACATGTCTACCTTTAACAGGGGTCACTGTGTTCTATATATTCTGTCACATGTCTACCTTTAACAGGGGTCTCTGTGTTCTATATATTCTGTCACATGTCTACCTTAAACAGGGGTCTCTGTGTTCTATATATTCTGTCTTATGTCTACCTTAAACAGGGGTCACTGTGTTCTATATATTCTGTCCTATGTCTACCTTAAACAGGGGTCACTGTGTTCTATATATTCTGTCACATGTCTACCTTAAACAGGGGTCACTGTGTTCTATATTTTCTGTCACATGTCTACCTTTAACAGGGGTCACTGTGTTCTATATATTCTGTCACATGTATACCTTTAACAGGGGTCACTGTATTCTATATATTCTGTCACATGTCTACCTGAAACAGGGTTCACAGTGTTCTATATATTCTGTCCGATGTCTACCTTAAACAGGGGTCACTGTGTTCTATATATTCTTTCACATGTCTACCTTAAACAGGGGTCACTGTGTTCTATATATTCTTTCACATGTCTACCTTTAACAGGGGTCACTGTGTTCTATATATTCTGTCACATGTCTACCTTTAACAGGGGTCACTGTGTTCTATATATTCTGTCCTATGTCTACCTTAAACAGGGGTCACTGTGTTCTATATATTCTCTCCTACGTCCACCTTTAACAGGGGACTCTGTGTTCTATATATTCTGTCACATGTCTACCTTTAACAGGGGTCACTGTGTTCTATATATTCTCTCCCACGTCCACCTTTAACAGGGGACTCTGTGTTCTATATATTCTGTCACATGTCTACCTTTAACAGGGGTCACTGTGTTCTATATATTCTTTCACATGTCTACCTTAAACAGGGGTCACTGTGTTCTATATATTCTTTCACATGTCTACCTTTAACAGGGGTCACTGTGTTCTATATATTCTGTCACATGTCTACCTTTAACAGGGGTCACTGTGTTCTATATATTCTGTCCTATGTCTACCTTTAACAGGGGTCACTGTGTTCTATATATTCTGTCACATGTCTACCTTAAACAGGGGTCACTGTGTTCTATATAATCTGTCCTATGTCGACCTTTAACAGGGGTCACTGTGTTCTATATATTCTGTCCTATGTCTACCTTAAACAGGGGTCACTGTGTTCTATATATTCTGTCCTATGTCTACCTTTAACAGGGGTCACTGTGTTCTATATATTCTGTCACATATCTACCTTAAACAGGGGTCACTGTGTTCTATATATTCTGTCACATGTCTACCTTTAACAGGGGTCACTGTGTTCTATATATTCTGTCCTATGTCTACATTTAACAGGGGTCACTGTGTTCTATATATTCTGTCACATATCTACCTTAAACAGGGGTCACTGTGTTCTATATATTCTGTCACATGTCTACCTTTAACAGGGGTCACTGTGTTCTATATATTCTGTCACATGTCTACCTTAAACAGGGGTCACTGTGTTCTATATAATCTGTCCTATGTCGACCTTTAATAGGGGTCACTGTGTTCTATATGTTCTGTCCTATCTCTAACTTAAACAGGGGTCACTGTGTTCTATATATTCTGTCCTATGTCTACATTTAACAGGGGTCACTGTGTTCTATATATTCTGTCACATGTCTACCTTAAACAGGGGTCACTGTGTTCTATATATTCTGTCACATGTCTACCTTTAACAGGGGTCACTGTGTTCTATATATTCTGTCACATGTCTACCTTAAACAGGGGTCACTGTGTTCTATATATTCTGTCACATGTCTACCTTAAACAGGGGTCACTGTGTTCTATATATTCTGTCACATGTCTACCTTTAACAGGGGTCACTGTGTTCTATATATTCTGTCACATGTCTAACTTTCACAGGGGTCACTGTGTTCTATATATTCTGTCACATGTCTACCTTAAACAGGGGTCACTGTGTTCTATATATTCTGTCCTATGTCTACCTTTAACAGGAGTCACTGTGTTCTATATATTCTGTCACATGTCTACCTTAAACAGGGGTCACTGTGTTCTATATATTCTGTCACATGTCTACCTTAAACAGGGGTCACTGTGTTCTATATATTCTGTCACATGTCTACCTTTAACAGGTGTCACTCTGTTCTATATATTCTGTCACATGTCTACCTTTAACAGGGGTCACTGTGTTCTATATATTCTGTCCTATGTCTACCTTAAACAGGGGTCACTGTGTTCTATATATTCTGTCCTATGTCTACCTTTAACAGGGGTCTCTGAGTTCTATATATTCTGTCACATGTCTACCTTTAACAGGGGTCAATGTGTTCTATATATTCTGTCACATGTCTACCTTTAACAGGGGTCACTCTGTACTATATATTCTGTCCTATGTCTACCTTTAACAGGGGTCACTGTATTCTATATATTCTGTCACATGTCTACCTTTAACAGGGGTCACTGTGTTCTATATATTCTGTCACATGTCTAGCTTAAACAGGCTTCACTGTGTTCTATATATTCTGTCACATGTCTAGCTTAAACAGGCTTCACTGTGTTCTATATATTCTGTCACATGTCTACCTTTAACAGGGGTCACTGTGTTCTATATATTCTGTCACATGTCTAGCTTTAACAGGGGTCACTGTGTTTTATATATTCTGTCACATGTCTACCTTTAACAGGGGTCACTGTGTTCTATATTTTCTGTCACATGTCTATCTTTAAAAGGGGTCACTGTGTTCTATATATTCTGTCACATGTCTACCTTTAACAGGGGACTCCGTGTTCTATATATTCTGTCACATGTCTACCTTTAACAGGGGTCACTGTGTTCTATATATTCTGTCACATGTCTACCTTTAACAGGGGTCACTGTGTTCTATATATTCTGTCACATGTTTACCTCTAACAGGGGTCACTGTGTTCTATATATTCTGTCACATGTCTACCTCTAACAGGGGTCACTGTGTTCTATATATTCTGTCACATGTCTACCTTTATCAGGGGTCACTGTGTTCTATATATTCTGTCACATGTTTACATTTAGCAGGGGTCACTGTGTTCTATGTATTCTGTCCTATGTCTACCTTTAACAGGGGTCTCTGTGTTCTATATATTCTGTCACATGTCTACCTTTAACAGGGGTCACTGTGTTCTATATATTCTGTCACATGTCTATCTTTAAAAGGGGTCACTGTGTTCTATATATTCTGTCACATGTCTACCTTTAACAGGGGTCTCTGTGTTCTATATATTCTGTCATTGTCTACCTTTAACAGGGGTCACTGTGTTCTATATATTCTGTCACATGTCTACCTTTAACAGGGGTCATTGTGTTCTATATATTCTGTCACATGTTTACATTTAGCAGGGGTCACTGTGTTCTATGTATTCTGTCCTATGTCTACCTTTAACAGGGGTCACTGTGTTCTATATATTCTTTCACATGTCTACCTTTAACAGGGGTCACTGTGTTCTATATATTCTGTCCTATCTCTAACTTAAACAGGGGTCACTGTGTTCTATATATTCTGTCCTATGTCTACCTTTAACAGGGGTCACTGTGTTCTATATATTCTGTCCTATGTCTACCTTTAACAGGGGTCACTGTTTTCTATATATTCTGTCTTATGTCTACCTTAAACAGGGGTCACTGTGTTCTATATATTCTGTCCTATGTCTACCTTTAACAGGGGTCACTGTGTTCTATATATTCTGTCACATGTCTACATTTAACAGGGGTCTCTGAGTTCTATATATTCTGTCACATGTCTACCTTTAACAGGGGTCACTGTGTTCTATATATTCTGTCACATGTCTACCTTTAACAGTGATCAATCTGTTCTATATATTCTGTCCTATGTCTACCTTAAACAGGGGTCACTGTGTTCTATATATTCTGTCACATGTCTACCTATAACATGGGTCACTGTGTTCTATATATTCTGTCCTATGTCTACCTTTAACAGGGGTCACTGTGTTCTATATATTCTGTCACATGTCTACCTATAACATGGGTCACTGTGTTCTATATATTCTGTCCTATGTCTACCTTTAACAGGGGTCACTGTGTTCTATATATTCTGTCACATGTCTACCTTTAACAGGGGTCACTGTGTTCTATATATTCTGTCACATGTCTACCTTAAACAGGGATCACTGTGTTCTATATATTCTGTCACATGTCTACCTTAAACAGGGGTCACTGTGTTCTATATTTTCTGTCACATGTCTACCTTTAACAGGGGTCACTGTGTTCTATATATTCTGTCACATGTATACCTTTAACAGGGGTCACTGTATTCTATATATTCTGTCACATGTCTACCTGAAACAGGGTTCACAGTGTTCTATATATTCTGTCCGATGTCTACCTTTAACAGGGGTCACTGTGTTCTATATATTCTGTCACATGTCTACCTTAAACAGGGGTCACTGCGTTCTATATAATCTGTCCTATGACGACCTTTAACAGGGGTCACTGTGTTCTATATATTCTGTCCTATGTCTACCTTAAACAGGGGTCACTGTGTTCTATATATTCTGTCTCATGTCTACCTTTAACAGGGGTCACTGTGTTCTATATATTCTGTCACATGTCTACCTTTAACAGGGGTCACTGTGTTCTATATATTCTGTCCTATGTCTACCTTTAACAGGGGTCACTGTATTCTATATATTCAGTCACATGTCTAACTTAAACAGGGTTCACTGTGTTCTATATATTCTGTCACATGTGTACCTTAAACAGGGGTCACTGTGTTCTATATATTCTGTCCTATGTCTACCTTAAACAGGGGTCACTGTGTTCTATATATTCTGTCCTATGTCTACCTTAAACAGGGGTCACTGTGTTCTATATATTCTGTCCTATGTCTACCTTAAACAGGGGTCACTGTGTTCTATATATTCTGTCACATGTTTACCTTTAACAGGGGTCACTGTATTCTATATATTCAGTCACATGTCTAACTTAAACAGGGTTCACAGTGTTCTATATATTCTGTCCGATGTCTACCTTTAACAGGGGTCACTGTGTTCTATATATTCTGTCACATGTCTACCTTTAACAGGGGTCACTGTGTTCTATATATTCAGTCACATGTCTAACTTAAACAGGGGTCACTGTGTTCTATATATTCTGTCTCATGTCTACCTTTAACAGGGGTCACTGTGTTCTATATATTCTGTCACATGTCTACCTTAAACAGGGGTCACTGTGTTCTATATAATCTGTCCTATGTCGACCTTTAACAGGGGTCACTGTGTTCTATATATTCTGTCCTATGTCTACCTTAAACAGGGGTCACTGTGTTCTATATATTCTGTCCTATGTCTACCTTAAACAGGGGTCGCTGTGTTCTATATATTCTGTCCTATGTCTACCTTTAACAGGGGTCACTGTGTTCTATATATTCTGTCACATGTTTACATTTAACAGGGGTCACTGTGTTCTATATATTCTGTCCTATGTCTACATTTAACAGGGCTCACTGTGTTCTATATATTCTATCACATGTCTATCTTTAACAGGGGTCACTGTGTGCTATATATTCTGTCACATGTATACCTTAAACAGGGGTCACTGTGTTCTATATATTCTGTCACATGTCTACCTTAAACAGGGTTCACAGTGTTCTATATATTCTGTCACATGTCTACCTTAAACAGGGGTCACTGTGTTCTATATATTCTGGCACATGGCTACCTTAAACAGGGGTCACTGTGTTCTATATATTCTGTCACATGTCTACCTTTAACAGGGGTCACTGTGTTCTATATATTCTGTCCTATGTCTACCTTAAACAGGGGTCACTGTGTTCTATATATTCTGTCCTATGTCTACCTTAAACAGGGTTCACTGTGTTCTATATATTCTGTCACATGTCTACCTTTAACAGGGGTCACTGTGTTCTATATATTCTGTCCTATGTCTACCTTTAACAGGGGTCACTGTGTTCTATATATTCTGTCCTATGTCTACCTTAAACAGGGTTCACTGTGTTCTATATATTCTGTCTCATGTCTACCTTAAACAGGGGTCACTGTGTTCTATATATTCTGGCACATGGCTACCTTAAACAGGGGTCACTGTGTTCTATATATTCTGTCACATGTCTAACTTAAACAGGGTTCACAGTGTTCTATATATTCTGTCATATGTCTACCTTAAACAGGGGTCATTGTGTTCTATATATTCTGTCACATGGCTACCTTAAACAGGGGTCACTGTGTTCTATATTTTCTGTCACATTTCTACCTTTAACAGGGGTCAATGTATTCTATATATTCTGACACATGTTTACCTTAAACAGGGTTCACAGTGTTCTATATATTCTGTCACATGTCTACCTTAAACAGGGGTCACTGTGTTCTATATATTCTGTCACTTGTCTACATTTAACAGGGGTCACTGTGTTCTATATATTCTGTCCGATGTCTACCTTAAACAGGGATCACTGTGTTCTGTATATTCTGTCACATGTCTACCTTAAACAGGGGTCACTGTGTTCTATATATTCTGTCTCATGTCTACCTTTAACAGGGGTCACTGTGTTCTATATATTCTGTCACATGTCTACCTTTAACAGGGGACTCTGTGTTCTATATATTCTGTCACATGTCTACCTTTAACAGGGGTCACTGTGTTCTATATATTCTGTCACATGTCTACCTTTAACAGGGGTCTCTGTGTTCTATATATTCTGTCACATGTCTACCTTTAACAGGGGACTCTGTGTTCTATATATTCTGTCACATGTCTACCTTAAACAGGGGTCACTGTGTTCTATATATTCTGTCACATGTCTACCTCTAACAGGGGTCACTGTGTTCTATATATTCTGTCACATGTCTACCTTTAACAGGGGTCACTGTGTTCTATATATTCTGTCACATGTCTGCCTTTAACAGGGGTCACTGTGTTCTATATATTCTGTCACATGTCTACCTCTAACAGGGGTCACTGTGTTCTATATATTCTGTCACATGTCTACCTTTAACAGGGGTCACTGTGTTCTATATATTCTGTCACATGTTTACATTTAGCAGGAGTCACTGTGTTCTATATATTCTGTCCTATGTCTAACTTTAACAGGGGTCACTGTGTTCTATATATTCTATCACATGTCTACCTTAAACAGGGGTCACTGTGTTCTATATATTCTGTCACATGTCTACATTTAACAGGGGTCACTGTGTTCTATATATTCTGTCCTATGTCTACCTTTAACAGGGGTCACTGTGTTCTATATATTCTATCACATGTCTACCTTAAACAGGGGTCACTGTGTTCTATATATTCTGTCACATGTCTACCTTTAACAGGGGTCACTGTGTTCTATATATTCTGTCACATGTCTACCTCTAACAGGGGTCACTGTGTTCTCTATATTCTGTCACATGTCTACCTTTAACAGGGGTCACTGTGTTCTATATATTCTGTCACATGTCTACCTTTAACAGGGGTCACTGTGTTCTATATATTCTGTCACATGTCTACCTTTAACAGGGGTCACTGTGTTCTATATATTCTGTCACATGTCTACCTCTAACAGGGGTCTCTGTGTTCTATATATTCTGTCACCTGTCTACCTTTAACAGGGGTCATTGTGTTCTATATATTCTGTCACATGTCTACCTCTAACAGGGGTCTCTGTGTTCTATATATTCTGTCACGTGTTCACATTTAGCAGGGGTCACTGTGTTCTATATATTCTGTCACATGTCTACCTTTAACAGGGGTCACTGTGTTCTATATATTCTGTCACATGTCTACCTCTAACAGGGGTCTCTGTGTTCTATATATTCTGTCACATGTCTACCTTTAACAGGGGTCACTGTGTTCTATATATTCTGTCACATGTCTACCTTTAACAGGGGTCACTGTGTTCTATATATTCTGTCACATGTTTACATTTAGCAGGGGTCACTGTGTTCTATATATTCTGTCACATGTCTACCTTTAACAGGGGTCACTGTGTACTATATATTCTGTCACATGTCTACCTCTAACAGGGGTCACTGTGTTCTATATATTCTGTCACATGTCTACCTTTAACAGGGGTCACTGTGTTCTATATATTCTGTCACATGTCTACCTTTAACAGGGGTCACTGTGTTCTATATATTCTGTCACATGTCTACCTTTAACAGGGTTCACTGTGTTCTATATATTCTGTCACATGTCTACCTCTAACAGGGGTCACTGTGTTCTATATATTCTGTCACCTGTCTACCTTTAACAGGGGTCACTGTGTTCTATATATTCTGTCACATGTCTACCTTTAACAGTGGTCACTGTGTTCTATATATTCTGTCACATGTCTACCTTAAACAGGGGTCACTGTGTTCTATATATTCTGTCCTATGTCTACCTTAAACAGGGGTCACTGTGTTCTATATATTCTGTCCTATGTCTACCTTTAACAGGGGTCACTGTGTTCTATATATTCTGTCACATGTTTACATTTAACAGGGGTCACTGTGTTCTATATATTCTGTCCTATGTCTACATTTAACAGGGCTCACTGTGTTCTATATATTCTATCACATGTCTATCTTTAACAGGGGTCACTGTGTGCTATATATTCTGTCACATGTATACCTTAAACAGGGGTCACTGTGTTCTATATATTCTGTCACATGTCTACCTTAAACAGGGTTCACAGTGTTCTATATATTCTGTCACATGTCTACCTTAAACAGGGGTCACTGTGTTCTATATATTCTGGCACATGGCTACCTTAAACAGGGGTCACTGTGTTCTATATATTCTGTCACATGTCTACCTTTAACAGGGGTCACTGTGTTCTATATATTCTGTCCTATGTCTACCTTAAACAGGGGTCACTGTTTTCTATATATTCTGTCCTATGTCTACCTTAAACAGGGTTCACTGTGTTCTATATATTCTGTCACATGTCTACCTTTAACAGGGGTCACTGTGTTCTATATATTCTGTCCTATGTCTACCTTTAACAGGGGTCACTGTGTTCTATATATTCTGTCCTATGTCTACCTTAAACAGGGTTCACTGTGTTCTATATATTCTGTCTCATGTCTACCTTAAACAGGGGTCACTGTGTTCTATATATTCTGGCACATGGCTACCTTAAACAGGGGTCACTGTGTTCTATATATTCTGTCACATGTCTAACTTAAACAGGGTTCACAGTGTTCTATATATTCTGTCATATGTCTACCTTAAACAGGGGTCATTGTGTTCTATATATTCTGTCACATGGCTACCTTAAACAGGGGTCACTGTGTTCTATATTTTCTGTCACATTTCTACCTTTAACAGGGGTCAATGTATTCTATATATTCTGACACATGTTTACCTTAAACAGGGTTCACAGTGTTCTATATATTCTGTCACATGTCTACCTTAAACAGGGGTCACTGTGTTCTATATATTCTGTCACTTGTCTACATTTAACAGGGGTCACTGTGTTCTATATATTCTGTCCGATGTCTACCTTAAACAGGGATCACTGTGTTCTGTATATTCTGTCACATGTCTACCTTAAACAGGGGTCACTGTGTTCTATATATTCTGTCTCATGTCTACCTTTAACAGGGGTCACTGTGTTCTATATATTCTGTCACATGTCTACCTTTAACAGGGGACTCTGTGTTCTATATATTCTGTCACATGTCTACCTTTAACAGGGGTCACTGTGTTCTATATATTCTGTCACATGTCTACCTTTAACAGGGGTCTCTGTGTTCTATATATTCTGTCACATGTCTACCTTTAACAGGGGACTCTGTGTTCTATATATTCTGTCACATGTCTACCTTAAACAGGGGTCACTGTGTTCTATATATTCTGTCACATGTCTACCTCTAACAGGGGTCACTGTGTTCTATATATTCTGTCACATGTCTACCTTTAACAGGGGTCACTGTGTTCTATATATTCTGTCACATGTCTGCCTTTAACAGGGGTCACTGTGTTCTATATATTCTGTCACATGTCTACCTCTAACAGGGGTCACTGTGTTCTATATATTCTGTCACATGTCTACCTTTAACAGGGGTCACTGTGTTCTATATATTCTGTCACATGTTTACATTTAGCAGGAGTCACTGTGTTCTATATATTCTGTCCTATGTCTAACTTTAACAGGGGTCACTGTGTTCTATATATTCTATCACATGTCTACCTTAAACAGGGGTCACTGTGTTCTATATATTCTGTCACATGTCTACATTTAACAGGGGTCACTGTGTTCTATATATTCTGTCCTATGTCTACCTTTAACAGGGGTCACTGTGTTCTATATATTCTATCACATGTCTACCTTAAACAGGGGTCACTGTGTTCTATATATTCTGTCACATGTCTACCTTTAACAGGGGTCACTGTGTTCTATATATTCTGTCACATGTCTACCTCTAACAGGGGTCACTGTGTTCTCTATATTCTGTCACATGTCTACCTTTAACAGGGGTCACTGTGTTCTATATATTCTGTCACATGTCTACCTTTAACAGGGGTCACTGTGTTCTATATATTCTGTCACATGTCTACCTTTAACAGGGGTCACTGTGTTCTATATATTCTGTCACATGTCTACCTCTAACAGGGGTCTCTGTGTTCTATATATTCTGTCACCTGTCTACCTTTAACAGGGGTCATTGTGTTCTATATATTCTGTCACATGTCTACCTCTAACAGGGGTCTCTGTGTTCTATATATTCTGTCACGTGTTCACATTTAGCAGGGGTCACTGTGTTCTATATATTCTGTCACATGTCTACCTTTAACAGGGGTCACTGTGTTCTATATATTCTGTCACATGTCTACCTCTAACAGGGGTCTCTGTGTTCTATATATTCTGTCACATGTCTACCTTTAACAGGGGTCACTGTGTTCTATATATTCTGTCACATGTCTACCTTTAACAGGGGTCACTGTGTTCTATATATTCTGTCACATGTTTACATTTAGCAGGGGTCACTGTGTTCTATATATTCTGTCACATGTCTACCTTTAACAGGGGTCACTGTGTACTATATATTCTGTCACATGTCTACCTCTAACAGGGGTCACTGTGTTCTATATATTCTGTCACATGTCTACCTTTAACAGGGGTCACTGTGTTCTATATATTCTGTCACATGTCTACCTTTAACAGGGGTCACTGTGTTCTATATATTCTGTCACATGTCTACCTTTAACAGGGTTCACTGTGTTCTATATATTCTGTCACATGTCTACCTCTAACAGGGGTCACTGTGTTCTATATATTCTGTCACCTGTCTACCTTTAACAGGGGTCACTGTGTTCTATATATTCTGTCACATGTCTACCTTTAACAGTGGTCACTGTGTTCTATATATTCTGTCACATGTCTACCTTAAACAGGGGTCACTGTGTTCTATATATTCTGTCACATGTCTACCTATAACAGGGGTCACTGTGTTCTATATATTCTGTCACATGTCTACCTTTAACAGGGGTCACTGTGTTCTAAATATTCTGTCACATGTCTACATTTAACAGGGGTCACTGTGTTCTATATATTCTGTCACATGTCTACCTTTAACAGGGGTTACTGTGTTCTATATATTCTGTCCTATCTCTAACTTAAACAGGGGTCACTGTGTTCTATATATTCTGTCCTATGTCTACCTTTAACAGGGGTCACTGTGTTCTATATATTCTGTCACATGTCTAACTTTCACAGGGGTCACTGTGTTCTATATATTCTGTCCTATGTCTACCTTAAACAGGGTCACTGTGTTCTGTATATTCAGTCCTATGTCTACCTTAAACAGGGGTCACTGTGTTCTATATATTCTGTCACATGTCTACCTATAACAGGGGTCACTGTGTTCTATATATTCTGTCACATGTCTATATTTAACAGGGGTCACTGTGTTCTATATATTCTGTCACATGTCTACCTTTAACAGGGGTCACTGTGTTCTATATATTCTGTCCTATCTCTATCTTAAACAGGGGTCACTGTGTTCTATATATTCTGTCCTATGTCTACCTTAAACAGGGGTCACTGTGTTCTATATATTCTGTCCTATGTCTACCTTAAACAGGGGTCACTGTGTTCTGTATATTCAGTATTATGTCTACCTTAAACAGGGGTCACTGTGTTCTATATATTCTGTCACATGTCTACCTCTAACAGGGGTCTCTGTGTTCTATATATTCTGTCACATGTCTACATTTAACAGGGGTCACTGTGTTCTATATATTCTATCACATGTCCATCTTTAACAGGGGTCACTGTGTTCTATATATTCTGTGACATGTCTACCTTTAACAGGGGCTACTGTGTTCTATATATTCTGTCACATGTCTACCTTTAACAGGGGTCACTGTGTTCTACATATTCTGTCACATGTCTACCTTTAACAGGGGTCACTGTGTTCTATATATTCTGTTACATGTCTACCTTAAACAGGGGTCACTGTGTTCTATATATTCTGTCACATGTCTACCTTTAACAGGGGCCACTGTGTTCAATATATTCTGTCCTATGTCTACATTTAACAGGGGTCACTGTGTTCTATATATTCTATCACATGTCTACCTTTAACAGGGGTCAATGTGTTCTATATATTCTGTCTTATGTCTACCTTAAACAGGGGTCACTGTGTTCTATGTATTCTGTCCTACGTCTACCTTAAACAGGGGTCACTGTGTTCTATATATTCTGTCACATGTCTACCTTAAACAGGGGTCACTGTGTTCTATATATTCTGTCACATGTCTACCTTTAACAGGGGTCACTGTGTTCTATATATTCTGTCCTATGTCTTCCTTTAACAGTGCTCACTGTGTTCTATATATTCTGTCACATGTCTACCTTTAACAGGGGTCACTGTGTTCTATATATTCTCTCTCCTTTCTACCTTTAACAGGGGTCACTGTGTTCTATATATTCTGTCCTATGTCTTCCTTTAACAGGGGTCACTGTGTTCTATATATTCTGTCACATGTCTACCTTAAACAGGGGTCACTGTGTTCTATATATTCTGTCACATGTCTACCTCTAACAGGGGTCACTGTGTTCTATATATTCTCTCTCCTTTCTACCTTTAACAGGGGTCACTGTGTTCTATATATTCTGTCCTATGTCTTCCTTTAACAGGGGTCACTGTGTTCTATATATTCTGTCACATGTCTACCTTAAACAGGGGTCTCTGTGTTCTATATATTCTGTCCTATGTCTACCTTTAACAGGGGTCAATGTGTTCTATATATTCTGTCCTATGTCTTCCTTAAACAGGGGTCACTGTGTTCTATATATTCTGTCCTATGTCTACCTTAAACAGGGTTCACTGTGTTCTATATATTCTGTCACATGTCTACCTTTAACAGGGGTCACTGTGTTCTATATATTCTGTCCTATGTCTACCTTTAACAGGGGTCACTGTGTTCTATATATTCTGTCCTATGTCTACCTTAAACAGGGTTCACTGTGTTCTATATATTCTGTCTCATGTCTACCTTAAACAGGGGTCACTGTGTTCTATATATTCTGGCACATGGCTACCTTAAACAGGGGTCACTGTGTTCTATATATTCTGTCACATGTCTAACTTAAACAGGGTTCACAGTGTTCTATATATTCTGTCATATGTCTACCTTAAACAGGGGTCATTGTGTTCTATATATTCTGTCACATGGCTACCTTAAACAGGGGTCACTGTGTTCTATATTTTCTGTCACATTTCTACCTTTAACAGGGGTCAATGTATTCTATATATTCTGACACATGTTTACCTTAAACAGGGTTCACAGTGTTCTATATATTCTGTCACATGTCTACCTTAAACAGGGGTCACTGTGTTCTATATATTCTGTCACTTGTCTACATTTAACAGGGGTCACTGTGTTCTATATATTCTGTCCGATGTCTACCTTAAACAGGGATCACTGTGTTCTGTATATTCTGTCACATGTCTACCTTAAACAGGGGTCACTGTGTTCTATATATTCTGTCTCATGTCTACCTTTAACAGGGGTCACTGTGTTCTATATATTCTGTCACATGTCTACCTTTAACAGGGGACTCTGTGTTCTATATATTCTGTCACATGTCTACCTTTAACAGGGGTCACTGTGTTCTATATATTCTGTCACATGTCTACCTTTAACAGGGGTCTCTGTGTTCTATATATTCTGTCACATGTCTACCTTTAACAGGGGACTCTGTGTTCTATATATTCTGTCACATGTCTACCTTAAACAGGGGTCACTGTGTTCTATATATTCTGTCACATGTCTACCTCTAACAGGGGTCACTGTGTTCTATATATTCTGTCACATGTCTACCTTTAACAGGGGTCACTGTGTTCTATATATTCTGTCACATGTCTGCCTTTAACAGGGGTCACTGTGTTCTATATATTCTGTCACATGTCTACCTCTAACAGGGGTCACTGTGTTCTATATATTCTGTCACATGTCTACCTTTAACAGGGGTCACTGTGTTCTATATATTCTGTCACATGTTTACATTTAGCAGGAGTCACTGTGTTCTATATATTCTGTCCTATGTCTAACTTTAACAGGGGTCACTGTGTTCTATATATTCTATCACATGTCTACCTTAAACAGGGGTCACTGTGTTCTATATATTCTGTCACATGTCTACATTTAACAGGGGTCACTGTGTTCTATATATTCTGTCCTATGTCTACCTTTAACAGGGGTCACTGTGTTCTATATATTCTATCACATGTCTACCTTAAACAGGGGTCACTGTGTTCTATATATTCTGTCACATGTCTACCTTTAACAGGGGTCACTGTGTTCTATATATTCTGTCACATGTCTACCTCTAACAGGGGTCACTGTGTTCTCTATATTCTGTCACATGTCTACCTTTAACAGGGGTCACTGTGTTCTATATATTCTGTCACATGTCTACCTTTAACAGGGGTCACTGTGTTCTATATATTCTGTCACATGTCTACCTTTAACAGGGGTCACTGTGTTCTATATATTCTGTCACATGTCTACCTCTAACAGGGGTCTCTGTGTTCTATATATTCTGTCACCTGTCTACCTTTAACAGGGGTCATTGTGTTCTATATATTCTGTCACATGTCTACCTCTAACAGGGGTCTCTGTGTTCTATATATTCTGTCACGTGTTCACATTTAGCAGGGGTCACTGTGTTCTATATATTCTGTCACATGTCTACCTTTAACAGGGGTCACTGTGTTCTATATATTCTGTCACATGTCTACCTCTAACAGGGGTCTCTGTGTTCTATATATTCTGTCACATGTCTACCTTTAACAGGGGTCACTGTGTTCTATATATTCTGTCACATGTCTACCTTTAACAGGGGTCACTGTGTTCTATATATTCTGTCACATGTTTACATTTAGCAGGGTTCACTGTGTTCTATATATTCTGTCACATGTCTACCTTTAACAGGGGTCACTGTGTACTATATATTCTGTCACATGTCTACCTCTAACAGGGGTCACTGTGTTCTATATATTCTGTCACATGTCTACCTTTAACAGGGGTCACTGTGTTCTATATATTCTGTCATATGTCTACCTTTAACAGGGGTCACTGTGTTCTATATATTCTGTCACATGTCTACCTTTAACAGGGTTCACTGTGTTCTATATATTCTGTCACATGTCTACCTCTAACAGGGGTCACTGTGTTCTATATATTCTGTCACCTGTCTACCTTTAACAGGGGTCACTGTGTTCTATATATTCTGTCACATGTCTACCTTTAACAGTGGTCACTGTGTTCTATATATTCTGTCACATGTCTACCTTAAACAGGGGTCACTGTGTTCTATATATTCTGTCACATGTCTACCTATAACAGGGGTCACTGTGTTCTATATATTCTGTCACATGTCTACCTTTAACAGGGGTCACTGTGTTCTAAATATTCTGTCACATGTCTACATTTAACAGGGGTCACTGTGTTCTATATATTCTGTCACATGTCTACCTTTAACAGGGGTTACTGTGTTCTATATATTCTGTCCTATCTCTAACTTAAACAGGGGTCACTGTGTTCTATATATTCTGTCCTATGTCTACCTTTAACAGGGGTCACTGTGTTCTATATATTCTGTCACATGTCTAACTTTCACAGGGGTCACTGTGTTCTATATATTCTGTCCTATGTCTACCTTAAACAGGGTCACTGTGTTCTGTATATTCAGTCCTATGTCTACCTTAAACAGGGGTCACTGTGTTCTATATATTCTGTCACATGTCTACCTATAACAGGGGTCACTGTGTTCTATATATTCTGTCACATGTCTATATTTAACAGGGGTCACTGTGTTCTATATATTCTGTCACATGTCTACCTTTAACAGGGGTCACTGTGTTCTATATATTCTGTCCTATCTCTATCTTAAACAGGGGTCACTGTGTTCTATATATTCTGTCCTATGTCTACCTTAAACAGGGGTCACTGTGTTCTATATATTCTGTCCTATGTCTACCTTAAACAGGGGTCACTGTGTTCTGTATATTCAGTCTTATGTCTACCTTAAACAGGGGTCACTGTGTTCTATATATTCTGTCACATGTCTACCTCTAACAGGGGTCTCTGTGTTCTATATATTCTGTCACATGTCTACATTTAACAGGGGTCACTGTGTTCTATATATTCTATCACATGTCCATCTTTAACAGGGGTCACTGTGTTCTATATATTCTGTGACATGTCTACCTTTAACAGGGGCTACTGTGTTCTATATATTCTGTCACATGTCTACCTTTAACAGGGGTCACTGTGTTCTACATATTCTGTCACATGTCTACCTTTAACAGGGGTCACTGTGTTCTATATATTCTGTTACATGTCTACCTTAAACAGGGGTCACTGTGTTCTATATATTCTGTCACATGTCTACCTTTAACAGGGGCCACTGTGTTCAATATATTCTGTCCTATGTCTACATTTAACAGGGGTCACTGTGTTCTATATATTCTATCACATGTCTACCTTTAACAGGGGTCAATGTGTTCTATATATTCTGTCTTATGTCTACCTTAAACAGGGGTCACTGTGTTCTATGTATTCTGTCCTACGTCTACCTTAAACAGGGGTCACTGTGTTCTATATATTCTGTCACATGTCTACCTTAAACAGGGGTCACTGTGTTCTATATATTCTGTCACATGTCTACCTTTAACAGGGGTCACTGTGTTCTATATATTCTGTCCTATGTCTTCCTTTAACAGTGCTCACTGTGTTCTATATATTCTGTCACATGTCTACCTTTAACAGGGGTCACTGTGTTCTATATATTCTCTCTCCTTTCTACCTTTAACAGGGGTCACTGTGTTCTATATATTCTGTCCTATGTCTTCCTTTAACAGGGGTCACTGTGTTCTATATATTCTGTCACATGTCTACCTTAAACAGGGGTCACTGTGTTCTATATATTCTGTCACATGTCTACCTCTAACAGGGGTCACTGTGTTCTATATATTCTCTCTCCTTTCTACCTTTAACAGGGGTCACTGTGTTCTATATATTCTGTCCTATGTCTTCCTTTAACAGGGGTCACTGTGTTCTATATATTCTGTCACATGTCTACCTTAAACAGGGGTCTCTGTGTTCTATATATTCTGTCCTATGTCTACCTTTAACAGGGGTCAATGTGTTCTATATATTCTGTCCTATGTCTTCCTTAAACAGGGGTCACTGTGTTCTAAATATTCTGTCACCTGTCTACCTTAAACAGGGGTCACTGTGTTCTATATATTCTGTCTCATGTCTACATTTAACAGGGGTCACTGTGTTCTATGTATTCTGTCCTATGTCTACCTTTAACAGGGGTCACTGTGTTCTATATATTCTGTCACATGTCTACCTTAAACAGGGGTCACTGTGTTCTATATAATCTGTCCTATGTCGACCTTTAACAGGGGTCACTGTGTTCTATATATTCTGTCCTATGTCTACCTTAAACAGGGGTCACTGTGTTCTATATATTCTGTCCTATGTCTATCTTAAACAGAGGTCACTGTGTTCTATATATTCTGTCAAATGTCTACCTTAAACAGGGGTCACTGTGTTCTATATATTCTGTCACATGTCTACCTTTAACAGGGGTCACTGTGTTCTATATATTCTGTCACATGTCTACCTCTAACAGGGGTCTCTGTGTTCTATATATTCTGTCCTATGTCTACCTTAAACAGGGGTCACTGTGTTCTATATATTCTGTCCTATGTCTACCTTAAACAGGGGTCACTGTGTTCTATATATTCTGTCCTATGTCTACCTTTAACAGGGGTCACTGTGTTCTATATATTCTGTCCTATGTCTACCTTTAACAGGGGTCACTGTGTTCTATATATTCTGTCTCATGTCTATCTTTAACAGGGGTCACAGTGTTCTATATATTCTGTCACATGTCTACCTTAAACAGGGGTCACTGTGTTCTATATATTCTGTCACATGTCTACCTTTAACAGGGGTCACTGTGTTCTATATATTCTGTCCTATGTCTATCTTAAACAGGGGTCACTGTGTTCTATATATTCTGTCACATGTCTAACTTAAACAGGGTTCACAGTGTTCTATATATTCTGTCACATGTCTACCTTAAACAGGGGTCACTGTGTTCTATATATTCTGTCCTATGTCTACCTTAAACAGGGGTCACTGTGTTCTATATATTCTGTCATACGTCTAGCTTAAACAGGGGTCACTGTGTTCTATATATTCTGTCACATGTCTACCTTTAACAGGGGTCACTGTGTTCTATATATTCTGTCCTATGTCTACCTTAAACAGGGGTCACTGTGTTCTATATATTCTGTCCTATGTCTACCTTTAACAGGGGTCACTGTGTTCTATATATTCTGTCCTATGTCTACCTTTAACAGGGGTCACTGTGTTCTATATATTCTATCACATGTCTATCTTTAACGGGGGTCACAGTGTTCTATATATTCTGTCACATGTCTACCTTAAACAGGGGTCACTGTGTTCTATATATTCTGTCACATGGCTACCTTAAACAGGGGTCACTGTGTTCTATATATTCTGTCACATGTCTAACTTAAACAGGGTTCACAGTGTTCTATATATTCTGTCACATGTCTACCTTTAACAGGGGTCACTGTGTACTATATATTCTGTCACATGTCTACCTTTAACAGGGGTCACTGTATTCTATATATTCTGTCACATGTCTACCTTAAACAGGGTTCACAGTGTTCTATATATTCTGTCACATGTCTACCTTAAACAGGGATCACTGTGTTCTATATATTCTGTCACATGTCTACCTTAAACAGGGATCACTGCGTTCTATATATTCTGTCACATGTCTACCTTAAACAGGGGTCACTGTGTTCTATATATTCTGTCTCATGTCTACCTTTAACAGGGGTCACTGTGTTCTATATGTTCTGTCACATGTCTACCTTTAACAGGGGTGTCTATGTTCTATATATTCTGTCACATGTCTACCTTTAACAGGGGACTCTGTGTTCTATATATTCTGTCACATGTCTACCTTTAACAGGGGTCACGGTGTTCTATATATTCTGTCACATGTCTACCTTTAACAGGGGTCACTGTGTTCTATATATTCTGTCACATGTCTACCTCTAACAGGGGTCTCTGTGTTCTATATATTCTGTCACATGTCTACCTTTAACAGGGGTCACTGTGTTCTATATATTCTGTCACATGTCTACCTTTAACAGGGGTCACTGTGTTCTATATATTCTGTCACATGTCTACCTTTAACAGGGGTCACTGTGTTCTATATATTCTGTCACATGTTTACATTTAGCAGGGGTCACTGTGTTCTATATATTCTGTCACATGTCTACCTTTAACAGGGGTCACTGTGTTCTATATATTCTGTCACATGTCTACCTGTAACAGGGGTCACTGTGTTCTATATATTCTGTCACATGTCTACCTCTAACAGGGGTCACTGTGTTCTATATATTCTGTCACATGTCTACCTTTAACAGGGGTCACTGTGTTCTATATATTCTGTCACATGTCTACCTTTAACAGGGGTCACTGTGTTCTATATATTCTGTCACATGTCTACCTTTAACAGGGGACTCTGTGTTCTATATATTCTGTCACATGTCTACCTTTAACAGGAGTCACGGTGTTCTATATATTCAGTCACATGTCTACCTTTAACAGGGGTCACTGTGTTCTATATATTCTGTCACATGTCTACCTCTAACAGGGGTCTATGTGTTCTATATATTCTGTCACATGTCTACCTTTAACAGGGGTCACTGTGTTCTATATATTCTGTCACATGTCTACCTTTAACAGGGGTCACTGTGTTCTATATATTCTGTCACATGTCTACATTTAACAGGGGTCACTGTGTTCTATATATTCTGTCACATGTCTACCTTTAACAGGGGTCACTGTGTTCTATATATTCTGTCACATGTCTACCTCTAACAGGGGTCACTGTGTTCTCTATATTCTGTCACATGTCTACCTTTAACAGGGGTCACTGTGTTCTATATATTCTGTCACATGTCTACCTTTAACAGGGGTCACTGTGTTCTATATATTCTGTCACATGTCTACCTTTAACAGGGGTCACTGTGTTCTATATATTCTGTCACATGTCTACCTCTAACAGGGGTCTCTGTGTTCTATATATTCTGTCACCTGTCTACCTTTAACATGGGTCACTGTGTTCTATATATTCTGTCACATGTGTACCTTTAACAGGGGTCACTGTGTTCTATATATTCTGTCACATGTTTACATTTAGCAGGGGTCACTGTGTTCTATGTATTCTGTCCTATGTCTACCTTTAACAGGGGTCACTGTGTTCTATATATTCTATCACATGTCTACCTTAAACAGGGGTCACTGTCTTCTATATATTCTGTCACATGTCTACATTTAACAGGGGTCACTGTGTTCTATATATTCTGTCACATGTCTACCTTTAACAGGGGTCACTGTGTTCTATATATTCTGTCCTACGTCTACCTTTAACAGGGGTCACTGTGTTCTATATATTCTGTCACATGTCTACCTTTAACAGGGGTCACTGTGTTCTATATATTCTGTCACATGTCTACCTTTAACAGGGGTCACTGTGTTCTATATATTCTGTCCTATCTCTAACTTAAACAGGGGTCACTGTGTTCTATATATTCTGTCGTATGTCTACCTTTAACAGGGGTCACGGTGTTCTATATATTCTGTCACATGTCTACCTTAAACAGGGATCACTGTGTTCTATATATTCTGTCACATGTCTACCTTAAACAGGGGACACTGTGTTCTATATTTTCTGTCACATGTCTACCTTTAACAGGGGTCACTGTGTTCTATATATTCTGTCACATGTATACCTTTAACAGGGGTCACTGTATTCTATATATTCTGTCACATGTCTACCTTAAACAGGGTTCACAGTGTTCTATATATTCTGTCCGATGTCTACCTTAAACAGGGGTCACTGTGTTCTATATATTCTGTCACATGTCTACCTTTAACAGGGGTCACTGTGTTCTATATATTGTGTCTCATGTCTACCTTTAACAGGGGTCAGTGTGTTCTATATTTTCTGTCACATGTCTACCTTAAACAGGGGTCACTGTGTTCTATATAATCTGTCCTATGTCGACCTTTAACAGTGGTCACTGTGTTCTATATATTCTGTCCTATGTCTACCTTAAACAGGGGTCACTGTGTTCTATATATTCTGTCCTATGTCTACCTTAAACAGGGGTCACTGTGTTCTATATATTCTGTCACATGTCTACCTTTAACAGGGGTCACTGTGTTCTATATATTCTGTCACATGTCTAACTTTCACAGGGGTCACTGTGTTCTATATATTCTGTCCTATGTCTACCTTAAACAGGGTCACTGTGTTCTGTATATTCAGTCCTATGTCTACCTTAAACAGGGGTCACTGTGTTCTATATATTCTGTCACATGTCTACCTCTAACAGGGGTCACTGTGTTCTCTATATTCTGTCACATGTCTACCTTTAACAGGGGTCACTGTGTTCTATATATTTTGTCACATGTCTAACTTTAACAGGGGTCACTGTGTTCTATATATTCTATCACATGTTTACATTTAACAGGGGTCACTGTGTTCTATATATTCTGTCACATGTCTACCTTTAACAGGGGTCACTGTGTTCTAAATATTCTGTCACATGTCTACATTTAACAGGGGTCACTGTGTTCTATATATTCTGGCACATGTCTACCTTTAACAGGGGTCACTGTGTTCTATATATTCTGTGCTATCTCTAACTTAAACAGGGGTCACTGTGTTCTATATATTCTGTCCTATGTCTACCTTTAACAGGGGTCACTGTGTTCTATATATTCTGTCCTATGTCTACCTTAAACAGGGGTCACTGTGTTCTATATATTCTGTCCTATGTCTACCTTTAACAGGGGTCACTGTGTTCTATATATTCTGTCACATGTTTACATTTAACAGGGGTCACTGTGTTCTATATATTCTGTTACATGTCTACCTATAACAGGGGTCACTGTGTTCTATATATTCTGTCACATGTCTATATTTAACAGGGGTCACTGTGTTCTATATATTCTGTCACATGTCTACCTTTAACAGGGGTCACCGTGTTCTATATAATCTGTCCTATCTTTAACTTAAACAGGGGTCACTGTGTTCTATATATTCTGTCCTATGTCTATCTTTAACAGGGGTCACTGTGTTCTATATATTCTGTCACATGTCTACCTTTAACAGGGGTCACTCTGTACTATATATTCTGTCACATGTCTACCTTAAACAGGGGTCACTGTGTTCTATATATTATGTCACATGGCTACCTTAAACAGGGGTCACTGTGTTCTATATATTCTGTCACATGTCTAACTTAAACAGGGTTCACAGTGTTCTATATATTCTGTCATACGTCTAGCTTAAACAGGGGTCACTGTGTTCAATATATTCTGTCACATGGCTACCTTAAACAGGGGTCACTGTGTTCTATATATTCTGTCACATGTCTACCTTAAACAGGGATCACTGTGTTCTATATATTCTGTCACATGTCTACCTTAAACAGGGGTCACTGTGTTCTATATATTCTGTCTCATGTCTACCTTTAACAGGGGTCACTGTGTTCTATATGTTCTGTCACATGTCTACCTTTAACAGGGGTGTCTATGTTCATTATATTCTGTCACATGTCTACCTTTAACAGGGGACTCTGTGTTCTATATATTCTGTCACATGTCTACCTTTAACAGGGGTCACGGTGTTCTATATATTCTGTCACATGTCTACCTTTAACAGGGGTCACTGTGTTCTATATATTCTGTCACATGTTTACATTTAGCAGGGGTCACTGTGTTCTATATATTCTGTCACATGTCTACCTTTAACAGGGGTCACTGTGTTCTATATATTCTGTCACATGTCTACCTGTAACAGGGGTCACTGTGTTCTATATATTCTGTCACATGTCTACCTCTAACAGGGGTCACTGTGTTCTATATATTCTGTCACATGTCTACTTCTAACAGGGGTCTCTGTGTTCTATATATTCTGTCACATGTCTAGCTTTAACAGGGGTCACTGTGTTCTGTATATTCTGTCACATGTCTACCTTTAACAGGGGTCACTGTGTTCTATATATTCTGTCACATGTTTACATTTAGCAGGGGGTCACTGTGTTCTATATATTCTGTCACATGTCTACATTTAACAGGGGTCACTGTGTTCTATATATTCTGTCACATGTCTACCTTTAACAGGGGTCACTGTGTTCTATATATTCTGTCACATGTCTACCTCTAACAGGGGTCACTGTGTTCTCTATATTCTGTCACATGTCTACCTTTAACAGGGGTCACTGTGTTCTATATATTCTGTCACATGTCTACCTTTAACAGGGGTCACTGTGTTCTATATATTCTGTCACATGTCTACCTTTAACAGGGGTCACTGTGTTCTATATATTCTGTCACATGTCTACCTCTAACAGGGGTCTCTGTGTTCTATATATTCTGTCACCTGTCTACCTTTAACAGGGGTCACTGTGTTCTATATATTCTGTCACATGTGTACCTTTAACAGGGGTCACTGTGTTCTATATATTCTGTCACATGTTTACATTTAGCAGGGGTCACTGTGTTCTATGTATTCTGTCCTATGTCTACCTTTAACAGGGGTCACTGTGTTCTATATATTCTATCACATGTCTACCTTAAACAGGGGTCACTGTGTTCTATATATTCTGTCCTATGTCTACCTTAAACAGGGGTCACTGTGTTCTATATATTCTGTCCTATGTCTACCTTTAACAGGGGTCACTGTGTTCTATATATTCTGTCCTATGTCTACCTTTAACAGGGGTCACTGTGTTCTATATATTCTATCACATGTCTATCTTTAACAGGGGTCACAGTGTTCTATATATTCTGTCACATGTCTACCTTAAACAGGGGTCACTGTGTTCTATATATTCTGTCACATGGCTACCTTAAACAGGGGTCACTGTGTTCTATATATTCTGTCACATGTCTAACTTAAACAGGGTTCACAGTGTTCTATATATTCTGTCACATGTCTACCTTTAACAGGGGTCACTGTGTACTATATATTCTGTCACATGTCTACATTTAACAGGGGTCACTGTATTCTATATATTCTGTCACATGTCTACCTTAAACAGGGTTCACAGTGTTCTATATATTCTGTCACATGTCTACCTTAAACAGGGATCACTGTGTTCTATATATTCTGTCACATGTCTACCTTAAACAGGGATCACTGCGTTCTATATATTCTGTCACATGTCTACCTTTAACAGGGGTCACTGTGTTCTATATATTCTGTCACATGTCTACCTTTAACAGGGGTCACTGTGTTCTATATATTCTGTCACATGTTTACATTTAGCAGGGGTCACTGTGTTCTATATATTCTGTCACATGTCTACCTTTAACAGGGGTCACTGTGTTCTATATATTCTGTCACATGTCTACCTGTAACAGGGGTCACTGTGTTCTATATATTCTGTCACATGTCTACCTCTAACAGGGGTCACTGTGTTCTATATATTCTGTCACATGTCTACCTTTAACAGGGGTCACTGTGTTCTATATATTCTGTCACATGTCTACCTTTAACAGGGGTCACTGTGTTCTATATATTCTGTCACATGTCTACCTTTAACAGGGGACTCTGTGTTCTATATATTCTGTCACATGTCTACCTTTAACAGGAGTCACGGTGTTCTATATATTCAGTCACATGTCTACCTTTAACAGGGGTCACTGTGTTCTATATATTCTGTCACATGTCTACCTCTAACAGGGGTCTATGTGTTCTATATATTCTGTCACATGTCTACCTTTAACAGGGGTCACTGTGTTCTATATATTCTGTCACATGTCTACCTTTAACAGGGGTCACTGTGTTCTATATATTCTGTCACATGTCTACATTTAACAGGGGTCACTGTGTTCTATATATTCTGTCACATGTCTACCTTTAACAGGGGTCACTGTGTTCTATATATTCTGTCACATGTTTACATTTAGCAGGGGTCACTGTGTTCTATGTATTCTGTCCTATGTCTACCTTTAACAGGGGTCACTGTGTTCTATATATTCTATCACATGTCTACCTTAAACAGGGGTCACTGTCTTCTATATATTCTGTCACATGTCTACATTTAACAGGGGTCACTGTGTTCTATATATTCTGTCACATGTCTACCTTTAACAGGGGTCACTGTGTTCTATATATTCTGTCCTACGTCTACCTTTAACAGGGGTCACTGTGTTCTATATATTCTGTCACATGTCTACCTTTAACAGGGGTCACTGTGTTCTATATATTCTGTCCTATCTCTAACTTAAACAGGGGTCACTGTGTTCTATATATTCTGTCGTATGTCTACCTTTAACAGGGGTCACTGTGTTCTATATATTCTGTCACATGTCTACCTTAAACAGGGATCACTGTGTTCTATATATTCTGTCACATGTCTACCTTAAACAGGGGACACTGTGTTCTATATTTTCTGTCACATGTCTACCTTTAACAGGGGTCACTGTGTTCTATATATTCTGTCACATGTGTACCTTTAACAGGGGTCACTGTGTTCTATATATTCTGTCACATGTTTACATTTAGCAGGGGTCACTGTGTTCTATGTATTCTGTCCTATGTCTACCTTTAACAGGGGTCACTGTGTTCTATATATTCTATCACATGTCTACCTTAAACAGGGGTCACTGTCTTCTATATATTCTGTCACATGTCTACATTTAACAGGGGTCACTGTGTTCTATATATTCTGTCACATGTCTACCTTTAACAGGGGTCACTGTGTTCTATATATTCTGTCCTACGTCTACCTTTAACAGGGGTCACTGTGTTCTATATATTCTGTCACATGTCTACCTTTAACAGGGGTCACTGTGTTCTATATATTCTGTCACATGTCTACCTTTAACAGGGGTCACTGTGTTCTATATATTCTGTCCTATCTCTAACTTAAACAGGGGTCACTGTGTTCTATATATTCTGTCGTATGTCTACCTTTAACAGGGGTCACGGTGTTCTATATATTCTGTCACATGTCTACCTTAAACAGGGATCACTGTGTTCTATATATTCTGTCACATGTCTACCTTAAACAGGGGACACTGTGTTCTATATTTTCTGTCACATGTCTACCTTTAACAGGGGTCACTGTGTTCTATATATTCTGTCACATGTATACCTTTAACAGGGGTCACTGTATTCTATATATTCTGTCACATGTCTACCTTAAACAGGGTTCACAGTGTTCTATATATTCTGTCCGATGTCTACCTTAAACAGGGGTCACTGTGTTCTATATATTCTGTCACATGTCTACCTTTAACAGGGGTCACTGTGTTCTATATATTGTGTCTCATGTCTACCTTTAACAGGGGTCAGTGTGTTCTATATTTTCTGTCACATGTCTACCTTAAACAGGGGTCACTGTGTTCTATATAATCTGTCCTATGTCGACCTTTAACAGTGGTCACTGTGTTCTATATATTCTGTCCTATGTCTACCTTAAACAGGGGTCACTGTGTTCTATATATTCTGTCCTATGTCTACCTTAAACAGGGGTCACTGTGTTCTATATATTCTGTCACATGTCTACCTTTAACAGGGGTCACTGTGTTCTATATATTCTGTCACATGTCTAACTTTCACAGGGGTCACTGTGTTCTATATATTCTGTCCTATGTCTACCTTAAACAGGGTCACTGTGTTCTGTATATTCAGTCCTATGTCTACCTTAAACAGGGGTCACTGTGTTCTATATATTCTGTCACATGTCTACCTCTAACAGGGGTCACTGTGTTCTCTATATTCTGTCACATGTCTACCTTTCACAGGGGTCACTGTGTTCTATATATTTTGTCACATGTCTAACTTTAACAGGGGTCACTGTGTTCTATATATTCTATCACATGTTTACATTTAACAGGGGTCACTGTGTTCTATATATTCTGTCACATGTCTACCTTTAACAGGGGTCACTGTGTTCTAAATATTCTGTCACATGTCTACATTTAACAGGGGTCACTGTGTTCTATATATTCTGGCACATGTCTACCTTTAACAGGGGTCACTGTGTTCTATATATTCTGTGCTATCTCTAACTTAAACAGGGGTCACTGTGTTCTATATATTCTGTCCTATGTCTACCTTTAACAGGGGTCACTGTGTTCTATATATTCTGTCCTATGTCTACCTTAAACAGGGGTCACTGTGTTCTATATATTCTGTCCTATGTCTACCTTTAACAGGGGTCACTGTGTTCTATATATTCTGTCACATGTTTACATTTAACAGGGGTCACTGTGTTCTATATATTCTGTTACATGTCTACCTATAACAGGGGTCACTGTGTTCTATATATTCTGTCACATGTCTATATTTAACAGGGGTCACTGTGTTCTATATATTCTGTCACATGTCTACCTTTAACAGGGGTCACCGTGTTCTATATAATCTGTCCTATCTTTAACTTAAACAGGGGTCACTGTGTTCTATATATTCTGTCCTATGTCTACCTTTAACAGGGGTCACTGTGTTCTATATATTCTATCACATGTCTATCTTTAACAGGGGTCACTGTGTTCTATATATTCTGTCACATGTCTACCTTTAACAGGGGTCACTCTGTACTATATATTCTGTCACATGTCTACCTTAAACAGGGGTCACTGTGTTCTATATATTATGTCACATGGCTACCTTAAACAGGGGTCACTGTGTTCTATATATTCTGTCACATGTCTAACTTAAACAGGGTTCACAGTGTTCTATATATTCTGTCATACGTCTAGCTGAAACAGGGGTCACTGTGTTCAATATATTCTGTCACATGGCTACCTTAAACAGGGGTCACTGTGTTCTATATATTCTGTCACATGTCTACCTTAAACAGGGATCACTGTGTTCTATATATTCTGTCACATGTCTACCTTAAACAGGGGTCACTGTGTTCTATATATTCTGTCTCATGTCTACCTTTAACAGGGGTCACTGTGTTCTATATGTTCTGTCACATGTCTACCTTTAACAGGGGTGTCTATGTTCATTATATTCTGTCACATGTCTACCTTTAACAGGGGACTCTGTGTTCTATATATTCTGTCACATGTCTACCTTTAACAGGGGTCACGGTGTTCTATATATTCTGTCACATGTCTACCTGTAACAGGGGTCACTGTGTTCTATATATTCTGTCACATGTCTACCTCTAACAGGGGTCACTGTGTTCTATATATTCTGTCACATGTCTACTTCTAACAGGGGTCTCTGTGTTCTATATATTCTGTCACATGTCTAGCTTTAACAGGGGTCACTGTGTTCTGTATATTCTGTCACATGTCTACCTTTAACAGGGGTCACTGTGTTCTATATATTCTGTCACATGTTTACATTTAGCAGGGGGTCACTGTGTTCTATATATTCTGTCACATGTCTACATTTAACAGGGGTCACTGTGTTCTATATATTCTGTCACATGTCTACCTTTAACAGGGGTCACTGTGTTCTATATATTCTGTCACATGTCTACCTCTAACAGGGGTCACTGTGTTCTCTATATTCTGTCACATGTCTACCTTTAACAGGGGTCACTGTGTTCTATATATTCTGTCACATGTCTACCTTTAACAGGGGTCACTGTGTTCTATATATTCTGTCACATGTCTACCTTTAACAGGGGTCACTGTGTTCTATATATTCTGTCACATGTCTACCTCTAACAGGGGTCTCTGTGTTCTATATATTCTGTCACCTGTCTACCTTTAACAGGGGTCACTGTGTTCTATATATTCTGTCACATGTGTACCTTTAACAGGGGTCACTGTGTTCTATATATTCTGTCACATGTTTACATTTAGCAGGGGTCACTGTGTTCTATGTATTCTGTCCTATGTCTACCTTTAACAGGGGTCACTGTGTTCTATATATTCTATCACATGTCTACCTTAAACAGGGGTCACTGTGTTCTATATATTCTGTCCTATGTCTACCTTAAACAGGGGTCACTGTGTTCTATATATTCTGTCCTATGTCTACCTTTAACAGGGGTCACTGTGTTCTATATATTCTGTCCTATGTCTACCTTTAACAGGGGTCACTGTGTTCTATATATTCTATCACATGTCTATCTTTAACAGGAGTCACAGTGTTCTATATATTCTGTCACATGTCTACCTTAAACAGGGGTCACTGTGTTCTATATATTCTGTCACATGGCTACCTTAAACAGGGGTCACTGTGTTCTATATATTCTGTCACATGTCTAACTTAAACAGGGTTCACAGTGTTCTATATATTCTGTCACATGTCTACCTTTAACAGGGGTCACTGTGTACTATATATTCTGTCACATGTCTACCTTTAACAGGGGTCACTGTATTCTATATATTCTGTCACATGTCTACCTTAAACAGGGTTCACAGTGTTCTATATATTCTGTCATATGTCTACCTTAAACAGGGATCACTGTGTTCTATATATTCTGTCACATGTCTACCTTAAACAGGGATCACTGCGTTCTATATATTCTGTCACATGTCTACCTTAAACAGGGGTCACTGTGTTCTATATATTCTGTCTCATGTCTACCTTTAACAGGGGTCACTGTGTTCTATATGTTCTGTCACATGTCTACCTTTAACAGGGGTGTCTATGTTCTATATATTCTGTCACATGTCTACCTTTAACAGGGGACTCTGTGTTCTATATATTCTGTCACATGTCTACCTTTAACAGGGGTCACGGTGTTCTATATATTCTGTCACATGTCTACCTTTAACAGGGGTCACTGTGTTCTATATATTCTGTCACATGTCTACCTCTAACAGGGGTCTCTGTGTTCTATATATTCTGTCACATGTCTACCTTTAACAGGGGTCACTGTGTTCTATATATTCTGTCACATGTCTACCTTTAACAGGGGTCACTGTGTTCTATATATTCTGTCACATGTCTACCTTTAACAGGGGTCACTGTGTTCTATATATTCTGTCACATGTTTACATTTAGCAGGGGTCACTGTGTTCTATATATTCTGTCACATGTCTACCTTTAACAGGGGTCACTGTGTTCTATATATTCTGTCACATGTCTACCTGTAACAGGGGTCACTGTGTTCTATATATTCTGTCACATGTCTACCTCTAACAGGGGTCACTGTGTTCTATATATTCTGTCACATGTCTACCTTTAACAGGGGTCACTGTGTTCTATATATTCTGTCACATGTCTACCTTTAACAGGGGTCACTGTGTTCTATATATTCTGTCACATGTCTACCTTTAACAGGGGACTCTGTGTTCTATATATTCTGTCACATGTCTACCTTTAACAGGAGTCACGGTGTTCTATATATTCAGTCACATGTCTACCTTTAACAGGGGTCACTGTGTTCTATATATTCTGTCACATGTCTACCTCTAACAGGGGTCTATGTGTTCTATATATTCTGTCACATGTCTACCTTTAACAGGGGTCACTGTGTTCTATATATTCTGTCACATGTCTACCTTTAACAGGGGTCACTGTGTTCTATATATTCTGTCACATGTCTACATTTAACAGGGGTCACTGTGTTCTATATATTCTGTCACATGTCTACCTTTAACAGGGGTCACTGTGTTCTATATATTCTGTCACATGTCTACCTCTAACAGGGGTCACTGTGTTCTCTATATTCTGTCACATGTCTACCTTTAACAGGGGTCACTGTGTTCTATATATTCTGTCACATGTCTACCTTTAACAGGGGTCACTGTGTTCTATATATTCTGTCACATGTCTACCTTTAACAGGGGTCACTGTGTTCTATATATTCTGTCACATGTCTACCTCTAACAGGGGTCTCTGTGTTCTATATATTCTGTCACCTGTCTACCTTTAACAGGGGTCACTGTGTTCTATATATTCTGTCACATGTGTACCTTTAACAGGGGTCACTGTGTTCTATATATTCTGTCACATGTTTACATTTAGCAGGGGTCACTGTGTTCTATGTATTCTGTCCTATGTCTACCTTTAACAGGGGTCACTGTGTTCTATATATTCTATCACATGTCTACCTTAAACAGGGGTCACTGTCTTCTATATATTCTGTCACATGTCTACATTTAACAGGGGTCACTGTGTTCTATATATTCTGTCACATGTCTACCTTTAACAGGGGTCACTGTGTTCTATATATTCTGTCCTACGTCTACCTTTAACAGGGGTCACTGTGTTCTATATATTCTGTCACATGTCTACCTTTAACAGGGGTCACTGTGTTCTATATATTCTGTCACATGTCTACCTTTAACAGGGGTCACTGTGTTCTATATATTCTGTCCTATCTCTAACTTAAACAGGGGTCACTGTGTTCTATATATTCTGTCGTATGTCTACCTTTAACAGGGGTCACGGTGTTCTATATATTCTGTCACATGTCTACCTTAAACAGGGATCACTGTGTTCTATATATTCTGTCACATGTCTACCTTAAACAGGGGACACTGTGTTCTATATTTTCTGTCACATGTCTACCTTTAACAGGGGTCACTGTGTTCTATATATTCTGTCACATGTCTACCTTAAACAGGGGACACTGTGTTCTATATTTTCTGTCACATGTCTACCTTTAACAGGGGTCACTGTGTTCTATGTATTCTGTCCTATGTCTACCTTTAACAGCGGTCACTGTATTCTATATATTCTGTCACATGTCTACCTTAAACAGGGTTCACAGTGTTCTATATATTCTGTCCGATGTCTACCTTAAACAGGGGTCACTGTGTTCTATATATTCTGTCACATGTCTACCTTTAACAGGGGTCACTGTGTTCTATATATTGTGTCTCATGTCTACCTTTAACAGGGGTCAGTGTGTTCTATATTTTCTGTCACATGTCTACCTTAAACAGGGGTCACTGTGTTCTATATAATCTGTCCTATGTCGACCTTTAACAGTGGTCACTGTGTTCTATATATTCTGTCCTATGTCTACCTTAAACAGGGGTCACTGTGTTCTATATATTCTGTCCTATGTCTACCTTAAACAGGGGTCACTGTGTTCTATATATTCTGTCACATGTCTACCTTTAACAGGGGTCACTGTGTTCTATATATTCTGTCACATGTCTAACTTTCACAGGGGTCACTGTGTTCTATATATTCTGTCCTATGTCTACCTTAAACAGGGTCACTGTGTTCTGTATATTCAGTCCTATGTCTACCTTAAACAGGGGTCACTGTGTTCTATATATTCTGTCACATGTCTACCTCTAACAGGGGTCACTGTGTTCTCTATATTCTGTCACATGTCTACCTTTAACAGGGGTCACTGTGTTCTATATATTTTGTCACATGTCTAACTTTAACAGGGGTCACTGTGTTCTATATATTCTATCACATGTTTACATTTAACAGGGGTCACTGTGTTCTATATATTCTGTCACATGTCTACCTTTAACAGGGGTCACTGTGTTCTAAATATTCTGTCACATGTCTACATTTAACAGGGGTCACTGTGTTCTATATATTCTGGCACATGTCTACCTTTAACAGGGGTCACTGTGTTCTATATATTCTGTGCTATCTCTAACTTAAACAGGGGTCACTGTGTTCTATATATTCTGTCCTATGTCTACCTTTAACAGGGGTCACTGTGTTCTATATATTCTGTCCTATGTCTACCTTAAACAGGGGTCACTGTGTTCTATATAGTCTGTCCTATGTCTACCTTTAACAGGGGTCACTCTGTACTATATATTCTGTCACATGTCTACCTTAAACAGGGGTCACTGTGTTCTATATATTATGTCACATGGCTACCTTAAACAGGGGTCACTGTGTTCTATATATTCTGTCACATGTCTAACTTAAACAGGGTTCACAGTGTTCTATATATTCTGTCATACGTCTAGCTTAAACAGGGGTCACTGTGTTCAATATATTCTGTCACATGGCTACCTTAAACAGGGGTCACTGTGTTCTATATATTCTGTCACATGTCTACCTTAAACAGGGATCACTGTGTTCTATATATTCTGTCACATGTCTACCTTAAACAGGGGTCACTGTGTTCTATATATTCTGTCTCATGTCTACCTTTAACAGGGGTCACTGTGTTCTATATGTTCTGTCACATGTCTACCTTTAACAGGGGTGTCTATGTTCATTATATTCTGTCACATGTCTACCTTTAACAGGGGACTCTGTGTTCTATATATTCTGTCACATGTCTACCTTTAACAGGGGTCACGGTGTTCTATATATTCTGTCACATGTCTACCTTTAACAGGGGTCACTGTGTTCTATATATTCTGTCACATGTTTACATTTAGCAGGGGTCACTGTGTTCTATATATTCTGTCACATGTCTACCTTTAACAGGGGTCACTGTGTTCTATATATTCTGTCACATGTCTACCTGTAACAGGGGTCACTGTGTTCTATATATTCTGTCACATGTCTACCTCTAACAGGGGTCACTGTGTTCTATATATTCTGTCACATGTCTACCTCTAACAGGGGTCTCTGTGTTCTATATATTCTGTCACATGTCTAGCTTTAACAGGGGTCACTGTGTTCTGTATATTCTGTCACATGTCTACCTTTAACAGGGGTCACTGTGTTCTATATATTCTGTCACATGTTTACATTTAGCAGGGGGTCACTGTGTTCTATATATTCTGTCACATGTCTACATTTAACAGGGGTCACTGTGTTCTATATATTCTGTCACATGTCTACCTTTAACAGGGGTCACTGTGTTCTATATATTCTGTCACATGTCTACCTCTAACAGGGGTCACTGTGTTCTCTATATTCTGTCACATGTCTACCTTTAACAGGGGTCACTGTGTTCTATATATTCTGTCACATGTCTACCTTTAACAGGGGTCACTGTGTTCTATATATTCTGTCACATGTCTACCTTTAACAGGGGTCACTGTGTTCTATATATTCTGTCACATGTCTACCTCTAACAGGGGTCTCTGTGTTCTATATATTCTGTCACCTGTCTACCTTTAACAGGGGTCACTGTGTTCTATATATTCTGTCACATGTGTACCTTTAACAGGGGTCACTGTGTTCTATATATTCTGTCACATGTTTACATTTAGCAGGGGTCACTGTGTTCTATGTATTCTGTCCTATGTCTACCTTTAACAGGGGTCACTGTGTTCTATATATTCTATCACATGTCTACCTTAAACAGGGGTCACTGTCTTCTATATATTCTGTCACATGTCTACATTTAACAGGGGTCACTGTGTTCTATATATTCTGTCACATGTCTACCTTTAACAGGGGTCACTGTGTTCTATATATTCTGTCACATGTCTACCTGTAACAGGGGTCACTGTGTTCTATATATTCTGTCACATGTCTACCTCTAACAGGGGTCACTGTGTTCTATATATTCTGTCACATGTCTACCTCTAACAGGGGTCTCTGTGTTCTATATATTCTGTCACATGTCTACCTTTAACAGGGGTCACTGTGTTCTATATATTCTGTCACATGTCTACCTTTAACAGGGGTCACTGTGTTCTATATATTCTGTCACATGTTTACATTTAGCAGGGGTCACTGTGTTCTATATATTCTGTCACATGTCTACATTTAACAGGGGTCACTGTGTTCTATATATTCTGTCACATGTCTACCTTTAACAGGGGTCACTGTGTTCTATATATTCTGTCATTTGTCTACCTCTAACAGGGGTCACTGTGTTCTCTATATTCTGTCACATGTCTACCTTTAACAGGGGTCACTGTGTTCTATATATTCTGTCACATGTCTACCTTTAACAGGGGTCACTGTGTTCTATATATTCTGTCACATGTCTACCTTTAACAGGGGTCACTGTGTCCTATATATTCTGTCACATGTCTACCTCTAACAGGGGTCTCTGTGTTCTATATATTCTGTCACCTGTCTACCTTTAACAGGGGTCACTGTGTTCTATATATTCTGTCACATGTGTACCTTTAACAGGGGTCACTGTGTTCTATATATTCTGTCACATGTTTACATTTAGCAGGGGTCACTGTGTTCTATGTATTCTGTCCTATTTCTACCTTAAACAGGGGTCACTGTGTTCTATATATTCTGTCCTATGTCTACCTTAAACAGGGGTCACTGTGTTCTATATATTCTGTCACATGTCTACCTTTAACAGGGGTCACTGTGTTCTATATATTCTGTCATTTGTCTACCTCTAACAGGGGTCACTGTGTTCTCTATATTCTGTCACATGTCTACCTTTAACAGGGGTCACTGTGTTCTATATATTCTGTCACATGTCTACCTTTAACAGGGGTCACTGTGTTCTATATATTCTGTCACATGTCTACCTTTAACAGGGGTCACTGTGTTCTATATATTCTGTCACATGTCTACCTCTAACAGGGGTCTCTGTGTTCTATATATTCTGTCACCTGTCTACCTTTAACAGGGGTCACTGTGTTCTATATATTCTGTCACATGTGTACCTTTAACAGGGGTCACTGTGTTCTATATATTCTGTCACATGTTTACATTTAGCAGGGGTCACTGTGTTCTATGTATTCTGTCCTATTTCTACCTTTAACAGGGGTCACTGTGTTCTATATATTCTGTCACATGTCTACCTGTAACAGGGGTCACTGTGTTCTATATATTCCGTCACATGTCTACCTCTAACAGGGGTCACTGTGTTCTATATATTCTGTCACATGTCTACCTCTAACAGGGGTCTCTGTGTTCTATATATTCTGTCACATGTCTAGCTTTAACAGGGGTCACTGTGTTCTGTATATTCTGTCACATGTCTACCTTTAACAGGGGTCACTGTGTTCTATATATTCTGTCACATGTTTACATTTAGCAGGGGGTCACTGTGTTCTATATATTCTGTCACATGTCTACATTTAACAGGGGTCACTGTGTTCTATATATTCTGTCACATGTCTACCTTTAACAGGGGTCACTGTGTTCTATATATTCTGTCACATGTCTACCTCTAACAGGGGTCACTGTGTTCTCTATATTCTGTCACATGTCTACCTTTAACAGGGGTCACTGTGTTCTATATATTCTGTCACATGTCTACCTTTAACAGGGGTCACTGTGTTCTATATATTCTGTCACATGTCTACCTTTAACAGGGGTCACTGTGTTCTATATATTCTGTCACATGTCTACCTCTAACAGGGGTCTCTGTGTTCTATATATTCTGTCACCTGTCTACCTTTAACAGGGGTCACTGTGTTCTATATATTCTGTCACATGTGTACCTTTAACAGGGGTCACTGTGTTCTATATATTCTGTCACATGTTTACATTTAGCAGGGGTCACTGTGTTCTATGTATTCTGTCCTATGTCTACCTTTAACAGGGGTCACTGTGTTCTATATATTCTATCACATGTCTACCTTAAACAGGGGTCACTGTCTTCTATATATTCTGTCACATGTCTACATTTAACAGGGGTCACTGTGTTCTATATATTCTGTCACATGTCTACCTTTAACAGGGGTCACTGTGTTCTATATATTCTGTCACATGTCTACCTGTAACAGGGGTCACTGTGTTCTATATATTCAGTCACATGTCTACCTCTAACAGGGGTCACTGTGTTCTATATATTCTGTCACATGTCTACCTCTAACAGGGGTCTCTGTGTTCTATATATTCTGTCACATGTCTACCTTTAACAGGGGTCACTGTGTTCTATATATTCTGTCACATGTTTACATTTAGCAGGGGTCACTGTGTTCTATATATTCTGTCACATGTCTACATTTAACAGGGGTCACTGTGTTCTATATATTCTGTCACATGTCTACCTTTAACAGGGGTCACTGTGTTCTATATATTCTGTCATTTGTCTACCTCTAACAGGGGTCACTGTGTTCTCTATATTCTGTCACATGTCTACCTTTAGCAGGGGTCACTGTGTTCTATATATTCTGTCACATGTCTACCTTTAACAGGGGTCACTGTGTTCTATATATTCTGTCACATGTCTACCTTTAACAGGGGTCACTGTGTTCTATATATTCTGTCACATGTCTACCTCTAACAGGGGTCTCTGTGTTCTATATATTCTGTCACCTGTCTACCTTTAACAGGGGTCACTGTGTTCTATATATTCTGTCACATGTGTACCTTTAACAGGGGTCACTGTGTTCTATATATTCTGTCACATGTTTACATTTAGCAGGGGTCACTGTGTTCTATGTATTCTGTCCTATTTCTACCTTAAACAGGGGTCACTGTGTTCTATATATTCTGTCCTATGTCTACCTTAAACAGGGGTCACTGTGTTCTATATATTCTGTCCTATGTCTACCTTTAACAGGGGTCACTGTGTTCTATATATTCTGTCCTATGTCTACCTTTAACAGGGGTCACTGTGTTCTATATATTCTATCACATGTCTATCTTTAACAGGGGTCACAGTGTTCTATATATTCTGTCACATGTCTACCTTAAACAGGGGTCACTGTGTTCTATATATTCTGTCACATGGCTACCTTAAACAGGGGTCACTGTGTTCTATATATTCTGTCACATGTCTAACTTAAACAGGGTTCACAGTGTTCTATATATTCTGTCACATGTCTACCTTTAACAGGGGTCACTGTGTACTATATATTCTGTCACATGTCTACCTTTAACAGGGGTCACTGTATTCTATATATTCTGTCACATGTCTACCTTAAACAGGGTTCACAGTGTTCTATATATTCTGTCACATGTCTACCTTAAACAGGGATCACTGTGTTCTATATATTCTGTCACATGTCTACCTTAAACAGGGATCACTGCGTTCTATATATTCTGTCACATGTCTACCTTAAACAGGGGTCACTGTGTTCTATATATTCTGTCTCATGTCTACCTTTAACAGGGGTCACTGTGTTCTATATGTTCTGTCACATGTCTACCTTTAACAGGGGTGTCTATGTTCTATATATTCTGTCACATGTCTACCTTTAACAGGGGACTCTGTGTTCTATATATTCTGTCACATGTCTACCTTTAACAAGGGTCACGGTGTTCTATATATTCTGTCACATGTCTACCTTTAACAGGGGTCACTGTGTTCTATATATTCTGTCACATGTCTACCTCTAACAGGGGTCTCTGTGTTCTATATATTCTGTCACATGTCTACCTTTAACAGGGGTCACTGTGTTCTATATATTCTGTCACATGTCTACCTTTAACAGGGGTCACTGTGTTCTATATATTCTGTCACATGTCTACCTTTAACAGGGGTCACTGTGTTCTATATATTCTGTCACATGTTTACATTTAGCAGGGGTCACTGTGTTCTATATATTCTGTCACATGTCTACCTTTAACAGGGGTCACTGTGTTCTATATATTCTGTCACATGTCTACCTGTAACAGGGGTCACTGTGTTCTATATATTCTGTCACATGTCTACCTCTAACAGGGGTCACTGTGTTCTATATATTCTGTCACATGTCTACCTTTAACAGGGGTCACTGTGTTCTATATATTCTGTCACATGTCTACCTTTAACAGGGGTCACTGTGTTCTATATATTCTGTCACATGTCTACCTTTAACAGGGGACTCTGTGTTCTATATATTCTGTCACATGTCTACCTTTAACAGGAGTCACGGTGTTCTATATATTCAGTCACATGTCTACCTTTAACAGGGGTCACTGTGTTCTATATATTCTGTCACATGTCTACCTCTAACAGGGGTCTATGTGTTCTATATATTCTGTCACATGTCTACCTTTAACAGGGGTCACTGTGTTCTATATATTCTGTCACATGTCTACCTTTAACAGGGGTCACTGTGTTCTATATATTCTGTCACATGTCTACATTTAACAGGGGTCACTGTGTTCTATATATTCTGTCACATGTCTACCTTTAACAGGGGTCACTGTGTTCTATATATTCTGTCACATGTCTACCTCTAACAGGGGTCACTGTGTTCTCTATATTCTGTCACATGTCTACCTTTAACAGGGGTCACTGTGTTCTATATATTCTGTCACATGTCTACCTTTAACAGGGGTCACTGTGTTCTATATATTCTGTCACATGTCTACCTTTAACAGGGGTCACTGTGTTCTATATATTCTGTCACATGTCTACCTCTAACAGGGGTCTCTGTGTTCTATATATTCTGTCACCTGTCTACCTTTAACAGGGGTCACTGTGTTCTATATATTCTGTCACATGTGTACCTTTAACAGGGGTCACTGTGTTCTATATATTCTGTCACATGTTTACATTTAGCAGGGGTCACTGTGTTCTATGTATTCTGTCCTATGTCTACCTTTAACAGGGGTCACTGTGTTCTATATATTCTATCACATGTCTACCTTAAACAGGGGTCACTGTCTTCTATATATTCTGTCACATGTCTACATTTAACAGGGGTCACTGTGTTCTATATATTCTGTCACATGTCTACCTTTAACAGGGGTCACTGTGTTCTATATATTCTGTCCTACGTCTACCTTTAACAGGGGTCACTGTGTTCTATATATTCTGTCACATGTCTACCTTTAACAGGGGTCACTGTGTTCTATATATTCTGTCACATGTCTACCTTTAACAGGGGTCACTGTGTTCTATATATTCTGTCCTATCTCTAACTTAAACAGGGGTCACTGTGTTCTATATATTCTGTCGTATGTCTACCTTTAACAGGGGTCACGGTGTTCTATATATTCTGTCACATGTCTACCTTAAACAGGGATCACTGTGTTCTATATATTCTGTCACATGTCTACCTTAAACAGGGGACACTGTGTTCTATATTTTCTGTCACATGTCTACCTTTAACAGGGGTCACTGTGTTCTATATATTCTGTCACATGTATACCTTTAACAGGGGTCACTGTATTCTATATATTCTGTCACATGTCTACCTTAAACAGGGTTCACAGTGTTCTATATATTCTGTCCGATGTCTACCTTAAACAGGGGTCACTGTGTTCTATATATTCTGTCACATGTCTACCTTTAACAGGGGTCACTGTGTTCTATATATTGTGTCTCATGTCTACCTTTAACAGGGGTCAGTGTGTTCTATATTTTCTGTCACATGTCTACCTTAAACAGGGGTCACTGTGTTCTATATAATCTGTCCTATGTCGACCTTTAACAGTGGTCACTGTGTTCTATATATTCTGTCCTATGTCTACCTTAAACAGGGGTCACTGTGTTCTATATATTCTGTCCTATGTCTACCTTAAACAGGGGTCACTGTGTTCTATATATTCTGTCACATGTCTACCTTTAACAGGGGTCACTGTGTTCTATATATTCTGTCACATGTCTAACTTTCACAGGGGTCACTGTGTTCTATATATTCTGTCCTATGTCTACCTTAAACAGGGTCACTGTGTTCTGTATATTCAGTCCTATGTCTACCTTAAACAGGGGTCACTGTGTTCTATATATTCTGTCACATGTCTACCTCTAACAGGGGTCACTGTGTTCTCTATATTCTGTCACATGTCTACCTTTAACAGGGGTCACTGTGTTCTATATATTTTGTCACATGTCTAACTTTAACAGGGGTCACTGTGTTCTATATATTCTATCACATGTTTACATTTAACAGGGGTCACTGTGTTCTATATATTCTGTCACATGTCTACCTTTAACAGGGGTCACTGTGTTCTAAATATTCTGTCACATGTCTACATTTAACAGGGGTCACTGTGTTCTATATATTCTGGCACATGTCTACCTTTAACAGGGGTCACTGTGTTCTATATATTCTGTGCTATCTCTAACTTAAACAGGGGTCACTGTGTTCTATATATTCTGTCCTATGTCTACCTTTAACAGGGGTCACTGTGTTCTATATATTCTGTCCTATGTCTACCTTAAACAGGGGTCACTGTGTTCTATATAGTCTGTCCTATGTCTACCTTTAACAGGGGTCACTGTGTTCTATATATTCTGTCACATGTTTACATTTAACAGGGGTCACTGTGTTCTATATATTCTGTTACATGTCTACCTATAACAGGGGTCACTGTGTTCTATATATTCTGTCACATGTCTATATTTAACAGGGGTCACTGTGTTCTATATATTCTGTCACATGTCTACCTTTAACAGGGGTCACCGTGTTCTATATAATCTGTCCTATCTTTAACTTAAACAGGGGTCACTGTGTTCTATATATTCTGTCCTATGTCTACCTTTAACAGGGGTCACTGTGTTCTATATATTCTATCACATGTCTATCTTTAACAGGGGTCACTGTGTTCTATATATTCTGTCACATGTCTACCTTTAACAGGGGTCACTCTGTACTATATATTCTGTCACATGTCTACCTTAAACAGGGGTCACTGTGTTCTATATATTATGTCACATGGCTACCTTAAACAGGGGTCACTGTGTTCTATATATTCTGTCACATGTCTAACTTAAACAGGGTTCACAGTGTTCTATATATTCTGTCATACGTCTAGCTTAAACAGGGGTCACTGTGTTCAATATATTCTGTCACATGGCTACCTTAAACAGGGGTCACTGTGTTCTATATATTCTGTCACATGTCTACCTTAAACAGGGATCACTGTGTTCTATATATTCTGTCACATGTCTACCTTAAACAGGGGTCACTGTGTTCTATATATTCTGTCTCATGTCTACCTTTAACAGGGGTCACTGTGTTCTATATGTTCTGTCACATGTCTACCTTTAACAGGGGTGTCTATGTTCATTATATTCTGTCACATGTCTACCTTTAACAGGGGACTCTGTGTTCTATATATTCTGTCACATGTCTACCTTTAACAGGGGTCACGGTGTTCTATATATTCTGTCACATGTCTACCTTTAACAGGGGTCACTGTGTTCTATATATTCTGTCACATGTTTACATTTAGCAGGGGTCACTGTGTTCTATATATTCTGTCACATGTCTACCTTTAACAGGGGTCACTGTGTTCTATATATTCTGTCACATGTCTACCTGTAACAGGGGTCACTGTGTTCTATATATTCTGTCACATGTCTACCTCTAACAGGGGTCACTGTGTTCTATATATTCTGTCACATGTCTACCTCTAACAGGGGTCTCTGTGTTCTATATATTCTGTCACATGTCTAGCTTTAACAGGGGTCACTGTGTTCTGTATATTCTGTCACATGTCTACCTTTAACAGGGGTCACTGTGTTCTATATATTCTGTCACATGTTTACATTTAGCAGGGGGTCACTGTGTTCTATATATTCTGTCACATGTCTACATTTAACAGGGGTCACTGTGTTCTATATATTCTGTCACATGTCTACCTTTAACAGGGGTCACTGTGTTCTATATATTCTGTCACATGTCTACCTCTAACAGGGGTCACTGTGTTCTCTATATTCTGTCACATGTCTACCTTTAACAGGGGTCACTGTGTTCTATATATTCTGTCACATGTCTACCTTTAACAGGGGTCACTGTGTTCTATATATTCTGTCACATGTCTACCTTTAACAGGGGTCACTGTGTTCTATATATTCTGTCACATGTCTACCTCTAACAGGGGTCTCTGTGTTCTATATATTCTGTCACCTGTCTACCTTTAACAGGGGTCACTGTGTTCTATATATTCTGTCACATGTGTACCTTTAACAGGGGTCACTGTGTTCTATATATTCTGTCACATGTTTACATTTAGCAGGGGTCACTGTGTTCTATGTATTCTGTCCTATGTCTACCTTTAACAGGGGTCACTGTGTTCTATATATTCTATCACATGTCTACCTTAAACAGGGGTCACTGTGTTCTATATATTCTGTCCTATGTCTACCTTAAACAGGGGTCACTCTACTCTATATATTCAGTCACATGTCTAACTTAAACAGGGTTCACAGTGTTCTATATATTCTGTCCGATGTCTACCTTAAACAGGGGTCACTGTGTTCTATATATTCTGTCCTATGTCTACCTTAAACAGGGGTCACTGTGTTCTATATATTCTGTGCTATGTCTACCTTAAACAGGGGTCTCTGTGTTCTATATATTCTGTCCTATGTCTACCTTTAACAGGGGTCACTGTGTTCTATATATTCTGTCACATGTTTACATTTAACAGGGGTCACTGTGTTCTATATATTCTGTCCTATGTCTACCTTAAACAGGGGTCACTGTGTTCTATATATTCTGTCCTATGTCTACCTTTAACAAGGGTCACTGTGTTCTATATATTCTGTCCTATGTCTACCTTAAACAGGGGTCACTGTGTTCTATATATTCTGTCACATGTATACCTTTAACAGGGGTTACTCTGTTCTATATATTCTGTCACATGTCTACCTTAAACAGGGGTCACTGTGTTCTATATATTCTGGCACATGGCTACCTTAAACAGGGGTCACTGTGTTCTATATATTCTGTCACATGTCTACCTTAAACAGGGGTCACTGTGTTCTATATATTCTGTCCTATGTCTACCTTAAACAGGGGTCACTGTGTTCTATATATTCTGTCACATGTCTACCTTTAACAGGGGTCACTGTGTTCTATATATTCTGACACATGTTTACCTTAAACAGGGTTCACAGTGTTCTATATATTCTGTCACATGTCTACCTTAAACAGGGGTCACTGTGTTCTGTATATTCTGTCACATGCCTACCTTAAACAGGGATCACTGTGTTCTGTATATTCTGTCACATGTCTACCTTAAACAGGGGTCACTGTGTTCTATATATTCTGTCTCATGTCTACCTTTAACAGGGGTCACTGTGTTCTATATATTCTGTCACATGTCTACCTTTAACAGGGGACTCTGTGTTCTATATATTCTGTCACATGTCTACCTTTAACAGGGGTCACTGTGTTCTATATATTCTGTCACATGTCTACCTTTAACAGGGGTCACTGTGTTCTATATATTCTGTCACATGTCTACCTTTAACAGGGGTCACTGTGTTCTATATATTCTGTCACATGTCTACCTTTAACAGGGGTCACTGTGTTCTATATATTCTGTCACATGTCTACCTTAAACAGGGGTCACTGTGTTCTATATATTCTGTCACATGTCTACCTCTAACAGGGGTCTCTGTGTTCTATATATTCTGTCACATGTCTACCTTTAACAGGGGTCACTGTGTTCTATATATTCTGTCACATGTCTACCTTTAACAGGGGTCACTGTGTTCTATATATTCTGTCACATGTCTACCTTAAACAGGGGTCACTGTGTTCTATATATTCTGTCACATGTCTACCTCTAACAGGGGTCACTGTGTTCTATATATTCTGTCACATGTCTACCTTTAACAGGGGTCACTGTGTTCTATATATTCTGTCACATGGTTACATTTAGCAGGGGTCACTGTGTTCTATATATTCTGTCACATGTCTACCTTTAACAGGGGTCACTGTGTTCTATATATTCTGTCACATGTCTGCCTTTAACAGGGGTCACTGTGTTCTATATATTCTGTCACATGTCTACCTCTAACAGGGGTCACTGTGTTCTATATATTCTGTCACATGTCTACCTTTAACAGGGGTCACTGTGTTCTATATATTCTGTCACATGTTTACATTTAGCAGGAGTCACTGTGTTCTATGTATTCTGTCCTATGTCTAACTTTAACAGGGGTCACTGTGTTCTATATATTCTATCACATGTCTACCTTAAACAGGGGTCACTGTGTTCTATATATTCTGTCACATGTCTACATTTAACAGGGGTCACTGTGTTCTATATATTCTGTCACATGTCTACCTCTAACAGGGGTCTCTGTGTTCTATATATTCTGTCACGTGTTCACATTTAGCAGGGGTCACTGTGTTCTATATATTCTGTCACATGTCTACCTTTAACAGGGGTCACTGTGTTCTATATATTCTGTCACATGTCTACCTCTAACAGGGGTCTCTGTGTTCTATATATTCTGTCACATGTCTACCTTTAACAGGGGTCACTGTGTTCTATATATTCTGTCACATGTCTACCTTTAACAGGGGTCACTGTGTTCTATATATTCTGTCACATGTTTACATTTAGCAGGGGTCACTGTGTTCTATATATTCTGTCACATGTCTACCTTTAACAGGGGTCACTGTGTACTATATATTCTGTCACATGTCTACCTCTAACAGGGGTCACTGTGTTCTATATATTCTGTCACATGTCTACCTTTAACAGGGGTCACTGTGTTCTATATATTCTGTCACATGTCTACCTTTAACAGGGGTCACTGTGTTCTATATATTCTGTCACATGTCTACCTTTAACAGGGTTCACTGTGTTCTATATATTCTGTCACATGTCTACCTCTAACAGGGGTCACTGTGTTCTATATATTCTGTCACCTGTCTACCTTTAGCAGGGGTCACTGTGTTCTATATATTCTGTCACATGTCTACCTTTAACAGTGGTCACTGTGTTTTATATATTCTGTCCTACGTCTACCTTTAACAGGGGTCACTGTGTTCTATATATTCTGTCACATGTCTACCTATAACAGGGGTCACTGTGTTCTATATATTCTGTCACATGTCTACCTTTAACAGGGGTCACTGTGTTCTAAATATTCTGTCACATGTCTACATTTAACAGGGGTCACTGTGTTCTATATATTCTGTCACATGTCTACCTTTAACAGGGGTTACTGTGTTCTATATATTCTGTCCTATCTCTAACTTTCACAGGGGTCACTGTGTTCTATATATTCTGTCCTATGTCTACCTTAAACAGGGTCACTGTGTTCTGTATATTCAGTCCTATGTCTACCTTAAACAGGGGTCACTGTGTTCTATATATTCTGTCACATGTCTACCTATAACAGGGGTCACTGTGTTCTATATATTCTGTCACATGTCTATATTTAACAGGGGTCACTGTGTTCTATATATTCTGTCACATGTCTACCTTTAACAGGGGTCACTGTGTTCTATATATTCTGTCCTATCTCTATCTTAAACAGGGGTCACTGTGTTCTATATATTCTGTCCTATGTCTACCTTAAACAGGGGTCACTGTGTTCTATATATTCTGTCACATGTCTACCTATAACAGGGGTCACTGTGTTCTATATATTCTGTCACATGTCTACATTTAACAGGGGTCACTGTGTTCTATATATTCTATCACATGTCCATCTTTAACAGGGGTCACTGTGTTCTATATATTCTGTGACATGTCTACCTTTAACAGGGGCTACTGTGTTCTATATATTCTGTTACATGTCTACCTTAAACAGGGGTCACTGTGTTCTATATATTCTGTCACATGTCTACCTTTAACAGGGGCCACTGTGTTCAATATATTCTGTCCTATGTCTACCTTTAACAGGGGTCACTGTGTTCTATATATTCTGTCACATGTCTACCTCTAACAGGGGTCACTGTGTTCTATATATTCTGTCACATGTTTACATTTAACAGGGGTCACTGTGTTCTATATATTCTGTCCTATGTCTACCTTTAACAGGGGTCACTGTGTTCTATATATTCTATCACATGTCTACCTTTAACAGGGGTCAATGTGTTCTATATATTCTGTCTTATGTCTACCTTAAACAGGGGTCACTGTGTTCTATGTATTCTGTCCTACGTCTACCTTAAACAGGGGTCACTGTGTTCTATATATTCTGTCACATGTCTACCTTAAACAGGGGTCACTGTGTTCTATATATTCTGTCACATGTCTATCTTTAAAAGGGGTCACTGTGTTCTATATATTCTCTCTCCTTTCTACCTTTAACAGGGGTCAATGTGTTCTATATATTCTGTCTTATGTCTACCTTAAACAGGGGTCACTGTGTTCTATATATTCTGTCCTATGTCTACCTTTAACAGGGGTCAATGTGTTCTATATATTCTGTCCTATGTCTTCCTTAAACAGGGGTCACTGTGTTCTAAATATTCTGTCACCTGTCTACCTTAAACAGGTGTCACTGTGTTCTATATATTCTGTCTCATGTCTACATTTAACAGGGGTCACTGTGTTCTATATCTTCTGTCACATGTCTACCTTAAACAGGGGTCACTGTGTTCTATATATTCTGTCACATGTTTACATTTAGCCGGGGTCACTGTGTTCTATATATTCTGTCACATGTCAACCTTAATCTAGGGTCACTGTGTTCTATATATTCTGTCCTATCTCTATCTTAAACAGGGGTCACAGTGTTCTATATATTCTGTCACATGTCTACCTTAAACAGGGGTCACTGTGTTCTATATATTCTGTCACATGTCTACCTTTAACAAGGGTCATTGTGTTCTATATATTCTGTCCTATGTCTTCCTTTAACAGGGGTCACTGTGTTCTATATATTCTCTCTCCTTTCTACCTTTAACAGGGGTCACTGTGTTCTATATATTCTGTCCTATGTCTACCTTTAACTGGGGTCACTGTGTTCTATATATTCTGTCCTATGTCTTCCTTAAACAGGGGCCCACTGTGTTCTATATATTCTATCACATGTCTACTTTAAACAGGGGTCACTGTGTTCTATATATTCTGTCTCATGTCTACCTTTAACAGGGGTCACTGTGTTCTATATATTCTGTCCTATGTCTACCTTTAACAGGGGTCACTGTGTTCTATATATTCTGTCCTATGTCTACCTTTAACAGGGGTCACTGTGTTCTATATATTCTGTCCTATGTCTACCTTTAACAGGGGTCACTGTGTTCTATATATTCTGTCTCATGTCTACCTTAAACAGGGGTCACTGTGTTCTATATATTCTGTCACATGTCTACCTTTAACAGGGGTCACTGTGTTCTATATATTCTGTCACATGTCTACCTTAAACAGGGGTCTCTGTGTTCTATGTATTCTATCACATGTCTACCTTTACAGGGGTCACTGTGTTCTATATATTCTGTCACATGTCTACCTTAAACAGGGGTCACTGTGTTCTATATATTCTCTCTCCTTTCTACCTTTAACAGGGGTCACTGTGTTCTATATATTCTGTTCTATGTCTACCTTAAACAGGGGTCACTGTGTTCTATATATTCTGTCACATGTCTACCTTTAACAGGGGTCACTGTGTTCTATATATTCTGTCACATGTCCACCTTTAACAGGGGTCACTGTGTTCTATATATTCTGTCCTATGTCTTCCTTTAACAGGGGTCACTGTGTTCTATATATTCTGTCACATGTCTAGCTTAAACAGGGGTCACTGTGTTGTATATATTCTGTCACATGTCTACCTTAAACAGGGGTCACTGTGTTCTATATATTCTGTCACATGTCTACCTGAAACAGGGGTCACTGTGTTCTATATATTCTGTCACATGTCTACCTTTAACAGGGGTCACTGTGTTCTATATATTCTGTCACATGTCTACCTTTAACAGGGGTCACCTTGTTCTATATATTCTGTCACATGTCTACCTTAAACAGGGGTCACTGTGTTCTATATATTCTGTCACATGGCTACCTTTAACAGGGGTCACTGTGTTCTATATATTCTGTCACATGTCTACCTTAAACAGGGGTCACTGTGTTCTATATATTCTGTCCTATGTCTACCTTTAACAGGGGTCACTGTGTTCTATATATTCTGTCACATGTCTACCTTTAACAGGGGTCACTTTGTTCTATATATTCTGTCACATGTCTACCTTAAACAGGGGTCACTGTGTTCTATATATTCTGTCACATGTCTACCTTTAACAGGGGTCACTGTGTTCTATATATTCTGTTACATGTCTACATTTAACAGGGGTCAGTGTGTTCTATATATTCTGTCACATGTCTACCTTTAACAGGGGTCACTGTGTTCTATATATTCTGTCCTGTGTCTACCTTTAACAGGGGTCACTGTGTTCTATATATTCTGTACTATCTCTAACTTTAACAGGGGTCTCTGTGTTCTATATATTCTGTCACATGTTTACATTTAACATGAGTCACTGTGTTCTATATATTCTGTCCTATGTCTACCTATAACAGGGGTCACTGTGTTCTATATATTCTGTCCTATGTCTACCTATAACAGGGGTCACTGTGTTCTATATATTCTGTCACATGTCTACCTTTAACAGGGGTCAATGTGTTCTATATATTCTGTCACATGTCTACCTTTAACAGGGGTCACTGTGTTCTATATGTTCTGTCACATGTCTACCTTTAACAGGGGTCACTGTGTTCTATATATTCTGTCACATGTCTACCTTTAACAGGGGTCACTGTGTTCTATATATTCTGTCACATGTCTACCTTTAACAGGGGTCACTGTGTTCTCTATATTCTGTCACATGTCTACCTTTAACAGGGGTCACTGTGTTCTCTATATTCTGTCACATGTCTACCTTTAACAGGGGTCAATGTGTTCTATATATTCTGTCACATGTCTACCTTTAACAGGGGTCACTGTGTTCTCTATATTCTGTCACATGTCTACCTTTAACAGGGGTCACTGTTTTCTATATATTCTGTCACATGTCTACCTTTAACAGGGGTCACTGTGTTCTATATATTCTGTCCTATGTCTACCTTAAACAGGGGTCACTGTGTTCTATATATTCTGTCCTATGTCTACCTTTAACAGGGGTCACTGTGTTCTATATATTCTGTGACATGTCTACCTCATACAGGGGTCACTGTGTTATATATATTCTGACACATGTCTACCTTTAACAGGGGTCACTGTGTTCTATATATTCTGGCGCATGTCTACCTTAAACAGGGGTCACTGTGTTCTATATATTCTGTCTCATGTCTACCTTTAACAGGGGTCACTGTGTTCTATATATTCTGTCACATGTCTACCTTAAACAGGGGTCACTGTTTTCTATATATTCTGTCTCATGTCAACCTTTAATAGGGGTCACTGTGTTCTATATATTCTGTCACATGTCTACCTTTAACAGGGGTCACTGTGTTCTATATATTCTGTCACATGTCTACCTTTAACAGGGGTCACTGTGTTCTATATATTCTGTCACATGTCTACCTTTAACAGGGGTCACTGTGTTCTATATATTCTGTCCTATGTCTACCTTAAACAGGGGTCACTGTGTTCTATATATTCTGTCCTATGTCTACCTTTAACAGGGGTCACTGTGTTCTATATATTCTGTGACATGTCTACCTTATACAGGGGTCACTGTGTTCTATATATTCTGACACATGTCTACCTTTAAAAGGGGTCACTGTGTTCTATATATTCTGGCGCATGTCTACCTTAAACAGGGGTCACTGTGTTCTATATATTCTGTCTCATGTCTACCTTTAACAGGGGTCACTGTGTTCTATATATTCTGTCACATGTCTACCTTTAACAGGGGTCACTGTGTTCTATATATTCTGTCACATGTCTACCTTAAACAAGCGTCAATGTGTTCTATATATTCTGTCCTATGTCTACCTTTAACAGGGGTCACTGTGTTCTATATATTCTGTCACATGTCTACCTTAAACAGGGGTCACTGTGTTCTATATATTCTCTCACATGTCTACCTTTAACAGGGGTCACTGTGTTCTATATATTCTGTCACATGTCCACCTTTAACAGGGGTCACTGTGTTCTATATATTCTGTCCTATGTCTTCCTTTAACAGGGGTCACTGTGTTCTATATATTCTGTCACATGTCTAGCTTAAACAGGGGTCACTGTGTTGTATATATTCTGTCACATGTCTACCTTAAACAGGGGTCACTGTGTTCTATATATTCTGTCACATGTCTACCTGAAACAGGGGTCACTGTGTTCTATATATTCTGTCACATGTCTACCTTTAACAGGGGTCACTGTGTTCTATATATTCTGTCACATGTCTACCTTTAACAGGGGTCACCTTGTTCTATATATTCTGTCACATGTCTACCTTAAACAGGGGTCACTGTGTTCTATATATTCTGTCACATGGCTACCTTTAACAGGGGTCACTGTGTTCTATATATTCTGTCACATGTCTACCTTAAACAGGGGTCACTGTGTTCTATATATTCTGTCCTATGTCTACCTTTAACAGGGGTCACTGTGTTCTATATATTCTGTCACATGTCTACCTTTAACAGGGGTCACTTTGTTCTATATATTCTGTCACATGTCTACCTTAAACAGGGGTCACTGTGTTCTATATATTCTGTCACATGTCTACCTTTAACAGGGGTCACTGTGTTCTATATATTCTGTTACATGTCTACATTTAACAGGGGTCAGTGTGTTCTATATATTCTGTCACATGTCTACCTTTAACAGGGGTCACTGTGTTCTATATATTCTGTCCTGTGTCTACCTTTAACAGGGGTCACTGTGTTCTATATATTCTGTACTATCTCTAACTTTAACAGGGGTCTCTGTGTTCTATATATTCTGTCACATGTTTACATTTAACATGAGTCACTGTGTTCTATATATTCTGTCCTATGTCTACCTATAACAGGGGTCACTGTGTTCTATATATTCTGTCCTATGTCTACCTATAACAGGGGTCACTGTGTTCTATATATTCTGTCACATGTCTACCTTTAACAGGGGTCAATGTGTTCTATATATTCTGTCACATGTCTACCTTTAACAGGGGTCACTGTGTTCTATATGTTCTGTCACATGTCTACCTTTAACAGGGGTCACTGTGTTCTATATATTCTGTCACATGTCTACCTTTAACAGGGGTCACTGTGTTCTATATATTCTGTCACATGTCTACCTTTAACAGGGGTCACTGTGTTCTCTATATTCTGTCACATGTCTACCTTTAACAGGGGTCACTGTGTTCTCTATATTCTGTCACATGTCTACCTTTAACAGGGGTCAATGTGTTCTATATATTCTGTCACATGTCTACCTTTAACAGGGGTCACTGTGTTCTCTATATTCTGTCACATGTCTACCTTTAACAGGGGTCACTGTTTTCTATATATTCTGTCACATGTCTACCTTTAACAGGGGTCACTGTGTTCTATATATTCTGTCCTATGTCTACCTTAAACAGGGGTCACTGTGTTCTATATATTCTGTCCTATGTCTACCTTTAACAGGGGTCACTGTGTTCTATATATTCTGTGACATGTCTACCTCATACAGGGGTCACTGTGTTCTATATATTCTGACACATGTCTACCTTTAACAGGGGTCACTGTGTTCTATATATTCTGGCGCATGTCTACCTTAAACAGGGGTCACTGTGTTCTATATATTCTGTCTCATGTCTACCTTTAACAGGGGTCACTGTGTTCTATATATTCTGTCACATGTCTACCTTAAACAGGGGTCACTGTTTTCTATATATTCTGTCTCATGTCAACCTTTAATAGGGGTCACTGTGTTCTATATATTCTGTCACATGTCTACCTTTAACAGGGGTCACTGTGTTCTATATATTCTGTCACATGTCTACCTTTAACAGGGGTCACTGTGTTCTATATATTCTGTCACATGTCTACCTTTAACAGGGGTCACTGTGTTCTATATATTCTGTCCTATGTCTACCTTAAACAGGGGTCACTGTGTTCTATATATTCTGTCCTATGTCTACCTTTAACAGGGGTCACTGTGTTCTATATATTCTGTGACATGTCTACCTTATACAGGGGTCACTGTGTTCTATATATTCTGACACATGTCTACCTTTAACAGGGGTCACTGTGTTCTATATATTCTGGCGCATGTCTACCTTAAACAGGGGTCACTGTGTTCTATATATTCTGTCTCATGTCTACCTTTAACAGGGGTCACTGTGTTCTATATATTCTGTCACATGTCTACCTTTAACAGGGGTCACTGTGTTCTATATATTCTGTCACATGTCTACCTTAAACAAGCGTCAATGTGTTCTATATATTCTGTCCTATGTCTACCTTTAACAGGGGTCACTGTGTTCTATATATTCTGTCACATGTCTACCTTAAACAGGGGTCACTGTGTTCTATATATTCTCTCACATGTCTACCTTTAACAGGGTTCACAGTGTTCTATATATTCTGTCACATGTCTACCTTAAACAGGGGTCACTGTGTTCTATATATTCTGTCACATGTCTACATTTAACAGGGGTCACTGTGTTCTATATATTCTGTCACATGTCTACCTTAAACAGGGGTCACTGTGTTCTATATATTCTGTCACATGTTTACCTTTAACAGGGGTCACTGTGTTCTATATATTCTGTCACATGTCTACCTTTAACAGGGGTCACTGTTTTCTATATATTCTGTCTCATGTCTACCTTTAACAGGGGTCACTGTGTTCTATATATTCTGTCCTATGTCTACATTTAACAGGGGTCACTGTGTTCTATATATTCTGTCACATGTTTACCTTTTACAGGGGTCACTGTGTTCTATATATTCTGTCACATGTCTACCTTTAACAGGGGTCTCTGTGTTCTATATATTCTGTCACATGTCTACCTTTAACAGGGGTCACTGTGTTCTATATATTCTGTCACATGTCTACTTTTAACAGGGGTCACTGTGTTCTATATATTCTGTCACATGTCTACCTTTAACAGGGGTCACTGTGTTCTATATATTCTGTCACATGTCTACCTTTAACAGGGGTCACTGTGTTCTATATATTCTGTCACATGTCTACCTTTAACAGGGGTCACTGTGTTCTATATATTCTGTCACATGTCTTCCTTTAACAGGGATCACTGTGTTCTATATATTCTGTCACATGTCTACCTTTAACAGGGGTCACTGTGTTCTATATATTCTGTCACATGTCTATCTTTAACAGGGGTCACTCTGTTCTATATATTCTGTCCTATGCCTACCTTAAACAGGGGTCACTGTGTTCTATATATTCAGTCACATGTCTACCTTTAACAGGGGTCACTGTGTTCTATATATTCTGTCACATGTCTACCTTTAACAGGGGTCACTGTGTTCTATATATTCTGTCACATGTCTACCTTTAAAGGGGGGTCACTGTGTTCTATATATTCTGTCACATGTCTACCTTTAACAGGGGTCACTGTGTTCTCTATATTCTGTCACATGTTTACCTTTAACAGGGGTCACTGTGTTCTATATATTCTGTCCTATGTCTACCTATAACAGGGGTCACTGTGTTCTATATATTCTGTCCTATGTCTACCTTTAACAGGGGTCACTGTGTTCTATATATTCTGTCCAATGTCTACCTTTAACAGGGGTCACTGTGTTCTATATATTGTGTCCTATGTCGACCTTTAACAGGGGTCACTGTGTTCTATATATTCTGCCCTATGTCTACCTTAAACAGGGGTCACTGTGTTCTATATATTCTGTCCTATGTCTATCTTTAACAGGGGTCACTGTGTTCTATATATTCTGTCACATGTCTACCTTTAACAGGGGTCACTGTGTTCTATATATTCTGCCCTATGTCTACCTTTAACAGGGGTCACTGTGTTCTATATATTCTGCCCTATGTCTACCTTAAACAGGGGTCACTGTGTACTATATATTCTGCCCTATGTCTACCTTAAACAGGGGTCACTGTGTTCTATATATTCTGTCCTATGTCTACCTTAAACAGGTGTCACTGTGTTCTATATATTCTGTCACATGTCAACCTTTAACAGAGGTCACTGTGTTCTATATATTCTGTCACATGTCTACCTTTAACAGAGGTCACTGTGTTCTAAAATTCTGTCACATGTCTACCTTTAACAGGGGTCACTCTGTACTATATATTCTGTCACATGTCTACCTTTAACAGAGGTCACTGTGTTCTATATATTCTGTCACATGTCTACCTTTAACAGGGGTCACTGTGTTCTATATATTCTGTCCTATGTCTACCTTTAACAGGGGTCACTGTGTTCTATATATTCCGTCACATGTCTACCTTTAACAGGGGTCACTGTGTTCTATATATTCTGTCCTATGTCTACCTTTAACAGGGGTCACTGTGTTCTATATATTCTGTCCTATGTCTACCTTTAACAGGGGTCACTGTGTTCTATATATTCTGTCACATGTCTACCTTTAACAGGGGTCACTGTGTTCTATTTATTCTGTCACATGTCTACTTTTAACAGGGGTCACTGTGTTCTATATATTCTGTCACATGTCTACCTTTAACAGGGGTCACTCTGTTCTATATATTATGTCCCATACAATGCCCACATATAACATTAAATGTGTAAATATCATCACACCTAACCAACAAGGTCATTTACTGGACATGACAATTGTCCTTTCTATTACTCTCAAACAATGTACCCCAGAACTAGATCCCTATACTCACCAAACTCTACAAGAGATATTTTATTTCTAGGCAATGAATAAAGTCAGTGGTTTTGATTTTTGTGATCAGAAGTATTTATCAACAGATCATTAGCTGTATTGTGCAGTTTGTTTGGAAATTACCTCTTATCCCTTGACACTTTGAAAGACCTATGTATTAGTATTTAAAAGAAAAGGGAGACTTCAGAAGGGCCAAATAAACTGAAAATGCTTCAATGAATTCTAACCTTGCAATAAGATTAGACACATGCTTTTTCACAAAACATACCTTTCTTATTTTCAATACATGAGATTCTATTAAAAGTCTTTTCCAGGGCAGTAAATATAATTGAAAATATATTCATACAAAATTAGACATGTAGATTTCAATAAATTTCAAAAATGAATGTTCACTAAATACAAATTATTTTCATTCAAAAAACAGCATTTCAAACTTTGTTCTTGATCTGATCAAGTGCTTCAGCTGCTTAAGCCATAAAATAGCGTTGGAAATGGCTTAGTCAAGCTATTAAATAGCTTTATAGCCAAGTCATTAAAATAATTTTACAACCAGGCCATTAAAACAGCTTTATCGTTCTGATAATATCAAAAGGCTTAATAAATCCTAAATATAATTACAAATTTATTAGGAAAGAATTTAACTACAAATTTTGTTCAAAATAAAATTTATTGGTCAAAATAAATAACCATGGAACCAATAGACATTTACCAATAAAGTACAGATGTAGTAGTTAGGTTGCTTGAAACAATTCTAGATTTCTGATTTTAATAAATCCTCTAAAGATTGTTAATACTTAAAAACCTCTAACCTTAAAATGTTCATACACATGATTCAGACCTGCCAACTTATAAAAACCGAAACGGGGAGTACCATGAAAAAAAGGGCCCCAAAATGGGGAGAAATGAGGCAAAATAGGAAGATTTTACATAATTGTTTCTACTTTTGGCATTACTGGTACTTTATTTTATCGACCCTGTAAGGATGAAAGGCAAAGTTAACCTCGGTGGGATTTGAACTCAGAATGGCAAGGGCCGTAACTCTATGCATCAAAGCATGGCGTCCGACCCTCTACCGGTACTGCCGGAAGCTATACTCATTTTCACAAGAGGAGACATCTCTCATCCACCCCATAGAGGGTGGGTTATCTCCTCGTCCAATGGGGAGAGTTGACAGGTCTGCATGATGTAATCCATAACTAAAAAAAACAAAAACAGCTGAATAATAAAAAAAAAAGAGTCGGTGAACTCCTTCACTAATCTCTGAAATTTATTTGTCAATATTTTGTCATCTGAGTTTTCATGGTAATAAATGTTACAGGAGTTCTGTAAGTTTGAATCAGATTCCAGCTTCATAACAAACTTCTGCTCTGTAGAAATATGTTTTCGGCTAATTTTGAATTACAATACTACATTTCTAATTACTCTACAATTTTTAATGGCTGAGCAGCAAAACCAGTAATTAAGTTAACATAATCAAGTTCCATTTCTCAGATGTTTATTTCTTTTAAATGGCCCGTTAAGTTTACTATAGCAATAATTATATTAATATTAATTATATATATGTATTACTATAGCAGTAATTATATTAATATTAATTATATATATGTATTACTATAGCAGTAATTATATTAATATTAATTATATATATGTATTACTATAGCAATAATTATATTAATATTAATCATATATGTGTATTACTATAGAAATAATTATATTAATATTAATCATATATGTGTATTACTATAGCAATAATTATATTAATATTAATTATATATGTATTACTATAGCAATAATTATATTAATATTAATTATATATGTATTACTATAGCAATAATTATATTAATATTAATTATATATATGTATTACTATAGCAGTAATTATATTAATATTAATTATATATGCATTACTATAGCAGTAATTCGAGGTTAACTTTGCCTTTCATCCTTACGGGGTTGATAAAATAAAGTACCAGTAATACACTGGGATAATTGCTGGCCTTGTGCCAAAAAGTAGAAACAATTAATTATATATGTATTACTATAGCAGTAATCATATTAATATTAATTATATATGTATTACTATAGCAGTAATTATATTAATATTAATTATATGTGTGTATTACTATAGCAGTAATTATATTAATATTAATTATATATGTATTACTATAGCAGTAATTATATTAATATTAATTATATGTGTGTATTACTATAGCAGTAATTATATTAATATTAATTATATATGTATAACTATAGCAGTAATTATATTAATTGTTTCTACTTTTGGCACAAGGCCAGCAATTATCCAGTACATTACTGGTACTTTATTTTATCGACCCCGTAAGGATGAAAGGCAAAGTTAACCTCGGCGGGATTTGAACTCAGAATGGCAAGGGCCGTAACTCTATGCGTCAAAGCATGGCGTCCAACCCTCTACCGATACTGCCAATTCACCGCCCTTAGCAGTAATTATATTAATATTAATTATATATGTGTATTACTATAGAAATAATTATATTAGTTATATATATATATATATATATATATATATATATATATATATAAATATATATACATATATATATACATATATGTATATATATATGAATATATATATGTATATCTATATATGTATATCTATATACATATATATATATACATATATATATACATATGTATATACATATATATATATATATAAATATATATATACATATATATATGTATATATATATATATATATACATATATATATATAAATATATATATACATATATATATGTATATATATATATATATATATGTATATATATGTATATATATATATATATATATAGTATAAAAGAGAAAACACAGGTAAGCATTAAGAGAAGGATTTTATCCAGGTATTTACGACCGTTTCATTGGTAAGTGCAACCTTATATTGCTATACTGCAAATTCTCTAACTATATATATATATATATGTATATTACTATAGCAATAATTACATTAATATTAATTATATGTTCTGTAAGTTACTTTCACAATAAATATATTAATTATATGTGTATTACTATAAAAATAATTATATCTATATTTATTATATCTGCATTATATTTGTTTTATTAAGTTAAAAATATTGGCTAAGTATTTTTGTTTGTATTTTTCATATGTTTGTAAGTTATTTTTCGTTTTCTTTTAAGTATAAACTCAAAATATAGAAAAATTAATTAAGTAACTTTGAAAAATCTTCACATGTCAAAATGAATCCAAGTATACAAGTTATTATAAATAGCTTTATCATCAGCATGCCTAAATTGGGGTTAATTTCTTAAACATGTACAAATGTGTACAAATGTAAAAATGTTTCAAATTTTTAAAAGTTTACCACTACACCTTAGCTCTGCTGCAATAAAAAAACATGACTTATGCTTACATTTTATCCAATAATGTTCAAATGATGTTTATTACATTTATTACATTTCAAAACAAGAGACATTTTAACTATTGACCTTTTTTTAATTTTTGAGTATGGTGGAAATATAATTAAAGTTGACTCTGTCTAGAGTCTGAAGATACAGACTTAAACCCTGCCAACCTTAGAAATAAGGGATATTTCCACTTTGAGTCAGTGTTGTGAAAGATATCCTAACACAAAACACTCACTTAATAGAACCATTCAAATCTATGTTGCACTGGAAATACTGTTCTATAATCTTAAAAATTTTTTTATTTTTTTATTAACCCTTTAGCATTTAAACTGGCCATATCAGCCCAGAATTCTCTGACCTTTTTCTATTTAAGCCAGCCATAACTGGCTGCTCATACTTATGTTCAGGTATTCTTCTCAAAATAAATAATATCAAAATATCCTAGATTTGATATTATGTGAGATAATAATTACGTGAAATAAAGGGTTTACTGTGGAAATACAATAGTATATGTAGAGTAATATAAAAAACACAAAAAACATTGACACACTAGTGCTAGATGCATTATGTCTGAAAAAACAAAACAAAATAAAAACAGGCTGGTTGTCTGGAATGGTTTTAATCATAAGTTTGTTAATTCTAGAGCAACAAAAACAACAACAATGAATTGGTTAGTTTTCAGAAACTATTGTTTAATCTTGGCAGCCTGATAAACACTAATTTTTCTCTTCCCTTTTTAACATGAAAGGGGGAAAAAACTGATGTATACTTTCAAACTTGGATCTTTTATTTTCAATGTCAACTTTTATATAAAAATTTTAAAGACAAATTCAGCAAAACTGTAAAATGAACAAAACTGAAAGATATAAAATTTAATATTGAAAAAATTTAAAAAAGCATAATAGGAACACTTTTAGTCAAGCTTTATATCATTTAATGATATTTTTTAGTTTCATAGATAACAGGAGAGACCACCAATATTTGATTAATTCATTCAAGCCAAGCCACATGATTCACAGTGGAAGCCAACAGTAAGATACAAATTTAAAGAATGAATAAGTGATTTTAATAAGATATTTAATTACATTGTATGACCTTTCACAACCACTACCCCCCAATATCACCCTAAACTGAGAAAATGGAAATCAAATCTTCTGGCTAGGATTCCTCTATAATTCATTCTTCTCCATCAAAGTCACTGGAACATGTATTGTATTAAATTGGATTAAATTTCATGAAATACCGACCCTCGAAAATTACATAATTTGTTATGAAGTTAAGACGGTTTCTCTCTCTCGTTTTTTTTTTTTTTTCAATACACATGAATATATGTACAGGTAATACAATAAACATTAACAGGAACAAAATGGCTGCTGTATAACTTGTTCCTTGGGCAAGTAAAGCAGCTATACTTATATATGGTTAAACACAAGCATAATATAATTGAGGGCTACAAAAGGTAGAGTTTATAGGGTGTGTGAGGGACTGACCACCCAAACATCTACTGTTTGTATCCTATCATTAGTGATGGCTTTGTACTCAGAAGCAGAACACTTAATACTTAAGTAACCTAATCCACCCAGTTATTAATAGTTATCATGGCAAGACTAAGAATTTGGGATACTGCAAAATTGATGAGGGTTTTGCTATTTCATAATCCTCCATAGAGTAACATTTGAAGAATGGAACTGACTTGTTTGTAATATGTTATTAGGTTGTCTTTCCCTGATACCCAATGCATTCTGGGATTTACTTAACTTTTCCTAAATGGTTTTTTTTTCACAGAATTTAGAGAAATTTTGAAAGATTCTTTTGTTAATAAAATTTATATCTATACTACAAATTATATATTAATAAAAGTAATTAGAAAGTTACCAAAAATTTGGTTGATTTGTAAATTATTTGAATTGATATCACTTAGTTGCTTTAGAATAATAAGAGGACCAATGGTGAGTGAATCATGAATTGTGTAAAAATTAAGAATTAGAAATGTGCAACAGATTTCTAAATACAAATTTAAATCATTTAAATCAGAAGTTCCCCAAATTATTTTGGACTACAAACCAAACCCTACCCCACCATTTTTGAGAATGTATTCCATCACTGTAAAATCGATAAAAAATTATTGATTGAAAAATTTATTTTTAATAACATTTTATACTTTATTTATTCATTTATTGAATATCTAAAGGTGACAGTTTTTACTGGCAACTTTAATTTGTATTCTTTGTCACTACCCTTTGTCATGCCCTTTGTTTTTCATTGAACCTTCCCACTTACCATGTCTTCCTTTGACCCCTCCCACCTCCCATGACTTCTTCCACTATCACGTATTCCATTGACCCCACCCACCCTCATGTCTTCCAGTGAACCTTCCCATCCCCCATGTCTTCCGATGGTCCCTCCCACCCAGTCTTCTAATTATCCCTCCCACCACATACCTTCTAATGGTCCCTCCCATTCCCATGTCTTCCATTGACCTCCTCCCACACACATATCTTCCAATGGTTCCCTCACCCTCATTTTTTCTAGTGTCCCTCTTGAATCCCACAGTATCCCTTGGGGTAGTACTGTTCACTTTAGGAATCACTGATTTAAACTAATATCACAATATTTGTTTAGCGTAATAAAGCAGGTTGAAAAAGTGCTATTTTATTAACAGTGCAACAATGATTAACAACAATAACAATAATATCCTCAGATAAAAAATAGTATTTAGAAAGATTTCAAAATAAATAATTTCTGTTTCATATAACCCCCATGCCAAATATTTTCCAGTTATTTTATAGCTTCCCTCATTATTAATAACATATATTTGTATATAAAATGATGCCAACAGTCATAGAATTTAACATTTGGGTCTCACTGAATTAAGGATACATTTTTATGTTAGATCAAGACCAGATATTATTCTCCCAACCCTCAATTGAAAATTATATTTGATATGGATTTCAATAATTGCACCAATGTGAATTAAGAAAAATCTCCCTGATATAAGTGGTTGTGTAGAAAAATAACCATCATGAAAAATAAAAGTATTAAACATTCATACAGATATAAATGAAAATAAAAATATCTAAACAAGACATATTTCAAAGTATGGAAAGAAAAGAAAGTTTGCAAGTTTGCAGTAGTTTAAGCAATTAGACAGTAAAAGAAACGTGTGTATATATATATGTACATATATATATATATATATATATATATATATATATATATATATATATATATATATATACACGTGTATATATATATATATATATATATACATATATATATATATACACGTGTATATATATATTATATATATATATATATATATATATATATATATATATGTATATATATATATGTATATATATATATATATACATGTGTATATATATATATGTATATATATATATACACGTATATATATATATGTGTGTGTATATATATATATATATATATATATATGTATATATATATATACACGTATATATATATATGTGTGTATATATATATATATATATATATATATATATATATATATTTGTTTTGCGAGGTTTTTGATATGAAATCGTGTGTCGAAACAAATATTGTTATGCTTGGGGAGGGTCATATTGTTGTAATAATATTGCCAGAATTAATAACAGAACACACTCACTGTTTGTTTGGTTTTCGCTTCTGTATCTTTTATATCAGTTAATTCATTCAGTCCTCAATGTTTACCATTGACTGGCCAATGGTAAAAAATACAGATATAATATAGACACAAACACATATATATAGTATATGTTAGACTATATATATGTGTTTGTGTCTATATTATATCTGTATTTTTTACCATTGGCCAGTCAATGGTAAACATTGAGGACTGAATGAATTAACTGATATAAAAGATACAGAAGCGAAAACCAAACAAACAGTGAGTGTGTTTTGTTATTAATTCTGGCAATATTATTACAACAATATGACCCTCCCCAAGTATAACAATATATATATATATATATATATGCATGCGCAATAGCTTAGGAGAAATTGCTCTTAATTTTCATTAAGTCTACTGTTAACGGTGGAATTATTCTGGCAACAGAACATACGGTTCTGTAGAAGAGAAAATAAGACCCATAAACTGTAATTTGTCAGTATCAATTATATACAACTATGGAACTTATGTATTTGATGTTGTAAGAGTCTTGGTTAAGATCTTGTAATCTAATGCATCATTTTGGCATAATCTTAATAAATTCTTATTGTTTATATATATATCATCATCATTGTTTTTATGGCTACTTTTCCATGCTTGCGAGAGAAATCTTGAAAGAGAAGGAATTTAAAAAAAAATAAAAGGTGTGTTCTTGTATAATATTTCTAATATTGAACAATCCTTTTAATATATATTTCCATTAATAACCAAACATAAGCAAAAGTTATTCAGGATTGAACAAATTTCATGTTTTCAAGAAGATACAGTTTCTTTGGAGTTGTTCACAAGAATACATTTTTATGCAGTGTTACAAACATTTTCATGTAGTGTTGCTAACGTGTTCACAGTGTTGCTAACATGTTCACAGTGTTACTAATGTGTTCACAGTGTTGCTAACATGTTTACACAGTATTGCTAACACGTCTACACAGTGTTGTTAACATGTTTACAAAAGGTTGCCAATATATTTATATACTATTGCCAACATGTTTAGACATTGTTACTAACATGCATTTCATTTAATGTGTTTCAAGGCACCAACAATTGGTAAGCTTGGCAAGTATAAGTATGGCATTACTTTGAACTAATGGGGAAAAAGCAATCAACTTGATGGAAATTTAGTAAGATTCTTATGAATTGTTATTATCTCTGAAAACAATAGCCATGCAGTTGGATTAATGGAAAATTATTTGGAATTTCAGTACAATGTTTTAGTACTTATATCAAGGTTTCGTTAATTATATTAATGTACCAGTACTCATATCAATGTTTCAGTACTTATATTAATGTACTAATACTTACACTAATGTATTAATACTTATATCATATATTAATACGCATACTGATAAATAGTACTCAAATTAATGTATCAGTACTTATATAGTGTTTTAGTGTTAATAATGTATCAGTGCTAATATTAATGTATTAGTACTTATATAATGCATTAGTACTTATATTAGTGAATTAGTACTTATATTAGTGTTTTAGTACTTATATTAATATATTAGTACTTATATTAATATATTAGTACTTATATTTAGTATTTTAGTACATAATGTATTATAAGTCAGATGTACTAATGGAACTGTTCTTTGATGGAAATAAAAATTTAATATGTTGATAATTGTAAAATTTTTTAGAATTAGCCATTTTCACTGAACAGTTGGGATGCCACATGCCATGACACATTCTCCAGCAGCAACCTGGTGCAGTCTGTGACTAACCCGGGCTCTGCTGCACTTCGAGCTGAGGAGAGTAAACTCTCCAAATATTGGTCGCTCTTCGACAGGATTGCAGTCAAGCCTGTAGCAGTGGAGACTTCTGGTGTCCTTGGCCCTAGGGCCACCTCCCTACTAACCACCATTGGTGCAGAACTGGCTACCGATAGTTGCAAAGACATGAATAAACTAACAAGTTTTATGTAATATGGATCATAAAAAGTAATAAATAAGAATAGCATTAAATCTAAAGATATTTGACTTGGTGTGAAAAATATTGTCTTTATTGTTTCTTTTTCTGTTCTGTCCAGTTTGGTGAACTAGAGTTTGTTATATTAACCCTTTAGCATTTAAACTGGCCATATCCGGCCAGAATTCTCTCACCTCTTTCTGTTCAAACCAGCCATAACTGGCTGCTCATACTTATGTTAAGGTAGTATTCTCAAAATAAACAATAGCAAAATCTTGTAGATTCGATATTATGTAAGATAATTATGAGATAAAGTGTTCACTGTGAAAATGCAATAGTAAATAGAGAGTAATGTAAATGCTAAAGGGTTAAATGGTATATAGGATTGTGATATTAGAATTATATGAAACAAAAACACATAAAACAACATTGTCTATCGGTAATAAGCTTTCTACTTGAAAAGCAAAATAACAAAAATGCCAATGGATATGCACTAGTGTTTAGTTGGTACTGCACTCGTGTTTAGTTGGTACTGTACTGGTGTTTAGTTGGTACTGTACTGGTGTTTAGCTGGTATTGTACTGGTTTTTAGCTGGTATTGTATTAGTGTTTAGTTATGTTAGGTACTGTACTGGTGTTTAGTTGGTACTGTACTAGTGTTTAGCTGGTATTGTACTGGCGTTTATCTGGTATTGTACTGGTTTTTAGCTGGTATTGTACTGGTGTTTAATTGGTATTGTACTGGTGTTTAGTATGAAGTACAGGAAATATTGACAAGTAGAAATGTGAGAAATATATTAATCACTCTGAATGAATTGAGAATATAATTCATTTGGAGGAGCAAACGTAAGATAAAAGTTTATGACTATTTGGTGGAGGATAATCTCTCTCTCTGCACAAACACACAGATGTTGAAATCAAACAAGAGGTTTTAAGTAGAAGGAATTTAGGATATGAAGACAAAGAAAGGTGGTGATATGCTGTAAGATAGTTAATCACATTATGCATGAAGGTGTTATTATCCCTGATTAGTGACAGCTAGAACAAGGTTAGAGATGTACTGTACATGAAAAGAAATTAAGTCCACCAAGTCATGAAGATAGAATACAATGACATAAACCATGTAGTAGATGATAAAATGTGTTTGGAGAGAAATCTATTTCATTTGTACAAAGAAATCAAGCTACAGAAGATCTAGTCCCTATGGAACCACTACAAAGAAGATCCTTGCATCAACAGATTTTGCTTTTAGCAGGATCCTTTGCTCTTTCATACAGTGGAAATTTAGTAGGATGAATATCAATGATTTGTATTTTGTAGCATGAAATGCTTTATTCTGTCACGAAACATATGAAAGAATTGGCAGGAAATGTTTGTTTAATAAGACTTTACTTTTAATTGTTCTGTTCATCATTCTAATCCTTAAGTTTATCAGAAAAGAAGCTGTGTGATAATACAAGCCTCAGTTCACTGAGGATTTCTTGACATCTATTTTAACAGGATTGTTTTTTATTATGCCATATTTTTTTTGTTTGTTTTATTTTATGTATAGTACAGAGCTATTTAACCCTTTAGCATTCAAACCAGCCATATCCAGACAGAATTCTCTCACCTCTTCTATTCAAACTGGTCATAACTGGCCACTCATACCAACGTTAAAGTATTGTTCTTAAATAAATAATATCAAAATCTCTTAAATTTGATATTATATGAGATAATTATGTAAGATAAAGCCTTTACTATGAAAATACAATAGTATATATAGAATAATTCAAATGCTAAAGAGTTAATTATGTAATAAACAATACAATATAATTATTCCATTACCCAAGGTTTCGCGAAGTTAAACGATTCTAACTTCGTGAAACCTTGGGTAATGGAATAATTATATTGTATTGTTTTATTTTAAATGTTTTTTTAATATTTTTATGTTTTGAGCATCAGAAATCTGCAAAAACAACTGATTTTAAATTACACTAACCCCCCCCCCCCCCCCCCCCCCCCAGAAACTGATTATTGTTAGGGGATTTATAGCTTCAGTACATTTCTGTTTTTCAAATATTTTATTTGAAATATATTTTTGTCTGCATTTGTAATTATATTATCCTTCTTTATAAACTGAAACTGAAATAACAGTATTTCAAATGCAAACAATATCTATATTTTGTATATATATATATATATATATATATATATATATATATATATATATATATATATATATATATATATTAAAATATTTATTAAAATAACAGATTAAAGTTTAAGCAAAGAATCGCTGCTTTCACCCTTAACGGGATCTTCTGAAACTAACAAAGTCAATCTGTAAACGCAGAAGTGGATATTTCAAAAAACGTTGCAACCGGAGGAAGACAGGAAGACGATACTTTGGTTCATGGAAACGTTCCCTACGGTTCTTATATATTTAATATATATTTATCCTTATCGAGCCCTCTTTGGATTTTAGTCTTCAAATTTATTATTATTACTATTATTATTATATATATATATATATATATTTATAAATAATATATATATAATTATAAATAATATATACATATACATATATTTATAATATATTTTTAAACAATATATATATATATAGCATTAATTCTAATTAGATTCTTCTGTAAAAGAGAAACTAATGAAATTTAAGAGATTTTCACCTGTAGTACATACAAAAAAAAAAGAAGAAAAAATTAAATTTAAAAAAAAGCAAAATAATTCTTAGCAGAACCTTTAATATTTAACCCTTTAAACCGAATTCTCTCACCTCTTTCTGCTCAAATTGGCTGTAACCAGCTGCTCATACTGTAGTTAAGGCTTTGTTCTCAAAATAAATAATATCAAAATTTGATATTATGTGAGATATTATGTAAGATAAAGCCTTTATCACAATAATACAATCGTATATATATATTTATATATAGAATAATGTAAATGTTAAAGGGTTAAAACGTTAAATTTTGAAAATGTTTCTATTTAGAAAAGGCAAAATAAAAGTTAGAAAGAGTTTTCAAAAGTCCATTAAAATGAATAAATGCCATCTTCTTTTTCCCTGTAGAATCAATTAAAGAAGCACAAGTAAGTTTGAAACATAAAAAGATGACTTAGAGACGAAGTGAAATGGAGGTTATTTCTAAGGCAGGTACTAATTAGTGACTGAAACCAGAAAATGGTATTGCTCGGTATAAAGGCAGAGAGTTTCATAGAAATACTTTTGGATCAGTACTAACAAAATGTGCACTAACATTACTGCAAAATCTCAGAAAGACAAATAGCCAAGCAAAACTCCATGCCCAGCAAATAAACTACATTAGCCAATAATATGAGCCATAGATCATGAACTAATTAGATTGAGCTATAGATTATGAACTGATCATATTGAGGTATAGACCATGGACTGTGGGGATAGAGCTATAGACCATGGATGGATCATATACATCTATAGACAATGAACTGGTCATATTGACCTATAGACCATGAACTGGTCATATTGACCTATAGACCATGAACTGATCAAATTGAGCTATAGACAATCGACTGATCAGATTGTATAGACCATGGACTGATCAGATTGAGCCATAGACCATATACTGTGGAGATAGAGCTATAGATCATGAATTGTTCATATTGAACTATAGACTATGGACTACTCATCTGGAGCTATAGGTCATGGACTGCTCAGAATGAGCCATAGACCATGGACTGCTCAGATTGAGCTATAAACCATATACTGTGGAGATAGAGCTGTAGGCAATGAATGCATCATAAACAGCTATAGACCATGAACTGATCATATTGAACTATAGACCATGGACGGCTTAGATTGAGCTATAAACCACGGATGGCTCAGATTGAGCTATAGACCATGGACTGATCAGATTGAGCTATAGACCAAGAATTGATCATATTGAGTTGGCTTACTGGTAACAAAAGAAAATTACATTTGCTTAGCTGACATATTTAATGTTGGGAAGGAAGCTAGTGATAATAGAGTGATAAAAGTTTAAATAAAATTTGAAAACCTCTATATTTTTTCGAGCAAAGTTTATGCCTCTGTGAATAAAGGCTGGCAATAGATAGACAGAAATATAATGATGCAAGGTAGTGTAAAGAGGCAGATAAAGAGTGTTATAGTGTTAAGAAAATAACAGTTAGAGTTGATTACATGTGAAGGGCTGTGGGGAAGAAAGACAACTATATGAGTAATTAGGAAGTGAAGATCAATGGTTTGTGAGAGAGATAGGAGGGACAGGGTGAGGGAAAGAGAGAGAAAGGGAGGGACAGAGTTTGAAAGAGGAAAAAACGAAACTTGAGAGAAATATTCAAAATAAACCAGAAAACACTATAAAAAAAATCTTTACATGAGACAGAATCATCCCAGCTAGGAACATAAGAACACAAGCAGAAAAATGCTCAACAGACTGATGAAAATGGAAATGTTAATATATATATAATTAGAAAGTGAACAACACAAAATATAACTACTCCATTACCAACGGTTTCTGGATCACAGACGATATTAATATATACGTCTGGATCGGACAGAGTTGTTATAACATCTCTGTCTGACGACCGATCCAGACGTATATTATTATCGTCTGTGATCCAGAAACCTTTGGAAATGGAGTAGTTATATATTGTGTGGTTCACTTTCTAATTAAATAGCTCTGTTCTATATATAGAGCACTCTCTTTTCCTTTGGAATTACATAACACACACACACATATATATATATATATATACACACACACAGAAACACACATATATACATATGTGTGTGTATAATAATATATATATATATATATTATATCTTACTGTACTAAGGAATTTCCTTAATTTCCACTATATATGTATATATATATGTGTGTGTCTGTGTGTGTGTGTGTGTGTGTGTGTATGTGTGTACATATATATATATGTAAAAGGTAAACAGAAATAACAACATAAATGGTACACAAATGGAAGGAATATATTAGTTTAATGCTTGAAATAGCAGGAAGAGGATCTTATATATATATAGTAATAATAATAAATGTGAAGACTAAAATCCAAAGAGGGTTCAATAAGGATAAATATATATCAAATATATAAGAACTATAGAAGCATTCTAATCATCCTGCCAGCATTACCAAGGATCAGGTAAGAAACGTTTCTTTGAGGCTTTCTCGTCTATCTACAATTGAGCATATTTTCACAAATCATTCCACATATTACAATGAAGCTCTTGCTCTGAGTGGATTTGTCGATAAGGTAGCATATACTAAGTATGAGCATAAACCTAGGAAAATAGATCCCGACGCATTATATGGTGGCCACACCATTAGCTAAGATCTTTCTCTCCCTTATTAAGAAGCATTTCCCCTGAGCACATAAATATAATAACATTTTTAATAGAAATACCATTAAAATATCTTCCTCTACGACTCCTAACTTTGCACATAACATCATTGCTTCAAATTTAGCTAAATTACCTAGCCGTAGGAACACGTGCAACCCTGTAGCTAGTACTAACTGTAATTGTAGGAATCGGGTTGACTGCTCCCTATCCGGGAAATGCCTCTCCAGTAACATTGTCTACAAATGTAAGGTCAAAACACCCACGTCTAGTAGGGCCTACATAGGGTTAACTGCCAATAGATTCAAGCAGCGTCTTTACATGCTCACCCATTCTTTTCTTAACCCTTTAAGAAGGAACATGACGTCACTTTCAGCTTATATCTGGAGTCTAAAAGACAACCACACCCAATATAGGTTACACTGGGAGATCCTAGTTAAAGCTAGATCGTATAATGGAAATAAAAGACCATGTGATCTTTGCGCTGCTGAAGCCCTGGAAATACTCTACGCCAAAGACCACATCTTAAACAAAAAATCTGAGGCAATTTCGGCTTGTAAACACAAATTGCAGAAAACTTTCCTGTATTACAGCTCCACATTATATCCTAACGGATAGTACGAACAATACGTAGATAATTTACGTCTAGATGTGGTAGCTAAGTATATTTTATGTTTATACCATTACTTATATGTATAGGTAAGTATTTATTACCCGTATGTTTGTGGAGGTACGTATACTTTCTCGTACGTATATATGCTTGTATATGTTATAGGTGTATTATTATATATACTTGTATGTGTGTATATAATTAGGTGTATATGTGTATTTCGTGTTTGTGCGTGTATATTTGTATGTGTGTATATATGTGAGTATTTGCGTATGCGTGTATATACGTATTTGTGTATATTTATGTATATTTACGTGTATTTTGTATATATGTATGTATATATATGTATGTGTATATATATATATATATGTGTGTGTGTGTGTGGATGTATGGGAATGTGTGTAGGTGTATGTTTATGTCTGTTTATATTTGTGTGTGGATTTATACTGATATTTATATATATGTGTGTGTTTATGTATAGGTATGTATACGTGTATATATGTATATGTATATATATATATGTATATGTATATATATGTATGTGTATATGTGTTTGTATATTTATGTATATATATATGGATTATCATGTATGTTTGAGTTGCTGTATGTTCGTATATGCGGGCGAGTGTATATGTATATCTGTTAGTATTTTTTTACATACACATATACGTATGAATGTATATGTGTATATGTGGGTATGTATGAGTGTGTATGTGTGTTTGCACATATATATATATATATAAACACATATATTTATACACACACATATATATATATATATATATGCATACATAAATATATACATGTATACATATATATATACATATATATATATTAGAATTGTTGCTCTGAAATAGCTATATATATATGAATGTATATATAGTGTATTTTGCAATACACTGTATGCTTAATAAAAAGCATTTTGAAGACCTTATGCTATTGTTTTAGAGTAGTGACAGACTCACTTACTATAATTTCAGCAAACAGGGGGACCAGCAACCGCTCTGTATAATCAGTTCCTGATTATTTACTAGAATTCTATAAGAACCAAAACATCCAGGTTCTCAGCAAACGGGAGGAGTAGTTGGCTTTGATAAGCATCAATAAATGCAGAAACAATGCCTTGTCAGCTTTATCTCCCCCTGTTTGCTGAAATTATAGTAAGTGAGTCTGTCACTACTCTAAAACAATAGCCTAAGGTCTTCAAAATGCTTTTTATTAAGCATACAGTGTATTGCAAAATACACTATATATACATTCATATATATATATATATATATAAGTATGTACACGTACATACATATATGTATACAGACGTACAGTAGTATGTATATATATACACATACATGCACACATATATATATATGTACGTATGGATTCACCGAACATTTATTATAATGCTCGGTGTGTTTGTAAACAAACATCCCGTATTAAGCCATAGTGTCCAGCAACCATCGTTGTTGCTGAACACTATGGCTTAATACGGGATGTTTGTTTACAAACACACCGAGCATTATAATAAATGTTCGGTGAATCCATACATACATATGTATATGTGTGCATGTATGTGTATATATATACATACTACTGTACGTCTGTATACATATATGTATGTACGTATACATACTTATATTTAAGTATCAGCCGTACTAAGAGTGGGAAATGAAATTTTGTTTCATTTTTTCTGTTTATATATATATATATATAGTAATAATAATAAATTTGAAGACTAAAATCCAATATATATATATATACATACATATATACATATATACATACATATATATATAGATAATCACACACATATATATATATATATATATATATAATTGGGACTTTGAAGAAAAATTAGGTATTTTTTGTCTATTTGCTCTCACACTTTGAGTGTCCTGCACCTTTTTATATAGCTGTCATCTTGCATACGTATCACATATCTACACCAACATAATCTCCTCTCCTGCACACTGCATCTGATCCCTCTTATGTCCAGTTTCTCTCTCAGTTCATGTATTACACATCCATCGAAGCATACCAGCTTCATTCCTTTCTAATCTTATGCACAGGTGTCGCTAATAACATTGTTATTTGTATACATGCATCATACAATTTGCCCTTAATTTTGAGGAAAAAACCTTTTGTAGCTAGCAGTGGTAGTAGCTCCCTGAATGTTTCCCATCCCATTCTCACTCTGTCTACCGTACTTTCGGCACACGCACCTCCACAGTTAATTTGGTCATCCAGGTAGCAGAAGCTGTCAACTGCTTCTAGAGAACCTTCCAAGAATTTGATAGCACTTGTTTCCTGTGAGTGTTTGTAAATTACTGCTCCTATGCAATGGTCACAAGTAAAACCTGCATTCTTAGCTAATCTACTTGTGTATTCATAGCTTGCATTTGGAACAGAGGATGGAATTTCTACTCACCCCTTTCCTTCACACTGAGCAGGGCATTTCCCAGAAGGGATCAGGGTTTTGTTTTTGTTACTACTTACTAGAACTTTGTTCTTTGCCAAGTTGACTTTAAGACCTTTTGATTCCAGGTTATGCTTCTAGGTCAAGAATAGATTCAGCTATGAGAGTAAGATTATCAATATACAAGAGTTCCCATGGGCATCCCATTTTAAACTCTTCTGTTATACCCTGGAGGATGATAATAAACAGGTTATTTATATTGTTTTAAAAATGGACAAACACAGCCATACAAAAACAATAGTCTTATTAGTTTCACGCTTAAAAGAAAAAGGAAAATGGAAAGTTCATCAAGAGTAGAGGAAACACAAAGATAGTAGATGATATAAAAGGAGGGGGTCATGTGAATGCATGTGTGTTGTATTTAATTCATCTTTGTATGTATATGTGGCTGTATTAATATTGTAAATGTGTGTAGTTTGTCTTTGAGTATCAAATATAAAGTAAATTATATAAGGAAAAAAGCACAAACTAACTTCAAAAGGTGAAATAACTGGAGGAATTCAGGAGAGTCAATGGCCATCCAAAGAAGGTCAGTCTGATATAAAACCTGCGACTTTGTTTGCATCCAGTTCTATTTTGGGGTATTTGATGTTCAGAAAGCCTTTCTCCATTTAAAAAAAGCTTCATGCATAGGTGTCACTTGATATGTGACATTTTATGTGATGCATGACATTACTGGCCATAGGCAAGTCCCTAGCAGGACTATAGAGCCATGTCCATGATACTCATGCTTAAGTATCAAGTGATGGTATTACTCGAAGTAAAGTTGCAGCCATCATCATTATGTATATATATATCATCATTGTCATCATCATCATCGTTTAACGTCCATCTTCCACGCTTGCATGGGTTTGGACGGGAATTTTCCCACTTGAGGCAAGATTGGTTGTCTTGCTTGTATAGGACTGTCTGGCGGGTTTTCTACGGCTGGATGCCCTTCCTAACACCAACCACGTTTACATATATATATATGTATATGTTTATCCTGGGTTCAATCGGGGGTAACCATATATATATATATAAATATATATGTATGTATATATATATGGAGGCACGTGGCTTAGTGGTTAGAGCATTGGCCTTGCAATCGTAAGGTTGTGAGTTCAATTCTCAGACCGGGTGATGTGTTGTTTCCTTGAGCAAGAGACTTTATTTCACATTGCTCCAGTTTACTCAGCTGTAGAAATGAGATGATAGGGACTGGGGTCCCTATCATTCCACTGCAAAGTGGTCGTGGAGGTGCCACGGAAAAAAAGCACCCAGCACTCACTGTAAATGAGGTTGGTGTTAGGAAGGGCATCCAGCTGTAGAAATCAAGCCAGCATCAGTTCCCATCTCACCCTTGCAAGCAGGGCAAAAGTGGACGTTAAATGAAATGATGATGATGATGATGATATATATATTCTTGTACACTAAATATTAACCTTCTCTAATAATGCTGATAACCTTAACATCGAGCACCTACGCACCCGCTTTTGGCTTGTAACTGTAACTTTATATATATATATATATATATATATATGTGTGTGTGTGTATATATATTGATGATGAAAAAGGTGCAGAGCACTAGAAGTCAATGGAAACCGCGGAGTGGGGAGACCCAAGACCTGGGATGAGGTGATAAAAGCCGACCTTACCCAATTACACCTCTCAAAGGCGATGACACACAGTAATACACGCAGTAATACAGAATACCCAACCCCACCACGGGTACAAGTCGAAGCTGAAGCATATAGACAATATGCGCCCACACCCTCCCACTGCAAAGTGGTCGTGGAGGTGCAAAAAAGCACCCAGCCCACACTGCAAAGTGGATGCGGAGGCGCCATGGAAAAAAAGCACCCAGCACTCACTGTAAATGAGGTTGGTGTTAGGAAGAAATCAAGCCAGAATCAGTTCCCGTATGAGCAAGGCATGGTCAGCCGACCGGACACTGCCCACAACAGGACAACCCGTCTAACCCATGCTAGCGTGGAAGAACGGACGTAAAATGGTGATGATGATGATGATGATATATATATATATATATATATATATATGTATATATATAGTGAGAGAGAGAAAGAAGGGTATCAACATATAATATATTCCGGTATATACAGCACTGATTACCGGAGACCTCAGCAATCACAGTTACTGTAGTACTAAAAAAAAAATAGTTATTAAAAAAAACTCAATTGATTATTAGTATTGAATATAGTAGTAGAAATGTGTATGTGAGAGCCAAATGTAAATTACACACATCAATTGAAAAATGTTTTATACATTGAGTGAGTTTTTGTTAGTGATTAAATTACATATTTTTACTGGCTGATAGAATTGGTTGCTGACATAAGTAAATATAATATCAAACATACTCACATACATATATAGACTTACTTTAGTCTAGAAATAGCCGTCGAAACGGCTTGAGCTCTGCCGTCGGGGTCATACTTTCTCCTATTACCCACTCTACTACCCTAAATATTGAGTACTCTGGTGTGTTATGGTCCATCTGGTTCCTTACCACAACTCCTCCGTTATATATATATATATATATATATATATATATATATATATATATATATGTGTGTGTGTGTATGTTAGGTAATTCCAAAGGAAAAAAGAGTGCTCTATATATAGAACAGAGCTATTTAATTAGAAAGTGAACCACACAAAATACAACTACTCCATTTCCAAAGGTTTCTGGATTACAGACGATAATAATATACGTCTGGATCGGTCGTCAGACAGAGATGTTATGGATAAAAGATATGAAATGCGATTTAAAATCTGTTCATATTATTTATCACATTTCATATCTTTTATCTATAACATCTCTGTCTGTGATCCAGAAACCTTTGGTAATGGAGTAGTTATATTTTGTGTTGTTCACTTTCTAATTAAATATATATATGTATATGTACATATATATATATATATATATATATATGTACATACATATATATGTACATATATATATGTGTGTAAAAGGTAAAAAGAATAACAAACCAAACAACACAGTACATTGAGGAAATATATCAGTTTAACGCTTGAAATAGCAGGACAAGAGTCTTAACCTTTTCGACATTAGTCCTTCATCAGAAGATAGAATCAGTAATAGAAAATAAATAGAAATATAAAAAGACTGAAGAGGAAGGAACAGGGAAAAAAATTAGAAAAAAGTGTGGGGGGGGGGGGGGCCTACATATGTGCATATTGAACCAGCCATTTTGGAGAGACCTCGCAAATTTGTTGGTTTCCAAAATTGGATCTTCACCCAGAAACTGGATTTATACCTGGACTCTACCTAAACTTCCACCTGAATATTTTTTGGGATCAGTAGATTTTTTCTTTGCTTATATATATATATATATATATATATATTAATATATATATTATTAATGGTCAGTCCACTTCTACGAAATGTAATGTAAAAATACCATTTTCTTCTTGTCTCCCCATCCTTCGGTTCATCCATATATCTGTATAATCACCCAGAATCCAATCTTGCTTTCTCAATGCTATTCTATAATTCTGTCTGATTGTTCTAAATAATCTTGTGTGTTTTAGCATCCCAGTATATCGCTTATTACTGTTATATGCTTTATTTAAAACCTTCTCCTCGTTTTTCTAAAATAACAATCTCTCGTTTGTTTAATTTTGGCCGAAATTTTCCAGGATTCATAAAAATGGCCTCCCTTGTCCCCTCTTAATCTCTAACCCCCTCTTTATCACACACATGCCTGTTGGTCTCTCTCTCTCTCTCTCTCTCTCTTGATCACCCCCTACTCGCACCAAATATAAATAAACCTGTTACGAGGTACGAATCTCAGAATTTGTCAACTCTTATTAATGGTCAGTCCACTTCTACGAAATGTAATGTAAAAATACCATTTTCTTCTTGTCTCCCCATCCTTCGGTTCATTCATCCATATATCTGTATAATCGCCCAGAATCCAATCTTGCTTTCTCAATGCTATTCTATAATTCTGTCTGGTTGTTCTAAAAAATCTTGTGTATTTTAAAATCCCAGTATATCGCTTATTTCTGTTATATGCTTTATTTAAAACCTTCTCCTCACTAACTACCCCATACCCCTCCCCACTCTCCACCATTATTATTTGGACCAATCATAAGTCAGCGGCCTATGCTATCACTTCTCCTGGTTGCTTTTCGATATGATGGATGGACTAAGGAATTCTGGAGAGTCTGAAGAATCTGGACACTCATTGACAATGCCAAAAATAACGACAAATTCACCTCATGCTGCCGGACGAAAAGGCAAGGACTCCTCTTTGTTTCGGCTGCGGATGACCAACATAACCCCAACCCCATCCCCTTCACCCCTCCCCGCGCCCCACCGTTCCCACCCACCAAACGCAATCCAAAACTTCAGAATTGGAACCATGAATGTAGGCACCTTAAAAGGTTGCTCTAACGAGGTTGTAGAAATGTTTGAACGTGAGGAGGTTGATGTTTGCTGTATCCAAGAGGGGCGGGTCTGCTAGATTCATTGTGGGTAAAAAACGATGCTATAAGCTTTTCTGGGTGGGAAATGACAATGGGCTGGGTGGGGTAGGAATCATGTTAGCAGAAAAATGGGTGGATAAGATAATAGATGTAAATAGAGTGAACGACAGAATAATTAAAATAAGTTTTGTTCTAAATAGAACTACTGTGACAGTAATATCTGCGTACGCACCCCAACTCTGCCTGGCGCTATAAAAGACAGATTCTATGAGACACTGATGCTCACTACCTCCCAAATAACCGACAGCCACTATATAATTATTGCTGGCGACCTAAATGGTCACGTTGGACAACATTGTGACGGCTATGACGGAATCCATGGAGGCTATGGGTTTGGTACTAGAAATGAGGAAGGCTCCAGAATCCTGGAATTCTGTGATGCAAATAACCTAACTATCTGTAACACTAACTTCAAAAAATGAGACAATCACTTGATCACCTACAGATCAGGGGAACATACCAGCCAGGTAGATTATATCCTTACCAGAAGACATGACAGAGTGTCTGTTGTAAACACTAAATCCCTCCCCCATGAAGAATGCACCTCTCAACATAGACTCATAATTAGCGACCTCATAGTCAGGATGAGACTTACTTGACAACAGAAGAGGACTATCCTCAGGAGAAAAATATGGAAATTAAAGGACCCCACAGCCAATGGAACAGTGGGAATTCCTGAAAGCAAACCTGCTGATGGCGGCAGATGAAGTCTGTGGCTGGAGCAGGCCTATAGGCAGGAGGAGAGTAACGTGGTGGTGGAACAGTAAGGTGGAGGAGTCAATTAAGGTCAAAAAGCAGGCTTGGAAAGTATGGCGGGATGGGGGAAGTAGAGAAGACTATCAAGTGGCCAGGAGGAAAGCTAGGAGACAAGTGTACTTCGCAAAAAGGGAAGCAGAGGAAAGAAAGTTTAAGCATGTTCTACAACGCGAGGACCAAAAACGTGAGGTGTTCAGGATTGCTAGGCAATGTGTCAAGGAAAACCATGATATTGTCGGGGAGAAATGTGTCCTTAATGATGATGGTGTACTTGCCATCACTGACGCTGATAAGAAGGTAGCTTGGAAGTGTCACTACGAAAGGCTACTAAATGAGGAGAATAAATGGGAGAAAGACAGTCTCCCCCACATCGATCCAATAGAGGGACCAGCAGTGTTAGTCGAAGGTAGTATAATAAGTAAGGCGATCAAAGATATGAAGACGGTTAAGGCGACTGGGCCTTTGGAAATAGTTGCTGAAATGCTGAAAGCTTCTAGAACGGTGGGACACACTATGGTCACCCGGATAGTAAACCAAGTCATACAGAATGGGGTTGTTCCGAAGGACTGGCGTAGCAGCATCATCATTAACTGCTACAAGGGTAAAGACGATGCCCTAGATAGGGGTAACTATAGAGGCATTAAATTAATCGACCAGGTCATGAAGGTCACAGAAAAAGTAATAGCGCAACTAATCAGAGAACGAATTGATCTAGATGAAATGCAGTTCGGGTTTGTGTCAGGTAAAAGTACCACAGACGCTCTTTTCATTGTACGACAACTACAGGAGAAGTACCTAGCTAAAAGTAAACCCCTATACTTAGCTTTTGTCGACTTGGAGAACGCGTTTGACAGAGTCCCCCGTTCCATTACTATTTATTATTGCCCTTCAGGCTATAACAGAGGAGTTCAAGACCAGCGGCCCATGGGAACTCCTATACGCAGATAATCTAATGCTCATAGCTGAAGCAATGGCTGAACTAGAGAAGAAATTCCAAACAAGGAAGCATGGCCTAGAATCAAAAGGCCTTAAAATTAACCTGTCTAAGACTAAAGTTCTAGTTTGTAGGAAGGAAAATAGGGCACCGGTCCCATCTGGGAAATGTCCATGCTCAGTGTGTAGGAAAGGAGTAGGCAGAAACTCCATTTTATGTCCTAAATGCAAAGTATGGGTGCATAAAAGATGTAGTGGGATCACAGGTAAGCTAACTAAGAATATAGATTTTATATGTGACCGGTGCTCTGGTGCAATAAGTAGCAGCAAGTGCCCATAGAATACTAGCTCATTCCATTGCACAGATGGTTCTATAGAAATAGTGGACACCTTCCGTTACTTGGGTGACAAAATCAGCAGTGGTGGAGGGTGCTCTGAAAGTACAGTAACTAGAGTCAGAACTGGATGGAAAAAGTTCAGAGAGCTTATACCACTATTAGCTGCTAAAGGGTTCTGTCAAAAAATGAAAGGCAGGCTGTATGATGCCTGCATACGAACAGCAATGTTACATGGCAGTGAGACCTGGGCATTGTGTGCAGAGGATATACGCAGACTGGAGAGGAACGAAGTTTGCATGCTCCGCTGGATGTGTAATAGTAATATACGTGAACGGCAAAGCATAAACGAACTAAGGGAAAAATTATAAATAAGAGGGATCAGATGTTGTTTACTCGAGAGAAGACTACGTTGGTACGGTCATGTGATGCGCATGAAAGACGACAGCTGTATAAAAAAGTGCAGAGCAATAAAAATAGACGGTAGCCACGGAGTAGGCAGACCCAGAAAAACCTGGGACGACTTGATAAATTCCAACCTCACACACTTACACCTCTCCAAGACAATGTCACTGGACCGAGATCTTTGGCGCTACACAGTAATACAGAAGACCCACCTTACCTAAGTACAAAGTGAAACCTACTACAGTCGGTAGGCACCTCTAACAAAAATTCACCCCCGTCCCACTACTCCCCCCCATCCACACCACCCCTTTCAATGTAAAGTTATGTTGGTACCACAACATCCAGTCCGAAACAAATGAGGTCGTGTAGGTGTCACGACAAAAAGACACACAGTCCACGCTGTAATGTGGCCGTGTAGGTAACATGGTAAAAACCTCCCAGTCCAAACTGTAAACGTGGTTGGTGTTAGGAAGAGCATCCAGCCGTAGAAAACCTGCCAGGCAGTCCTATGCGAGCAAGACAACCACTCTTGCCTCAAGTGGGAAAACTCCCATCCAAACCCATGCAAGCGTGGAAGATGGACGTTAAATGATGATGATGATGATGATGATATATATATATATATATATATATATATACATATACACACATATATATGTATGTATATATATATATATTTAACGAAGGAATTGTGGTAAGGAACCAGATGGACCATAACGCACCAAAGTACTCAATACTTAGGGTAGTAGACTGGGTAATAGGAACAAGTATGACCCCGACGTCCAGAAATAGCCGTCGAAACGGCTTGAGCTCTGCCGTCGGGGTCATACTTGTTCCTATATATATATTTATATATATATGTATGTATATATATATATATATACATATTTATATATATATATATATATATATATATATATATGTAGATATATGATGATGATAATGATGATGATGATGATTTATATATATATATATTTATATGTAAATATATATATATATGACCAAAGATTAATATGGTTCGTTGATTATTCCACGAATACAATTTTACAATAGATTAGAAGCACTCGACAGCAACATTTTCCTGTAGTTTTTAATATTATTCAAAATATTAATAGATGAAAAATATTCTCATAATCAAAATATATATTTTATTATACATATTTCAATGGTACAATGGTGTTTAAGTACGTTTTCATCAGATAAAATATAAGATTGGATATGCGACATACTGCTACTATTGGAATTGAATAATCAAAACAGTAGCGGTATGTCGCTTATCTAATCTTATATTTTATCTGATGAAAACGTACTTAAACACCATTGTACCTTTGAAATATATATAATAAAATATATATTTTGATTATGAGAATATGTTTCATTTATTAATATTTTGAATAATATTATATATATATATGTATATATATATCATCATCATATGTATATATATATATATATATATATATATATATATATATATATATATATATATATATATATATATAAATCCTTCTTTAATACAGAAATGGCTTCTACAGGACTAGAACTGTTTCATTCATATGAAATCATCAGGTATGCTGAGTGACATAGTAAGTCATTTATATTTATAGGTTTAACTCGGGATCTCTATATATATGTGTGCATGTGTGTGTATATATATATACCCACCAGAGTACTTGATACTTGGGGTGGTAGAGTGGGTAATATGAAAAGATTCAGGACTCTGATGGCTGAGTTCTGGCTTATATATAGGTCAATACGCAATAAATATTTTTCATATCTAAACAAAACTTCCTCGTTTTTTCTATTATATGAAGGTGGCTGACCGAACTAGAAACTGCTAAATGTGTGGCCGCCTTCTTGTCTCTCTGCCTTTTCAGCCCCATGGATTATATTCCTTTGTTAAATTTCGAATACCTGATGATGTCACCAGATTCATACTGAACCCGGTCATTGAAATGTTCATAGTATAATAAAACTTTAAGGAATTACACCAGTACAGCCTCCTGTTATTTTATAATATATATATATATATATATATATATACATATATATACATATATATATACATATTAGAAAATAGAATAGCTTTCACCGTATTTTTCGACTAAAGAAATTTTAGTCTGATAATGGGGCTTAGAACACTCAGATAAATGGAAAAAGATGAGTATTGACGTACATGGGAGTCGAACCCACATCTGTGGTTATCCAGACCATTGTGCTACCATTTACACCAACACAACATACTTACTTGTCATATATACATATATATATACATATAAACTATACATATATATATACACACATATACACATTCACACACATACATCTCTTTTACATGTTCCAGCCATCTGGCTGAGGCCATGCTGAGGCCTATATAAAATATTAGATAAGGTGTGGGTAAAAACCAGGTAGACCATAACCCACTAGAGTACTTGAGATTTGGGGTGGAAGAGTGGGTAATATGAAAAGATTCAGGACCCAACAGCAGAGCTCCGGCCTATATATATATATATATATATAAGCAAAAGGGATATTCAATTTGTTGGTAATCCAACAAATATAAATGTTTATAACTGATTCAGAGCACTTGACAAGTTTTCTGGAGTATAATATTCAATGATATTAAATAAATGGAAACTATATTTATAAAATCATATTTATTCTATTATATATATTTCAAGGGTACCAAAACTTTGGTACGCTCTCATCAGATAAAATACATATTTGTTTTATAAATTTTGACATAACCAAGAAAAGATACCTTAACGGTTCAAGTTTTTCTTGGAAAGTTTAACTTGAACCGTTAAGGTATCTTTTCTTGGTTATGTCAAAATTTATAAAACAAATATGTATTTTATCTGATGAGAGCGTACCAAAGTTTTGGTACCCTTGAAATATATATAATAGAATAAATATGATTTTATAAATATAGTTTCCATTTATTTAATATCATTGTATATATATATATATAAACATATACATATATGTATACACACACATATATAATGATATATTTATACATACATAAATATACATAGATATACATATATAAAAAGTATATATATGCTTATGCACATACCTACACAAGCATAACACTCAGTCACAAATATAAAGAGTATTTTACAGATTTTAATCTGTTATTGAGATAAGTCTTTGAATCAAAAGAGGATTAACTCAGTAAATAACTAATTTACTATCACATAAATATTTAGACATGTACACACAGTCAAATGAATATACACACACACTCATACATAGTCAAATATACATAGTCACTCACATATATTTACACATGCACCATCCCACACATAGCCAAATAAACATACACACATACACGTAAATATTTACACATGTACTCCACCCCCAGCCCCACAGACACATGGTCTCTCTCTCTCACACACATATGTGTATAGTAGACAAGTTGAAGTGTGCTGTGTACAAGAAGTGAGATAGAGAAGTGCATCAAGCAGACACCTCACAGGCAAACAGTTTAGATATAAGCTCTTCTAGGTAGAACGTGGTGATGAGCAAGGTAGAATAGGTATATTACTAGCTGAGAAGTGGAGAGGTAAAGTAATTGAGGTAGTTAGAGTAAATAAGAGAATTATCAAGCTCTGAATAGTCAAATGGAGATTGACAACAGTTATTTCCATGTATGCACCATAATTAAAACTGAGTAAAGAACTGAAAGGCCACTTCTATGAGGAACTCTTACAGACAATTTCAGTAACAGATGACAGAGACTTCATAATTCTAGCTGGTGATATCAATGGACATGTTGGTCAACACCAGGACAGCTACTTTGTAGAACACAGTGGATATGGATATGGCTTGAGAAATGAAGAGGGATCAAGGCTTCTAGAATTCAGAGAAGCAAATTACCTAACCATTTACAACACTAACTTCACGAAACCAGCTATCCACCCAATCAGATGAACACACAAGTCAGATTGACTTCTTGTTTATTAGAAAACTGGATAGGCAAATGGTTGTAAATACTAAGTCTTTTCTAGGAGAAAAATGTACCAACTAACATAAACTTGTTATTAGTGATACCAGAACATTCAAGAGAAGGAGGGAATGGAAACTAAAAGACATCACTGTTAAATAGAAGTTCAGGAAAGCTCTATATGATGTGAATGATAAAAGGGAGAAGGAGATAGATAAATATGACATAGAAAATGTCAACTTGCTTCATGTAACTGATGTGATCTGTGGCTGGAGAGACAGTATGGTAGATAGAGTCAGTAAAGTTAAGAGACAGGCATGGAGAAACTGGAAAAATGGGGGCAGCAAAAATAAATTCTAAGTAGCTAAAAGTGAAGCTAAACGACAGGTTTATTTAACACATAGATGTATATATATATATATATATGTATGTATATATATATATATGTGTATATATACACCAACACCACCCTTTCTCTGTAAAGTTAGTACCACAACATCCAGTCCAAATAAATGAGACAATGAGATCGAGATTGTGTAGGTGTCACGAGAAAACACACAGTCCACACTGTAATGTGGCCGTATAGGTAACATGGTAAAAAGTTCCCAGTTCCACACTGTAAATGTGGTTGGTGTTAGGAAGGGCATCCAGCCGTAGAAAACCTGCCAGATAGTTCTATATGAGTGAGACACGATCACCCGACCAACCTTGCTTCAACTGGGACAATTCCCGTCTAACCCATGCTAGCGTGGAAGATGGACGTTAAACGAAGATGATGATGATGATAGATGGGAGAAGTGCAGGGAACTACTATTTAGCATGGGATGGAAGAAGTTCAGGGAACTACTACCACTGCTAGCTGCAAAAGGCTTCTCCCTCAAAATGAAAGGCAGACTGTATGATGTGTGTATCCGAACAGCAATGTTACATGGTAGTGAGACCTGGGAACTGAAGGTGGAAACTTACGTAGATTAGAAAGAAACGAAGCCTGCATGTTCCGATGGATGTGTAACAGTAATATACGCGAACTGCAAAGCATAAATGAATTGAGAGAGAGACTGAGCATAAGAGGAATCAAATGCTGTGTGCAGGAGAGGCGGTTGCGCTGGTATGGACATGTGATGCATATGAAGGATGACAGCTGCATAAAAAGGTGCAGAGCACTAGAAGTCAATGGAAACCGCGGAGTGGGGAGACCCAAGATGACCTGGGATGAGGTGATAAAAGCCGACCTTACCCAATTACACCTCTCAAAGGCGATGACTCACGACTGTGACCTCTGGCGTCACGCAGTAATACAGAGTACCCGACCTCCCATGGATACAAGCTGAAGCATATAGACAATATGCCCCACACCCCCCACCGCAAAGTGGTCGTGGAGGTGCCACGGCAAAAAAGCACCCAGCCTATACTGTAAAGTGGACGTGTAGGCGCCACGGAAAAAAGCACCCAGCACTCACTGTAAATGATGTTGGTGTTAGGAAGGGCATCCAGCTGTAGAAATCAAGCCAAATCAGTTCCTGTATGAGCAAGGCATGGTCAGCCGACCAGACACTGCCCACAACAGGACAACCCATCTAACCCATGCTAGCGTGGAAGAACGGACGTAAAACGGTGATGATGATGATGATGATGATGATAGAGTAGCAGAAAGCTTCTTGATAATGTGCTAATGTGGAGATGAGTGGCATGAGCTGTTCCTTATTGGGATGCAACAAGTCTGTGTGAATCTAGATGTCGTTGAGAAGTGTGTATGGAATGACACAGATACACTTAGGTTGATGAATAAGGAAAATGAGTGGAAGGAAAAGGGAATACTCCAAGTAAACTCCACAGAGGGGTCAGCTATTGAAATAGACATTTATAGTGTGGTCAAAGAAGCAATCAGGAAGATAAAAAATAGTAAAACTGCTCGAACGTCAGACAGTTTCTGAGATGCTGAAATGATCTGGGGAAATCAGAGTTGAGCTAGTCACTCACATAGTCAATCAGATAATACATGATGGTGCCATAACCAATGGCTGACATAGCAGTATACTCGTTAATTATTACAAGGGAAAAGGGGATGTTCTAGAAAGGAGTACCTACAGAGACATAAAACTGAAGGATCAAGTGATGAAAGTGACTGAAAGAGTTTTAGTACAATTAATTAGGGAAATAGGATTCCCCCAAAGGCTCATTGGAGGAATGTTACTCGATAGAGAGTGTAGATTGGAGATCAGAGAGTTGCTCCAGGTAGAGCCACCACTTCTCAGAATTGAGAGATCATAGATCTGATAATATGGGCATTTGGTTAGAATATCTAAGGAAGGAGGCACATGGCTTAGTGGTTAGAACATTGGCCTTGCAATCGAAAGGCAATTCTCAGACTGGGTGATGTGTTGTTTCCTTGAGCAAGACACTTTATTTCACATTGCTCCAGTTTACTCAGCTGTAGAAATGAGATGATAGGGACTGGAGTCCCTATCATTCCACTGCAAAGTGGTCATGTAGGTGCCACGGCAAAAAAGCACCCAGCACTCACTGTAAATGAGGTTGGTGTTAGGAAGGGCATCCAGCTGTAGAAATCAAGCCAGAATCAGTTCCCGTCCCACCCTTGCAAGCAGGGAAAAGCGGACGTAAAATGAAATGATGATGATCATGATGATGATGAAGGAAAGAATCACTGGACAGATTTTACAGGCAATACCAGCCAGCAGGAGACATCGAGTAAGATGGTTGGATAAAATTCATGAGTTTGGCTGGTCTCACTTGGGATCTAACTGGATCAATTGGAGATGGTTACCTCTGACAGGAACTGCTGGAAGGCATGCTCGAGGGCTCTGACCCCCACGACACTCACAGGAATAAGTGAACAAAGAAGAAGAAAAAGAAGAGTAAAATTAGACGAGATGTTATTTGGTTTTGTGTCAGGAAGGAGCACCACAGATGCCCTATTTGTAAAACAACTACAGGAGAATTTCTAATTAAGTGTAAGCCACAATACCAAACTTTTGTTGATCTGAAAAAGGCCTTTGACAAACTTCCACAATCTGTTATCTGGTAGTCCTTAAGGAAACTAGGTGTAGATGAGTGGCTCATGAGAGCAGTGTAAACCATGTACAGAGGAGTACAGTAAGGTGAGAGTAGGTTATGAATATAGTGAAGAATTCAATGTGAAGGTAGGTGAAGGTAGGTGTTCATAAAGTTTCTGTCCTTAGCTTCCTCCTGTTTATTATAGTTCTCCAGGCCATATCAGAAGAATTTAAGACTGGCTGTCCATGGAAACCTGTATGTTGATCACCTGGTTCTTAGTTGGAAAGTGGACAAAACTCTGATCTCTTCAGAGAAGTAGTCGTGTTGAATATGTTGAAAATAAGTAGATAGGAACTTTATATGATGTACTCGATATAAGGTATAAGAGGGGTGGTGGGATAGTACATAGACTAACAGAAGAGATAGACTTTTTATGTAACAGATGTGCAGGAATAATGTGTAGTGAAATAAACATTTTTCAACCCTGCGAGGTACCATAGAAGTAGTTGATAGCTTCTGTTACTTAAGTACTTTATCAGCAGTGGCGGGGGCTGCTCTGACAGTGTAGTAGCTAGAATAAGAATAGGTTGGAAAATATTTCCTCTGATGACAACAAAGGGATTTTCTCTACAATTGAAGGGTAGATTGTATGATGCCTGTGTAAGAAGTGTCATGTTGCATGACAGGGAGACATGGGGGGTAGATGCAGAGGATATACAGAGGCTGGAGAGAAATGAATTGGATGTGTAATGTTAATGTGTATGAATGATGGGGCATGGATGAACAGAGAAAAGCTGGGTATAAGAGGAATCAGAGGTAGTCTGCAAGAGAGATACTGCACTGGTAGAGACATGTGATGTGTATGGATGAGGAATGCTGAGTGAACAGTGCCAGATGATTACCAGTGGAAGGAAGCTACAGTATATACAGACGGATTCCACAGTGAAATAAAGTATTCAATATATTAGTAGAGAAGGTACATGTTTATATTGTCTTCTTTTTTGCAAAGTACATTTAATTTTCTGATACCCAGCTTTCCTCTGTCATTCATGCATATTAACATTACACACCCTTATCGCTAGAAAAGCTGTTAACACAGCCAAATGTTGTCAATGACAGTAATGGGCAAAATGTCTCAGAGGACAAAAACCAGCGGCCAGTGATCAGCAGAGCGACAATCCATATTTCATCTGACTGTCACTTACCTCATAGATTGTCTCTCTGCCAACTGCTGCCTGCTAGTTTCTGTCCTCTCAGGCATTTTTGCTGTCATTCACAGCTTTTGGCTCTTTTAACAGCTTTTCTAGTGATGATTTCCTAATTTTTCTATGAATTTAAATATACTCTCACTTCATCAGAAATAACAATGTTTATTCCTTTAATTATATCCATTATTTTTAATACTTGTTAAGATTCGAAGGCATAACTTAGGTCGATGAATTTCTGCCCACTTACTTAAGAATATATAAATCTCAAATGGTTTTTTAATTGATTATGCTCCAAACATTGTAGCTTTGTTTCAGCTTTGTAACTGAAAATGTTGGTCTAGTTAGTAATAAGATCATTGAAATTAGCTCAGGTTCAATTGTATGAGCCCAGGAAAACAAACAAGCTTTCATTTGTCTTTCTAATAATGTGACTCAGACAAACAAACTTCTGCTCAAAATATTAAGAATTGCATATGATTTTAATTCATTATTTTTAACAAAGGGCGGTAGATTGGCAGTATCGGTAGAGGGTTAGACGCCATGCTTTCCAGCATAGTTACGTCCATTTACGATCTGAGTTCAAATCCCGCTGAGTTTGACTTTGCCTTTCATCCTTACGGGGTCGATAAAATAAAGTACCAGTAATGCACTGGGTAATTGCTGGCCTTGTGCCTAAAGTAGAAACAATTATTTTTAACAAATATATCTTTTACAACTTCATAACTTAAGCACATGTTCATTTCAAATTAAATGCTATGAACAGATTGATTGGTTATGCACAACATAACTAATTTACATTTTTTTTATAGAAAGCAGAAGTCTTTTAGAGCATTTAATGACGTGTTAATAAATATTTTATATTTTTATCTTTAAATATACTAATGTAATGCCTGTTTTGTGTAAATGCATTGTTGATTCTACTATAAGAAAGCTATTCAAAGGATTGTAATAAAGAAATGCATTGAAAATTATAGAAGAAAGAAATCTTGTGTCTTTTGTATTAATCACCACCTCACTAAATAATTATAGTTTAGTTCAACATATTTTTGCATGACAAATTTAAATAACTATAGTTTAGTGCCTACCCCCACCCCGTGATTTTGTGTCCTCACAAATTTCTTAATAATGTATATTTTGCAGAAACACATTTTCAAAGACGATGAAAATATTTTTTTGTTTGCAGTTCCAATAGAAAAACTACAACATTATTCTGATTGATATTCATTATCAACATGAAATCGAAAGGTGTAATAAAAAGTTTCCAACTTTACATTTAGTTTAATTAAAGCAACAGATAGGAAATATACAGCCATGAAAGCATTAACAGAAGTATGCAATAATGACAGTAATGAAAGAAATATATCAGTATAATCATCATGTACATCTTTGAAAACATATCTCTGCAAAATATTAAGAAAGTTAATTGAATAGTGGTGGCATAAACTGCAGTTATGTTCTCTAAGTCACATAAGATAATCCAGATATTCAAAAATATTTAAATCAATTGTTAAAAATCCTTTGAAGAAATTGTCTTCTGATTCAGTTAAATGCAAAACTAGTTGTTGTCAATTCTCCAAACTCCAGAGTGGCAGCAGCTATATATAAAAAAAAAGTAATTGCATGTGCATGCACACATATTTCTTAAATTGCAGTTAGACTTCTTTTGAATATGATACTGTAAATTGTACATTTACTTTGTTTTGTAAAATAAACTATGCTAAGCCATATACAGTATAGTTCAAGAATAAACAAGACAAACACAGAGGTGCAAAAACACAAAGTCTTATTAGTTTCACGCTTAGGCAGCACCATCATTTTACATCTGCTTTACCATGCTAGCATGGGTTGGATAAGTTTTTTTCAAACAAAGTGTCTCACCATTATTATTCGCGCGTTTTTGTTATCTCATTCACGAGGTTCAGTTTCTTGAGATCACATTTTACCCCTTCTCTTTAACACATCATCTTGAACTGCTTATCACATCTTTACCCGACTGATATCTATCTCTCTATAATATTACATGTCTCTCTCTCTCTCTCTATCTATCTATATATATATATATTAAGTGTTTCCGTAGGAAAGGTAAAGGACGATTTCAGACGTCTGTGTTGAGCTAGTCTGCCTTCGTGAAACCTTTGGTAAATGGAATAATTGTCTTATGTTGTTTATTAGATAACAATATATATATATATATATATTATAACTAGCTATCTGTCTTTTAATTTTTTTATTTAATTTTTCTCTTTTCTAGTGTTTTTATTTATTTGATTATTTTTATCTTTTATTGAATTGAAATCTTCTTATCAAATATGTTATTTCCATGACGCATTTTAATTTCACTATCAGTTAAAAACCCTTTTTAAATGTACTAAACCTCTGTAGATTTTCGCAATTGATCTCTCTAACCCATAAAACATGTTTATTTAAAAAATCATTTAAGACGTTTCTTTCAATTTTTCCAGGATGCTCAAAGGACAACAAATGAAAATAAGGGATATTTATTTCTAGTAAAAACACATCTTATAGGTCAAATATTTGAGATAGTGTGATGTCAAACTCTACTTCATCTCAAATATTTGAGATGGTGGAAATTCCGACTCTACTTCAAGTCAAATATTTGAGGTAGTGTGATATCAAACTCTACTTCAAGTCAAATATTTGAGGTAGTGTGATATCAAACTCTACTTCAAGTCAAATATTTGAGGTAGTGTGATATCAAACTCTACTTCAAGTCAAATATTTGAGGTAGTGTGATATCAAACTCTATTTCATCTCAAATATTTGAGGTGGTGTGATGTCAAACTCTACTTCATGATACTCAAACACTATTAGTAACATGGACTGACAAGTGTTATATAACCGTAAAAATATATAAAAATCTCTATATGCAATATATTGAGTGTTCTTCACTTTGACACATGTAAATTCTTGGATATCCATCCTTTTTAGACATTCTTTTACAACACAGACGACAGTGACAGTAGTATTCAAGGTGGGATCTGGCAAAGGTAGAGAGAGAAGGATAATGGCATGAATATCTCCTGACTAGAAAGTTCTAAGAATCCAGGAACACACACTGCGTGAAGACGCATGGCTTAGTGGTTAGAGCATTGGGCTTGCAATTGAAAGGTCGTGAGTTCAATTCACGGACCGAGTGAAGTGTTGTTTCCTTGAGCAAGACACTTTATTTCATGTTGCTCCAGTTAACTCAGCTGTAGAAATAAGATGATAGGACTGGGGTCCATATCATTAAATCACCTAAGACACCTCCAGCGAGATATACCTTGGAGGAGGCCAGCTAAACCTGCATAGGTGTGAGCTGTCACACACACACACACACACATACACTGTGGGCCATGTCAACTTTGATGTTTATATGAATATTCCATCATATGTTGTTATCAAGAATTATTCCCAGGTCTATGGAGATTCATCTGAGGGAAGAGAATATGGTAACTAAACTGCATTCTATTTTCCAAAGTGAATTAGCTGAAATTTATCCTCATTTAGTATCAGGCGTGTGTATATATATATATATATACATACACACACACACACATATATATTTATACATATATATATACACATACATATGGAGGCATATGGCTTAGTGGTTAGAGCATTGGCCTTGCAATCGAAAGGTTGTGAGTTCAATTCTCAGACCAGGTGATGTGTTGTTTCCTTGAGCAAGACACTTTATTTCACATTGCTTCAGTTTACTCAGCTGTAGAAATGAGATGATAGGGACTGAGGTCCATATCATTCCACTGTAAAGTGGTCGTGGAAGTGCCATGGCAAAAAAGCACCCAGCGCTCACTGTAAATGAGGTTGGTGTTAGGAAGAGCATCCAGCTGTAGAAATCAAGCCAGAATCAGTTCCCATCCCACCCTTGCAAGCAGGGAAAAGCGGACGTAAAATGATGATGAATGATGATGATGATGATACATATATATTGCGTTCGGATCTAGCTGTTGAAACAGCCAGAGCTCAGCCGTCGGGGTCCTGAGTCATTCCTATTACATTGTTGAAGATCAAGCCAATCATCTGTGAAACATATGTAATGGTCAACATACAATAAAACCATTTTAAAGTGAAGCTGTTATATTATCGTTCATGATGTACATTATATCAGTCTTGGATACACAAGAGATGTAGTGAGATATCAGGTAGACTAACTTGCTTGCTATTTAGGTGACTTAATCAGCATAGAAGCGATAATGAGGATAGGATGGAAGAAGTTTAGAGAGCTTACTTCCACTGTTGACAAATTTATATATATGTATGTATATATATATATGTATGTACATATATATATGTATGTATATGTATATATATATACACATACATATATATGTATATGTATATCATCATCATCATCCAGTTTTTGATTATGGGTTCTGCCTGACAGCACTCCTTAGCATCCCACTCCATGTGTTTCTGTTTGCTGGTCTCACTAGGGCCAGAACAAGCCTAGCTTGATCCTGACAGACATCCTCCATCTAAGTCCTTTTTGGTCTTCCTGGGCCTCTTCTGCCTCCTGGATAGATTTTCATCACTTTGCTGATCAAGCTCACTCTGCACACAACATGGCCGTCTCAGCACATGTGTCTCTTGTGAAGCATATCCTCGAGGTTGTCAATGTTTAGTCTTTTCAGGAGCTTGGTTGAGCTGGCATCATCCTCAGTGGTCACACCACACATCCAGCAAATCATAGCTCTGTCATTTCTTCTGAGTCAATTCAGACAGTTGGATAACATGGACCAGGCCTCGCTAGCATGAAGTAACATGCTTCTCACAGAGGCGTTGTAAATCCGCCCCTTGGTGACTAATGGCAGCCAGCGTGTCTCAAGGATTGGGTGAAGCTGTCTAAACTTGTTCCATGATGGCAGCAAGCTTGGCTCCACCTCCAGCTGACATGTCACTCAGGTAGCAGAAAGATGTCACCACTTCCAGCTTGTCCTCATCAACAGGCACTTCTGTGAAAGGCCAATCGTCAATATATATATGTATGCATGTATATAATATATACGAGCGAGGCACGGTCACCCGACCAATCTTGCCTAAGTGGGACAATCTTGTGTAAACCCATGCTAGCATGAAAGATAGACGTTAAACGATGATGATGATGATGATATATATATATATGTGCATGTGTATATATATATGCATGTATATACATATGCATGTATATACATATACATGCATATATATATATATGCATGTATATATATATATATATATATATATATGCATGCATATATATATATACATGCATATATATATATAAATATATATATATATATAATCATCATCGTTTATCGGCCATCTTCCACGCTAGCATGGGTCTGGACGGGAATTGTTCCACTTGAGGCAAGAGTCTTGCTTGGAACTGTCTGGCGGGTTTTCTACGCCTGGATGCCCTTCCTAACACCAACCACGTTTACAGTGTGGACTGGGAGGTTTTTACCGTGTTATCTACACGGCCACATTACAGCATATATATAAATATATATATATATATATATATGTATATATATATATATATGCATGTATATATATATATGTATATATATAAATATATATATATATATTGTTATACTTTGGGAGGGTCATGTTGCCAATAAGAAACACACGCACCAGTTGCTTTCACTTCAATTTATTATATATTTATAAATTTATAAATTTACAAATCTACAAACTTATAAATTTCTGGTTGGTTGGTTGGTTCCACAACCAGATAGTTGTTTATATATAGTCATAGTCCTTTCGTCACACATTCTGTGACCTCTTCAGTGACTGGGGATTCCTTTCTTTGTTTCTGTGCCTTTCCTTTCTTGTCCTACGCCATTTTGTTTCTGTGTGTGTGTGTTATGTGCTCAGTTTGTGCATGCGCCACATCCGGGTGTCTGTGTGTGTTTGTGTTCATTTATCTATTTGTTTATTTATTTATTTATTTATTTACATGTTGTTGGTTGGTTGTTTGTTCTATGTGTGTGTGTGTTTTCATTTTGTCCTTAATTGTAAGTTGTGATGTTGCTGTTCCACTCATATTTTCTATTTAATTTTGGTTGTAATTCTTTTATGCTTACTGCCTCTGTAATTTGCCTAAACATTGCATCTTTTCTGTGTGTGGATTCTATTTTTATTTCTATGTTCTCTAATTTACCCTTGTGCTCTATCTTAGCATGTTGGTAGAGCACAGATGATTCTTTAACTTACAGATGATTCTTTAACTTACAATTAAGGACAAAATGAAAACACACACACACATCATGTAATTGTTTTCATCATGTAATTGTTTTCAACATGTATCTGTATATTATATGACCCTCTCCCTTTCAGGTTTGATTTTAGTTCAATATTTTTCATATTATACATGAGGAAACACAGTATATAATTATATATATACATACACACACACATATATATATATATATACACACACATACATAACATACATATTTATACACACAGATCCACATATGTATATGTACACATACATATGTGTATATATATATATATAGTGGTAAGAAACTCTCAGGAGAGCTGGACAGCAGAAGGTCTTCAGAGAAGAAACCCTCCTCAAGCAAGTGTTTTGGCCCGTTACTTCTTACACTCTAAGGAGGCCAGGCCGCATTCAGGTCATGACTCCTGGGTGCCCTTCTGCTGACATTTAACTATTCGGATATCGGAGACATGCTGTATATTTAAACCATATGGAGATATAACTGACAGGATCTAGCTGGAACACCTCTCCGTTGCCTCTGCTTTCAAACTTATATTTAAATGCTTTCTTGAATTGGAAAAATATGATTGGTAATCATGGTAGCGGTGAAATGTCAGCATTGGTGGCGTCGTTGCCAACACTACCGGCCATGACTAACTCAGAGTTACTTCCCTTAGCATGCACTAAACTACAAATATGATACCTCTTGTGTGCTATGGAGGTCGTTTTTGTTCTTTCTCGACCAGATCTAGGTGGAACTCCTTTCTGCTGCCTCTGATATTGTCTTTAAGGCTTTGGTCCTCATCTTCCCAGAGACTGAACGTCGTTGCATAAGATTGTAAACAGAGTGGCCCACAAAACCTCTGGCTCCAACTTTGACTCAGATGTCGGCTTCCCCTAAGCCGTTGGCCAAACTGGAGTATTTTTTGGTTGTGAATATGTGTGCTTCTTCGAATCTACTTTCAAAGTAAGTTCAATCAAAATCAGCTGTTTTGATGAACTGGAATGGAGTATGATATCTAGCCTTGAACTACTCTTTCTGATGATTTCTGGTTGTATTGCTGCTCCTGGGAGGTCTGCTGTACACTCCCAGTCTTCTGTACTACACAGAAGACTTGATGCCTCCTGTCATATAGACTGTTGCTGGAGATTCTCGTACTACAGGTTTTACTTGTACTCATACATAAGTGTGTGTGTGTGTATATATATATATATATATATATATATATATATATATACATAGATACATACACTATATATACATACATCTCTATGCTGGCTACCCTATTACTCGTCTTGGAGCTATTGAAGAGATAAGACACTTTCTTCTTATCTGCTAAAATGTGCCACTAGAGTTGATTCGGTTTCATTCCAGCCACCCATCCATACAAATTTATGAAGGTATCTTAACTCTTATGACATTATTATTATTAATATTACTGCTGTTTTCTGGTGTGTATTATTTCGGATTTACCCTGTTTTTCTGTCGTATTATTTCGGATTTACCATGCAGTCTTGAAGGCGACCCTCAGTGCCCCCCCCCCTCTCTATATTTCTCTCTATGCTGGCTACCCTAGCACTCGTCTTGGAGCTCACAATTTCCCTCCCACCCCCTCACACCGCCATAGCCTATTCGGCCAATCAAACCCCAGCATGCCATTCCTACGGCTGCTGCTGCTACTACTACTACTACTACCTAACTAACTCTCTCCTCCCCTGTCGCAGCCCAACACACCCTGCCATTATCCCACCACCACTGTTCTTCTAGCCTTCAATTTTCCCACCGTTATGGATGGATGAGCTGAGAATAAATTTGAGCAACTCTGAATCAATAGATGAAATATGAATCTGCGAGCTACCAAGCACCCACGTGAAGCGCTAACCCAGAGACCCTTCCCTACGAGTGTCGACAAATGCCCAAAACTCCAAGTTGGTACCATCCATGTAGGCTCAATGAAAGGAAGAGCAGGAGAAATCGTAGAAATGCTAGAGCGAAAGGATATTGATGTATGCTGTGTGCAAGAGACTAGATGGAGAGGAGAGTCTGCCAGAGTCCTCGTAGGAAAAAGTCGGTGCTACAAATTTTTCTGGGTGGGAAATGACGATGGGATGGGTGGTGTAGGTATACTACTAGCTGACAAGTGGGTAGATAAAGTAATCTCAGTGTACAGGGTAAATGCAAGAATCATTAAACTCAGACTAGTCCTGAATAAAACAGTTACCACAATAATATCAGCTTACGCACCCCAATCGGGGCTGTCAGACGAACTTACTACTGCTCTAACAGACGACAATGACTTCCTAATCATTGCAGGAGATTTTAACGGACACGTAGGTAAACACTGCGACGGCTTCAATAGAGTACATGGAGGCCATGGGGTTGGCACAAGGAATGAGGAAGGATTCAGACTTCTAGAATTCTGCGACGCCAATGACATGTCGATATGTAACACAAACTTTAAAAAACCCGACAACCACCTGATCACCTATAGATCAGGGGAGCATTCTAGTCAGTTAGATTTTATCCTCATCAGAGGGCGTAACAGATGGACGGTCGTAAACACAAAAGCCTTCCCTAGTGAGGAATGTACATCCCAACATAGCTTAGTTGTCAGCAACCTCACGGTCAGAACTAGACGAACCCGGAAACAGAGGCCAACCTGGAGAAGAAAGATCTGGAAGCTGAAAGTCCCCTCAACCAGTAACAGATTTAAAGATATTTTACTCAATGCCTACGACAGTAAAGAAGAACAGATAGAGACATTTAATGTAGAAGAGAACTGGGAGTTCCTAAAAAATAATTTACTAGAGGCGACGGATGAGGTCTGTGGCTGGAGTAAGACCTCAAGCAGGAGGAGAGTGACTTGGGGGTGGAATAATAAGGTAGATGAAGCAGTTAAGGCCAAGAGACAGGCATGGAAAGAATGGAAGAACGGGGGGAGCAGGGTACATTACATAGAGACCAAGAGGGAAGCTAGGCGACAAGTATACTTAGCTAGGAGGGAAGCAGAGGATAGAAAATTTAAGCATGTTTTGCAATGTGAGGACCAGAAACAGGAGGTATTCAAGATTGCGAGGCAGTGTGTCAGAGATAGTTGTGATGTCATTGGAGAGAAGTGTATCCGGAATGATAAAGGTGAGCTTGCCCTCACAAGTGCTGAGAAGAAAGATGCATGGAAGAGTCATTATGATAGATTACTAAATGAGGAGAATGCATGGGAAGAAGAGACCCTATAGAGGGACCAGCAATACAAGTCAGCAGCAGCGTAGTAAGTAAGGCAATCAAAGATATGAAGATGGGGAAGGCAACCGTTCCATCGGGTATAGCTGCCGAGATGCTCAAGGCATCTGGGTCTATAGGTCACACTATAACCACACCTATCGTTAACCAGGTAATACTAGAAGGTGCCATACCAAAAGATTGGTGCAGTAGCATCATTGTCAACTGCTACAAAGGTAAAGGCGATGCACTAGATAGAGGAAACTATAGAGGTATAAAGTTGATGGACCAGGTCATGAAAGTAACAGAAAGAGTTATAGCACAGCTGATTAGGGAGCGGGTGAAAATAGACGAGATGCAATTTGGGTTTGTACGAGGAAGAGGCACCACTGATGCCCTCTTCCTTGTGAGGCAATTACAGGAAAAGTACCTAGCTAAAAGTAAGCCACTCTACTTGGCATTTGTTGACCTTGACAAAGCCTTTGACAGAGTTCCACGTGCTGTAATCTGGTGGGCTCTTAGAAAACTAGGAGTAGATGAATGGCTTGTGAAAGCGGTACAAGCCATGTATAGGGGAGCAGTCAGCAAAGTTAGGATTAGCAATGAGTATAGCGAGGAATTTAGCGTACAGGTTGGGGTCCACCAGGGCTCTGTTCTTAGCCCTCTCCTGTTCATCATAGTCCTGCAGGCAATAACGGAGGAGTTTAAGACCGGATGCCCATGGGAACTCCTGTATGCTGATGACCTCGCACTCATAGCTGAATCTATGGTAGAACTAGAGAATAAATTCCAAACTTGGAAGCAGGGACTAGAAAGAAAGGGTCTCAAAGTCAACATGACAAAGACTAAGGTCCTTGTAAGTAGACGAGAAAACAGAACCCAGATCCCCTCAGGGAAATGGCCTTGCTCAGTATGTAGGAAAGGTATAGGTAGGAACTCCATTCTCTGCTCCAAATGCAAACAATGGGTACACAAGAGATGTAGCGGGATCTCAGGAAGCTTAATAAAGAATGTAGGATTCACATGCAGCAGCTGTGCTGAGACAACAAGCAGCAAACAGCCACAGGAAACAAGTACCACCAATCTCTGGGAGGGCCCTGTAGAAACAGTAGACAGCTTCTGCTACCTAGGTGACCGAATTAGCAGCGGAGGTGGGTGTTCAGAAAGTACAATAATTAGGGTAAGAACGGGATGGAAGAAGTTTAGGGAACTACTACCACTGCTAGCTGCAAAAGGCTTCTCCCTCAGAATGAAAGGCAGACTGTATGATGCGTGTATCCGAACAGCGATGTTGCATGGTAATGAGACCTGGGCGCTGAAGGTGGAAGACTTACGTAGATTAGAGAGAAACGAAGCCTGCATGCTCCGATGGATGTGTAACAGTAATATACGTGAACAACAAAGCATAAATGAATTGAGAGAGAGACTGAGCATAAGAGGAATCAAATGCTGTGTGCAGGAGAGGCGGTTGCGCTGGTATGGACATGTGATGCGTATGAAGGATGACAGCTGCATAAAAAGGTGCAGAGCACTAGAAGTTGATGGAAACCGCGGAGTGGGGAGACCCAAGATGACCTGGGATGAGGTGATAAAAGCCGACCTTACCCAATTACACCTCTCAAAGACAATGACACACGACCGTGACTTCTGGCGTCACGCAGTAATACAGAGTACCCGACCTCCCATGGGTACAAGCTGAAGCATATAGACAATATGTATACGGGGCAACACGATAGGCCCCTACATACCACTGTATATATATATATGTACTCACTCCTCCCACCCATTGCCCTTGGTCTGCATTCTACTCCACACCCCAACTTGAACAGAATTCTTCAGTTGTGTCTTTGACTGATAAACTCTTTAGTACTTGTGTCACAGTAAAATAAACTCAATATATTCTGCAAGAAGGTTGGTGTTAGAAAGGCTTTCAGTCATAGAAACCATGCTAAAAACGTTTGAGCCATAGCATAACAAACACTAGTTCTGGTTGAAGAAAAATGCATCCTATAAGGTGGTTGGTGATAAGAAGAAACTCAAGCTATAGAAAACATGATAAAAATAGGATAAGAGGACCTTTCAGTTGTGTCAAGGGCATGACAACCTCCCTAGTGTCGATCTACATAATAGATGCATGCAGTACACTCTGTAAAGTGGTTGCTGATAGGAAAGGCATCCAACCATAAAAAAACCTGTCAAGCAATGCATCAAGAGGACTCTTGAGCTGTGTCATAGACATAACAATCTCCTCAGTGTTGGTGCTGTGATAAAATGTAGAGTGTGTGAACATGTGAGAAGTCAGTATCTTTGATTAAGTACTGACTTAGTCTGTGACATCATGCCTATCCCTTGCTAGATGTTAAATGATGTATGTACACACACACATATACATATGTGGTTAAGGAATTCGCTTGGAAAACATGGTTTTGGGTTCAGTCCTACTGTATGGCACTTTGGACATTTCTTTGGGTTGATCAATTCTTTATGAAAGCAGAAAGGAACTATGGTGACGGCTGTTGTATGTATGTATATATTTTATATATGTATATATATATATATATAAAGTGTGCACACATGTGTTCATGGTTACTTGAATTTAGCAGTTTGACAAAACAAGATTGGTAAATAAGCAACAGGCTTCTGAAAATAAGTACTGGGGTCAATATGATGAACTAAATCCATAGAATGGCTGGTGTCTAATGACAAACAAGTAAAAGAATAAAAGTATATATATAATTGAAAAAATTCAGGACCCCGGCGGCTGAGCTCCGGCTGTTTCAACAGCTAAATCCAAATAGTTCGGATCTAGCTGTTGAAACGGCCGGAGCTCAGCCGTTGGGGTCCTGAATTTTTTCATATAAACCACTCTACTACCCCATGTATCGAGTACTCCAGTGAGTAATGGTCTAACTGGTTTTTACCACCTCCATTCTGATATATATATATATATATATAGCAAATCAAATAGAACGGATATAGCTTCGGTCTTTATATATATAACTTAAAATGTGTTCTTGAAATTAAAAATTAAGAACAAAATCTTTTAAGTAACAGTCATCATCATCATTTAATTAATACACACACACATATATATATATATATATTCATTAATACACACATAAACATATTCATTTATATGGCACAAGCACACACACATACACTTATATAAACACTCTCATCTTAACACTTCTTCAATATTTTTTTTACTTGTCATAATGTTAGTAACCATGTATCAATATTGGCATGTTTGATCATATTTATACTTCTGTCATATATTATTTACTTTTGGCAACCCATTAATCATTCTTGTGTACTTATCCACCCAATTCCAAATATATGTAAATATACAGACATATCTATGTCTCTCTGTGTATGTGCATGTATACATACATCGATAACCCTCTACACATTTATTTATATATTGGGTCGTCAAGTATGAAATTTGTAGTGAGGCATATGAAACTTTGTTTTTTTCTACAAATTTCACAATTGACGACCCAATATATATATATATACGCACACCTAAAACTGTAAAAATGTTTTTGCAGAAATATATCATCATTGTCATTTTAACACTAAAATATTAGGTGTAATTACAATGATGATTAATATATAATTTCAGGGTGTATATAAAAGTTAACAAGTGAGAATTATATTTTGAAACAAAACAATGACTTGAATTTATAGCCTAAAATATATTTATGATAAGAAAAGCCAGAAAAAAAAAAACATTTTTCAAAGTTTTTAAGCTGTCAAAAATAAAAGACCAACAAGACACTGGTGTAAATAGTTTGAAAATATTTACCAACAAGACACTGGTGTAAATAGTTTGGAAATATTTACCAACAAAACACTGGTGTGAGTAGTTTGAAAATATTTACCAACAAGACACTGGTGTGAGTAATTTGAAAATATTTAAAATATTTACCAACAAAACACCAGTGTAAGCAGTTTGAAAATATTTATCAACAAAATACCGGTGTAAATAGTTTGAAAATATTTACCAACTTATCTACAGAGATAAGAAATTATGGTTTTAATTTATTTTGAAAAACATTATTAATTTAGTTCTATAATTGTTAAGCTTCATACATTCATTTGTTTTGTATTAAATTTGATAATCTTTAACCTAAAGTATGTATATTGTGATCAGCAGTTTCGCTCCAGGAAGCATTCTTACAATTTTACACTGTAACTACCAACAACTTTTTATTTTTAATTTATTGATTTGATGCTACACTTACTACTTGTGTTTCAAATGATATCTTAAGTATTTGATTTCAAACATTTCATCACAGGCTTAAAAAAAAAAAAAAAAAAAAAGTTTCTAATTGAGGCACATGGCCAGCAATTAGATGGGTTCAGGAAAGTCAATTAAATCGACACCAGTATTTGACTGGTACTTTATTTTATCGATCCTGGAAGGATGAAAGGTAAAGTTGACCATGGCAGGATTTGAACTCAGAACACAATGAGATGAAACAAATGCAGCAAAGCATTTTGTCATATGTTCTTATAATTCTGCCAATCTACCGCCTTTAATGGTAATAATAATATTAATAATAATAATTCTTAAAAAAAGAGAAAAAAATTAAATAGACTTTGAACTATATTGCACCTTTACAATTGGTTTATGTAATAATGTCAAAATATTTTTAAAATATACAACCAAGAGCTCTTATTGTAACATTTAAGACATAACCATAAGGATCAAATAAAAGCTTGAAGAACACAATTAGGGTTGAAAAATTGGGACTTCAACCAGTTCCACTAATACTGGAATACATTTTTTTTTTTTTTTGCAAAGAATATTTAACAGTTAAAATGTTAAACTTTTTTTGTAGTATTTTATGTCATAAAAAATCCTGCTTTTACAATTTGTTCACCGGTTGAACATTTGAATAAAACATAAGGTTATAAGTTAGGTGTTTTTTTTTTTTGTTTCAATGGAATGGAAGTCACTTAATCAAGGGTAAAAGTATTTACATATTTCTTTTTAATGTTAACATTTTTTATGTTAAGTATTTTTCTAATTAAAAAAATATTTTCTGGAATGCTCTACTGATAGATTCGTTATGAAACAAGAGTTCAGATAACTTATTCATTTTATATTTGAAACTTTCATAAAACTTATATGTTAGTTATAAATGAAAAAAAAAAAGATTTTATGTCCTCAGCAGAAAACTTTCTTTCTTTCGAGTCACTTTGTACTTTTGTGTTTTTTTTCTCTCTCATAAAGATTGAAGATTAAAATTTGAAGAAAAAAAAAAATCAAAATATTATTTCAAATGGCTTGCTTCTTCTCTTTAATAGGACTATTTCTTTAAAAACAGGGAACACATGCACTTGTTTTTATCTTTGATAAAGAATAAAAAGAAATTTCAAAAGAAAAAGAAAAGAGAGAAGACTTCAACCTCGTATTTCCTGAAATCAAACCATGCTTTAGTGTACAACAAATTATTATATAATTTGATTTACTATAAACCAAATTATTATATAACTTGGTTTACAATAAACCAAATTATTATATAATTTGGTTTACTGTAATCCATTATATTTCCCATATATTTGAGCAAATGTATTTTCATCAGTCGATAAGAACCCAAGATAAAGTGATTACTTACAATATATTTAAGCTTATGAACAGTATGTACAGTCATTTATACTTAACGTTTCATGTTTTTTAAACATTTTATCCCACCCCATGTTTTCACAGAAATTTTCAATATTATATCGCAGGGATTAATTAAACAATATTTCTAACATTCGTTTATTCCCACCCCACCTCCCCAAAAAACAATTTACATTAAATGATTAATAACTTGCCAAACTTCGTTGGCAAAACGTTAACGATCATCAACTGAATTATGATAGTGTGAAGAACTGTACAACAGTTTAATGATCTATGTACAATTAACAAACTTCACGTACTTACACACATCTACATACTCACATGCTTTTGTATACACATCAATGAAAAAGAAAAAAAAAATATGTTAGATTTGTGTTTGTTTCAGCTGTTAGGCTTAGAAATATTGAGTCTGTAGTATGTTTTCCTCATTCCATTTCTTTCTTTTTCTATTTTCCAATCACCATAATATTTATGTATTTATTTTCAATGATGAGCTTGTGCTCTTCAGTGTTTGGGAAATTAAATTTTTTTCTGATCACAAGAAACAGCTCAATAAATTTTGTAATAGTATATTTTTTTTTCAGACAATTCCAAAAAATTCTTTTACTAAATCAGGAATAAACATTCTGTCCATTTCAAGCTCTAGAAGATCCTCAGAATGCTTTAAACTTATGGTACGTAGTTCCGTAATTCGAGAAAGCAAAACAGCAAAAGAACAGCCCCCATGACAACGCTTATGAAATTCATAATCATAAAGTGCATTTACAAATGTTTCTTGGAATTTTTCCACCATTTTGGGATTTTTTAATCCTGGACGATCTAGGAGATAAAGAAAAGAAGAAATCAATAAATATATAACATGTAAAACTGATTCAAACATTTACAGAAAAACAAACAGAAACTTTTTATGAAATAAGTTAAATATTGTAGGTGTTGCTTGTTGCAGATCAATCCTGATCAAGCATCTATAAAGAAAGGTATAACAGCTGTTACTATTCTGTTATTTTTTCAAATTTAGCCACTGTGTCTCCAGTATTACATTGACTACTTCCATTTTTTAAAGAAGATAGAGTGCAATTTGAGGGAGATTTGGTTGCTATTTCTAACAGACTAAACGATCACCATTACCACCACCAACACCACTGTCCCTGGCTCTCGGTGTGCTTTAACATGTCACCAACACTAGAGAAGTTGTCATTCCCTCAACACAATTGAAGAGTCCTCTTGACTCTTATTTGGCATGGTTTCTACAGTCGAGTGCTCTTCCTATCACCATCATTTTGAAAACAATCATGAATTTAGAGGAATTTAGTAATATAACTTATTTTTCTCATTATTTAGAGCTGGTGTTTGGAGCACAACGTAACAAATATTTTTACATACACTTACAATGCAAGGTTTTTAGATAAACATAAACACTTTAAAATAAACAGCTCTGTATCATAAGGGTTATGGGAGTATTTACATACTTCTATAAAGTTATAAGTTCACTTATTAATTCATTTTGAAGGGAAAAGAGGTAGGAAAAACAGAAACTATACTTGTGTTGATATAATCTAGTCATGTTGGGATTAAAATAGAAACAGCTTTTGTTATAACATTGCTTTTCTTTCAATAAAAGAACCAAGAAAATATTTGTGTTGGTGTAATTTATGCTTCCTTTCAAAAGTTAAAGCACTAGTTACATAATGTACACATTTGTAACATTTAAAAAATGTCTTGTGTAGTTTTGAATGCAGGATTGATCTGCAACAAACAACACCTACAATATTTAACTTATTGTCTTGTGTAGTTTTGAATAATGCTTATATATCTATAGAATTCAGTCTTTTGATATGGTATTTTGCATTCATGATGAACACTATGGTTTTCTATTTGTCTTTATGTTGAAAAGGAACAAAACAATCTTTATTTAGCTTTTGTTTCTCTCAATACAATATCTAATATTCTATGAATCAGCAAAAATCATCTGCTTTTATTTTGTAAAATTTGACCAGAAAAAATTAGTATTGTTATAAAGAAATTTAGCAACCAAAATGGGGTTCCTCCAAAGGGTTTTTGAAATAATTTTACTCAATAGAGTGTGTAGCTCAGAAATCAGAGTTACTCCAGATAGAGCTACTACTTCTTCAAATTGAGAGATCACAGCTCTGGTACTACAGACATGTGGTTAGAACATCTAAAGAAAGAATCATTGGACAGACTTTATGGGCAAAGCCAAATGGCAGGAGACCCAGAGACTAACCATGAGCAAGATGGTTGGATAACATCCATAAGCTCAGTTGTCTTGTTTGGGATCTAGCTGGGTCATTTAGAGATGGTTGCTTCTGACAAAACACACTGGAAAGCATGTCTGAGGCCTCTGCTGCTACGATCCTACCAGGAATATGGAGGAGGAAAAGAAGACGACAATGATGATGATGATGAATTTGACATCTCACCTGAAAAAATGCAGATAGCTGTGAGAAGAGCGTATTCAGCATTGTCCACGCATAGGTTTACCAAACTTTGGAAGAAAGTAAAAGCAACTTCTGCATAATTGCTGATACCGAGAGCTTTTAAATTCTCTTTAGTCACAGGAATTCCAGTCATAAAAACTATCGTCTTTGTTTTATAATCATAACATCTGGAGGCTCTCAATGTCGTTACTTCATTAGATGCTTCCTGTTGGTAGAATAACATATATGAATTACTTTGATGTTCAACTACAAATAATTTTGTTGGGATGTATTTTAGAATTAATAATTTATTTACCATATATACTCAAATATAAGCTGACCCCATTATTTTATGTCTGAGAAATGGGCAAAAATCTAAACCTTATTTACATAGAATTTGAAGTTGGTGAAAAAGGTCAAAATATTGACCCCAAATATAAGCCAACCCCCTTTTACCATCGAGTTTTTGGTCACATATTCCTTGGCTTATATATGGTATGTTGTTATTCAAGTCCTTATTGGGCAGACTTATGACTAAAGGCACTCCAGGCATGGTCATCACATCTTGTTATTTAATGCCAATCAGTCCCAATTGAATAGACTTATGATCAATGCCATTCCAGCCATGACCATCCTGTCATATGATTTGGGAAAGCTCAGGGGAGTTCAATCACCAGCCTAGCTGTATAGAAATATGGCATCTCACAACATTTTTTGAATTGAGCAATTGAAACAGTGTAGCACTTAACATAAAAAATAGTTTGAACATTTTAAAACATATCTCCTATTTTCTATATTTCTTCTAATTATATCTTTATTGGAAATTTGAAACATGTTTTCATTCTTCCTTCTCTCATCCACACTTCAATCCTCATCATGGTTTAATGACTGCTTTAACCTGCTAAGAAGGGTTGGACAGGTCTACATAGACAAAGTCAGAACTGAAGTGGGGTTACTGACCTCTCAGACAGGCCAAAGTGTGTGTGTGTGTGGGGGGGGGGGGGGGGTCTGCATGTTGCGGTCTCACATTCTATTGAGTGCACAAGAGAGGTTGCCATGAGTTTGACACAATCAAAGAGTCCTCCTGACCCTTTGTTTGGCAAGCTTTCTACAGCTGGATGCCCTTTGTATCACCAACCACTTTACAGCATGTAGTGGGTGCATTTATCATATAGATCACCAAAACTAGAGAGGTTGTTGCACTCTGACAGGATAGAAAGGTCCTCTCAACCCAACCTTATTTTTCTTTTTCGTTATATAAAATTATTAGGTTAAATTTTCACCAGCCCAAATTAATGTTCAATGGTGTTAGAAATTAATCCATAATGTCTTAAGGATTGACAATAACAATCTTACCTTTAATAAAACAATTTGATCTTCTTTGGGCAATTCTTCAAATCCTGGCAATCGCTTAGCAAATTCAACAACCAGTTTTGTCATTGCAACACACACTAGAGCCATTTGTTTCAGCATGTTATTGTGAAGTTCATCTTTATTTTTTGTGTTCAAAATGTTTGTTTCCTGTAAAATAATACACACCATCTCTAATTTATTCAATTCTTCATTTAAACTGGTAATACATTTTATAAATTACAGCAGTACATTCAGTAGGAAAAAGACTTTTCAATTGGATATTCTCAATTTCTTTGGTATTAAGAAAATAACAAGCTCAACATCCCTATTAGAATATTTTTTATATGTTGTATATATTTGTGAGTCCTGGGTGTTTGGTTATGTATCAGTGTGGTGTATTTTTACCATTCAGAAAGCACCTATCATTATAGGTATTGTTTCTATTTTCATCATCTACATTTGGGTTATTTCTATCTCTAGATCTTTATATTTGGATAATTTATACATTTCCTTGGTAGATATATTGTTGTCTGTGGGGATTATTATTATTATTATTGTGATGATGTTTGAACTTTACTTTGTGTTTGTATGAGATCTCAAGAGACAGCAAGTTATAAGTTCAAGTGCACATTATGAATAGGATGGTTGATAACTGTTATGTTTTTTTGTAGAAGAATGTAGTTCGGTGATAGGGATTTGTGTTTTAATTATGCGTCTTGGGTTTGTAAGAAGTATTGTTCTAGAAAATGTTGGTCAAAACATCAGAAAATTGAAAGTTTATTAAAAAGTAGTTGTTTGGTGCTAAAATTATTGTATGACAGTTAACAAAATTGTTTTGGAATTACACAGACAGTATTTTTCATGGGATATGAGTAGTCTTCATGAAATCTATTTTCTGAATTTCTTCAAATTTTGGTTTTCCTGGGATTTGAAAAATGTAATGATCAACCTCTTTTACTATTATTCCTAAAGCACCTACAACCACAGTATTATTCTAGTTTTGAGTTTCCACATTATTATCAGTATATTGCTTCATATTATGCTGCATAGTTGACTGCCCTTGGACAATGCCTGTAGCATAACAGTCTTTCTATGAGAAGAGATTGCTAGCCATTCACTCAGCTCTTCATCTCTGAACTTTTTGAATGGTCTCCCATGACTCTTCTCATAATGTAATGTAGCTGAGAGAGAGAGAGAGAGAGAGAGAGAGAGGAATTGGCCCTAGCACTTGAAGTCATTGGATGAAAAGTTGTTTCCATAAAAAGTTATTGAATGAAAGGTCATTTGATGGAAAGTTGTTCATTGAAAAGGTTGTTTGAGGAAAAGTCATGGTAACAACCATATCAACTCCTCATCAGTGGTACTGAATCTCACAATTTCCTCTCATACCTCACTCTGAGGTAGATGTTTTCAACAGTCAACTTGTGGTAGTTTCCATCCAACACAATTAATATACTTGCAGTATATATTAATACTAGCTCAGATGTCACTCCAACAAATACTGGAGTTAGTGTTTTATACTGTCAACTTGTGGTAGTTTTATATCCAACAATCATTATACTTGTAGTATATATTAATACCAGTTCAGATGTCACTTCAACAACCAACAAAGCTGGTGTTCTAAACTGTCAACTTGTGCTAGTTTTCATCCAACACAATTGCAGTATATATTAATACAAGCGCAGATGTTACTTCAACAAACACATGACTAATGCTTAATACTTAGATGCTTTATTAGCTAATGTACTCTTCGTAATATGTGTGCAGTGCCTAGTAGAGCTATTTTTTATATGCTGCTAATGTTGCATATCCAACTCATTTTTCTCCAGCCTTTGCAGATTTTCAGCTTTCTTTTACAAGAAAAGGTAACATCCGTTTGAATTTATACTAGTGTGAACTAAACTCTACCAAGAATCCCATTCATGACTACAGATTGTTTAAGCTGCACATCAACTGCATCTATCTGAAGATTAAGCTGCACATCAAATACATCAATCAGAAAGGATCTACAAAGGTTATAGGCATGCCTCCTCTACCCCATTTCATGAAACTAACTAAATAATACAATATCTTCATTAGAACTACCCCTAGCAAGGGCTAGATTAACAATTAAACCAATTAAACAGTTGCTAAGGGCAAAAAAGAAAAATGGAGCATCATATTGTTCAAGTTAAATGTATTTGTTATTTCTCACAAATTAATTGGGCCACCATAATTGTTTTTAATGCTTAGGGCTTCAAAAGAACTTGATCTGCCCTTACCCCAGCATTTGTTATGTCATTTAATTATCTGAAACTATTTATATTGTCTAGGAAGTCATAATTAACAGTATGCAAGCATCACATTGAAACATCATGCTCTTTAATCAGAACTCTGATCTAAAAGATCTAAAGTTCAGGACGTCAGTCAATCAGCTAAATATATTATACCCTTCCTTTTGTGTACTCAAATTACATACTCTTTTGTTTCCATTGCTTATTAACAAAGTCACTTGCTCCTAATATTTTGATGTTTGTCATTGTCATTGTCATGTTGGCATTTGGGGATTTTAATTTTCCACATTTGGTATTTTTTAGTAACTCTTTGTAAAAGTCTTCAAAGGAAATAAGCCGGAAGTATGTAAATCAAGTTTCCATATTTAGAAATTTTGTGAAGACCATACTTATTCAAGTGGAAAAAAATCAATTTATTGACATTGCTGTTTAGTTTCTATTAACTCTCCTTGTGCAGACCTACAGTCTGGTTGTGATATCTGAATGTTTAAAATATTTGATCAGTGTTTAAAGCAGTAGGAATATTTTCCTAAGATATAGGTAGTAAAACATTTGACTACTTTGGTAAGATATTTTGTAGAGGAAAATTGACTGCTATATTTAGCAGATTATGCTACTATATAATAATGTTATTCCAAAGGCCCCTTGAAAGAAACCAATTGTATTCTTTCAGTCATTACTAAAGGTAAAGGTAAGCATGAACACTGAATTGAATATAACAAGTTTGGTTTTTTTTTCTGATGATGATGACTAAATGCTGAAGCTGGCATGTTATTGCACCAGCTCCTGCAGTTTTTGCACTGAATTGAGTATCCTTCCTTCCATCACTCATGATACTTGAACTTCTCCACCTGCTTTTGTGGAACTCCATTCACATGTAGAGTGCACTGCAAAGGCTTCCTTGAGAGGACGAGTGTCTCAGTTTTCACTGCATTGATTTTCATTCCTGCCAAGCCGCACTCAGCAGCAAACCTATCAAATGCATGTTGGAGATCACCTTTTGATGAGTTAAGTAGTACTATGTTGTTTGGAAATATCAGCTGATTAATCCTACACCTGCTGGTTTTGATATCACTTCCAACTCAGCTGCACATGTCAATCCTGTTTGTGAAGATTATGAACAGAAAAAGTGACAGTACATACCCTTGGTGGAGTCTGATAACCACATTGAATGGTTTTTGGCAGAGATGTTCAGCTAGAGAATGGGTCACAGGTGGTGGATAGTGATACCGCCGCCAGATATGATGGTTAGTTTTGATATAAGTGGGGTACTGCCAGATGAATAAGAAATCCTGGACAGTGGTAAGCTACTAAGGGAGATGGAGTAATGGGTGACATTGTTAGCTCTCAGGAAAAGTCTTACAACCCAGCAATGTAGCTACAAGGAGGCGAGTAAAGATTGCCTCTAAAAAAAATCCTTGTCTTAGCTGGTCTGAGAAAACAAGTAAATTGGTGACTAATGTGAATAAGATCACCTAAAACTACAGTATGGTCCCTTGTTACCCATTCGTGTGGGGTAACAAGGGATGCATAAGAGTTTTAGGTAGAGAGGAACATTAAAAAAATATATTGCAGTTTCCATCTAACATGACAACAAAGACTGGCAATAGCCCTGTTATCTGTCCTGATACGTTAGGTGACCATGTATCGATAATATGTTCTGTTTTGGGCTTGGTTTTCTATAGCTGGATGTCCTTCCTAATGCATATTATTAAAAACAAAACTACTTTTCCACTTACAAAACTTTGTTAAACATATTTTTTAATTGTTAGCTTCGACAAAAGATTTTGAAATTTACCTAATAAAAATAGTAACTAGATCTAATTTGATAAATATTTTATACAGAAATACAATGTTATTTTGCTTTATTGAAGTCTTAAGCTATTCACACATTTTAAAAAGCAAAATTATTGCTAACAGATGTTTTAACATAATTTATATTAGTTAAGTCAATTATTACCAACAGATGCTTTATATTAGATAACACATTTATTGATTTATATAGTTGACCATATTAAATGGAGTAATCTGCAAAAAATCTGAAAACATATCAACTAGTAATTAAGGCAAATCCTCATCTTGACATAGTTTCTATAAGCCTATCTAGTTTGATGTTAATCTTACATCAATATACATATTAACTCTTTGAAAGTAGCTAGAATATTATAGGTTAATTCCTCAAATAAAAGACATTACATTTTTCACAAAATATTTAGCTTAATCATTATCTATCTGCTAATAAATATTTACATTTGAGAAGTATTGAAGGTTCAGTTATTGATTACTGGGTAGTTATGAAGTTTGCTTCACAACAATGTGGAGCCATAAAAACTCGGCAGACACCTTCCTTATAAAAACATTAAGGAAGAAAAAAAATGTGTGAGTGCGTGCACATGTGTGTGTGTGTTTACACTGGTCTAAAAACCAGTGACATTAATGTTATGTCTCTTCACGTCTTGTAATTTACTGGTTCGATAAATTGAGATTGATAAAACCAATGCCAGACTGAAATAAATACTGAAGCTGATATGGTTGACTAAATCTACAAAGGTGGTACCACAGCATGGCCACAGTTTAATGACTGAGGCTAGTAAAAAAATATACATAATACACTTACCTCATCAATACTGTTAATACAACTCTCCTCAGGGTACTCATATTTTTCTTGATAAAATACTAATTTTTTAATGAGAATTTGTTTCTCTTCAGATAAATAGTCCAAAGGGTTTTTGCTTTTGATATTAATTGATGGACGATGACAATAATGGTCAGCTTCATCTGGAGGGGTTTTATCAATTACAGAATCAACTACCTTCTCTTCATTCTGAGTTGGCACATTCTTTTTGTGGAGTTTCTGTTTGGCTTTGCGTCTTATATCACGAGCTTTACACTGGTCATGTGATAATAAACCTGTAGTAATGATATACAATTCAAAATTAAAGTTTTTTGAGAATTTAAAAAAAAATATGAATAATTTTTTATTTGTGTTGTTTCCTTGAGCAAGACACTTTATTTCACATTGCTCCAGTTTACTCAGCTGTAAAAATGAGATGACAGGGACTGGGGTCCATATCATTCCACTGCAAAGTGGTCGTGGAGGTGCCACGGCAAAAAAGCACCCAGCACTCACTGTAAATGAGGTTGGTGTTTGGAAGGGCATCCAGCTGTAGAAATCAAGCCAGAATCAGTTCCCGTCCCACCCTTGCAAGCAGGGAAAAGCGGACGTAAAATGATGATGATGATATAATATATAATGTATATAGATGTTGATAGTTGGGTAAAGAAATGCCAGGAGATCCAAATGGAAGGAAGTTGAGGAAGTGGAAGATCAAGATCAAGGAAGACCTAGATAGATGCAGTGAAATTTGATCTCAGAATGCTAAAGCTCACAAAGGAGATGACAAAAGAACATGTCACCATGTGGTGAGAAACATTGTTAGATAGAAAATAGCTGCAAAAATGATGTCTGAAAATGTCTAAAGCCCAAGGGCTCATTAGGCTAGGGCTTAACCCGGTTTCCTTGGTGTTAAGAAATTTGAGAGTACAAGACTCCAGCTGGACAATGCCAGTGGACTGCAGGTTTAATCCTCCAGTACTACTGGTACTCATTTTCAGGTGACTATATTGGAACAACATGAAATGAAGTGTTTTTGTCAAGAACACAACACACAACTTGGTCTAGGAATCAAACATCATGATTGTAAGTCTAACATACTAACTACTAGACCATATCAAACATCATGATTGTAAGTCTAACATACTAACTACTAGACCATATCAAACATCATGATTGTAAGTCTAACATACTAACTACTAGACCATATCAAACATCACGATTGTAAGTCTAACATACTAACTACTAGACCATATCAAACATCATGATTGTAAGTCTAACATACTAACTACTAGACCATATCAAACATCATGATTGTAAGTCTAACATACTAACTACTAGACCATATCTATATATATAGGGTGAGAGATAGATATCTTTCTTTATTTGCCACAGGGGCGTACAAAAATGGGACATTACAAGACGTGACGGCGGGGGTTTTACATAAAAATAACTTTAACATTAATAAATAACAATAAGCTATATATAATAAAATAATAATTGAAATCCACAGTAGGGGGGAACGTTACTGCAGGGTTGTTTTACACCCCGTAGATAGAACAAGGGTGAGAGATAGATAAGTTTCTTTTATTTGCCACTAGGGCATCAAAAGTGGGACAAGTACAAAGGGGGGAGTTTACACAAAAAGGCGTCCTCAATAAGGAGGAGGCAATAACAAAATATAAAAATAAAATAAGATATAACAAAAAATAAAATGTTTAACAAAATCCTCAATAGAGAGGAGGCGCCTTGGGGGGTCGCACACACCCCCGAAAAAAGTGTGCAACCCTTTTCCTCAGGAGCACAGAGAGGGGGTGCTCCCTCGTTCCTTCCTCTTTTCCACCTACAGGCTTATGTAAAGAGAAGGCCCATTCACACGGGCCATTCTCGCCACTTTCACCCACCTTTCATAAAAACGGCTGGGGTGCAGCACCTCTCTCTCCATCCTGATCCTTCTTCCGAAATGATATCGGAAGAAACGGACCAGTTGTTGGCCAGAGAGAAAGGTGCCTGACCTCAGTCCTTTCAGACGCGTCCACCATACAACCTCTTTCGCCATGGCTATTACGCACAGAAACACCGCCTCTGCTTCATCTTTGAAGGGGGGAGGCGGCTTGATCATTACAATAGACTCGGTGGTCAACCGGATCGGTCCCACCCTTGACAGCAGTTGTTCGACATAGCCCCACAGATCGGCTACGCCCGAGCAGTGTACCAATGCGTGTGCAACGGTTTCCTCGTCGCACACGCATCTGGGACAGATCTTTTTGGCGGGGTCCCTACCCGGGCGCCCGTGTCTGTAGAGCCTTTCTCGAAGGGGTAAAGCCCCTCGGTAGCACTGCCAGGCCAGGGACTTCTGGAAGTTGTCCATAGGTCCCGGGCTGAATGTCCTACCGAACAGGCTGGCCAGTTCGTCCTCCTCCATGTCTAGGGCTTCTCCGAGGGCGTCGTCGCACCTGCTGCGTACCAGCCCTCTATAGAATGTTGCGGTGGAGTCTCCACTGATAACCGGATCCGCCTGCCAGAGGGCGGTGAGCGCCTGGGCACACTCAGTGTGCCAGGCTCCCAGTTTTCTCGGTCTTTGCTTGACCCAGGATTGCAGCTCGGTGAGTGAGACGAGTCTGGGAAAGGTTCGTCTCACAAACGAGGCCCACACCGGTTGTCCGGTGAGGAATACGTAGAGGTGCCGTAGCCTTAATGCGTGTTTACGCATCATTAGCCACGGCATCCCCAGCCCTCCTTTCGAAGGGTGTTGACAGCAGATGGATCTCCTCACCATAGGAGCCCGCCCCTTCCAAAGGAATTGGAAGAGCGCGCGCTCCATCTTGGTGAGGGTTTCCCTTGGGCAGGGCACTACGGTCAGGCGGTAGTAGATGACGGACGCTATATAAGTGTTCGCCACCTCCGCCCGACCTTTCAGGGATAGTTTGCAACTGGCCCACTTCTGGGTCAGTGCAAACACCCTGTTCGTAACCTCCGCCCAGTTTTTCTCCACCTGGAGGTCCGGTCCGAACCAGACCCCGAGCAACTTCACCGGGCCCTCCGTCCAGCGTCCGACGACGCCATCGGAGGGCATCGGTCTGCCCCTCCACGTGCCGAGTTGCAAACCGATCGACTTGTCCCGGTTCAGCTTAGCCCCTGTGAACTTTTCGTACTCCTCCAGTAAGGTGCCGACCGCCTCGATTTCGGAGGCCGTCGACACCATTACTGTCACGTCATCGGCGTAGGCTGACACCGCTTTCCGCAATCCCGGTTCCAAAGGGATGCGAGAGAAAGAAATATAGACACACACACAAGTAAAAATTCTTTAAGTATATTAACTAATTTTAATTAAGTTCATGATTAATTACTCACCTATCTAAATGAAGGAATACATAATGTTAGCCTAAGGAGAGCACTAAGATATTTAATCAGCAAAAATGTAAAAATTTGATATAATTATAGTCGATAATTTCTCAAATTGAAAGAATATAGATTTCTTCATAAGACACAAACTGATATTTTGTAGTGGAGAAATTATTTGACTGAACTGAATCAATACACAATACATTAATGATAATTGCTTTATCAATCTTGAAGAGATGAATTAAAAATGTAACCCCAGCAGAATGACATACAGGGGTATAAAACTAAATGTTGATATATTTAGTCCAGTATTCTAATGACTTTGCCATCTTCATGACTTTTGAAATTTTATATAATTTTGGGCAGACAGCTTTTCTATAACCGTGATAATTATTTCTTATTAAAACTGATTATAAATATTTAAAATTTGTAAACATATATATATATATATACATACATACATATATAAATATATATACATACATATATAAATATATATACATATATATATATATATACATATATATATATATACATATATATATATATACATATATAGTGAACAACAGAATAATTAAAATAAGACTTGTCCTCAATAGAACTACGGTGACAGTAATATCTGCGTACGCACCCCAATCCGGACTGCTCGGCACTATGAAACACTGATGCTCACTACCTCCCAAATAACCGACAGTGACTATATAATTATTGCTGGCGACCTAAATGGTCACGTTGGACAATATTGTGATGGCTATGACGGAATCCATGGAGGCTATGGGTTTGGTACTAGAAATGAGGAAGGCTCCAGAATCCTGGAATTCTGTAACGCAAATAACCTAACTATCTGTAACACTAACTTCAAAAAACGAGACAATCACTTGATCACCTATAGATCAGGGGAATACACAAGCCAGGTAGATTATATCCTTACCAGGAGACGTGACAGAGTGTCTGTTGTAAACACTAAATCCCTCCCCCATGAAGAATGCACGTCTCAACATAGACTCATAATTAGCGACCTCATAGTCAGGACGAGACATATTCAACAACAGAAGAGGACTATCCTCAGGAGAAAAATATGGAAATTAAAGGACCCACAGCCAGTCATAAATTTAAAAGCATATTACTTGATGCTTTCGACAGTAAGGAAGAGCAATTAGAGTCGTACAATATAGAGGAACAGTGGG